>CM070567.1:8533131-9733131 GCA_036346405.1 Phyllostachys edulis | reverse complement strand
AGAAAAGCATTTTTTAGGTTTGAGGCACAATTCATCCTCGAAAGGATAATTTCCTCGCGAGACCGGCTTGCTCGAATAGCTTCTTCGGATCTGAAGTACCAAAAGGAGTCTTCTTGGAACAACTCGAAGCCTTCTCTCGTCGAAGAGCTAGAGACACCTCCTATTGAGGCGACCTCTCTAGAATACGAGGATACATGGATGGCGCCCATCTATGATTATCTTGAAGGGTTACATGACCAAGGCGATCTCGAGGCGGATCGCTTATCGAAAAGCCAAAATGTATACTTTGGTGAAGGAGTTCTCTATAAGCGAGGTACTCAAGGGGTGCTCATGCGATGCATTCATGAGCGAAGGATTAACACTCCTTCACGACATACATGGTGGCATTTGTGGAAATCATGCTTCCTCTGAGCGTTGGTCGGCAAGGCTTTTCGACAAGGTTTTCGCCAATGACCCTATACGATGCTAAAGAGTTGGTTAAAAAGTGTGTCGATGCGGTTTCATAGCGAGCAAATACACCAACCGGCTCGGGCATTACAAACAATACCTCTATCTTGGCCTTTTGCAACTTTGGGGTCTTGATATCTGGGACCATTTCCTAAAGCTCCGGGAGGTTTGAGTTCCTTTTGTGGCTATTGATCGTTCATAAAATGGATTGAAGCGAACACGTATTTGGGATAACAACTAAGCAAACAAAGCGGTTTATGATGAGATCGTAATTACTCGATTTGGAGTACCAAGTCGAATAATTACAGATAATGGTAAGCAATTTTCGGCGCAAAATTTCAGTGAATTTTGCGACGAGTTGGGTACCAAGTTATGTTATATACATGGCCCATCCCGAGTAATGGGGCGTCGAGCGTGCAAGCGGCCAAATAATGAGAGAAATTAAAACTCGAGTCTTGACCCGCTCATCAAACGCTCGGGGCTTGGGTACAAAATTACCCTCGTATTATGGGCGATTCGTACAACTACTAGTCAGACTCAGGAGAAACACCTTTCTTTTTAGTCTTGGTCTTTGAAGCTATGCTTCCTCGGAACTAAAGATACGGTCAACACAGTGAAACATTCACGGACTCCAACCAGGAACAAATTGACGAGATGATATTAATCTACTTGAAGAAAGGAGAAACCAGCCCTAATTAGTTCGGCAATCTACCAACAAGCCTGCGAAGATACTACGATCGTAAGGTTCAACCTCATGACCTTCTTTGTAGGTGACTTAGTATTGAGGCTTTGCCAATCAAGTCTAATCGGAACAAACTTTCTCCCAAGTGGGAAGGTCCTTACGATGGTGAAGTTACTCGTCGTGGTCGATACGATTGGCAATGGAAGGCGGCGAGTTCTCTCGAATTCTTGGAACATCGACCCGCCACGCAAGTTCTATGTGTAACCAACCATTAGGACAATAAAGAATCGGGTTTTTTTATCTCTATTGTTTTACTTTTGAGTAGTGCTTTCATTATTTTTCGACTATGTTTTAAACACCCGTTTTCTTTACTTTGGTCGGAAAAGGAGATAACATCACCTAGTCGAAGCCTCTCCTCTCTACATGTGGTCACGCCCACTAGAAGGAGTTTCCTAGTGTCGACTCGTTACTCGCTTTTATGACCAACACAAAGAACTCGGGTTTTATTTAGTCGAAATATTTTTGAAGGCCAACTCTTTTCACCTTAGTTTATTTCTTGATTAATTTGAAAAATACTCTAAGAAGAGTGCACTTTCTCGATTTGCTTAACTTAGTCTTGGGTGTACTCGTTTCATCTCAACTGGTGGGAGGAAGAGACACATCTAGTGAAGCCTCTCCTCTCTGCGTGGTCACCTTAATGGAAGGAGCTTCTAGCTTTGTTCGATTTCCTACTCTTGCTACCAGCAGACTTATCGAGTCCAGGAGAAGGACGAGTAAATATTTTAAAGTCCTCTAGACGTTTGCTTAACTCAAGTTGCCGTTCTCGATTTGATTAAACTAGTCGGAGATGTTAACATTACCTAGTCGAAGCCTCTCCTCTCTCTGCGTGGTCCCCCCACTAGAAGGAACTTCCTAGTGTCAACTCGTTACCACCCTTTCGACCAGTGCATGACAATTGAGACCCAAAAACTACAAGTTAAACAAACCTCTCTGTTTTCAGAAACCCTTTCTACATACTATTTACTTAGTTTGTCTAAACAAACTCAGCAAATAGTCGGGGGCTAGGATAATTTGATTTCAATTCTTAGTCTTTATTTCGTTAATTATCTTTTGAGTTACTAACTACTCGACAAGATGATTTGCAGGAGACAAAACTATTTACTTAGTTTTCATAAACTAAGCAAATAGTCGGGGCTAGGATAAAGTCATTACATTTGACTTCATTTCTTAGTCTTTAAATTAGTTAATTATCTTTTGAGTTACTAACTACTTGACAAGATGATTTGCGAGGAACAAGATGGATTACATCAACAAAAGACATTTTTCACAAGTTCATTCTGAGACTACTCGAAGAGGAGAGCCCATGCATCTCCTCTGAAACTTTCAAACCAACTAATTGCATCTCCTCCATCGACGTCTTCCTTCGCTTGAGAGCGTTGAAGTCGGCCGAGTGGTTGCACATTAAGGTTGGGGTCATGAGCTTTAAGTTTTGCTAATGCATAACTTACTGCGATTTCGACCGCCTCCTTTATCGATTGACTTGGTTGGCCTTGAGTGGTCACCAGATCTTGCAAAATCGACTTGATCCCCAATGGTACTTGTGTGAGCAGCTATTGTATCATCTTGAGGAGTCTTTCCCTCACTATGTAGCTCACCAAGCACATTGTTCAGAGGCGTGATGTTTCCTTGAAGTTTAATCTTCATTGCTTCCATCTCTGTTGGGTACAAGTCGAAGCCTCATGAGCTTTTTGTTTTCGACCACTTGCTCGAAGAAATAAGATTGGTCAAACAAAAATAAACTCCTAGAGGAAAAAGAAAGCAAAAATAATCACGGGTAAAAGAATTTCTTACCCACTAGTTGAGAATCAACCTCTTGACCTCTTCATTATGGGAAGCAACGGTCTCGGCATACTTTTTCTCCCATGATACAATATCCTCTACATTCTTCTTTGCAATAAGGGCGGTGCAGGTTATAAATCACGGCTTTATCGCGATTTAGATCTCAAGTTCTCTCAATTTAACGTCCATTGCTAGAAAGGAAGTGGAAGTGAGAAAAGGAAATAACTTCGTAAAGGATTGCGGGTAAAGAATTACTTACTTGATATTGAGTTCTCGGCGTCTCAAGGTTTTGATCTTTATTTTTGGACATACGAGTAAGCTCGTGAATAAGCTGAAGTTTTCTCTCTAACTTCATTACGGAGCTTTTTAGTCTCGTCTTCTTTTACGAAAAGAAGCAAGAGTTAGGTAAAGATCAAAGATATAAGCGGTCTTAAGTTCGGCACTTCTTTGTTTAATTTTTCCTGCAACTTCATGGTTGCGAGTTAGCTTCTTTAAGCTTTCTCCGGAGGTCTAATACCTCTTCCTAAACTTTTTCGACTCCTCTTTTTCATAATCGGCGAGTCGGCTAAGATCTTAAGCGTCACTATTTAACCTGCAAAGGATAACAGTGGACATGAGCATGGGTCAATCGATTGTAAGTTCTTCTACAACCATTGACCTAGTCGTAAGTTCTTCTACGACAAAGCCACTAGTCATAAGTCTTTTACGACCATTACCTAGTCGTGAGTTTTTCCATGACAAATCCGTAAGCACTATATAAGTAGTCAAATCCAAGGTGACTATGAATAGCGATGACTTACCACATCTCTACTGTTTGCGAGTTCCTCTTTCTGTCATGACTCTAGAAGTTGTCGATGATATTCACCACAACAAGACAATTTGCTCTATGGCTTTACGCAAGATGAAAAGACAGTGAGAAACAAGAGAAGATTATACTGTATATATAAGTGCGATTAAGTACTTACATTCATAGTTGATCGAGCAAACATCGAGTAAACCGACTCAGGGATCTTGACTTGTCTACCCTCGTGACTTGGTCCCACCAAACCTTCTCAAGATGTTCATTATCAAAGGTATCCCTCTATTGGGAATATCGTTGGGATGGGGACTTCGATCGCGAGATCGAAAGCGAAGACCCTATGATGGAAGCGAGCCCAAAGAAGTCGCCGCAGAAGTTGAAATACTCTTCTTCTTGATTACGTAACCAGTTTCTCTTTGGACGCGGGAACGCTCGCAACGATCTCCTTTAAAGACGGTGGGCGAATCGCCACCATCTTGACCAGAGGCTTCGCAAGCGCCTCTGTTCTATCCACGACCATCTCGGTGGTCGTGGCGGCCGCCTCGAGAGTCGCATGGCTGTTCTTGGAGCTTTCACGACCATCTCGATTGGTCGCATTTCTTCTTGGAGTCTCTACGACCATCTCTGTGGTCACCATTGCTACTTGAGAGGTTGTAGCCGCTACCTTCTTTGGGTACAACAGTACCTCATTGGTTGTCGTAACCACTTGGCGCCACGACTTCCTCTACCACTGGCCGAGGATGATCCTCGACCACTTCCTTGTTGTCTCTCCGGTGGAGAGGTAGCAATAGGCTTCTCAACGGAAGCATTCTCGGAAATTTGAAGAGTCGGGCTAAAAACAAGAAAAGGAAAGCAATTCAGGTTGTGAAAAGGAAAAAGGTAAATTCTGTTCTTACACTTTAGTATATTTCACATACCTCGCACCTTGGACCTAAGCAGAATTTGGGAGTCACTTTCCCAGCGGAAGATTTCTTCTTCTCTCGACCATACGGTGAAGTTCGAGTTGAAGAATGGGCTTAGCCACGACCACGTCTCGGTCGTGGATTTTGAACGAGGACCATCTCTCGGTCTCTTGACTTTTGGATGGCGAGATCGGTCTCGACCACTCCAAGAGCAACATTGCCATCACCATAGGCTCTCTTGGAGTGGTATTATCCTTCACAAAGACATAAAATCCTTCGGTTCTCCTTTTCCAAGTGCTTAACAAAAACGGGAGTGGCGAAGCTGCGAAAGATTTTTGTCATAATAGAAGGGTACCTTGGCCTTGCGAGGTTTGCGCTTTAGAGGTTCACTACTTGACCTCCTCCACTTCAGCTATTTTAGCCTCGGCTTGATTCTTGCTATATCCGCCACAAGCTTTGCGAGAGGATGCAGTCGAAGGACTAGAACTCGAGCTCGCCCTCCTTTGTCGTCACCCTTAAAAGTCGGCGTCTCTTGGGACGAAGAGCTGAGCCTTTGTCCTTTGTCAACCCCGCACCGATGGTTATCGATCTGACTTCTTCATCATCCCGACGATTTTCCATGCCTACTTTACGTAAAGCAAAAGCAGAAGAGAAGAATTACTAATTGGTCGTAAGATTTTCTCGACCGATATCAAATCGTAAGTTTTTCTCGACCTTTCCTCGGCAGTAAGATTTCCTACGGTCACGACTAAGTTGTAAGTTTTTTCTACAACATTTCTCTAGTCGTAAGTTCTTTCTCGACTATAAAGTCTTAAAGATAAAATCAACTCTTGATTACCTTTAGGCGAACCATCCTTTCCTCTGCGGATCGACCGCAAGGATTTTAGGAACCGCCACACTAAGTGGCGGAGACTTCTCACAAGCGAGTTTGACTCTAGCGTCAATCTCCGCGGTGAAAGATCTGTTCAAGCAGATAAAGGCATCTTTTAAACAATTTGAAAGACCAAAGCGAGAGCTAAGTCGAAAATTCCCTTACCCTCGTTGTAGTCCACGGTTGGAGTGCAGTTAGCTCAGTATCTCCACATAGGGATGCTCGTTTCTTCAAAGGACTAATTCGTGTGATGAAATCTTTCACCACATGCCATCCGGTCGACCCTTCCTTCTTCAAGTCCTTGATAGCTTGAACATAAGGGCAATCCGTGATATCTTCAGAGTCGAATCCCATGAAGATTTCTTTTCAATGACCTTTCCCATGAAAGAGGCGTCTTACGAGGTGACTTTCGGTAAAACCACCTCTTCCTCCATCCGACCCACGAAGACCGGGTGAAACTCTGAATATACTCCTCGACTTCCGTCGTGGAGTTTTAGACCACAACTTCCGGCAATCCCGACTTGCCGAGACATTCCATAGAAATATTGGAAAAGCTCAAGGTCATGGAATTCCAGTGCACGCCTCGCACAAATATCTGGCGCTCGGCATGGTGATGGAGTTAGGACCAAGGTTCACTAACTCCACCCCAAAATGCTCGAACTGCTGATGAAAGGGGTGAGCGAGCGATCGAAGGCCACACTCACAATAAGCACGGAAGGCGGAATTTGCCCATTCTCCTGACGGTAATCTTGCCCAAATCTGGGAAGCCATTTCACAAGAGTCTTCTCTGGAATCTTCCGGCGACAACTAGGGCTTGAATCTTCGCGCATCCATCTCCGACTCTTCCCACTCGAAACTTTCTGGCCATCTCTCTCGGAAGCAGAAATTTTGGGTCGAAAAAAGGGCACAATTGGAGTGGCAATGGAGAAGGCAAAAACGACTTCGGCGGAGAAGGCAAGAGCTTGAAGAACGGCGAGGAGCAATTTGGGGAAAAGTAAAATCTTAGGTTTTACCTCCTCGGTGAGTATATATAATCGCGTACCTTGAGCCGAGGCGTGACATTCAAGGGTCGCCACCGTCTCGAGGACCGCTTCTTGAGACAGGCTAGCGAGCGTCGTTTGAGATTCCCTAGTGTGTCAGATTCGAGAGATTCAGGTTTGTGTTTACATCTCAGCGAAATTACTTCCTTGGTTAGATCTTTTCAACCAAAGGAAATGATAATCGGAAAGTTCCTTCTTCCGATCACTATACTCGACCACCTTGTGATCGTAGAAATGCTTTTACGACCACTTGATAGTCGTAAGCAATTTTCTTGACCAAGCACATTTACGGTCAAAGTAGTATACAATCGAAGAGTTTTTCCTTCGATTATTTTCTCTGATCCTCTCATGATCGTAAGACCATCTAGAACCCTTTACCAAGTAAGTTGCTTTCACTTGAAGTGGGGGCTAGATGGCGAGGATATAATAATCCTCATTTTACCTTTTATCTATAATTTTTATTATAGGTAAATATGGCGTCATGTGAACCCCCGAGTGTACCCTTAATGTTATGAAGGAAGAACCAAATGGATGGTCGTAAGTTCTTCTCGACCACCCCCATAGTCGTAAGTTATGCTACGACTATCCCATAGTCGTAAGTCTTGCTACGACTACCTCATAATCGTAGATTCCTCTACGACTAGGTCACCACGACCACCTTATAATCAAATGAACACTGCAGACAAGTGGGTCTTATTGATTAAGGGATTCAAACGATCATCATCTGTTGTTATTCTACGAGAATAATGGCACGTAATACCCATTATCTACGGTATATAGTTTGTTGAGCGACGTGGAGGAATTAATACACGGTAATTACTACCAACATGCGCTGAATTCTGAGGTGATGAGGCGCCGCTTTACTAGAGTAAGCCGCCGCTCCTTCACGTACTATAAAAGGCGGCAACTAGAAAGGGAGAGAAGATCGAGCCATCAGAATACAAGCACTATCTGTAATAGTCTTAGTTTTTCCCCGATTGTTCGATATACACTCAATACCATACACACACAAGAGTAGGGTTGTTATTCTCTCCGGAGAAGGCAGAACACAGTATAAAAATTCCGTGTCAATCTCTCGCATGATTCTATTCTAGGAGACCCCCCGAATCAAACAATCTTTACGTAAGTTCGGTTCTAAAACACCGACAGGCTCAATACCTGGGTGAAGTGAGGAAGTTGGAAAAACACTTCAAGGACTTCGAAGTCCAACATATACCGCCCAAGGAAAACTCTTTAGCGGACCAGTTATCGAAATTGGGTTCCTCACGAGCGCCTGTTCCAACAGGTGTTTTTCTCGAATACCTTACAACACCTTCAATAGAAATGGGTTCGACCACCTCAGAGGTCGGGGTCATCGAGCAAGATGTGGAGTGGATAAAACCATTAACCACTTATTTTGCATTAGGGACATTGCCCGATGATCCTCAACAGAAGGATAGGTTCATTCGAAGAGCACACATGTACAAACTGGTCGAGGGATCATTGTATAGAAATGGAGCACATGGTGTTCTTATGCGTTGCATATCCCAAGACTCCGGGATAAAATTACTAAAAGAAATCCATAGGGGCTTGTGTGGTACACATGCATCCTATAGAACATTGGTTGGCAAAGCTTTTCGGCAAGGCTATTACTGGCACACCATTCTACAAGATGCCATATACCTTGTTAAGATCTGTGAGCAGTGTCAGTTCCATGCCAGGCAAGTGCACCAACCATCTTATCAATTACAGATCATTCACTTGCCATGGTCTTTTTCGACTTGGAGCATTGATATAATTGGACCACTACTGCAAGCACCCAATGGGTATAAATTCTTATTTGTGGCCATTGATACATTTTGTTGTAGGTGTAAAAACCAAACACGAGTGAGGGGGTGGACGTCGGCCATCTGACGAGCCATCATCCACGAGGGAAAAAAATGACACAAGGATTTATACAGGTTCGGGGGTCCGAGAGGACCGCCCTACTCCTGTCGGTGAGCCAACGGGGGGTTACCTCCGGAGAGGGAGCCCTCGAGGGCTCACCAGTTTGAACATGTTTATTATTGCTCAAGGGAGCTCCCCTTGAAAGGAGGGATACACGGGGTATTTATAGGCTCCCAAGCCTGTACAAATGACCAAAATACCCCTTGGGGTTGGCTACTCTAAGAATACAAGTGAGGGGGTACAATCAACCTTTGCAAGGTAATTACAGTTCTTGATCTGTTAAACAGGTGTTTTCCCTATAGAGTGGGTCCCGCTAGCGAGGAGATGAATCATTCTTACAACACATTTACTAAGGGGATAGAAGCTGAGCAAGTCGTTCGTATAATGGCTACAGCAGCAAAGAAATTCCTTGTGCGAAACATTGTTACAAGATTTGGAATACCTAGTCGTCTTATCACAGACAATGGGAGCCAATTTATTAGTGACGTGTTTCAAGATTATTGCGATGAAATTGGCACTAAAATCTGCTTTGCTTCCATGGCACATCCATATAGCAATGGAGCAGTAGAAAGGGCCAATGGTCAGATTATGCAAGATATTAAAAAGAGAGTTTTTAATCACCTTAAGGCGTGCTCAAAGAGTTGGATGGAAGAGCTTTTTTCTGTCCTACGAGCATTGTGTACTACTACCAGTAGAGCAACTAGCGAAACACCATTCGCACTAGTCTACGGTGCAGAAGCAATACTACCTAGTGAGATTCAGCTAGGTTTCACACGTATAGACCTTCTAGATCAAATAAATCAGGGAGATTTGTGCGAAGATGACGTCAATATGCTAGAAGAAAGACATGATCGCGCACTTTTAAAATCGGCTACCTGTCTGTAAGGGCTGAGACGCTACTATAATAGAAGGGTTCTTCCAAGAACACTTTATGTGGTTGACCTGGTCTTAAGACGCATCCAGAACCAAGCCAATTTGAATAAGTCGTCCTCTAGATGGGAGGGTCCATATATTGCAGTTTCTATCACTAGGCCAGTATCAGTTAGATTAGCTTTGGAGGATGGTCGTTTTTTATCTAACACTTGGAACATTAAACATCTTCGAAAATTCTATGTATAAGTATATTTTTTCTATATTATATAAGTTCAGTTGTTAAAAAAAGAAAAAAAATATTTTTTATTGTATCATTTCGCATACATGATCACCATCTTTTGTAAGTGCCTACGGTTGATCAATTTCGCTCATGGGTCATAGTGTCTCTACTTATCAATTGGCCATCAGTATATGTGGATATCATGGGGATATACTCACGATCTTAGGATGATGGTACAATTGGCAATGGCATTGAAGGTTTGTCGAAACATGCGTTTTTCAGTCAAGTTCAATTGCTGTCAGGCTTCAGGCGGTCAGACCGGCCTGTGTGGCAGTCAGACTGGCCACCACTGGCGGTCAGACCGGCCAAGCATCGGGTCGAGTGGCTAGCGGTCAGACCGGCCAATGGGCAGTGGTCTGACCGGCCATATAGGATATTTCGAGTTTGGAGCCAGGCCAAAAATAAAAGGTGTAGGCAAGAGAGGAGTTTCTCTTACACTTGGTCTCATAATTTTTGGAGCTTCGAGTCAATTGTTCTATTCGTTTAAAAATTCCAGAAGATTTCAGATTTCTAGGGTGGAAATTTGGCTAAGTCCCAGTGGGGCGGTCGATCCAGCTAGGTGGCGATCGGCCAGGCTAGGTGGCGGTCAAACCGAGCCGAGGTCATACAAACCAATGGGTGGCGGTCTGACCAGTTTTGACTTGTTTCGCCGGCCAGCTTGGCGACGATGTTTGTTGGTTAGGTTAAGTTCATGGGTTTCAATGCATATGTGTTGCATGATGCATGTTTTGACTAACGTAGGTCAAGTTACGAAAAATTTATTCCCGAAATCGATTTCTTGGTCTATTGTTGTGCAGGACGCTTGGAGGTCAACGGCGAGGATGATTGGGACTAGGCTTAGAGAGTTGAGGTCAGAACAATCGAGAATGACGGGTGAAGTTAGTGGATTCAAGCATGGCGCAAAATAGACAAGGATGACTGAATGGGAAGTTTATTGCGACGGGTTGCATCAAGTGGCGTGGGGGTCGGTGCAAGTGCCATGGTGGTTTCGGTGGGAGCCGGATGGGAGAGACTTGCCGACATGAAGAGAGCCGTTGATCAACCTACACGTGGCGAAGCATGAGATTGTTTCATGAAGATTGGACTTGGTCTTCGGAGAAGGATCGAGAAAGGGTATTTTGGTAACTTCACCTAAAAACCGTCTTGATGACCTTTTGCTAACTCGCAGCGCAAGACGGCACAAGGAGAAGTGGTTTAGGTCAAGAGGAGATGAAGACGACGCTTTAAAATACGTGCGTAAGTGAAACCCGTTTGTGTGTGGGCTTAACGGGTGCCCATTAGGGATATCCTTCTAGAAGCTAACCTCTACTATAAATAGGGGAGGATGCTGGTTGTGCACCGTTCAACCCTTACATTTGAGCAAACCCTAGTTTGTGTTTAGGGAGAAAAGTGGAGAGGTTAGGGTTCTAGAGAGTTGGATTGATTATGTGCTCATGTGTTGAGCTTTTGTCCTTCTGGGTGGAGTGGTTGTAAACCAACATCAATCTCAAATCAATCCAAGCAAGATTTCACAAGATGAGTCTCTTTTTGTTCTTACTCTCTATTTTGTGATTTTGGGGCTTTCTTTGATCCATTAGTTTTCCTTTTCTAGCCTAGATCTTGCTTGTCGTGACATGTGAGAATGCATCTAGGGTCATCTTGATCATCTTCTACCCACGAGCAAGTCTTTAGATCATATTTTGGTTTTGACTCGATTTTGAAGTAACATTCACTCAAACAGAAAAAAAAGATCAGAACTTTGGCAACGATCTTCATGATTGTTGATTGAAATAGGTTCTTGACATCCTAAAGAAGGTATGTTTCAAGTTTCCTGAAGTTTGGAGTTGTGAATCAAAAGTTAGACTAATTTGTGATTTTGAGTTGGTGATTTTATCGTTTTGAATTTTGGAGGTCGACCTTGACTATTGCCGGTCGAGATCAGCCCATGGAGAGGTCAGACTGCTAGGTACATGAAGGTCTGACCGCCGAACTAATTTGGGTTTGAGTTTTTATGATTTTGGTCTATTTGCTTCGTGGTTTTTGTTGTATTCAATACAAATCTTCCACTATACTTGTATATTGATCTTCATAGCTTTCATAACTATTGGAGTGAAAATCGTGTTGAATCCGATCAAGGAGAAAAAGAGATCGTGCTCCTATTCACCCCCCTTCTAGTCGCCTTTTTGATCCAACAGTATACATTTGGGAAATGATAACTGTTTGGGACCTCTTCTATAAGCCAATTCTCATTGTATAAGAGCCCAACAGTCTGACTTCATCTTCCTGAATACACATTGGTCCGGATCATTGGTTTGTAATAGATATACTGATCCTAGCAAAGTTGTTCTTGAAACATTCGCCATTCGGACACAGTGTTAGGGCGAGGGCTACACATAGCAAAATATACAACTTTCAACTTGTAAAAATTTAATTTGCAAGATATAGCTAGTCAACTTTTGACAAATAATTATAATTATCATACACCAAATCTTTTCATTATCCCATATAATTTAAAAGAAAACATTTGTATCATTACAATGTCATTTTTGAACACTTGAGCTAGGAGCACTTCAGGGAAGGGCAGGAGCACTAGCTTCAATATTCCTGATGATCTCCGCCACCACTGGTGTGATCTTAGCTTGAGACGTAATACCCGCTTCTTTTGTCTTGAACTTGGCGCAGGGACAAGCTTATGAAGATCAACAGAATCTCCATAAAGGAGACCTATCTTCAACAAGACTTGGTTTAAAACTTGACTCATTGCTCTTGTCAAAGATTGATATATGGTAGTCTTCATAGCAGGTATGTGTTTTTGAATATATGTAATTTGAGTATAAATGTCATTACTAAGGTCATCTTGGTTGCGAAAGGAGTTACCGGAGTCTTCAGTTGCTCTGCGATTTCTCGTAGAGAAGCCGAGATCCGAGAAAAGCTATTTCCCGTAACCGTAGTAATTTTCTTGCCAGCCTTCATCAAGATATCCACCTTCTTTTCAAGTTCTTGTACGGTAGTATGACTCCGTTTCTCCACTTCCTTTATGTCTTGAATCTAAAGATCTTTGTTAGAAGAGGTTTTCTGAAGATCCTCTTTTGCCTTTTCTAGTTCTAAGAAAGAACGAAAAAAGAGAATAAAATTTATGCATTGCATATAATAGATCAAATGCTCTGTAAAAATGAAGAGAAGTCTTTTACCTTCTTCTCCTTCATGAGCATTTTGTTATGTTCAAAGAGATCATGACTTTCTTTAGATTGTCTGCCTAGGATCTCTTATAACTTTTCATTCTTCCGAGTCAAGAGGCAGATCTCTTCGTTCTTCTTTGCCATGACCACTGCACTCGTCTCAGATCTTTTCACCGCCTCAGATAATTTCAATCTGAGAGCATGAAGTGCAGATTCAACACTTTCTTGTCCAGCTTTCGCCAGTAAGCACTCCCTTTGAAGTAAATAGAGGTATAATTTAATTATTTAGTTAGAATTTTACGATTAAATAATAACTTCCTGTACTTACTTCTCTTTCTCCTCTGCAAAAGTTTTTAATCTCCTCTACCATGTCAATGTTGACTCTCCAGCACCTTTTGACAGATGTCATGTGGCCCTGGAGGTCCTTTTTCGGTTCTGGAAGGAGAACTTCCCAGAGGAATTTCATCCTCGGGTTGATCTAATTGAACCAGACAAAAAACTCCTCTGGTTGGATCAGTACTGGTATTTTTCGGCTCCTAAGACATCCTATGAGTCAGACTTATACTGATAAATTCAAAGTAAAATTATCAAGATAAAAAGCTTACCAAGGTATGATCATCTTCATCTTGAGTTTCGATGGTCTCATGGACCACCTCCTTTGAACGGGTGGTCTCATGGATCACCTCTTCCATCCGATCCTCTAGGGAGGTCCTCTCCGTTGAGACCTCCATGTCCAGTGGTGTATCTTTGGACGTCCCAGTAGCCATTGCTAGGACATTTTGGACCACTTCCTTAGTGGTCCTAGGAGGTACTTTCATTGGCGGAATTTTCTCTGCCAGGGATTCCTCTCTTGCTAATACAACTGGTTGCGAAAATTATTCTTGAGCAGTCAGTTGTCCCCTTTTCGGGTCTGACGGCAAAGAAAGGCTAGAGAGAAAAGAGAGGATTAGTCATTTTAAGCCAAAATTATAAAATTATAATCGAAGAACTTACTCGATCTCAAAGCTACTTTCGCTAAAAAGCGACATAAAGTCCTCATTCACAGTGAAAGTATGTTCTTTTCTTTGCTCTGACGAGGAGGGAACCAAGGCTAGGGAGGTCCTTGGCCTTGGAACCCTCTGAAGAGGGGTCTCCTCTTCGGGCTCTTCTGATGATCCTTCACCCTGGACCACCCCAGCCAAGAAAGTTGATATAGAAGACATTGACTGGGGGTTATAGACATATCGAGAAATAGAAGTCTTAACTTTTGTTTTCAATACCTCACGGGTAGAAGGTCTCGAAGAAGTTGGGATTAAAGCAAGAGGTCTTGGGGAAACTGAGGCTAAAGCCGGTGTGGGTTTAGTCTTCTTTGGCGCAACAGGAGATCTGGAAGTAATCCTTACACTCTTTGCCAAAGAAGGAGAAGAGCTCGCACCAACATTTGAGATGGGACGTTTCTTTGACGTCGTCTGTCCATAAACATACAAATTAGGCATGAGTAAATTTACTTCTTATGTCTAATTAATTTCTATGAATACTTACCACTGTGAGATCTTTTCTAAGTGATAAAGTCGCCCCAATCAAGCTTGGGGGCCGCGCCTCTATATCGATCGGTTCCTTTTCAGGAACCCGATCCTTTAACAAGACTAAGGTCCTAGCTAGGACCTCATCATTTGAGAGAGCTGCAGTATAATGAAAAATTACTTTACTTTAACTATGAAAATTCAATTTGAGTAAAAATATGAGTAAGATGTTACCATTTTTAGGAACATCATGATTACATGATAGTATTTCTCTCTTCTGAAGAGGGAAGATCTTGTTCTTGAGGAAGTCATGGACAATCTTTCGTCTAGTTAGACCTCCCTCTACCAGGTTGCTGATCACCAGGAACACTCTCTTCTCATCATCTGAGAGCTTGATCTCCTTGTCAGCAGCTCGACTTTTTGAGGACCACTCCGGTGGTACATTACGATTGTAAGTAATTCTACTTTCTTTCAGAACTTCGGAATAAAATCATTCATTGCTCCATATCTAGCTGACATCTTTGGTAGCCAAGAAGGGAAACACCCTCTTGCTGGCATCTTGAAATTTGAAATAAAAAGAGCCCAAAGCACCAGCACCTTCTTGTTGCGGATGATTTGGTAATAAAACCTAAACAAATGCAGACTAGGGGCTATTTCTAAAAACGCTTCAAACATGTGGGCAAAAACGCTAAGTACCAGAACTGAATTCGGTACAAGATGAACCAACTCAATTCCATAATGATTAAGAACTTCGATCAGGAAATCACTCTCGGGCAAACGAAGACCTGCCCAGAGGTAGGGCATGAAAAGTACAGTGAAACCGGCTGGAGGGTTTTGTTCAATCTCCCTCCCTGGTGTACGCCACTCGATGAGAGCCTTCTCCAGTAGATGCTCGTCTTGCTCCAGTCCTTTGAGCTCCTTCGCAGATAGCATTGACGATTTCCATCCCGCCATTGCTTCGGTTCAATGGCGGACTAAGGGATCCTTCTCTTCGAAGGTTTGTGGAAGACGAAAGGTACTCGGTGAAAGGAGAAAGTGAAAACAACTGGGGTAAAAACGTGCCTAAGGAGGGGTAAAAGATTCATATATATACCCTTGGTGCATTTAAAACCCACTACCTCAAGGATGTTTGAAGAATCTAGACCCGCCATTATGCGTTAATGGAGTATTTTGGTGATTAATGACAAATCTATTTGTGAGACTAACAATTTTATTGTTATACCTATTGCTTAATCTCAATTGGATAAAAAGACGAAAATCAATGAGGTATGCATTCGACATCATAATCTTATATCTTGTTGCATTCCCCGGATCCAAAATATAGGTTGAACTCCACTAATAGTGTAACTTGAATATGTGCATATGTTCTCATTACACATTCGTGTATGCACACAACTAGAGGGAGTTCACTCTATGTTTTATGGTTTCATTAGTATTGATCCATATTCCTTTATACACATATATTAAGGATCTTTACTTTGAAATATATCCATTGAGTATATAAAACTTGTGTAGTTCATATATACTCATATGTCTTTATATTCAATTACTTGCAATTGTGATGGTTGTCATCAATTACCAAAGAGGGAAAGATTGAAGTATCTTGTCCCACCATTATGAGTTAATGGTATGTTATGGTAATTAATGACAATCACTTTGTGGATCTAACATTTTCCATGAGTTGGTGAAATAGGTTGAGTTCCATGATAGTAAAGACTTTGGATGATATCATGAGTTGATCATCATCAAGTCAAGATTCAGGATAAAGAAAATCATCATGTGTTGATGATGTTCAAGAAGAGGAGATGATCATGAGTTGATCATCAAGTCAAGAGAAGATCATCATGTGTTGATGATACTCAAGTCAAGATTCGGGATGAAGAATGTCATCATGTGTTGATGAGCATCAAGACAAGATCCCGAAGTGAAGAAGATCATCATGCGTTGATGATATTCAAATCAAGAACCCGGACTTGAAGTGAAGATGTGTGTCATCAAGCTTCAAGTGGATGCTCAAGGCAGAGATATAACTAGCTAGGGCTAAGGATGTGTTCCTAGTCTTTTACTGGTCTTGGTATTTGGATGGAAGACCGGATTGCTAGTATAGGTTGCCGTACTATTAAGAGGGGTCTCGATTAGTAGCTTGAGTTAGTCATGTGTTGATAGCTCATTGTGCTTGCTCTAGTTCTTGTTAGCATGTTGTCAATATTTGCGAATGTGTTTTGCAAATAGTTGAGGCTCATGCATAATCCTTGTAGCATGTGACTTTAGTTTGCGAATGTGTTTTACAAACAGGTTAAGTTCATGTACCTTAATTCCTTGTGGCGTTGATTCTAAAAGTCGGCAAATGTGTTTTGCCACTTGTTGAGAATCTAGACTTCATCCCTTGTGTGTATCTTGCTTCAATTGGCAAATGCGTTTTGAAAATTGAGTTGATGCAATGAACAAAATCTGTTTTTAGCTTTGATGGCAAGTATGGTCGACCGACCTATATCACGGTTTGATCGGTGGTGTATCGGTCCGATCGGTCCTTGATCTATAAGCTTTTGTGCGGTAGTACCTACTTATAAGAAACAAGATTACGGAGAGTGGTAGTACCGAAGTTTTTGCGGTATGTTTATTCCAAAGAAGGTGTTTTTGTTGAATGCCCTTGGTTTTCTTCGAGCGGTCTGACTGCAGACCTTTGGGCGGTCGACCGGTTTGAGCGGTCTGACCGGCCATTGGTTGACGGTCAGACCAGCAGTGAGTGCAACGGCTAGTTTTATAGCCGTTGGAGCTTAGGCGGTCTGACCGACCATTAGTTGGCGGTCAGACCGGTTTTTCCCTGATTATCTGGAATCTTTCCCCCAACAGCTAGTTTTTGTGTGTGGGCTATAAATACCCACCTTGGCAGGTTGTGGAAGAGTTGCTGGTGCCATATTCATCTCTATTGAGCTAAGAGCAAGCTCTCTACACTCTTTTGTGTATGTGTTGCACTTAGTGAGCTTTAAGAGGCAAACCCTAATTGCATGTGTTGTTTTAGTAGTGGATTGTGTATCCACTTGAGCTTAGACACTTGATTAGTTCAAGTAAGAGTCATCGACTTGTTACTCTTGGTGTTTGCCGACACCTAGATGGCGTGGAGGCGTCGTGGTTCGGTGATCTTCTCAAAGAAGGTTGTGAGAAGACCTGTGCGTTTGTGAGTGGCTTAGTGCTCGCCATCTCCGGAGTGGAGGAAGAGCAACCCCTAGTGGATCGAGGTGTTGGTTCTTGTTGGAACCGGTCCAAGTGATTGGACTTACCTCAGAGGTGTTTGGCTTAATTCGTGGAGCCGGTCCAATTGATTTTGGGCTTACCTCAACATGGATTAGGGGAGACCGGCAAGTCTTCGATCACCACGGTAAAACATCGTTGTGTCATCGTGGTTTGCATTCTTGTACTTTACTTTGTGCAATTTACATTCCCTATATTAAATTGCTTACTTGTATGTGTATGATTGCTATATTTTATATAGTATCATATTGTTGATACGCTTAGTAAAGACTAGTTGATTTAGGCTTTATTTGTGCAAAACCGAATTGATTTACAATTCCGCATAAAACTCGGTTTTAGCCTAAGAAGATTTTAAAACCGTCTATTGACCCCCCTCTAGTCGGCCTCCTCGATCTTACAATGTTACAACTGCACCTCGATTAGCGGTGACACGACAACTCACGTTCGGTCAAGGAGATTGTTTCGCGTGTCAGAGATGTGTAAGAAAAAGTAGTTGCAAAGTTTTTTCTTTTCTCAAAGTTATCTTCATCCCGTATCCATCGTGGGTGGAAACATACAAAACTGCTTAACATAGAATTTACCTCAATATATGTCTCGAAAGAAGATCACCTGATCATCGGGATTTCCTTCTATCAATCCCTTAAAGACTTTAATCCATGAACCAAACTGACTGTCCGACCACCATAAACAAAGGTGGTCGAAAAGTCAGTTTGGTCCGTGGATGTTGTCTAATATATGTTCCAACCATAGGAAGAGGAATGTCAAAGCAATATGAGTTCTTACTCATGAGAAGCTTTGAGGATAGATATTTGATGGAAGTCTCTAAATGAATGTTTCTTCTTCTTGCCCTTCTGGTGGTTATTTACCTACGGTAAAATTAAATAAACCAGACGGAAGTTTAATAAATGAGATTTTATTAGAGTTTGTTCCTAATAAATCGCGGAAGACTAAAACATATTTGTCCCTTCAGGAATTGCTTTCATAAATATATGACTGATGCTCTTGCTTCTTAAGGGAAATAGTTATTTACAACTCAAGTAAAACTATCTTCTTGACCAAGTTTAGTTCTGGTCAAAAACCTCTTCAAGTAAGTTATTTTCACTTGAAGTTGAGGGGCTAGTTGACGAGGATTGTTGACTAGTCAATTATCCCGTTATATCTTTATTTGCTTATTTATAGATAAGCCAGATTTTTACTAGGCCTGAGTTAGTTTTCTAGGCCCAAGATTAATTAAGCAGTCAGAAAGTGGATCTAAAAAGTCTTTTCTTTGACCATTCCCGAAACTTCTTCCGGAGGCCCATTTGGACCTCCTCTATGGGTTCCTCCAGGACCTCTCCCCCGCAGAGGAGGTCCTAGAAAGTGGTTATCTACGTGTGGTTAATAATAGCTACACGTGGAGATATCGGTGATAACGGTCACCACGAAGAGACGCGACTGTTGGCTCGAAGAGACACAACCCTTGGGCGAAGAGGCACCACTGTGATAAACTGCCAACGCTTGTAAAACTATAAATAGTCCGGCCTATGTGCCCTTATAACATAGATTCACATTCAATCCATAATCCACGTGTATTCACAGCCACTTTTCCTGTAATCAGAGCATACTCTTTGCAATACACATTCACCATTTTGAGTCCTTTGGCGAATAGATATTAATATCCATTTTTTCCTTTATATTCTTGTTTTGTCTGTTGTGTGACGAGAGTCCTAGACGTCGACACATGTATCGGAACACTATAGGTTTTTGAAATCCTTTTAATTATGGGCAAAATTTTCGTATGTCACTGCCAATGTTTCGGATCCTTGATCGCTATTGCAAAGTGACATACCCCTTCTATGTCATTGCAAAGTCAAAACCATGCCCATTTATGCCACTGTCATCACATCCGTTAAATGTTTTTCGTCAATTTTTTTTTTCCAAAAATACCCTCTCGATGACCGTCATCAGGCACACAGAGCAGAGAGTGGCAGCGACGGCGACAACCACGATGTCATAGACCAGATGCCATCTTCTAGGTTTAAGTAAGACAAGATCAAGATGGGTTTGTTTTGGTGGATGTGGACGCCATTTTGGATTGCTCTAGAGAGTTGGACAGTTTTTATTGAGTTGTATGCACCAACTAGTTCACTCAAAAGCTTAAGTTGATGAAGAAAGGTGAATAATATACTTTAACACTCTTCCTCATGTCTAGGCTCCACTAGGCCTAAGACGTGGATTAGAAGCATACCACAATTATTTTTTTAAAAATATTGCATTAGCCAGGTCTTGAACTCAGGAGTCAGGACCTCTTAGATTTGATAAGAGAAAAATGCACTGTATGTCTTTGAACTTGTGAGGTTGTGTCACTTAACTCTTTAAACTTTTATTTTACTTTTTCAGCCCCTGAACTTGCGAGGTTGTGATACTTAGCTCCCCGAACTTGCATTTTCCTTTATCAGTCCTCTGAACTTGCAAGGTTGTGCCACTTAGCTCCCTGGGAATGTACTTCTCTCTCTCACGGCCGACTCAGTGGAGTCAAGGGCGAGGGCGGCAAGCTACGACGGTGGAGCTTCGATGAAGACGCGAGCACGGTGCGTTCCCCGGGTCCAAAGAATCTGTTTTTGTCGGCGTGAGGTGACGGGGACGATAACATGGCTGGAACAGGGCGGCGACAAGTCCACCGGACTCAGATGGGATGAAGTCGCTGACATCGCATCCGACGAACTTCGTTTCAACGCAAGTTCAGAGGGCTAAGTAGCACAACCTTGCAAGTTTAGGGGTCTGAAAAATGAAAATACAAGTTCAGAGAGCTAAGTGGCACAACCTCACAAGTTCATAGGGCTAAAAAAGTAAAATACAAATTTAAGGAGCTAAATGACATAACTTCGTAAGTCCAGATACCTACAATGCAATTTTCTCATGTGATAATCTATTGTTGCATTGCATGCAGTTTTTGTCCTCACGTGGACACCACGCCGTGGTAGTCTACCACGGAGTCCTTGCTAGATTTCTAATTGTTAGGCCACATTGATTACTTTTTATAATTTCGTGATTATTATTTATTATAAATAAGAAATTTGGTCTAGAAACACATACTCTACCAAATTCTCGGAGTAGAGGCAAAGTGCAATGAGCCAAAATCAGGAATAGATTTGCAGCAATTACACCCTTTGTAAAACCCATCTGGCGATAAGTACCATTCAATCCAACGCATCAACGACTGCAACGTCATCTCCTGACCGATCCAACGGCCGAGCAAATCCGCAGGTGATGTCAAAACCGCGCGCTAACCACCACTAGGCACTAGCCGTTGCTCATAAGCTGGCGCCGCGCACCGCCGACGTTACGCTAATACACGCCTCCTCCTCCCCTTCACTCCTCTATAAATTTCGCTTCGTTTCATCTCCGCGAATTCGAATCGAAATCTACGTTTCATTACTCGCCAGCAACCGTCACCCGCATTGATCGTTCGAAATTCGAACGTTTTCTTACCTTTTTCTACGATCGGAGATGGCCACGCCGGCGAGGAAACCCAGAGCACGGCGGGCGTTTGCGGTGGTGGCGTCGCCGTCGCCGGCGAGGAACCGGGTGCTGTCGGAGAACATAGAGCCCGAAGGGATTTCGTTCGCTCAGTGCCTTCACCGGTTCAAGAAGTTCTCCGGTGAGTCGAAGCCCGACGTGCGCTTCGTCGTCGGCAGGGCGGTCAAGACGTGCTCTTCCCCTGTTTCCAAGAAACCGGCGTCGAGGACGCCAAGAACCGCGAGCAGGAGGAGGCTCGATTCGTCTAGGAAGAGCTCGACTCCGGCTGTGGCGGCTTACGACGCGCCGCGTGCGCCGCTGTGGGACTTCTCCCAGGAGTGCCAGAAGGTCAGGGCCAAGCTCTCGTCGCCCTACAACGAAGCAGAGCGAGGCCAAGAACGGCGGCGTGGCGATTGTGGGGTTCGGGAGGCCACTGTCGGCCTCCCGGATCCCGGCAAGGGCCGTGTGAAGTATTTGGTGGACACGTTCGAGAGGCTCCTGTCGCTGTCCGGCGACCCCGAGGCGCAGTGCAGAGGCGCGAGGAGGAGGAGGAAGGAGGTGGCGTCGCCGCCGAAAGCCGAGGAGATCGACATGTCGTATCCCTCCGTGGCATCGTCGTCTGAGGTCTCCTGCAACGTCGACTTCTCTGGCCGCGACAGGTTCAGATTACGACCCACTGGGAGATTGCTTTGCTGTTCTTGATCCTGTCTACTGATAATTCCTTTTGTCCTGAAAATTCAGCAGAAGCAGCATCGCACGAGACGAGCGGCAGCAGAGGAGATGCAACGTAAGTTTGTTGTATTCAGAAACTTCTATTTGGTTGAGTTTTAAGATGAGCGTGTGGTGAGTTCTGTGTGGATCTTGTCCGCGGATCGCAGAGCATCGGCTCGTCGGAGAGGAGCTGGAATAGGAAGGTGACAAGCGTGACAAGTCAGCATCCGTTCAATCTTAGGACCGAGGTATGAATGATGCAATGCTCATCTTCTTCATTTTTGGTGTACTAAAACGTGCTAACATTTCCAAAGCTTGTTCTGCCAATCATGCGAATTTACTAGATTTCTTTTTACTATCTAAGTAAAAGATTTTGAATATGTTTGGTTGTTGTTATGCGTTAAACCTCATTGCAGTTGGCGGATGTAGTTTGCCAAGCTTGTTGTATGTTTTGGGTAATCACTTCAGAAATTAACTGAAGAAACTGTGTTTCTGTTCTCCTATTCAGCAAAGAGGAAAGGTGAAGGACGAGAACCTTGTTCAGAGAACGAGGAAGAGGCTGCTAGAGGAGGAGAGACTGCGCAATCCGCTCGCGCAAAGTCTCCCACGGACCACTGATGAACCAGAGGCACGCGAACTATGTTTACAAGATGTTTTCGTCTCATCCTGTTCATTTTTACATTGCAAGAACGATATTTTTTTATATAAAAAAACATTGCTAGAACGATAAATTTTCGGTTCACCATGTCCAACCACACTTACAAGAATTTTCTGGTAAAATGGCAAGCCTAAAAAAAATCAGTACTTCAGAACAATGTAGTCTAACACCATTTGTCAGTACTGATGATTAGCTACAGTGTTATAGTACCACATTCAGTGTGTTTCTCCATTTGCAAGACCATGTTTTGTTGTAATTGCATGTGATTTCTTGTTTAAGTGCGATCTTTCTTTCTTTTTTCTTTTTTTGTAGAACCCAGTGAAACCTCCGACGAAAGAACCCACTGAACCAATTGACGTTGTGCTACATAGTGACGTGCGCGCAGTCGGCCGCGCCAAGTTTGATCACCAAGTAAGTAGTACATTGCAATGCTCCGTCGCCGTCGACGAGTTCCTGAAGGCTATGCAATGAATTCAATCCTGCAGGTCGCTGAGCGCAACAGCTTCATTGAGAAACTGGAAATGGAGAGGGAGAGACAGCAAAAGGTATATCATCCATCTGAAAATTCTAGTCGATAGTGTGTGCATCAGATGCAAAAGCTTATTCATTTGCAAGATGAGATGTGGCATTTTGTGCAGATGGCTGAAGAGATTGAGGTTAAACAGCTGAGGAAGGAGCAGGTTCCAAGAGCGCATCCAATGCCGGATTTCTCCAGGCTATTTGTGCCAAAAAGGTAAAATCTTTCAGCCTTCTCTGAATATACACCTTTACAGGATCAGTCATGAATTCTCACACATCTCAGTTCTCATAAGTTCTCAAGCTATTTCAGCTAAAATTTTTCTTGGAAATGCAGGTCAGTGAAGCCTCAAACAATTCCCAGGGAGCCAAGATTTCACCCCAGATTGATGAGCCACAATCCCACCAAGACTTAATTAGCTTCCTACAAAGATTCCTCTTCTTCCTCCTTCTGCACAAGAGAACAGTAGTCACTGTCCTCGCCATAGTGCAGACATTTGCTACTTTGCTAATGAGATATCAGTCAGCTAGCAACTTTTTTTCCTTGAAAAAAAACCCTAGTCATCAAACATCTCTCTATTCCAGGAGCTTGCGGTTTATGTAAACTGTTAAAACTTAATCATGTGTAGAAACACGAGGCTTCTGTGTTTTTTTAGTTACTGTATTTAATACTATTAATTCTAGCAAATTGGCATCCCCAAAAGGTGCTTTCAAAGAGTGGAGATATATTTGTCGACTTCCAATATAGGAAGCACATTTTTCGTTAGCTACCACCTCAATCTACACATAACATCTCATGATTGCCAAATGAATGAAGCACAAAATGTGCAACACGAATAGTTTGTTTTTTGAGAGAATTATTGGCATGAATAACCTTGGTACCGTGAGAAGATAAGAGACTGTTTGGTTGATGGCCAAAGTGAGCTAAACCAGAATTTTGACATAGACAAAACCTGGACAAAGGCGAAAAGAGCACTGTTTAGATCGTGGTCAAACCCAATTTCAGGGTGAGTGATTTTCTCGCTATCGAATTGTCCGCGTGTGACATTGGATTTCATTAGCGTTACAAAATTTTCGTGGCCGTTACCAAATTTCAGTAGAAAACTAAACATCAGCTAATGTTTGGTTTGCAAACCAAACAGCCCCTTAATGAACCGGCTGGGGACGCTGCACAGTGCAGCACATGGAGAGTAGTTGACGCAGTTTATTGCAATGCCCATTCTGGAGGGAAAGTTCTTCCAATTTACAACACAGAATTCGAAAGCAACGAAGAATCGAGCTCATGTTTGAAAGATAGAGACCGCCTAATTCGAATGATTCTGCAGTTTAACCTGTACTTTTACCGGTAGAATTCAAGAAACTGGGTAGTATTTTACCATTGTTACAAGTGGCTCTTAACAAGTAACATGTTCCACAAATGCTTATAAAACTTTTAAGCATTAACAGAAGACATGTGTAAATTTATTTACTTCACAGACAGTATGCTAAACAAATGATTTTTTTTGAAATTATCACAAATTTTTTTGAGTGACGAAAATTATCATACACTTGCTGGTTATGCTGTTTTGTTGACAGAACGGCCCAACTCTGCACTTGCTCCAACTGGGCCGGCCCAGGTATGCTATCTGACAGGCCGGGCCCACTAGGTTACTAAACCCCCTCAAGAAGTGTAAAAGGAAACGATAATTCGGAAAAGAGAGAGAAAAAAAGAAAGAGAAAGCGCCGTACATTCTCATCAGCCGACTCGGTGCAGTGCTCGACGGGACCAATGGTACGTGCTCGGGACCCAGTCCCGAGCCCGTAAATTCTGCCTGTTTCTCGATTCGATTCGCATAGACGCCGCCGGATTCGATGCCGGGCGGCGCCGACGATCCGCCTGGTTGTTGCGGCGCTCGATGTGATGCAGATTTCGCCAAAATAATCCCGTATTTACCTGTCTCTGTTTTTTTTTGTTGTTTTTTTTTCTTCTTCGGGAGTTTCAGGATAAGAGGGCGGCGTCGCACGGCGATTACGACGAGCAAGGTAAGATTGATTTAGGGATTTCGTGTAGTCCTTTTCTTTTTCGAGAAGTTTAGCGAATTTTGTTAGTGAATTGTGGGATCTGAGTGTGCTGGCTGTGTGGTGAATGCCGTGTTGGGATGTGTGCAGATCGCCGGGCGAAAGGCACCGAGGTGTTCGTCGGCGGGTTGCCGCGGTCGGCGACGGAGGGGACACTCCGAGAGGTTGCTTTGTTTCAGATTATGCATGCGTGCTAGTTTGTTGGTATTGAGTACTTTAGGCATGATGTACTGCATAGCTGACTGACTAATACCTCAATTGCTTGCGTTTCCAAAGATTTGTCGAGCAAATGTTTCTAAATTGCAAATGTTACCAAAATAACTTGCTGGCGCCACAATGGATTCTGTAGTCTCATATTGTTTATCTCCGACTATTTGCTTACTCAAGAAGACTAAAATAAATTGGGAGAAAGGGTTTAGTTTTCTGTAATCCAAAAGGGAGGAGACCTTTGACCCACCCATTCAATTGTGAGTGATATGTAGGTGATGCCATCCAATCAAACGTAATGGTACTCTTAATCATGTTTGGTAGCCACCAAAAGCTTAAATGTTATGTTGTTCTGTAATAATTTGGACGTGGCTTGTTGATCCGTCTTCAGGCAATATTTTCATGCTCTAGCTAGTACTAAGATAAATATGTGATATTACACGGGTTAGAATATTGTATTATTTGATATTTGAGTGTTGAACTTAATTGTATTTTCTCCATTGTGCGTTAGTAATAGCCCTATGCTTGTTACCATCTAACTCATTTGGGCTCTTATCTATGAACGAAGAATAGCTGATTTGTCATCCTTCACCTTAATTCATGTTAAAAATGAAGTTTTCTTTCATTTTGTTGGTCATGACTGACTCTTTGGACCGACCTGCGTCGCATCAACAGGTATTTTCTCCTTTTGGAGAGATTGTTGACTTGCGAATAATGAAAGATCAGAATGGCATTTCAAAGGTCTGCGTCTGGTACTACTGTAACATTTTGAACATTTGAATACATGGTTTCAGTTTTTCAGATTGATAACTTTATCATGAAATATATTCATGATTATTTTTTCTGAACTCGTTTCAGGGATATGGTTTCGTGCGATTTGCAGAAAGGGAGTGCGCTTATATCGCGAAAAGGCAAAAGAATGGTACCGAGGTAAGAACATCAAACTTCTTGTTCAATGTTGTCAACAATTTCATATCCCACATCATATATACATATGTTCAAAAGCTTTCCGATCCCCTGTTTCTGTAGATTTCATATAGGAACTAGGAAGTAATCAATGCCTTGTCTTTTTCCAGATTTCCATTTGTGATGCTATGATAGACTACTTTAATAATACGAACTAGACAAAGTCGTTATGAGGGAGACAGGGTTTTGATCAGTATTATTATGTCCCATGCATTAAACTTGACATGCATAATATATGTGCTGTTTGTTCTCTACCAGCTTCAAGGAAAGAGACTTGCTGTTGATCTTTCATTGGATCAAGATACACTCTTCTTTGGAAATCTTTGCAAAGGTAAACTTCATCCATGATGAACATCAAGAACCACAACGCATATAATGTGTTAAAAAGATGACATTATAGTTGATGAAATTGAATTTTTTTTATATCAATTACCACTGATTCTTATGTCGATGCCTGTTAAAGGCCATACTGTCTGATCTATCTAAAATCTGTACTTATAGTTTTTTTTGTTCACATTTCTTTTCCTTAGTTTTATCAAGTAACTTAGACTATCATGTGGTATCTGCTAGCACTTAGCAGTCCCATGGTCTCACATGCACAACATCATAGTGTTGCTGTTTTCATTTCCCCTCTGTAGTTCAAATCCATTTCCTAGTTTTGGTTTGATCAAAATAGAGACTGAAAGTATCAGGAAGAAAATAACAAAGCACAGTAGAGCTGTTGCTATTTCCTACGATAAGTAAGAATCATTTGTCCCAAGTCACCTGACATTAATACTGGTATGTATTATCAGCAATTATGTTGTTGAAGGTACTCAATATTAATTTAAATTAAAACTGATACATGTGTGAAATATTGGAGAGTTTATTGATTATATCATGGGTTTTGTACTTTTGTTGTCTCCAATCTCAGATGCAGTCTAGCTATCAGGATACCAAGGTTGTGTGTGTGTGTGTGGTCACATGCACCACTGTAGGTTTCTAATGCATTTCCTTGGTCCTCCTTGAAATTAAATAACTGCATTGTCTATGCTTCATGCTCTTTTACTGAAATGCAACCTTTTAGTAGACACTTCCATGGGGAGAAGCAGTACCAAAAAGGAAAGGAAAACAGTGGTGGTTGAGTCTATAAATCTAGCATGTTCTTGCGTTTTGTCTCTTCATCATTTTACCTTTATCTGTTTAGCTTTTCCAATAGTATATTTACTGGCTATTATGTATTTTAAAGGTCTCAGTGATCTATTCACATCTGGATAACATAATGTTCTGATTGAGGAGTTTGTAACAAATTTTATATTTATATTGCAAACAGCTGTTCTTAACATAATGTATTGATGTCTTCTTATGTAAGTCTGTCAGAACTCGGAACTTTCTTACCAAAACCACCTGTATATTATCATCTAAATTCTCACGATTGTTTTCTTTTATTCTTTTGTCAGAATGGAGTGTAGAAGAATTTGAAGAATTGATTCACAAGGTAGAACCTGGAGTGTTTATATTCTATCAAAGATTGATTTTATCCAATATTTGAAGGAAAAAAAAAAGAATGTTACTAGGACACACAGTGAGCTTTACAATTCTCTTTGATCTACAGACATTCAAAGATGTTGTTTCGGTTGACCTTGCAATGGCTTCAAATCTTGATTCTTCAGTAAGCAAAAGGCGTCTAAACCGAGGCTTTGCATTTGTGCGGTTTTCTTGTCATGCAGTAAGTCTTTATTCTTTATTCTGTGTTAAAATAATTTGTTTTTGGTTAACTACATCGTTGAATAAAATTCTACAGTGGAAGTGTTGACCTGACAAAGTTGGGTGGTTATAGGTCTTAAAATTTATGCATTTTCTGTTTGAAGTCTTTTTTTAATGTTTAGTATGGTCTGTTTAACTATTTGAAGGTGCACATAAATCAGCTCTACTTTGTCATATTTTATTGCATTGAAATTGTCTGTATTTTTTTATCCGTCATAATTATGATTTTACTTATAGTTGACCCTAGCCTTGTCAATTGATTTATCTTGCAGGTCTTGACCAATATTATTTCTTCTTGTTTTAAAACAATCTTATTGGATGAAACCATCTTAAGTAAATATCAGGAATGTGCAAAACTAGCTTCTATCTATTCTCCTGGATTTCTGTTGCTTCTGCCCAGAGACTTTGTTGCTGTGCCTTAAATCTATCTACTAGCAAAAGAAGCACATGTGGCATTCCATTCTTACATGCTGAAGTAATTGCATATCCTAAGTGCTACTGTCTCCTTGAGATAGGCTGACAAGCAAACAAACCACTTTGACTCATATACTCGGTGTTGGTTATGATTTTTTATAACGGAACACACTTTCTCTCACCTTTTTATCGTAAGTGACTTGCGAAGGACAATCTTCTATGGTTACCTTTTTGCATATGAAAATGTTCCCATTTCATTGTGGATCTTCACAAGCCATCAAACACAAAACAAACAATTTGATACTTCTGAAGGAGTCATCCATATTCAATGTCTTCTAGAAGTCTTAGTTTGACATACTTGTAAAGAAAAAGTGGGGACTGGTGATATATTGCTTGCCAGAATTTTCATCTCACACAAACCTTCTATCTTTGATCCATTCCCAATCTTCTCAAGGATTTATGTCCATTGCTGAAGTTCATTTACAAAGTATAAGAGAAAGATATAGTGTTATTTTGTATGAATCCCTAATCTATCCGATTCAATTGATGGCTTAATAGTGACAATTGCTATATCTGATGCTTGATGAGACAATCCCATGGAAGGATTATAGATTAATGATATGCACCAAAAGAATAATTGTTTGCTTTTCTTTTCCTGATCTGCAACAGTTTTTAGTTGCGTTTCAGTAGCAATTAACGACATGAAATCATGAATTCATGGGGTCACAATCACCTTGACAACATGAGCGACAATATGCTCTTCAGTTCCATTTTCCCTTTGTGATCATCAATGACTGGTATCTGAACTAGCGATCTCTTGTGACCTATATCCAATTCTTACTCCTGCCACATACTACTACCTTTTTTTTTGTCATAATCCTATCATAATTAAGCAATGGCATACAAAATCATGTAACATTTTCTTCTGTCTGATACCAGTCCTGTAGGATTTGTCGTTTGTACTTGTGCAGAGTAAGAACTCTTCTGTTCAGCGTTACCAATTGAAGAATAGCAATGTACTTTTACTTGGTTTCACCAAAAGACACTAAAGTCATTCAACTTCATGAACGTTTTTGGTTCTTCATTTTCTTCAGAGATCAATGCTTTGCCTCTAAGATCAAATCTTTATCTTTTGATAGCATATACAGTTCATGGCACTTCCAGTACCCAATGAATGTATTCACTGCATTTGTTGCTATTTTGTTTCTCCAGAAACATGTGAGCAGGTGTGTCAAAAACGCATAGCAACTGATAGGTAATACAGTTCCAATGTTTAGCCTGAGTTTTAGCATCAGCAAAAGTGAGAAATAGTATGTAGGAATAAGAATGCAGAAATCAACATTTCATCTCATTTGTGCAGATGATGTTGAATTATCCACTTGTGCCTGCTTGTGTTATGGAAGCTGCCATGAACTGCTATCAATTCTATCTCTCTCTCTCTCTCTCATAATTTAAATCATCAGATCTAGTTGTCAATGCCTGACATCTGTAAATGTAATACAGCAGCGATGAGCTGATCCTTGATTCCCTTGTTTTTCTTAGCTTCATTTCTACACCATGTTAGTGCTTGCAATCTTGAGCTGACATTGTATTAAGTCTGCTAGAGTCTCACTTCTGACATTAATCATAGCTGCCAATTACGAAATACATGTACGTTATCTTGGTTCATCTCTGATCTGAGGTTATGCCAATGTCAGCAAAAGACAAATATCTAATATCATCATGGAGAAGATGTTCTTGAGTCCATGGTTTCTGAATCGATCATATTCCTTTGATTTCTTTCCTCCTAAAACTATCGATCACAGGCTGCAGCACGTGTACTCCGCATCGGTTCCAGAACAGATTTCCTGCTTGGTGGTTTGCATCCTGCAATAAATTGGGCTGAGGAGTCTCATGTGGATGCTGATGAAATGGCCAAGGTAATGGAAATGACAAACTTTTTTTTCTTGATATAAATTTGGCTATTTTCTGTTTTGATTTTGTTTTTATTCTGTTTATACCCAGATCAAGACAGCTTTTGTTGGGAATCTACCGGCAAATGTTAATGAAGAGTATTTGAAAAAGCTTTTTGAACATTTTGGAGAGGTTTGTGCACCAATATGGCCGTCACATTTTTTTTTCCGAGGGGAAACAGTAGGGACGCCCCCTTACAATAGCTGTGACATGGTTGCATCAATCAATTTCATGTGCGATGTTAAATAACCCTGAAGTGGTGATGTGTAATTAGGTAGTACGGGTCGCGATCTCAAGAAAAGGGCAATATCCAGTTGGATTCGTCCACTTTGCCAGTCGTGCTGTAAGTATATATGTCAATTCTCAAGTCCTCTTGAGTCGTGTAGCTCAAGTTCTCATCCAAGTTATGCATTTTTTTTAATTTGAACATTTGTTTTACCGATGGCAGGCGCTTGACAATGCAATAAAAGAAATGGATGGTAAAACAGTGAGAGGACCTGACAGAGGACCAGCTTTCAGGATCCAGGCATGAATAAAAATTCTATTTCTTTGGGGCCACTTCTAGCTTCTTGCAATTTATTTTATTTTCTACTTTGGATTTGACAAATTATGCTGCAACGCTGTTTATTGCAATAGGTCTCAGTTGCTCGACCTGCAGTAGAGAACGATAAGAAGAGAATTCGTGAAGAAGTGAAAACTAGAGGATCAAATGTATCAAGAGACAGGCCAGATAATTATTATGACAGATATGGACATGATTCATTTGATCGTCAAGCGAAAGCTCCAAGACTATCTAATGTGGTATGGATGAGAAACAATGACAAATTATCTTGTACTTTCCTTTTTATAAATGCAATAACGCTAACAAGTGGGATTTGACTTGTCACAAGGTCCATTGTGTAGGACTTGATATTTGTACAATAGGTCTAATCTTTGGCTAATGCATAGTACCGTTGTTTCAAAACTGAAGTGGCCATCCACCTGTTTGCTCTGGGTGATCTGCTGATCTATTTGTCTGATCATTGAGTCAGCTGGTTGTTGTCTCTAAACACCTATTTTATTGTCTTCCCTGTGCAAAATAATACGGAGTTCTACGATTTTGTATCAATAGGTCTCAGCTTAGCTCTTGCATAAGAATACAACGATTTAACTGGAAAACTGTCCATTTTGATTAGTTAAATAAACTCTCCAGTTTCTATAATCTTGGCTACTTTCATAATCTAATTGCTAAAACAGAGCATCACCAATTCCAGCTTCAAGCAGTTGAATAAGCAGTTTTCTGGTCAATGAAAATCTGGGTTTTGTAGGCATGCGTAGTTGACAGAAATAAATTGCATATTGCAATAAGGGAAAGGATGATGTATTTGTTGACATAACAATCCTTTCTGCATTTTTCTCTTAGGTGGCTGATATCACTGACCCCTATGAAGCAGCTGTTATTTCACTACCTTCGGCCGTCAAGGAACTCTTACTTCGTATTCTACGTCTTGGAATTGGCACTCAATATGATGTAAGTTATTTGTACAGCAAGGTCTCCATTTAGTTACGCTTTTGTTTTTGGGCGTATGAAGCATGATCTTCCTGTCCATTTTTCTTTCAGATTGACACCCATTGCATAAAGAGCCTCAATGAGCTTCCTGAGTCAGCTGCTATTGCCGTCCTTAATCAGGTGTGCGGTTGTTTCACGCAAATGATCTCTGAGCTCTTACCTGAACTATGACATCATTATTCTCGGCTATAGAAAAGGACATCATTGTTCTGATTATTTCTATATGCAGTTTTTGATAGCAGGCGCAGATAAACGCAATAAAGGAGACTATTTCGCTTCATTAATTGCTAAGGTTGTTGCTACCTCCCTTGTTCAATATATTCCACCTTTTCTTTTCCACTTGATATTTTTCTTGGTAAATGCCTTGTAATTTATGGAGTTTTGACTTGCAGTACCAGGTTAAGACCTTTGGTAGAGCACAAGTATTGCAGGATACTACGTATTTGCCCAGAAATCCTGGAGTGCAGAACAAGCAATTCCCACATCAAGATTATGATTATACAGCATCCAGGTAGGTCATCTACTTTGCAAGGACAATGGAACAAAAAGATAAATGTATATTCTTGTTTCTTACATCCATATGAGCATTACTAATTTTTGCGCTTTCATCCTTGCACTGGAAGACTACTAGAAATGTTTCATGTCATATTTTAGCTCGGACTTAATCTCCATTTTACTTGCAGGAGTAGTAGATACAGCTCCCTAGGTGATTATCCTTCCTCGTCTTATGTTGATGATCCAACAGTGTCTCAGTCAAGGATTAGAAGATATGCTGAAGAGAGACCTGCCGTTGTAAGATACCCAGAGCCGAGATTGCGACAGGAAGAAATAACTAGCATCGGAAGATACCCAGAACCAAGATTGGCACATGAACCAAGAGAGAACACCGGAAGGCATCTAGATCGAAGATACATACAAGAACAGAGTTCAAATATTGAAAGATCAGCCGAAGGAGCTGTTTTGTCTAGGGAAAGAAGATTCTTATCTGCTGCAGGCTACAACAGAGACACAGGCCCGGAATTCAGCTCCAGGTCTTCTGCTGAATTTTCCACCGAACGTCAAATAAGGTTTGATCCCTTCACAGGAGAACCTTACAAGTTTGATCCCTTCACGGGTGAGCCCATCAGGCCAGAATCAAACCCGCATCGCTCAGGAAGCTTATACTGACCGGATTGATTGAAGGGACACTGTATGTGGCAGATAAGATTATGTTCCTGAAACAAAGTTTCCATATACTCTTCTATATCTGGATGTGTTCTTATCTGCTACCTCTTAGAACTGCTGCTACTTGCCTAGCTACTGGCCTACTGATAATGGGTTCCCGAACGCTAATGCGCGCTCTTGCATGCTGTAGACTTATATTTGATGTGTCACCTTGGCACGCTAATGTTGGAGGAACATTTGCATCGATGTCGTTGGAAAACTATGGTTGATACAAGATTACTACGTTGTTTTATGATTTATGAAGCCATCCGGCAATATGAACTAGGTAATTAAAAGATTGCTATATATTTGCTGGTATTTTCTGGTGATCAATGAAGCGGCTGTGCAAATGCTACATGCGTTGTTAGTACTCTCTCATCGTTTTTGTCTACTGATTAGCAATTAATTTGAGCTGTAAGTTGACTTCTCAAGCTTATTTTCTTCACTTTGAACGCTGACTGCGATGCCTTTTCTCAATTTTACTCATGCAAAGTGTGTCAAGCAAGACAACTGATTGACCAGATGGCAAGAAAAGTGAAACTTCCTGCCTGCCAATAATACTATCTTCTGTTCTACTGCTCCATCACTATGTGACTATGCCCTCTGAAACTTGCATAGCGGTTAAACCTTGGGCTGCTTGGCTCTAGTAATGTACTCAATACTAATGTAAGGAGTATAAACTTGCACATAACTCTAAGCAAAAAGAAAAGAAGCGCTGCTATGCGTATGAATGAAATTTCCCTAAAAAAAAAATCATCAAATCCAAATTGGAGGGAAAAAAAAAACCCCTGGGACCAGAATTGGAGTATCTGGAACATGGGGAAGGTGTTTTTGGTCATGGTGAGTGATGCAGTCGATCAACCAAGCTAATGGAACAAACACACCAAAAACATCTTTTCAATCACACCCATATAAGAGTAGATGGGTTAGCTTTGCAAAGAAATAATTCTAACCAATCAAATGCTCCATCAATTGATTGGATTAATGGATACAAGCTGGATACGCATGGTAGGGTAAACCCCTATCATTGACCTAGAGCCCAACTTGACAATATCCTCACCACATATGGACCGATCTTTCGGATCATTTGTGAATCATGGTGACGCTCTACAGTAACAGGGTGCAAATTGCAAATCCATCTCCATCGGTATGGCATTATGCACATTGTTCTTCTACAAAGAACATTTTGTCTTATACTAGTACACTAGTACCATTTTTTTTTAGAGATTCTCGTAGTACTACTTGGAAAATATAAAACAAAAAAAAATACAACATGGAATTCACACCTTTTGTTTTTGCCAAGATCAGCAAGTTTTCATCAGGGGAAAATCCCAAACAATCGACCGAAACAAACCATTTTTCGCGGTACAATATGTAGAATTTGGCTGCGACCCAAAAACTCACCAACTTGTTGCGACATTCCTCTAAAAAGGAAAAAAAAACACTTGCACTATGGCATCAAAATTTCCAGCATAGATAGCAGCAATTTGATGTGACCAACCAAACATGCCCAACAAACCGAGAAGCTGGTGAAGATGATGAGATGACACTGCGGCTAATTGAGTTCTTTAAGACGGCAGAGCAGTGTACAATGCTGGAAGAAAGCATCAGCTCACCCCCCATGATCCGGGGAATAAATCACAAGCAGCTGTGCAGTGTGCACAGCAACAGCAACAGCTTACTCCATGGATGTTTATCCATTATTCAGGCACCAAACCCTAATTAAATGGTGGTTATGCTGTCATCAGGGATAATGGACCACCCAACACCGGAGCACACACTGGCAGCTTTGGCATCTGCACCTTCCCCTCTCCTCCATAATTTTGTCATTTCTTCAGCCACTTGAGACTCTGGTGAGTTGTGCTGTGCTACGCTGTGATTTACGGCGCGGTGGTTATGGGCCATATCTGTCATATTTGGCAAAATGTTTTTGTTATGAGAAAATAAGTTACTCGGATAATTTACATATCGAAAACTGGCGTCTCAGAATTCTTGGAAGTGCACTTTGGAACCTATGTTACATAGAAAAGAATTGCTGAGACATTTGGAGGCTAAGCTCACTAAAGAAAAAAAACCTTGTAATTAATCAGCATGAAACTACAATTTAGGTGTCCAAATCCAAGCAGTCGCTATCCCAAACAGTTTGTGACAGCACGACGTTGAATCGCTGATATATGCACCCTGGTATGGTACGATGATGATTGGAACAGATCAAACAGTTAGGGAGTAGCCATCTTGGCAACAAACTGAAGCCAGATTAATTGTAGAATATCTATACTATTGTTCATGTGTTAGAAAGAAGTATGTATTTATGTTGGAGGATATAAAGATGCTACCAAACCTGCAAGATTTGGTGATGTCAACCAAGGATTCAAAAACTGGAACCGAAATGTTATCCCGTTACCGGCTGGTAAATGGAAATCCTGGAAAAAAACCGCTCGAAATTCGACTACTGAGATTTGAATTTGGGATCTAACCGCCGGGATTTTGATTTTGAATTTGAATTCGAAGAATTCTGGCCGGTTTTTTGGACCACGGTTCCCATCGGGAATTCCGGTAACCGGTATGATTTTGATCCTTGATGTCAACTACTTTCCACCGGGACATCACCGGTAGACGACGGACAAATTAAGGAGACGAATATAATGAACTAGTAAGAAGATGAAGGAACTACGATGTTTAGAGAAAAATTACTATGATTATTTTTCCAACCGAGAGGTTAACAAATCAAATCACATAAATCCACAAATAAACCCACTTAACATGTTGACTACGGTGACTCATATCATAATCTACTAGGACTTGGAAAGGTGTGCTACAAGGAAAGCTGGTTGAAGACTCCTGCTTCTCTTTAGAGTAGCATTCTTATTTCACTTTGGAGAATGACTAGGAGGACTATATAAACCCATGAGGGGTAGTCATAGGAACCCAAGCAGGCAAAAAGTAAGTTAAACAAGAGGAGCTCATCCAAAGCAAAGGGCGCACAAGAGGGTTAGATGTTAGTTTATTCTTTAGCATTATATTCGTGTATAGGACAAGGATCCGAAAGTTCTAAAAGGTTCGAGAGGGTTGTGAGAGAGTGACAATCACTTGTATTCTTTTGAGGTCATGTTTAAGAAATTTGTGGTCGGCTTCGCCAAATCTTTATCTCTCGTCGTGGTTGTTTCGTCGCCGTTATTTCGGTTATCTATGTGAGATTGATCTACTTCGTTCATTATATCATGCACGCACATGTCATATCTCACAAACTCTGATCTGATTCGAGGATTGCTGCACGTGAGAGGTACCATAGTGTAACATATATAACATGTAGTTAGTAGGACTCGAACCATAACCGTTAGCCACAGGTACCGTACCGCCACCTGTTGGTAACTACTTTTTCACTGCGATTTACGTGATACTAGCACATCGTATTGAATCTGAATTGTTATGATACGCACGTGAGCTGTGGTCCTTCAGTTTGGATGTTGTGGTTGCGTGCATTTCGGGCTCAAAATTTCCTTGGTGTTGATTAATATAGGAGTGAGGCTAGCTCGTGCCTTGTCTCCTATGATTCTCCAAGGTAAATTGCATACATGTCCTTTTGTGGCTGTGAATGCTGGATAGTGATTGGGAATGTGGGCTACTTAGATCCATGCATATTTGCGGTCGAATCCGCAGACGACATATATGAGAAATCATGCAATCTAAGAACCAATCGTTCAGACCATGCAAGCGCATGTACAAAAAGTTATTAATTTCTCCTTCGTGATGGTACTCGATCGAGCATTGATCTTTCTGATCGGATGGTTCAAAGCGTTGGAAGAGAGAGGCTACTGCTCCCTGTTCTCGAATAGACGTTGTTTTAGAATACGTGCAGTCTATATTTTAAAACTTTGAGAATTAATTTCTAGAAAAAATATTAGATTTGTAACAAGAAAATTATATGAGTAGATTTGTTGTCTTAAGTACTTGATATCATTATATATATATATATATATATATATATATATATATATATATATATATATATATATAATTTTTAGTAACATATAGTTAGAAAAAGTAATGGTCAAGTCGTGTATTGGAGGCCGTATCGATGTCCAAAACGGAAAGAAAAAAAGAATGGAGGTGGATAAAACTAGCTTGGATGAACGAGACTATACGTGCATTTGCTTTAATTAAACTGTGCGTACATGTGTTGACTGATATGAGAGCATACTATCGTGACACGAATTATGATTAATTAGGGAAAGAAATGTCTCGTAGCATGACCAGGATAATGTGATCTACATATACTGTTTCTCGTGAACACCGCATGGCAAAACATTATCAGACAAAAGCGACTGAAGAATGCATACCAGCTATTTTTTATTGATTCCAATCCGAGTTGCAAATGGCTATGAAGGAATCATGATATTCTTTTCAATATTAGACCAATTTCTGATAGTTAGTAAATAACTCGAATTCGGATTCAGTACCGACTTTCAAAACACTAGCTAGACCAATATGTAATAAGATGTTGCGGTAACTGGACCTAAACATATGAAACCATCTCCACAATTTTGTCCACGGCTAAAAAGGACATCACAGTTTTCAGAAAAGAGAAAGCAAGTACTAAACAAAAAAAATTGACATAAATAAATGGATAAAAATGAGAGGATAGCAACAGTGAGTTTGTTTGGATGTTCTGTAATATGCTTTCCCACCAAATGAAAGGACTTGCCACCAGTGGTCCAGTGTCCTCCAACCTCTCTTTTCTGGCACTTGGATTCCTCCTACCCAGCCCAGCTTCCTCATTGGCAGAAACCAGAAAGCCAGCAATGCAATGCAATGCCATAACAAGAACCTTCAGAAGATGGCTTTATTACTTATTATTAGCAGGGTTCTTCAGTTAGGTCAACACAACAAAGTGCATGCATGCTCTCTGAGTCCCAGCTCAACAATCTCTAGCTAGTCTCCTAGAGTGAAAGTGAGAGTGAAGTGACACAAAGTCAAATGCATTATGCTTAAAGCATGCACTGCAGAAACAGTTTAATTACTCTACGAATCCATGCACTTTGAGTGCAAAAGCTGCACTACAAGCTTTCGAGTCAGAAAAACTGTTGGCTTTTTTCAGAAAATTATGAGTTGATTTTATCGGTGTTTGGTGGCCGCTGGGTTCTTTCTTGTAATCCGTACAACGACCAGCTTAGCTATCCTAATTGCTGGGTGGGTGGCTGGCTAAGCTCCCTTTTTGGCTGAATAATTACTTGGGAATTGAAAAGAACATGGCAACAAGAGACAATTAATGGTGACAACTCTGGCAGAACAAGCGAGATCTACCATCTAGCTAGCTTCAGTAGTACAGTCGACTAGTAGAGCCCGTGAATGATACTAGTACTACTAGGAGAGCCTATATATACTACCTCTCCTAATCCCAACCCAGAGGGAGACTCAAGGGTAAATATACCGTTAACCAACCAATTGACCTTTCTGGGAAATTTAACCGTCTTCAGGTGAAGATATATATCAAAGAGAGCACCAGCTCGTCGCAATGCTTCATAAATGTATCAGGTTTAGGGTTAATCGCCGGACCCGGGATCGCATGACTCGGAGCCCTTCTGTGTATTACCGCACTAATCCTATGATGAGAGACTAGTGCACATGGTCAACATCGTTGCATCACATCCATATACGAAATTAAATAAAATAGTACTTAGATATTATTAAGAAGTCTAAGGACTGGATACATTAAACAAAGTTTGCAGTGGAAGATAAAAGATAGTTTCCACGTGGTTTGCCATAGCCCAATAGGCAACCGACTAGGGTTTGTACTCTAGTATTCGACCTCTTCATCATCTCCAAATCCAACAGCATAGAAGTAACCCATTGCCGGATCTTCTTCAATTGGTAAATTTTCAACAAACAAGGTGAGTACTTTCGTACTTCTCAAGACTTTTGCAAATACTATATTTACTACATGCATGGCTATATTCAAAGGAACGTTCTATAGTCTAGTTGCATAAATTAAAATTTCAGTTTAAATATGGGTAATAGTAATTTCGAAGCAATTGTTGTAAAACCATGAATTTAAACAAAAGTAAGTACATAACAAGTAATAATATCAATAATACTTTGAAAGGGTACTTTCCAAGTACCTACGCTAGTATGGTAGCACAAGTCCGTTAGTGCACCATATATGATGTATCCCAATGAGTCAAAAACCATTTTCTTAAACCAAAATCTAACCAAGTGTGGCCTTTCCTTGCAATGCCCATGAACGGGGGCACAACTATTCAAATAGATTTGATATATCACTTTGCAGAGGACGTACAAATTTACTCACATGATGTACCCATCTTATACTATCCGTCTGACACACAACATGATAGTGTGCGACTAAGATGTTCACAACAAGGCTTTTGCAATACTTCGCCCTAGCATCAACCTGCTCGATGATCCCTCAAAGTATTGATGCCCTTTACCATCACAATGAGGTATACGTCGTTGTATCGGACAGCCTTGCATTCAAGTTGCAAGTGTACCCTCGGACATGGACGCCCGTTACCCTCGCCTGCATGCCAAAATAAACCTACATCTACAGCTTGCGGGTATAATGCTAGAACTTAATAAATTATTCAGCCAGATCCTCCCCACAAGGACGTGGTTGTACAATATGTACTTAGATCAACGTCACTTGAGTTCGGTCCTTAAACGACTTAGGCGAGACTAATAGACCCCGAATCCACACTAACTTGCCACTCGGCCAAGTCGAAATCATTTTGTTTTCCATTTTTCCAACATAGATTTTTCCAGAAGTGTTTCTAAGTCCAAAATGTTTCACAAAATATTTTCCAAAATGTCCCATCTCTATTCTAGTATTTTCCGCAAATTTTCTACTAAGCATGGCTAAGCATTTATGTCCTAAATTAGACTAAGTCCTACCAATTATTTCTAGTTAAATGGGTAATTAATCCTAGGATGATAATGTCAAGGACTTTCAATGACAAGGGGAGGTTGCATTTCAGTACTCGGCAATATAGCAATTTTATTTAAATTAAGCACACAACAAATAATTTATAATGAAAACAACATATCATTTGAAAATTAGGATCAATATAATCAATGGGGGTGCTTGCCTTGCTCGTCGAATGCTTGGTCTTGTTCTGGCTTGGTGTCGAAGGTATCCAACGTATCATTTTGTTTATGAGAGAAAGCCAAATAACACAAATAAATCCAAACAAATATAAAAGTTTAATTTTTTTTGTACCGGATGAAATCTCTTGTTTTTTTTTTTTAAAAAATAGAAACAAGAATGAGGTCAATCGGAGTTTGTATGATGGAGAACAGGTCATCGGAAACTTTGTCGGGAGGGAAAATCAAGAAAAAGAGAGGGAAAATACTGTACACTGACAGGTGGGTCCTATGTGTCAGAATTTTATTACTTTCTAATGGGCTGATAAGTGGGGCCTACTTGTCAGTACTGCACAGTGCTACATAGTAAGAGAGAGAGAGAGAGAGAGAGAGAGAGAGAGAGGGGTGGCTCGTAGGGTGGGGGGAGGCAGATGTGCTCGGGTGGTTGGCAAACTGGAATGGGGGGTCTGGGATGAAACTATTGGTTGTGGTGGCAGCTGGAATATGGCACTACAGCGGCGAGGAGCCTACGGTCGTGCGACGAACTCGAAGTGGGAGTGAAGGAAAGCATAAATTGGGCATGTGTTTGGCTTCAGAGGGCTATTGCGACACTACAGGGAGTGGCTCGGGGACCTATGGTCACTAGAGTGGGCTAGCGGCGAAGATACGCGGTAGCGCTAGCACTTGGATGGTGGCAACGACACTAGCGAAGGCGAAGGCCAAATTAGACTAGCGTGAAAGGAGTATGGGGACACATGGAGCTCACCGGAGAGGATGGCGTCGTCGGGGAGGCACGGTGGTTGACGGCGATGACGAAGGCTAGGCTCACGACGACGGCCTTCCTCGGCGATGGGCAGCAGAAACGAAATCGTGCATAAGCCTTAGGGATGCACGGGAATAGTTAAAATGTGGCTGGGCTAGGCAATAGCTCACCGGAGTGGCGGCAACGTCGAGGGCGGCGGTTTCGACCGAAAATGAAGAAGGGGTGGCCTTGGTGCTACACCACGTCAGGTGTCAAATTGATTGAAGCATACTAATCTTCGGAGGAATTAGCACGACATGACGCAGAAGTTGAGGCATGAGCTCACCAGATATGTTGGTAACATGGGCGGCTTACGATGGAGCATGCTTGCTAGTGTCGAGAATGAGCTTTGCGTTCCGGCTGAACCAAAACACTATAGAGGGTGCTACTTTAGAGGAAGATGTGAGGCAAAGAGGGGCGAGGAGAAATGCGTGCTCATGCAGCTATTTATAATGGAGTGGAGGGATGTGCCTTGTCTTGAAGCGAGTGGGGGAAGGGTTACAACACACGGGTGGGTGAGAGGGCAATGCGGGCTTGGAAAAGGGTGCAATTTGGAGAGGGTAAGAAGTGGGGTGAGGCGAGAGCTCGAGGGAGGAAAATGAGGGCATGTGGGGTATGACAGTGGGATTGGGGGCAACGACAACATCAGCTTGGTGAGGAAAAGAGAGGAAGAAAGGAAAAATATGGGCATGGAGAGGTGGGGGTGTACGGGAAAAGACAGACGTGTCGAGCTCCTACAGTAGCTCCATGGCGTCGGGCAAGGCGACGAGAGAAGATGACAAAGCTGACGAGTGGGGCCCATGCATCGGCGAGAGCTAGCAGGATAAAGAGAGAGAGACAACGGGGTGCAGAGAGGCTGACAGGTGGGTCTAGGGCCCATTTGTCGGGTTAAATTGGAGCGCAAAGTTACGATAATACACTTTCATATAATGAAGATGTGTTTTTGAAAGCGGCTCGAGCGAGGACGATGTTGGGCTGAAGTGAAGGCAGGCTGGGTCATGGCTATTGTCATCCCAAAGCGCGTTAGGGGATTTAAAATTGATTTTTGATTTTAGAAAATTCCAAAAATATATGTTGAGCTCTTAAAAATAGCGAATGAAGTCCAAAAATTCCGACAAAATTCACATAGGTACTTTGGAATATTCCAAATACAAATAAAATATTTTAAGACCTTGAAATTGTTTTAATAAACCTGCAAAAATATTTTTATGCTCGAATTTTTAAAAGGCATTTAAATTCGGGAAAAATTAAGAAAAAGGCTTAAAATCCAGAGAATACTAAAATAAATGTTTTTAGCTAGAGAATAAAATTTGAGTCTGTTACATTAATAAAATATTACATTTTTTTTTTACAGAAATAAAAATCACTTGACATGCAAGTGGAGGGGAAACATAAGAAATTATAGTGAGGAAAAATAAATATTTATCAGAAAAGATGATGTTCTGTTAGGACCGGACCTTCGCCTAATATTGTGCAACGAACAGTAGTTACATGCCGTATGACTCTAAAGTAACTTCCATTATCAACCCACATTTGGCTCATCATTTATCAAAGAAAATAGTACATAGTACCTTTAACTACTCCGAAGTAACTTACATTCCAAGTGAAGCACATCCAAGCAACAAATATACCCTCCATCCAAACAATCTAATCTAACTAACTAAAGCTGAAAACCAGCAGTAAGGTGTGTAGCCTTTTGACCCTGCAACTCCAACTGATAAATAATCGACGGCCGATCTGTCAAACCATTGGGCCGGGAACTGACCTAATTTCACCCAACAACGACAATGACAGACTCGAGGACTCCATCATCAGACATTCACCCAACAATTCTACCAATCTCCGCGATCATTTCTTCCAACAATATTCCTGCCCAACTCCGTTGTTCTACGCTCGCCTCGCCGTCCGAAAAGCTGCACCCCTAGCTTCAAGGATTTTTTTTAACAATACATTTTTAATAGAATTACACAAATAAATGTATAAAATGATAAAAATATGCTTCTGCCACAGTTTCAAATGGCGTCAGACCCATGTCGCCAGTTGGTTTAGTGACATGATCCTTATCGCCAACCAAACAGTGTTAAATGTCTCTGTAGCCAATTGGAATGGCGACAGAGACGTACGTCGCAATTTAAAATGGCGATAGATTCCTGACGCCAAACCAAATGGCGACATGAGCTGGAATTTTTTGGTTGAAATAATTGAAATACATTTATATTTATATTATTAGAGAATATAGCTTTAAATTTTACAGGATTTTACTAAGTTTTGTGGTAATATGTTGTAGTCTTAAAGAAGCTGGAGTTTGTTGACTGCGTGGATAAACCCCTTATATGTTAATTGCACCTGAGTTGTTGTTGCCGAGTGTAGTGTTTACACAACCAATTATTAAAAAACAAAGAGAACAAAATATTAAGTAGAGAACAACTTAGGAGTTAAATTTAGAAGATGAGATTTCAACTGCGACAATAAGACTTCATAATCTAGCTACGAATTACATGACATGAAGGGTTTGTTTATGTGCATTTGTTTCTCCCGCTACTCTTACGGTCGAGACGACGACATACACGAGTCATCAACCCGATCTACACGTAGGATACACGTGCGCCTTTGGAATAGGACAAACTGCTAGATCGGAGAGAAGTTAGTCTTGACGGCCCATCGGCGCCTTCCCCTTGTCTATTGCAGACCTGTGATTGTGGCTAGTCCCGAAGGTAGCCCTGTACTGGGCTTTCATGATCTTCGCAGGAGTAACTACTCGCTTTGGAGGAGCATTAGGGACTATGGGGACCATGTGTGCCTTCCCCTTGTCCGTCGTGAGCTCGGCCTAGTCGTTCTCATTGTGCTGTTCGGGAGTCTTCCACAACCACCCTGGTTTCTTGGGCTCCATCGGTACATTTCCCCTGTCTTTCCCACTCTCAGGTACATAAGGTTTCCAACGGTGGAAGGTCTTGGGTGAGAGCACGTAGTTGAGCATGTACTTCTGCTCGATAAATACCCTATCCAACGAGCGATAGGGGCATGTCGCCAATTCAAATAGTGACAGAATCCAAATTTTTTATTTTATTAAATGAATATTTATTTCTGTAATTCTGTTTTAAAAATGTATTATTAAAAAAAATCTAGCTTTGAGTGTGATATCATGCAAAAGCAAATGAAGAAACGCCTCTTCATTCTTGCACTACATCGCCTCGTACCCAACGTTACCTACACTGCATGTCTTTTGTAGCGTGTACTATTATCATATACAAGATGATACTAGATATTACCGACATAAGAGAAAATGTGTCTATATAACATTCGACTGATTTTTTCTTGGAAATCAGTCACTTTTTGAGCCATCGGATGGAGATCCAATACCCCAGATATCACCCCCCTCTATATTCCCAATCCAATCTCACTTTCCACCCTCTCTCCCTCTCTCTCACCAATCACAAAGCGCATCGGACGGCCTCTCCCTCTCTCTCACCAATCACAAAGCGCATCCAACGGCCTAAAAATTGACTGATTTCCAAGAAAATTTCAGTCGACAGATTTCTAGCAATTCCCAAAAAAATAATTCTGACAAAAGATAGAATTGCTTAGTTTGCTTGCTTCTTCTGCCTAGCTAGCTCCATATAAGATGTAGTTACCGGGTAAGTGCCATGGATGGATCAGTAGGTGGCAAATCATTCAAGAAGTTAAGCCAGCCAGCAGCACATCAGCTGACACTCCTCTCCTCTTGACCTGCCAGCGACCATCACCCAAGCAACCCATAAAACCTAACACAGCAACAACTATTGCATTGCTCTCTTCATCTTGGGGAAGAAAAGTAGCATTGCACCATGATGAGGAGAGGAGGAGGAGGGTTGCTGCATGGCTCGACGGTGGCGAGGGCCGGGAGGGTGATGAGGGTGGCGGTGGCCGCCTTCTTCCACGGATACCACTGCTTCAGCTCCGTGGCGGCGATCCTCGCCTTCCCATTCTCCGCGGCGGTGCTCGCCTCCGAGGCGATGGCGCCGTCGTCGGCGATGCTGCGCGGCGTGTCGTCGCGCCTCCGGTCCATGTTCCACGCCGCTGGCTTCCCGCCGTCGTCCTTCTTCACGCTGCTCAACGCCAAGCTCTCGCAGACCGTCTTCACGTTCGCGGCCACGCTGCCCTTCACGTTCACCTTCCTGCTGCTCGCCAAGGCCTGCGTCGCTGGCATGCTCCACCCGGAGCAGCAGGAGCGGCCCCGCCGCCGGCCGCTCGCGTCGCTCCCGCCGCTCGCGGCCGTCGCCGGCGCGTACCCGGCGCTCGTCGCCACGCACCTCTTCAACTCCTTCGTCATGCTCTCCGCCAACGCTGCCGTGTTCTCGCTGCTGTTCCTCGCCTTCGGCGCCGCCGACCTCCTGGGGCTCACCTCCCACACGGCCACGCTCGCGCTCTCCGCCGCCGGCGCCATCGCATACTCGGTGGCCGTCGGCATCGCCACCGTGGTCTGCAATCACGCTGTCGTGGTGGCCGCCATGGAGCGCTGCTCCGGCCACGCCGCCGTGCTCAGGGCGTGCGTGGTCATCAGGGGCCGCGTGCCCACGGCTCTGGCTCTGGCGCTGCCCACCAACCTCGGCATGGCAGCCACGGAGGCGCTGTTCCAGTTACGGGTCGTCTCGCAGCGCCGGAGGGCCGGGAGGCTCGCGCCAGGGGTCGCCGGCGAGGCCTTCTCGATCGCCTACATCCACGCGCTCTGCGTCGTCCTCGAGATCATCGTCAGCTGTATGTTCTACACGAGCTGCAAGAGGAGTGAAGCTGAAGAGGTCAGAGAACTGGAGCCAGTGGACAAGGGTGACCTCCAGGCTTGAGCTCAGCTAAAGCATAGACACAGTCACATAGGTTTGTCTTTCTAAGAAACTCAAGGATCAGATCAGACGGTCCAGAGCGGATCCAAAGAAACATAGTAAAATGAAATAGAATTCTGCATTTTTTTTTAATATTGAGGTCAAATAAATGGTTCTCTTGTACAGCAGCAAACACTCTTGAATTGAAATAGATAAGCAGGTAATTTTGCATTACTCACTGTTGAAGAAAGATTGGGTTGTAGATTTCACATTCTGTTTTTTTTTAAAACCTGGGAGACATTAACAGCCTGCAAAAACTTCTGAGTAAACTTTGTGTCACCTGTCTATTACAGTACAGAATATCTGAAGATATGCAGTATGCTGCTCCTTGCCCCTGGTGATCACATCTGTCAGATTTTTATCTCTGATTTTGAACAGAAGCAGTGTCAGATATTGAGATGGCCCATGTATGGAGTTACAGCAACACTGGCATTGTTACAACAGAAAGTACAGTGCCATAAAAAACCGTGAAGGCAATAATAGGGGGAAGAGAAGAGAATGCAATGCAGACAAGAAACAGAGGATCCTTGTTATGTTTCCACCATCATCAGGCAAAACACTGAAGCTTAATTATATTTTGATCGATCTCGACACCAATCGCATGCTGCTTGAGATAGGGACCATGCAGGAACACTTCGATACATCATTTGACAAGAAGAAGTCAAGAGCATGGCTATACATTCATTAGTTGGTTAGACCTGTGGTAACACTAATCCTTTTCTATTGCTTCTAAACTACTGACCATTTCTTACATTTCTTTCTTTTCCCTAGTTTACAAAAACTGACCTACTCCTGCTGCTACTGCTAGTATGAACAGAAGGGGAAAAATTGTAGTAAGAAACCTGTACGCAAGGACCTAGGTGTTGGGTTAGCTTTGTACAGTGTCACGAGCTATCGAGCGTGGATGTCCAACCGAAAGTATCTGCATGAAACAAAATAAGTGACTATTTGTTAGGATGATACTGACGAGTATATTTCACCAGTTAGAATAAACCAGTGCATATACATGATTATATGTTACCTTGTCTTGTAAGCATAAGATGTCCACAGGGAAGTCATGCATTTTGTGACTTTCGAGCCTCCTGTGAAGATATGCATGGCTAGCGATAGCGGAGATGGCATTTGTCGAGGAAAAACTGATGATCGTATAAAAGTTTCAAGACAAATATCATCTGAAGGCTGATCTTGGTGATCTGCCAATTTTGCGTGATGAGGAGCAACGGCACAGCTGAAGAAAGCAAACGGTCCCCCTCCTTAATGCAGAACCGCACCAAATCTACCACCTGAGGCATCACAATCCACTGTAAATCGTTTAGCAAAGTCAGGAAGATACAAAACCGGAGTCGAAACAAGGGCAGTCTTCAAAGCTAAGAAGGCGGCATTAGCATCCAGATTCCAAGAGAAAGCCTCCTTCTTTAGTAATTTTGTGAGAGGCGCTGCGACAACGCCATACTCCTTAATAAATTTACAGTAATAGCCTATAAGACCAAGGAACCCTCGGAGCGCACGGATAGAACGAGGTGTCGGCCAAAGTTGAACGACAACTACCTTGTCAGAATCCATGACCACGCCTTGTCCAAAAATAATGTGGCCGAGATATGCCACAGATTCTTCGCCAAAGGGACATTTGGATTGCTTGAGAACAAACTTGTGATGACGCATCAGTTGAAGCATCGTATGAACCTGCTGAAGATGCTCAGCCCATGACGAACTATAGACCAAAATGTCATCAAAGTACTGTTCATAGTTCCAAATATGCCTAGTATATATGTTGTTCTTGCATCGATTATTGTTTTAGGAATTAAACTAATCATAAAAGTGTGCATATACCTAACAATGCAAAAACCTGATAGGCACTTTGTGATGTCTGGTTAAGCCGAGGCAGTGAAACCGAAGAAATTAACTGGTGTGAATTTCAAGAGATGGTAGACAAGGGTCCAATTGTGGTTCTCGGCTATGAATGTATTTTGGGTCGTGATACCATGTCATGCATGACCTCGTACTACTGCAGAACAAACAGAGTATGATACGGCTACAACAATATTTGTCGGGTGAATTCTAAGCGTGTTGTTTGACCAGCTTTGTGATGTGCATATGCACATGAAGAACGCTGTGGATCTATGGCATGCACTCGAACATAAGTTCGCTGCCTCAGATGCTAGACATGAATTGCATGTCATGGAGCAATATCATGATTACAAAATGGTTGATAACCATTCTGTAGTCAAGTAGGCTCATGAACTACAATTCGTTGTTAGGGAACTCGCCCACCTTGGTTGTCAATTGCTTGACAAATTTGTGGCTAGGGGCATTATTGCCAAATTGCCTCCAACCTAGAGAAATTTCTCCAAATCTCTGAAACACAAGAGGCAAAATATTTCCGTCGAGGATCTAGGTGCTAGTCTTGATGTTGAAGAGAAGGCTTGGGCAAAGGATGTGACACCAATGGTGCAAGAGGGACAGTCTAGAGCGAACATCATGAAACATATTGACAAAGGGAAATGCAATGTTGTTTCGATCACCAACTTCAAAAGGACCAACAATAGTAAGAAGAAAGTGAACATGAAATATTACTTGCGTTGTTTGTGGTGAGACTGGTCATTGGGCCAAGAAATGTTGTAAACAGATGGGCAAGAAAAATCATCCAGTGCAGAAGAAGTCTGCTAATGTGATTATTGGCGACGCCGAAGCATCTGGGTCACATGGGGTTCTTCCATCCTAATGAAGAATGAGTTACATGCTTTTGTTCTTGGTGTTGGCATGGTAGATCTGAAGTTCACTTTAGGAAAGATCGTGCGCTTGAAGAACGTACAATATGCCCTTACAATAAATAAGAATCTCGTCAGCGGTTCCCTTCTATGTCAAGATAGGTTCAAGTTGGTCTTTGAGTCAAATAAAGTAGTCGTATCAAAATTTGGACTCTTTATTGGAAAAGGCTATGAATGTGGAGGCTTGTTCCATTTTTCCCTTTCAGATTTTTGTAATAAGGTTGTGAATCATATTTATGACTCTACGAATAGTGGTGGGGCCAATGTGTGGCACTCACATTTATGTCATATAAATTTTGGTTGTATGTCTCAGTTTTTCAATTTAAATTTAATTTCAATCTTTCTATAGTCAAAGGTTCGAAATACCAAATTTGTGTGCAAGTGAAGCAACCTCGAAAGCCTCACAAGGCTGTGGAGGAAAGAAATTCAGTAAAATTGGAACTCATACATTCAGACTTGTGTGAGACGAATGGTATATTGACAAAAGGAGGGAAAAGATATTTCATAACTTTAATTGGTGATGCCACTAGATACTGCTATGTGTATTTGCTGAAAACAAAGGATGAGGCATTAGACTACTTTAAAACTTATAAAGTTGAGGTTGAGAATCAATTAAACAGAAAGATTAAAAGAATTAGGTCTGATCGTGGTGGAGAGTATTTTTCTAATGAGTTCAATCAGTTGTGCAGAAGATGATATTATCCATGAAAGGACACCTCCCTATTCGCCCTAATCCAATGGGGCTGCCGAAAGAAAGAACTGCACCTTAACTGACTTGGTGAATGCCATGTTAGATACCGCGAGTATGTCTAAGGCTTGCTGGGGGGGGGGCTATATTGACTGTGTGTCATGTCCTGAATAGAGTCCCACTAAAAACAGTGATGTAACTCCGTACGAAGGTTGGAAAGGGAGAAAATCATCACTCTCGTATTTGCACACTTGGGGGTGCTTGGCGAAAGTCAATGTTCCAATAACTAAAAAGCGTAAATTTGGACTTAAAACAATGGATTGTGTCTGTCTAGGATATACTCATCATAGTGCAGGCTATAGGTTTCTAGTAGTTCAATCCAGGATATCTGACATGCCAATCAATATGATAATGGAATCTCGAGATGCTATTTTCTTTGAAAATATAATTCCTATGAAGAATTCACATAGCACTTCTAGTCAAGCAAATGATTTAACTCCTGAACCTACCGCTCTAATTGAGTATATTGAACACACACATGAACACATTCATGAGGAGGATGACAGTACTGTTGTAGCTCCTCGAAGGAGCAAGAGACAAAGGATTGCAAACTCTTTTGGTGATGACTTCATTGTGTACCTTGTGGATGATGTTCTCAAATCTATTTCAGAGGCATATGCGTCTCCTAATGTAAAGTACTGGAAGGATACAGTTCGTAGTGAAATAGATTCCATTATTGCTAACAGAACTTGGGAAGTCACCGATCGTCCATTTGGTTGTAAGCCAGTTGGATGCAAGTGGGTGTTCAAGAAGAAGCTTATGCCTGATTGTACAATCGAAAAGTACAAGGCTCGGCTTGTGGCTAAAGGTTATACTTAAAAACAAGGTGATGATTTCTTTGATACATACTCATCTGTTGCCAGATTAACTACTATTTGGTACTATTATCTTTGGCTGCCTCACATGGTCTTATTGTCCATCAAATGGATGTAAACAACTTTCCTCAATGGAGAGTTAGATGAGAAAATTTACATGGATCAACCTGATGGATTTGTAGTACCTGGACAAGAGGGCAAGGTCTTTAAGTTATTGGAATCTTTATATGGCCTCAAACAGACACCTAAGCAATGGCATGAGAAGTTCGATAGAACTTTGACATCTATGGGGTTTGAGGGTAAATGAAGCCGATAAATGTGTATACTACCACTATGGTGGGGGTAAAAGAGTAATATTATGTTTATATGTTGATGACATACTTATCTTTGGGAAAAACATTGATGTAATTAACAAGGTTAAGTCATTTTTATCCTAAAGTTTTGACATGAAAAATCTGGGAGAGGTTGATATTATTTTAAACATCAAGTTGATCAAGGATAAGAATGAGATTACCCTGTTGCAATTCCATTGTGTGGAAAAGGTCTTGAGCCATTTTAACTATATGGAAAGCAAGTCCTCTCCAACAGCCTATGATCCTAGTTTAATATTTCGAAAGAATCGAAGACTAGGAAAGGATCAATTAAGGTACTCTTATATTATTGGTTTACTTATGTACTTGGCTAGTGCTACTCGTCCTGACATCTCTTTTGCTGTAAGCAAATTGAGCCAGTTTACTGCTAATCTAGGAGATGATCATTGTCACGCACTTGAGCGGGTTATGCGTTATTTGAAAGGTACAATGAGTTACAGAATTCACTATACTGAGTATCCTACTGTACTTAAGGGATATGGTGATTCCAATTGGATCTCTGATGCTGATAAGATAAAGGCTACGAGTAGATATGTATTCACTCTAGGCGGTGCTACTGTCTCATAGAAGTTTTGCAAACAGACCATACTGACAATGTCAACAATAGAAGCAGAACTCACAACATTAGACACAACCATTATTGAGGCAGAATGGCTGCGAGAACTCTTGATGGATTTACCAGTTGTTGAAAAACCAATTCAAGCTATCCTTATGTATGATGATAACCAAACAGTTATCATCAAGGTCACAAGTGCAAAGGATAATATGTCATCGTTTTAGCCTTCAACCACCTTTTCTCATGTCTTCAACGACCTACTAGTGATGACAGACGCGATCTCGAGAGATGACTAAAACAATGGTGCCACTGAGCGAAGGAAGCAGTAGAGGATGAAGCAAAAATAGAGGGAGTGGTAGTGGCTGATTGGCTGGTGGAGACAGCGGAAGGAAGGTGCAACCAGCAAGCTCTTAAAGACGCTGTGAATCACGACGCCGAGGGCTAGTACTAAGCAGAGTCCTCGTGCGGTGGTCCTGAACACAACAAGAGTCGAACTCAAAAACAACACGACAGTCGTGATCAGTGATCTGGTAGGCTGACAAAAGTTACATAGTAAGTTTGAGAACATGAGAGACGATAGGAACATGAAAGGAAGAAGTGGAAAGGATGTCTCGGCTTGCAACAAGAAGATGTACCATATGCAATCTGAACAGTGAAAGAAAGAGCTGTTGGACTCATATGAAAGGAAGACAAGAGACCAGACGAGGGAGTTGGTGGAGGCAAGGGAGACTGATGAGAAGCAAGAGCCAAATGAGTAGAGCTCGGGAAGTCTAAGGACGAGCCGACACCAAGACGCTGGAGTAGGGAGAGGAGCTGCTGTGTGGCGTCACCAGAGGAGCCTGGCGAGAGTCGTCAGTTCCTGAGTGGGAAGAACCGCCCGAGCCTTTCAGTGGACGTCCAGCGATGGTAGCCATCAATGAGGACTAGATGTGACGGTGACCACAAAGTAGCTCGGCGGCTGCAACCAGCTCAGGGGCCGAACAGCCTCGATCCGCGTGGGGCGGAGCAGAGGCGGCGTCGGGAGAGGGAGTCTGAGGCAGGAGCTCGGGGCAGGGGCGGCAGCGGTGGTCTGAGTTAGGGGCGGTAGCAGCGACCCGAGGCAGGGGCTCGGGGGTGGCGCGCTCAGTGGAGCAGCTCACGAGGAGGCGAGCTCCCGCGGCGGCGCTCGGGGAGGGCATTCGGGAGGCAGTGCGCAGGGAAGCAACGCTCGGAGAGGATCTGAATGGCGCGGTCGGGAGCAAGGGGGCACAGCCAGGAGCAGAGAAGGTGCAGCCGGCCAAAGGAGGAGGGCCGCCAGATGACAGTGGCGCGGCCCCAAGAGCAAAGGAAGTGCGGTGCAGTGCGAGTAGGGAAGGCGCCCCAGGAGCAGAGGGGGGCGGCCGGGAGCTGGGCTCACATCGCCCACGTTAGTTTTTGCCCCATCCTTTTCGCCAACAACATTAAGATTAGGAAGCTCCTGACTATTTACATGTTCAATCAAAAGTTGCGAGTTCCCCTGCTGACACCTCTCTCTACCCCTGTTGCTGATTGTCGGATGGGTATCAGTAGATACAAACTTGTTTTCGGTCTCCTCCTTTCACCACGTAGTGGACAGGCGTTTCCTCGCCGATTTGTCCCCAGTAAACAGGAGGGCTAGCTGCGTCGTCCTTTAAGCCTTCCTCCATAGCAGAAGCCACTTCTATGGCTGTGTGCATCCCTAATTAGTACAGAGACCGAAAGTTGTACTCCTATTATCTAAAAAAATAGCAGAAGCCACTCCTGCATTCCTAGGACACCGCTTATAACTCCGATTTGACGAACCGCTCCAAGTCTCTGACTTAGCACAAACTCCTTTGGACTTGGCCCTCTTGTCAGGAGATGCCAGTAGGAAATCACCGTATTGCATCTCTGATTCACGATGAATTCCATTTCCGCATTCATTAGACGCATGGCCAATCAGTCCACAAAAACCACAGAAACGAGGTAACTTCTCATATTTAACTTGGCAAGATTGGGAAACAATTCCATCTTGGCCCTTAACTGACACAGGAAGAACTTGAATTAGAGGTTTCTTCGTCAACCTCCACCTTCAACTCTTGTCCAACCATGAAAGTGGGGGGGGGGGGGGGGGGTGGTGTAGATCATAGATTCTTACCCAGGCCGCCGCCATTTGAGAAAATTGAAATGCCGACGGTCTCGTTATACCGTCATACTCCACCAGGAAAGCACTAGCACGGAAAATCCATGGCCCCTCCTCTATCACTTTCTCCCAATCGCCTTTGCAGAAAAATTGTACAACAAACAAGTTCTCACCTATCGCCTTGAACTTGACATTCTTTGCCAGGCTCCACGCATACCTCATTTGAGTGAACAAAGCAGCGTGCCTGAATGGCTTGGTCGTATGAACTGATCCCAATGCCACCCACTTCGAATCCGCCTTCAGCTCATCGACGTCCTCCTCCAGAATAATATTCTCCGTTTCCTCATCTCGCAGCTCTAGCCGTTCGAGCCGCGCCGCGCCGCGCATCAATACAATTAGCCGATCTAGTGCTTCCTTCTGCCTCTCCTCCCTTGTTCCTTGGATCCTTGGCGAAACGAACCTTCCTCGCGGCCCCCCAAGAGAACTTCTTGCCTCCAACTCCAAGGATACCGGGATTAGCACAATTGAATTGAACGCCTGCACTGCAATCCAGCCCCAGCCTTGAATTGAAGCCAATAGTAATCTTGTCCCATTAATGCTAATGGAGGGCCTAATCCAGACTAGGCTCGTCTTATGGGCCTTTAACGACGGGCCGGGCTACCCTAATGAACTGCTCGTGGCCTGTCTCTTCGTTCAATCTGATCGACCATTACTGGTTGGTCTTCTCTGACATTCTTCCCATCTGAGATCTGACTAAACTACACTGTTTTAACTAGCTAAGCCACACTGGCTCCCAATAATTTCCTGTCAGAATTATTCACGTGGTTCCCATTAGTTTATGCTAAGCCAGCATGTTAAGTAATTACGAGTTCAGCTTTAATTTGCTGCCTCGATCTCCAGTCTCCACGATGCAAGCGTACCGGAAAGTATTTCTTTTCTTTTCTTTCAAGAATTGAGTGCATCAGAATTTGCAAAAGTCGCTTCTTGTGTTACAGGTCCATGGGTTTGAGCTCGAATCGATCGTATTCTCTCTTGCGCCTGTATATATCACTAGCTAGAGTACTGGAGCTAGTACTTACCAACAGTTAAGATCGATACAAAGTATTTAGAGAGGTTCCAATAGAAGGGGGAAAAAACAGATCTTTGCACGTGAAGAGTTTGACAGGAAGCTAGCAGATTATACGGTAGCTAGGTCACGATGAGATATGACAAGCATGCAACAACGGCGTTGTGTATGATCGAGTACGATCACTACGACTTGACTATTGACCTACCGTATGCTAATGCGATTCCATTCATGCATGAATTGTACTGGTGCACCAATAATTTTTCTCCTTAATTTCAACAACAGTGACAGTTTCAGGTCTTAAATTAGAGTCCCGTTTTCTGAAAGCAACTTAAGTATATTAAGCCAGCTAGCTAGCTATATGTGCGACTGTTTCGGCAAGTATTTGTCTTTTTTTTTATCTCGCAAATACGATCAATCTTAATCTTGAAATTTCGTAGAGACGTAGAGCACGTCATTTCATAAATGTGGTAATTTTCTAAGATTTTTTGGAAACTTCTAGGTTTGATGAAAATAGAATTTTCACCATATTCATATTTTCAACTAAGACGTCACCCAGCTATATTGTAACAACCATCGTTTTTTTATCTGCATGCAAACTCGGTTTTTAAAGAAAATGGAGATACAAACTCAGGTAATTAAATCCATCCCTCTCAATTAGCCAATGTCATGATGATCTAGCTAGCTGTGTAGGAAAGGTACCACAGAACATATAAAGATCCAAATGTCCCGAGCTAATTAATCACAACCAAACAAGAGTCACAAAAAAAGTTGGGATTTTGTTGGAATGTGGTGATAGAAAATTTTCAACCCTGCCACTTAGGAAACTGAAAAGGTCCATATATGTCTAGAGTATGTACTTGTTACCATTTTTTTTGTGAAACATAGTCATTGATGAACTGTGTGCTAGTCAAAAGTGTGAAGCGTGCAAATGTACTTGCCTAACCATAGGGAGAAAAAAAAAGAGACATCATGTTCATGACCTAAAAACTAGGCAATTTTTTATCTACTATTGTAAATATTTTGAATCTTTGGTCTCTCATTGCAGAGTAATCTCCTCCTCGTATATCACGGCAGGGTTGAAAACCTACTCTTTTATGTAATTTCGGTCACCTCTCTTAATTTTTTTCTAAAATACCATCATTTCTTTATTATCCTTCTTTTCTTTTCATCCCTTCCAGCTTCTCTCTCTCTCTCTCCCCTACAGTTCACCCGCCATTGCCGCCTCTCTCTCTCCCTGTGCGGCCGTCGTCGCCCTGGCCGGCGGGCGAGCTCCTCCACCTACGCTGCCCTTCTTCTCTCTTCCTCCGGTGCCGGGTGATGGTTCCCCCATGACACGCTCTCCTGTCCCTTCTGCCCTTCATCCGTCGCTTGCTTCGCCTCCTCCGAACGTGCCACAAGCCAACACGCCGATGTCTACCCTTACCCTGCTGCCACGACTCCCCGTCTCCGAGGCCCCTACTCTGCGTCGCTGCCGTTGGCATGGGCGAGCCGCACATCGAGCGGTGCCACTACAGCACTACTTCGCGTAGCTCCAGCCCACCCGCCACCAGCTCCTCCACGTCGTCGTGCCGCCGCGTTGCGCGCTCCTCTAGCGCCCCCACTCTACGCCGTCGTTGTTGGCCTGGGCGGGCTATGCATCAGGCGGTGTTGTTGCGGCGCTGCCTCCCCTACCTCCGCCCCACCCGCCGCAAGCTCTTCCGTGCCACCATGTCGCCAGCTCCGCATCGCGCGCTGCACAGCCAACATTCTCATAAAGCCTGTAAGTTTCCGATTTGAAATCCCTTTTAATCGAGTTGATTTATTCGAAATCTAGTTGAAATTTCTTCAGAACGGAGAAATTTCCGATTTGAAATTTTTCGATTTTTGAAAGTTTTGAAAGGGAGTTTGGACTTTGGAGTAGAGAGAGGAGGAGGAAGGTGATGGGTGTCAGGTGCCGCTCTCTCGTCCCTTTTGCCTCTTCGCATCCTCCCGCCGCTCCGACCACTTCCATGATGCTGAAGACCACAACCACCCGAAGCCCAAGACCAAAGCTCTCCTGATGCCCAGGACAAAGGCTGTCCCTGTTGGAATTAAATCTCTCAATCTCTATCACGGAGATGTATACACATGCATGAATTATGAACACACATACACACGCATGGGAGGGTATGGACTCACTCCAAACCAACTCAGTTTATTCCATTCAGGAGATCACCTATTTATACAAGACTCTGTATAACTCCACGCACATAAGCAACAAAAGCTAACAGACTCACTAGTCTATCGCCCACTACATCAGATCGTGGCCTCTTTCTTCTCAAACGTGCATATAGCATTTACACGCATGAAACCACGTCCGTTCATGTAACAAACACTAACTACTTGATCCACTTCTTGCTAACAATCTAGCGTATATACGTGCTCTATCTCAACACTAACGTGTCACTGCACGTGCACAGCTAATTGCACTAACTCAAATGAACTCAAGTCAAGATTAATTCCCAACATTCTCCCCCTTAATCTTGACATCGGCCTCCTCCTCTTCATGCCACACGCAGCGGCTTTCTTCTAGCGGCATCGCACCATTATCATTGTCGGTCTCACACCGACTTCTCTTGGTGGCCTGACACCTCCTTTCATGTACGTCTGCTGACGACCACACGTCGCCGCCGTACACAACTTCAAGCGTGAGCGAGACACCATTGTGGCCTCACGCCACCAGCTTCTCCTCGCAGTGGCATCACACCGCTACCGCTCGGCTTCACACCGAGGCATGCTTGTCGGCTTCACACCGACTCCTCTAGGAACGGTGGCTTCACACCACCGCCTTCAGCTTCACGCCGAATCCTCACAACGGTTTCAAACCGTCGTCGCGCTCCACGCCGCACCTCCGCGCGCCGACCGCATGCCATCACCGTCGCCTCCACGAACACGGCCTCACACCGTGGTTCGTGGCCTCCAATGTGGCTCTTGCGCATAGCCACCTCCTCATGGCCTTGCACAAACACCATCAGCATCACACCGACTGTCTTCTCATAGCGACCTCGCAAGGCCACCTCCACGAACGCGGCCTCCCACCACTGTTCGTAGTCTCCACCGCATCAATGTAGCACCTTGAGGTCGCCATGCCTCGCCGCAAGCCTCAACGTCGCCATGTCGTCAGTGTCGCCTGCGAGCCGCCGCTCCCGATGATCTTGAGGCTCTGATACCAAATGTTGGAATTAAATCTCTCAATCTCTATCACGGAGATGTATACACATGCATGAATTATGAACACACATACACACGCATGGGAGGGTATGGACTCACTCCAAACCAACTCGGTTTATTCCATTCAGAGATCACCTATTTATACAAGACTCAGATAACTCCACGCACATAAGCAACAAAAGCTAACAGACTCACTAGTCTATCGCCCACTACATCGGATCGTGGCCTCTTTCTTCTCAAACGTGCATATAGCATTTACACGCATGAAACCACGTCCGCTCATGTAACAAACACTAACTACTTGATCCACTTCTTGCTAACAATCTAGCGATATATCGTGCTCTATCTCAACACTAACGTGTCACCGCACGCACGACTAATTGCACTAACTCAAATGAACTCAAGTCAAGATTAATTCCCAACATTCTCCCCCTTAATCTTGACATCGGCCTCCTCCTCTTCATGCCACACGCAGCGGCTTTCTTCTAGCGGCATCGCACCATTATCATTGTCGGTCTCACACCGACTTCTCTTGGTGGCCTGACACCTCCTTTCATGTACGTCTACTGACGACCACGTCGCCGCCGTACACAACTTCAAGCGTGAGCGAGACACCATTGTGGCCTCACGCCACCAGCTTCTCCTCGCAGTGGCATCACACCGCTACCGCTCGGCTTCACACCGAGGCATGCTTGTCGGCTTCACACCGACTCCTCTAGGAACGGTGGCTTCACACCACCGCCTTCAGCTTCACGCCGAATCCTCACAACGGTTTCAAACCGTCGTCGCGCTCCACGCCGCACCTCCGCGCGCCGACCGCATGCCATCACCGTCGCCTCCACGAACACGGCCTCACACCGTGGTTCGTGGCCTCCAATGTGGCTCTTGCGCATAGCCACCTCCTCATGGCCTTGCACAAACACCATCAGCATCACACCGACTGTCTTCTCATAGCGACCTCGCAAGGCCACCTCCACGAACGCGGCCTCCCACCACTGTTCGTAGTCTCCACCGCATCAATGTAGCACCTTGAGGTCGCCGCGGCCTCTCGCCGCAAGCCTCAACGTCGCCATGTCGTCAGTGTCGCCTGCGAGCCGCCGCTCCCGATGATCTTGAGGCTCTGATACCAAATGTTGGAATTAAATCTCTCAATCTCTATCACGGAGATGTATACACATGCATGAATTATGAACACACATACACACGCATGGGAGGGTATGGACTCACTCCAAACCAACTCAGTTTATTCCATTCAGGAGATCACCTATTTATACAAGACTCTGTATAACTCCACGCACATAAGCAACAAAAGCTAACAGACTCACTAGTCTATCGCCCACTACATCGATCGTGGCCTCTTTCTTCTCAAACGTGCATATAGCATTTACACGCATGAAACCACGTCCGTTCATGTAACAAACACTAACTACTTGATCCACTTCTTGCTAACAATCTAGCGTATATCGTGCTCTATCTCAACACTAACGTGTCCTTTGCACGCACGACTAATTGCACTAACTCAAATGAACTCAAGTCAAGATTAATTCCCAACATTCTCCCCTTAATCTTGACATCGGCCTCCTCCTCTTCATGCCACACGCAATGCTTTCTTCTAGCGGCATCGCACCATTATCATTGTCGGTCTCACACCGACTTCTCTTGGTGGCTCGACACCTCCTTTCATGTCGTCTGGCGACGACCACGTCGCCGCCGTACACAACTTCAAGCGTGAGCGAGACACCATTGTGGCCTCACGCCACGGCTTCTCCTCGCGGTGGCATCACACCGCTACCGCTTCGGCTTCACACCGAGGCATGCTTGTCGGCTTCACACCGACTCCTCTAGGAACGGTGGCTTCACACCACCGCCTTCACTTCACGCCAATCCTCAACGGTTTCAAACCGTGTCGCGCTCCACGCCGCACCTCCAGCACGACCGCATGCCATCACCGCCGCCTCCACGAACACGGCCTCACACCGTGGTTCATGGCCTCAATGTGGCTCTTGCGCATAGCCACCTCCTCATGGCCTTGCACAAACACCATCAGCATCACACCGACTGTCTTCTCATAGCGACCTCGCAAGGCCACCTCCACGAACGCGGCCTCCCACCACTGTTCGTAGTCTCCACCGCATCAATGTAGCACCTTGAGGTCGCCGAGGCCTCTCGCCGCAAGCCTCAACGTCGCCATGTCGTCGATGTCGTCATGAGCCGCTCCCGATGATCTTGAGGCTCGATACCAAATGTTGGAATTAAATCTCTCAATCTCTATCACGGAGATGTATACACATGCATGAATTATGAACACACATACACACGCATGGGAGGTATGGACTCACTCCAAACCAACTCAGTTTATTCCATTCAGAGATCACCTATTTATACAAGACTCAGTATAACTCCACGCACATAAGCAACAAAAGCTAACAGACTCACTAGTCTATCGCCCACTACATCAGATCGTGGCCTCTTTCTTCTCAAACGTGCATATAGCATTTACACGCATGAAACCACGTCCGTTCATGTAACAAACACTAACTACTTGATCCACTTCTTACTAACAATCTAGCGTATATACGTGCTCTATCTCAACACTAACGTGTCACTGCACGTGCACAGCTAATTGCACTAACTCAAATGAACTCAAGTCAAGATTAATTCCCAACAGTCCCCGCCAATGCCGTCGTCGGAGGCAGCCACTCGTTGGTACTCTCACGGTTGTGCTCGCCGACAACGCGGCAGAGCTGGAGGTCGAGGGCTACCCCGTCCTCCTAGATGGGTCGACAACGCGGTGGTGGATCGCGCTCCACCTCGCTGACAGCAAGCGCGATGACGTCGAGGCGACCCTAGAGGTCGCGGCACAACGCCTACATGCCCGGCTTCGCCAATAGGAGCTGGGACTAGCACACGTTCCAGGGCAGCTCCTGTTACCCGGTGCTCCCCGCGACCACGTGCAACACCCTCCCGTTCGGGGGCAACTATAGCGAGCTCATCGGCTTGACTAGAGAGATGGAGGAAATAGTTTGAAGAAAAAAGGAAAAAGAAGATGAGGTGGAAAATGGTATTTGCACAGCCATGCCACGGTTTGACTGGTCAACAGTGGTAAATAAGGGCAAGGTCAACTAAATACGGTGGCATAAAAGGGAAATGTTATTTTGTAATGATAGATCAGAGATCCGAAGACATTGCAGTGGCATATAAATTTTTTCCCTAAAAACTAATATGCCCAACAATTAAAACCACCTCGTCATTCCCACTTAAGAATATCCTAACTACCAAAAAAAGATATATTTTGTATACTCCCTCCTTTGCACGATATAATATTAGTCCAAAACCTCATATACATGGATATTGAGAATGTCTAAATTAAATAAAGGGGAAAATAGCGGAAAATCAAAACCGTCTGTACATGCACCCGCATGAACTATCCCCACCGTCCAAAGCGCTCCGAGATTCATGCTTCCTTATCTCTCTCCTTCCTCTGTCTCTCTCCCCTCTCTCTTGAGCTCCACCTCTAGTGAGTTGAGTCGTTGCACGGCTGCGTCGTCCTCCATCGGCCGAGGTTTCCAGCGAGATTTATAGAAAGGTTTCGAGGTTTCTGGTAGGGTTTTGAGGTTTTCGACAGTGGCTCGGCCAGCGAAGGAAGGCACAGTGACGGCACGGCTCACCAGAGGTTAGAGAGAAAAGACTTGGCGTGGTGGCTCCATGTGGAGGACAGCGTGGCGGTGGCACGTTAGCTGGAGCTAGAGCCAAGAGAGAAGAGAGAGGGGTGGAGGAAGCACACGAATCACGAAGCACAATGGATGTCCACAATTGTGTATGCAGCCACATGCACATGTGGGAAAGCCGCATTCGAAAAATAAATAGATTTACACGTAACACCACTAGCCGACTCAACTTTTGACACCAAATTCCGATAAATCCACACAAATAACCAATTAACTTAACATTATTCAATGGGAACTGAGCTCTATCCAGCGATTGGCACATGCTAAGCAGTGGTTCATCATTCATGTGCACGCGTAATGCAAAGAATTAATAGAGATCTCATTACTGATCCAACACACACCACACGAGCTTGATGCAACAAGCTAGCTAGGCAGCTAGGTTGAGTGGACGTCACCACAATAATTTAGCCTAACAACCACACTACACATAAACCTGATTAACAATGTCCTCTTATATACTTATAATCGTCATTGTCACTGTACTGCATGCATGGTACCACTCTTTTCTTTAATAGCTTGATGATGTGTGCAAAGCACAAATGGAGGAGCACATACAGATCATTATTAGCTAGACGGATGGGACTTTCGTGAACAAAAAGGAAAAGGGTTAATTTACGGAGAAAGATATATTAATTGAATAATATAAAGTTTGAATTATTAGCTAGGCAAATCAGCCAAAATCTGATTAGTTTAATTGGGGGGATTAGTGGACTAAGTGGGGAGCTGCATGCGTGCTGTTTCGCCACACGCTACTGGTGTGTGTGCAGGATCCAACCAGCTTGTCATTTTTAATCAACAAACAAACTAATTAATCAACAAACTAACTAATTAACCAGTAATACTACCTTGATCCAGTCCAAAGTAGACGTTGCTCTAGCTACATATCATTTTTAGCAAGCTTTACTTTTGTTTGCAAATGCTTGTCATTTTTCATGTTTATTTAGTGTCCAAATCTAAAGTTGATTACATGAGTTGATTGAGTGCATCACAAAGGGCGATTACACTTGATATGTCACAACTATTAATATGAGTAAATGTAAAAAAAAATGCATTTATTTCTTTCTTTGTCTAGTGTATATGGAGCTAAAACAATACCCAAATCAAAACAACGGGTTAACCAGTAATAACATGACACAAGGGCAAAATCAGGCCAAATTAAAGTAAGGAAACACAACTTTAAACAAAACAAAAGAGAAGAAGAGAAAATTAGAGATGCAAGGCTTCAGTGCAAATAAACTAGCTAGGTCCATTTGCAGGAGCCGGCCAGTTGCATTGCCTGAATAATGCACTCCAAAGTTTGGGAAGAAGTATACCTTTCTCAGATCACACATGTCGCCTCTGTGTTTGTGTATTGCGTGTTGGGGTGAGAGATTGGGGCATCAGGGAGATCATTAGGCCCAATGCATTTGTCTACCAAAGTGAGCGACAGGTGGCCCCCTCAGGTTTTAAATCAAATTAAATCATAATTAATAGCAACTGTTGCTTTCACATGTTATAAATTAACAGTTATTAGGTGGGAACGAACTTTGTTTTAAAATCTGCAGTAGGATACTTGAGTGGTCGAAATTTGAAGGGAAGGATTTTGGCGTATTTTAATTCACGGCTCATGCAATCCTCTCCTCATGTGCTATCTCTTTTTGAGCGTCTGATTTCTCAATCCGACGATCTACATATGGCATCCTACAGAGACACAACATGAGTTTTTAACTAAAATAGCACTGTTCTGAAGCGAAATAGCAAAAATATCCTCCGCTAACGAATTGGCAAAAACAGTGACACCCGGTAGAAACACAGCATGAGTTTTTGGCTAAAATAATACTGTTCTAAAGCGAAATAGTAAAAAAAAAAACTGCTAACGAATTGACAAAAATAAGACACTAATAGCAAATCTGGCTTCAACCCACTCGTTAGCCTCTCGCACTCGCACGTAGGCACGGACTCTCAAGTCTAGAAAAGCCTAGCCCCGTGTCAGCGCACGTAGGTACGAACGTACATAAAAGGCAATTTATATTTCAGAGAAGCGAGCAAGCAAGCTACAACAAAGTTGTCTGCTGCAGAGGCGTTCCTTCACATCGATCGATCGATCGCGGCCGTTAATTCTTTCGAACAGGGTGGTACGTACGTACACAGTAGCAATATATAGGATGTACATACGGTTCTTCTCGTGATTCAGCATCAATGACCTAACCTAAGGTTGTTGGTGCGTAGGCGTACGTGTGTGCAGCTAGCTAACACTAGATAAAAATAGTGTTTGGTTTGGAAGTGTGAAACACTATACATGCCTAGCTACTTTGGACTTTGGAGCAACAAGCCAAAACCATTTGGCCCACGGAAATGGATCCTTGAAGGTCTCAGTACAGAGGATCTACAGTACACGGCATTAGAAGACGATCTCCATCGTCCGATAAAAAAACCAAAGGTTCATATTAAAAGCTACAATATTTTGGGTACAGTGTTTTCTCCTACAATAAAATTACTGCAGTGAATTACAGCAGAGGGTCCAAGCCCTTGGCCCACACCCACTCGGCGCCAACTCCATGCACTACCAGAAACTTCTTATTTCCCGAGTGTCTATATGTTTCCCGAGTGTCTGGACGGAAACACTCGGGAAGGTCCCGAGTGTTTTATAAGACACTCAGGATGAGAAGTCAGCACTCGGTAGAAATAACTTTCCCGAGTGTTTTCCATAACACTCGGGAGATCAAGATATAATCCCAAGTGTATATGTATTACACTCGGGAGAGAAAAGGGCGCCCTTTTTCCCGTGTCGCGCCCTTATTTTTTTCCATTCTGCGCCCTTTTTTCCCATGCCGCGCCTTTTCACTGCTAAGTGCTAACCCTACACTATCCCCAATCCAGCAATCGCCTCCCCGTCCTCCTCTTCCTTCACCCTCGCCACCGGCGTTGCCTCCCCGTCCTCCTCCTCCTCCCTCGTTGATCCACTGCCTCCACAGCCGGCACCACCTTCCTCTCCTTCTCCGCCTCCACAGCAGCCACTCCGTCCTCCTCCTCCTTCTCCCTCGCCACCGGCGTCACCTCCTCATCCTCCCCTCCTCGCCGATCCACCGTCTCCGTCGTCTCCCCCTCCTCCTCCTCCTCCTCCTAGTCTCCCGCCGCTAGACCTGACCCCGCCGTCCCCCCTCCTCATTTGCCTCTTCCCCATTATATTTCTTCCTCTCCTCACCCTTTTACCTTCTTCCATTCTTTCTCCCCTGGAGCTTTTTTCTTTGGCCCAAAATTCTCCTGGTGTCACCTCCCCTCGGCTCCCCTCGTGCTCCTGCTAGCGCACCGCCCGTGCTCCTCCCCGCGCCCAACTCCCTCGGCCCTCCATGGCTCCTCCGCCTCTGGCCGCCTGGTTCCGGCTCGGCTCCGTCCTACCAGCGAACTACCTTTGCTTTCCTCCTCCTACCCACCCGCTTCGCCTGCCGCGAGAAGCTTCTAGAAGCTTCGGGAAGGTCCACACCGTCGACAATGCTGGAGGAAAAGAAGTACACGCCTGTGCCTCTCGGCCAGACGCCAGAGGACCCGGTCAGGTCGCCGCCGAGGCCTAGCTCGCCGGCCACCTCCACCCGCAAGGTCCGGATCGATCTTACCTACTCTTCGAACCCTGCTACTCCCGACGTGTGGGCTGTGCTTAAACCCTTATGATTGCTCGATTTTGGTCGCGGCTATCTGTGCTGCTGTGGTTCATGCTCTAATTAACGTTTTGATGGTTGCATTGGTTTTTAGAAGTGCGTAATGCACTTGACGGGTCGAATTCGGGGTTTAGCATGGTGCTATTTTCTGTATACCATCAAATATGCATTTTGCATAGCTTGCACCATAGTCTCAATTAGCCTTTATGTGAATTATTCATTTCAATGAGAGTTAAAGTCCTGACTATTCCAGACTGATCTAAAATCTTCCCAGTTTTGATTATTTTCAACTGATCGCATCAATATGATACTCTGTATGTTAACCAGTTATCCACTTGCATTCTTGTTGTAAAGTGCCATATAGATTAGAAGAGCTTGTCTTTGGTCAACATACACTTGGGAAAGTATTCTGTTACGGTGGGTAAACCCGTTGTGCGAACTATTCTCCCGAGTGTTTTATGTTTTCTGAGTGTAAACCCGAACACTCAGGAAAGTTATTTCTCTCGAGTGTAAATCTCGGGAACACTCGGGAAACCAGTTTTTACCCGACTAAACGATCTCGAGTGGTTTTTCCCAACGGCCGGCCTTCGCAAATTAGTTTCCTGAGTGTTTGGGGACTTTCCCGAGTGTTTCGGGCACTCGGGAACGTAACGGATTCGGGTAGTGATGCATATCTCATTCGATCACCTAGATTAATTAGTTAATGCACGGTTAGGGTTCCTGCATTATGTATGTTCAGAACTAGTGAGCTACTAGGATATATATATTATAGATATATAGATGTATAAATCAGATGCATCATTCTAGCCGTCCGATAAGTACGAGAGTAGAGATTGACGTACATTTAATTACGATCGTGAGGAGCTAGCTAGCTAGTACTAAGTAGTAATATGTTCACGAATATTTGGCACTTCCACACTTTCTAGCTAGCTAAGCATATTATTGTTACAGTCTATATACACCTCTCTTACTTGGTTTTCCTTGCTAGTATATATATATTCGTAATCTGCAAGACATAATGGAGCATATATATGAATTGTTAGGCACGCCGCACGCATGTGATATTGTGGATATCATGAGGATATTTGCATGATCTTAGGATGATGTTACAATTGGCAATGTCGTTAATGGTTTGTCGAAACAGCGTTTTCAGCAAGTGTCAGGATAATCGGTCATACCGGCGTGTAAGTCGCGGTACGACCGTAGTCTTGATAATCTTAGAAGCTTGTAGAGGGCGGTAGTACCGCATCACGGTGTGACCGTTTGAGTAGCGATATGGAATTTTCAGAGAGGATATTTTTGGGGAGTTTTGGATTTCCTTGAGAAGCGAGACGATCCGAAGTGTATCTTGTGATCTGACCATGATCTTGATAATCAAGAGTAAGCCCTTCTTGGGTGGTAGTACCGATTCTGTTTCTAAGTTTCGGTTCATTTGGAGAATTGTTTTTGGGTTAGGTCAAGTTCATGGGTTTCATGGCATATGTGTTGTATGCTGCATGTTTTGATTAACGTGGGTCAAGTTATGAAAAACTTGTTCCCGGAATCAATTTCTTTGTCTATTGTTGTGCAGGTTGCTTGGAGGTCAATGATAGTCAACGACGAGGATGATCGGGACTAAGCCTGGAGAGCTGAGGTCCAAAACGATCAAAGATGTCGGGTGAGGTCAATGGAGTCAAGCATGGCGTAAGAGGGACAAAGGTGACCGAACGGGCAGTTCGGTACGACGGGTTGGATCAAGCGGCACGGGGGTCGGTGCAAGTGCCATGGTGGTTTCGGTGGGAGCCGGATGGGAGAGACTTGCCGATATGATGAGAGCCGTTGGATCAATCTACATGTGGCGAAGCATGGAAGCGCTTCACAAATATGGGACTCGGTCTTTGCAAAAAGATCGAGAAGGGGTATTTTGGTAATTTTATCAAATACCGCCTTGGTGACCTTTTGCCAACCCGCGGCGCATGATGAAGCGGATTAGGTCAAGAGGAGATGAAGACGGCACTTTAAAATGCGTGCGTGTGTGACCCATTTGTGTTGGGCCTTAACGGGAGCCCATTAGGGTTAATGCTTCTAGAAGGTCTAAGCCTCCACTATAAATAGAGGGGGGAGGTGGCTGCACCCCCTTAAACCCTTTCATTGTTTTGAAACCCTAGTTTGCTTAGGGAGAGGATTAGTGGAGGTTAGGGTTCTAGAGAGTTGGATTTGATTTCGTGCTCATGTATTGAGTCTTTGTCCTCCATTGATGGAGTGGTTGTAAACCAGTACCATATCAAATCAATCCAAGAAAAGATTGCTCAAAGATGTGTCTCTTTGCTTTCCTTCTCTCTATTTGATGATTTTGAGCCTTTCTTTGATTCACGAGTTTTCTTTTGGTTTCTTGTCTTGATCTAGCTTGCTGTGACATGTGGGAATACATATAGGATTATCTTGATCATCAATCACCCACGAGCAAGTGTTTGGATCATATTTTGGTTTTGACTCAATTTTTGGAGCAACCTTCGTTAGAACGGAGAAAGGTCAGAACTTTAGTAAGGATCTTCACGATCGTTGCATGGAATAGGTTTCTGACATCCTTAGGAAGGTGTATTTCAAGTTTCGTGAAGTTTGGAGTTACGGATCAAAAATTACGTCTATTTTTGATTTCGTTTGCAGGCTGGTTACTATTCATTCGCCTGATTTTGCTAATCACTGATTCAACTGGCACTGTTCATCCGGTTGTTCCGATTTCTGGTACGATTAGCACTGTTCATCTGGTACAAACGGTACTGTTTATCAGTGCGTTTTTTTTTATGTTTTTTGTCGTTTCTCTTGGGGGTTTGAAGGGAATTCAGTACAAGTCTTCCACCATGCTTATATATATTGATCTTCATAGTTCTCATAGCTATTGGATTCAATATCATGTTTGAATCCGATCAAAGCGAAAAAGTGAGCGTGGTCCTATTCACCCCCCTCTAGTCGCCTTTTCGGTCCAACAGATATATATGATGTAGCCACAAGTCCTACCCATTTGAAGGGACGCGCATCCTCTGACTTTAAGAAGCAATGTCACAGCAAACAGTACTGTGATATTGTTTTGTAGCCGCCGGATCGAAAAAACAACGGACGAGATCGAGATTTGTCATTATAGCGTAAATACCATAGCTGAAAACACTGTAGCATTGGTACTGTTCATATGATACTGTTGCGATCCATCTCACCCGTCGTTTTTCGATCCGATGGCTCAAATCTTGGGAATGTCGTAACACTGTTCACCCGTGACATTCCCAGTGGAATGTGAGAGGATGCAAACCCCATTTGAAGGCAGCAAACGAGCAATGCAATGCAATTCATTGCGAGCAGTGTAGGTGAATTTATGAAAGAGAGGAGGAGCACAGTAATAGCACTAGCACCAGTTTTATCATCATCATTCATGTGACGGAAGCATAGGATCACTGTGTAAACAACGTTTTGTGTGTGAGCAGTACTCGGCAACGGTACTACGGCAATGGGAAACGTTTATCGAGCGATTTTAATGTAGCGAAGCTATGACTACTGGTATAGACCTTTGTTTTTTTTATTAGATGGTGGAGATCGCTGCTTAGAGCATCTTTAGTGTATTGAACTGATGTCGATTCAAAGTCATGCCACATAAGCATTCTAGGAACCGAGCTTACTTTTCTCCAATGTATTGAACCGATTCCTACTAATAACTGAGACCCACGTTACATTAAATAACCACAAAATAATAACATCATCTCTCAACCGCACTCTCTCCTATATAGTTGTTTAATGTTTTGAATCGATTCATATGTAGAGTCCGGTTCCATGCATTTTTTTGTTGGAATCATCCCTCCAATGTATTCAATCAATTCAATGCATTCTCTCTCTTTATTTGAACTGGCTAAAATACAACATTGGAGATGGTCTTACCGTAGATCCTCCGTATTGATATCCATTTTCACAAATCTTGTTTAGACAGAGAGGAGCTAAGGAAGAGAGAGAGCTAAAGAGAGGTAGTACTAGCTTTTATAACCTTTTCTGTTTGATATGACGACTCAATCGCACGGCTTTATTGCTGTGTCCATATATCTTTTCCGCATCACCAGGAAATACGATAAATGAAGCATTTTTTCTCAAGAATCTCACACAAATTTTATACGAAAAAATGCCTTCAATTTATCTCCTACGACAGTCTAGTAAAGGTCCGAAAAGTGAACGGATTTGTGAGGGTTTTTTTTTAGATCATGGAGATGAGATGTAGGGACGTTTTAGCCGGCAGATGGGACCTCGAGATTTAAGATGATAGCGTGGACACTGAATTGGGACGCGAGCTCTGGACTAGTTTAACAAACCATCGGTTCATGATTTGATTAAGTGCATGCATTGATCAGAGCACATGTACTATCATGCACATGAACTTCTAAACATGGAGGCTTATGTAGCATCACATCAAATCAAGATAGCACTCATGCATAAAAAAAAGGCCAAATCAATTACACGCTTGCATCCAAATTTTTTTATTAAATAAGCCCGTTTGGGACGCGGGGATTCTACGAGGCTAAAATCCTAAAAAGACGCATTGTCCCTTGCTAAATTCCTGTAAAATTCAGCTGCATGCTAGCACAACAACCGGCGATCAGTGCCAGGTATAGAAAATGTAGTTAATTATATCATGATTCTACACAGAGATACACCCCAATATTAAGAGAGAGAAAACAGTGGTCATGCGTAGATCTTGCAGCAGAGATGAATCGATTGCTTGCCGGGCTGTCCGGTCAGTCAAAATGTAGTCAGACGGAAGAGCTGAACAACTGCAGAGGCCATTGAAGAGGGTAAATATTGTAAGAAGAGGAGGCCAGGCTGCATGCCTCGCAGGATTTCACATCGGAGAGTATGTACAATGGTGTGATATCAGCTGTCTGTAAATCTTGATACGTAGGACACGAGATAATATAGAGAAGAGAGGTGAATCATAGAGAATTGTGTCATCTCTCATACAGTAATCGACTGTAACACGAGAAATAAGACATATTGTACATAGAAGAGTTGTCTATAGTGACATGTAAAAAGATAAATTATTGTAGAAACTGTCTTTAGTGTTGTCTATAGATGATATGACAAAGCGAGTTTGCGCCAGGTCAGAGTGGTAAACATGTGTGCAGTAGTTGTGCGCTGTTGCACGAGTCAGTTACACATTCAATGTGCAGCGCGTTAGCTACCTCTCCTCCCGGGCGTGGATTCAAAATTAGCACGGGTGCACTGTTCAGGTGGTAGTAAAACTCATGAGAGCCGCGAGCTCAGACTAATGGTTTCTACAGAGCTCTGCGAGCTCGCTCAGATTAACGATGGCCGTGCAGTGTGCTCAGCATGTTTCACGAGCACATAAGATGCAAAAAATTTTTTTTGCAGTGAGATGCTCAACGAGAAGCAATGCATCTTCACTAGCTACCATGCACAGTGATTAAAGCATTAATTCTTGCACGCAAATATAAGAGTTTTTATGTTGCTGATGTCGATGAATCTCACATGCTGCAGTGGTTTGTGCTCAATATATATATATATATATATATATATATATATATATATATATATATATATATATATATATATATATATATATATATATATATATATATATATATATATATATATATATATATATATATATGCTCCTTCAAAAGCGAAAAGAAAAGGAAAACCCGTATATGTTGGTGAAGAGCAAACTTCTACCTTGGAATTTTGCGAAGGAAAAGCAGGCATGACAGTACATAAAAGTGGCCATGCGTGTCTTGTTGGATTCAGTAAGCTTTTGTCGTGATAGTGAGCTCTGATTCTAGACCGGTGCGTGCACTGCACGTTGATGCAGTATCCCTTCGGCATCTTTTCCCATCGGTTTCCAAACCATCCATGCATCCGTCGTCTCGGGCAATGCAGCAGCCGCACCTTTTCATTTTATGCCAAGGGAATGCAAACAGCAGGAACAGCGCCACATTTTCACCTTGCTCCCTGACAGTTATTGGAGGTTGTTTCTGGCATATTTCTTTCGAAAAATCACTGTTTGAGTGACATATTTCATCTCAAGTTACAGCGGTACACACATGTATGCATGTAAGTCTGATCAGGGGATTTCATTTCTAGCCATCAAAAATTTTCCTGCATGTTGACAGAGAGTTTATTAAGTGCGAGCAATGACAGCGTGAACTGTTCCTGGCTTGCAAGCTGCAGTAGCAGTAAGTGGCAACTCCACTCGCCCACCAAACTTTGGCCAAAATCACAACCAACCGTTTATGTCTCAGCTGAACAAAACCAATGTCAGACAACCCTGCCACACACATAATTGTTTTCTAAAAAAGAGAATTGATTATTTACCATCCATTTAGATGTGTTTTAAAAATATACCATAATTCTCAAGACAATTATTTATATAACTTCCATGTAGATTCATTTTTGATAAAATACCCCGTTTACAATATTTTATTAATCTCTACTTAGATACTCGTTCTAAGAATATACCCTCATTCTCAAAAGTAATTATTTATATATCTTTTACGTAGATCCATCCTTGATAAAATACTCTATTTGTAATATTTTATTAATATCCGTAGTTTTTATTCCGTTTTGGCCATACAAAATTACCTCGCTGCCCTTGCGCGTGCGCTCATCTCCTCCCTTCCGCCTACTCTCCCTCCTCTCCTTCGCCTCCCCCTCCAGGTCACACAAGAGAGAGAGAGAGAGAGAGAGAGAGCAACACATCAAGAGAAGGATGGAGGCGGCCAAGAAGCACAGCACCGGAGCGGGCGCGGCGGCGGCAGAGTCGGAGAAGTGGAGCAAGAGGGGCCACGGATCCACCGTGCTGTTCGTGGCCGTGGACTATGCCTTCCTACTCGCCTTCGCCGGGTTCCTCTCCTACCTCGTCATATCCCAGCTCCTCCTGTCCGTCGCCTCCTGCTCCTCCGCCTAGATTAACATCTCCCGTTCTTGGGTTCTTGTGTTTCCTCTCTCTCTCTCTCGTTTGGATCCGATCCAGATGTGAGGCCACGAGATCTTCCACCGGAGGTCCGGATGGTTGTTCTCGTCTCGTTTTTTTTCGCAATGTGATTCCATGTAATGAGATGGGATGCAATATGGCATGATGATGTGAGAATTTTAATGCTTGCTCGCTCCCTTGTTTCTTTGTTCATGTCCTTCCTGGCTGGCTGGGGTCTTGATCCGGTTCGTGCGACTGATAGCATTGGATCAGATTGATTTGCTTCGTTTTGCATGTATGACCTGCGGTTTCAATGTCAAACATTGCTGTCATCACCATTTATTTGACGTCTAAAAGAGCATCAGTGAAATCGCATTAAATTTGCCACTGCGTATATCAAGAGCATCAGTGGCTCTAACGAGAGTTTGTCCTTGATCCACCTAACGAGAGCGTCACAGATGATTTGTCACAGCAGAAAGATGTAAATTTCTCGTTCATCCTTACATCGAGCATTTGTTTTTAGCTCATAATCTGGGTTCACAAATTCGGTGAAATTTCGCCGAAATACCCGAAATTTCGTTCCTTTCGTTGGGTAGCGAAAGAAATTGAATTCGTTCAAATTTTTTCGGTTTGGTTGAATTTGAATGGAATTTGGAGGGTTAAAGGGAGTAAACACTAGCAAAGAAGCAATAAACTGCATCTAGCCTGCTGGCGAGGACCTCTTGCTACTTAGAAAAGCACCAGGGATCAAATCTCACTGGATGTAATATTTTTTGCAATTATTTTAAATTTTAAATTCAAATTTGATTCAAACCAGTTTGAAAACTCACCGAAATTTCGAACCGAAATTCCGAAATTTCGGTAATTTCGGTTAATTCGGCCCCAAGCGAAATTTTTTACAAACCGAAATTTGTTTCCCTCAGATAGTCTGAACCAGCGCATTTTCAGGCTACCAAAACGAGCCAGTTACAAGTATCTGACGAATTGACGATCGCGCTTGGATGGATTTGGCTGCTTCTCATTGGTGGCCTTCGTAGAGGAGGTCGTCGAGGCCCAGGTCGACGGGGAGGATGTGAAGACCGAAGAGGAGGCCGCCGAGGCTGAGGCCGACGTCGAGGACACCAAGGAGGAGGGCGCTAAGAGCGGGGCAGAGGCCAAGGAGGAAGCCGCCGAGAACAAAGCGGAGGAGATGGATGCGGAACACGAAGCGGAAGCCGACGATACCAAGGCCGAGGAGATGGATGCTGAACCTGAAGTGGGAGCGGCCGCGACAGAGACGGATAACAAAGCGGAGTTGGCGGATGCCGAGGCCGAAGACTCGGAGCGGCGGCGGAAGGAGAGGGAGAGGAGGGCAACGAGGTAATTTTGCGTGGCCAAAACGGAAAAATGACATATTAATAAAATATTACAGATATGATAGATCTAAATTACATCAGGAATGATGATATGTTCTTAAAACGTATATAAGTAGATAGTAAATAATCAATTTCCTCACCTAGACCGCACAATTCTACTATTTTTCTGACCACAAACCGAACAAAAAACAACCATTAATGTCAAACCAAATAACAATACAAATCTGAAGTCCGAACCGATTGCGAAAAGGAAGGGAAAAAAACCCTGAAAAGGGAGCAACAAAAGCAGGAGGAAAGAAAGAAACTATCTTTCCTGGTCTTCCCCCCCCCCTCCTGAGTTTTTTTTTTTTTAATATTTTTTAAAAATTATTTTAAAACTATATTTTTCAAACTTTATTTCTAATTTTAACATCTTTGGTCACGCCATGATCAAACTATGTTGTCACGCCACCGATCACGGCGTGATCAAACTGTGTTTTCACATCATCGACCCCTTTAGAAACTGTCACGCTAAGAGGAGTGACGTGACAGTACTCGTTTGTCACGACGAGGTATGTGGCGTGACAACGTTTTTTTACCACGCCACGTATTGTAGCGTAATCAAAGGGGTCAGAATTGAAAATAAAGCTAAGAAGTTGCTATCTTTGAAATAATTTTAAAAAATAGATTGAATAATAAAAAGAGTTCCCCCCTCTCCTGTGAATCTGTCCTCTCCTCTCCACGTGGATACAGATGATATAAGTATATACATACGCCACGCGCACGCGCACCTATCTCGCCAGTCGTAACCACCACCTCGGCGACTTCTCTTCTACTGCTCTGTTCACCGGCGACATCTCGCCGCCGGCGGCCGGCGCCCCTTTATGTGATGCTTCGACGCTGAGGTATCTCAGTTACACTTCTTTTTGTGTGTGTGTTGTGGGGCGGGGGGACGGTTGTTCTGGAAGACTAGTCATTAGAGTGGATCTTTGGGGCTGACGGTGTGATCTTGGCAGGAAAGGAAAAGAAAAGGCTTTGCTTTGCTTGTTTGGGCGTGTCAGTTTGGCTGCACTTGGGATTTTTTTCTTTCCTTATTATTTTTTTTGTTTGTTTTTCTGGGCGGTGCGGCCGGCATGTTTGGTTTCTTGTTATAGTTCAAATGGTGCTTGCGCTTATCTATCTATAAGGCTGGATTTTTATTGCAAAAAAAAGTGTTTTGAGGCAGGTTGAGCCTTTGGGGTCAGGCTGGGATTCTGAAGCAAATCTTTGGTTTCCTTCTGCTTGTCTGATCGAGTTAGTTCTTGGTTGCAGAAGAAACATGCCTCTGCTGTTGAGTAATTTGTTTGCTTTCCCTCTCTGCACTCTGATTCTGTTAGGATTTTTCCTTTTTGTTGTCATCAATGGGATGAGTGCAGACGTGAATCCAAGTTTTTCAGATTCTTGCTGCGACTATTTTCTTTGCTTTCAATCTGACTATTTTAATCTCTACTTCTGTGTTTACAGTGTGGGTTTCTGTTTTTTTGCCTCTTGAAAGCGTAAACTAATTTTTGTTAGTGGCCATTAAGTCAACTTGTTGAGCTGAGCAGTTCAAGGAGCAATAAAACTTTGCAGAATCTTCACATCTATTTATTCTTATATTTGGAGTAGTACTAGTTGTTTCTGAAGACTTCCAAAGTGGAGTGCTAGTAGATTCATTTTTATAGCTGTATGATGTGCAAAACAACTACTCATTTGTGATTATGTTACGATTTTTAATGGTCAGAAAATGGATTTATGTGCAGGCCGTCGTGAGAAGTGGAATGCGCGTTCGTGATTAATAGGCCACCAACACTCTCATCTCTCCTGGGTTTATTTGCCCTACTTATCATCAGGTATTTCAAGTTCCATGTAGTGAGCCCAAAAGCTGCTCTTTTTTAATCTCTGGCTTCAACCAGCACAGTAAGGGGTCGATGCTTTTGTTGCAAATCGAGCATTTTTCTGAAGAAAAAAAATAGCTAATCTCTCTTGGGTATTTCTCTGGTAGCTTCCTGAATTCTACATTTTGGTCAAATGTTGTGAAGAAAAAAATCGTCTGGTGCTGAATAAATTCAGCTTCCAACCACAATGGGTGCCTGCGTATCTTCAAGCAAAAAGCGGAGACCGCGGAGATTGTGCTGTATATATCGGCGTTACCGTGGAAAGGTTTTGAGCAATGCACCTATAGTACACGCCAGTGATGTGGGGAGCTGTGCCGCTTCTGGTGAAGTTGTCCATGTTGAGACTTCCGCAGCTACTCGGCGGAAATCTGATGGCTCGAATGTAACATTCCATCTCACACAATTGCAATGGCATCACAGTGAGCTAGCCTCGGAAAATGGAAATGGTAATTGGAATTTTCATGTTACTTGCGTATATTCTAGGAATGCAAAGTCTTAAATTTCAGAGTTTAGCTAAATCTTGAGTTTTTGCCCTATTGGTCCAGTTGTGTGTCAAGAAGAAGCATGGTTTGATTCTGTCAGTATTTTGGGGTCTGATTCTGATGAAGACTTCAGCAGTGTCAATGGAGGTTTGTATTCCCTCTCGACAAATTTGATTCGCAGTAGCATATGAATTGATGCTACATATTTTAGGCTTGGTCTTTTCTTGCAGACTTGCCTGCCATGTCGAATGCTGTAGGGGCACAATTAGTGCAGTGCAAAGATGCTTCATGCATTGCTGATGCCATCCAGAAGTTTGAGAAGATTTTCGACGGTTCTTTTGTTGCTCAAGCTGTTGGACAGTACCTAAAAAGAGATGCAAACAAAATGGATAGATCAAGCCAAGCTGATATTCAAGAAGCAGAGAGGCTTAAAATTGCAAGCCCGGAAACATCTGATGTCTCTAGTGCAAAGGTTGAGGAAGCAAAGACAAGAAATGAGGGTATAAAAATTCTGACAAAACTTAGAAGAGGCGAGGAGGCATGCAATACCTTGAAGTCTTTCAAAGATGGAGAAAAAGCTCATGAAAGTATCTTCAAAAGTTTGACACCAGTGTGCACGCCTCGTCATGCTAATAAGGTTCAACCGTTGGCAGTAGCTAGCCCATGGGGCCAAAAAAAGAAGTCAGCAGTTGTCAGGCTCTCTTTCAAGAGGAAATCTTTTGATGGAGAGCAAACTACTGAAATATGTGAGTTTTTCTCTGACGCGTTTCACCATTTTTTTTTACATTAGACTGATGCAGGTAAGATTCAAGAGCATGGTTGATGTTGAATTTCTATCCACAGGCTCTTCTAGGAGGTACTTGATTCGTCCAAGAGCTGGACTGTTGGTTCCTCAAGCCAGTGAGAAAATATCAGAAGGTTGTTGGTCCGTTCTTGAGCCTTCGACCTTCAAGCTACGTGGGGAAACCTTTTTCAAGTAAGAGTTGCTGCACGCATGCTTGTCATGTGTTGTAATACATGAACTTGGTTTTGATTTGTGTAATTTGGAGTTTCTTGCAGAGACAAAAAGAAGTCACCTGCCCCAGGAAGTTCACCATATACTCCAATTGGTGTGGACATGTTCATGTCCCCAAGAAAAATACATCACATTGCCCAGCATATTGAGCTTCCATCTGTAAAGCCAAACGAGAAAGTTCCTTCCTTACTTATCGTAAATATTCAGGTATGGTCACCAGGACTTGCTGTCTTGAGTTTTAATATGTTAATTGTTGCAATGATTACTAATGAGTATATGTATTTCACGTAGATGCCTACATATCCTGCTGCTATGTTCCTTGGTGATAGTGATGGGGAAGGGATTAGTCTAGTGTTGCATTTCAAACTGAATGAGAACTTTGAGAAAGAGATTTCTCCTCAATTTCATGAAGGTATCAAGGTAAGCTTCCCTATCAGTGGATGCTATCTTTGTTCACAGATAACTAATGCTTACTATTCCTAAACTGAGTTGTCCTTAATTGCTGTCTTCTGGTTTATTTTCAGAGACTTGTAAGCGATGAAATAGAAAAGGTTAAGGGGTTCCCATTAGATTCAACAATCCCTTACAGAGAAAGATTGAAAATATTGGCAGGGTTGGTTAACCCAGATGATATGAATTTGAGTTCTGCGGAGAGGAAACTTGTGCAGGCTTATAATGAAAAGCCAGTTCTTTCACGGCCTCAACACAACTTTTATGTGGTAAATTACATTTTCTTAATGTGGTTTTGTTTCTCTTTTCTTGCATCCTGACTCTTACATAACAAGTGGGGTCAATGCAGGGATCAAATTACTTTGAGATAGACCTTGATGTGCACCGGTTTAGCTTCATCTCAAGAAAAGGGCTCGAAGCGTTTCGAGAACGGTTGAAACATGGTGTAATTGATCTAGGTCTAACCATACAGGTAGCATGATGGTCCATTCTGGGTTCTTTAATCTTCATTCATCTCAATACAAGAAAACATTATTAGCCGATTCCATATCCTTCGCACATATTGTTAAGAACACCTGAAGTCTATAGAAAAAACTGATTTAGAGGCTAGAGTTGCTTGCCTTGGAACTATATCTCGTAAACACTTGGGCTGCTGAAAATTTTGTTGAATCTTAGAGTAAGTTTTAGTTGTTTTTTCCTTAACAAATCTTTTTGAAATGTTGTGACGACACCAAATATACAATTTATCTAGCAACTGTTGTCTAATTATAGCAAACAATGAATGTCCCATGTTAAAAATGTTCTCTATTTTTTTTGCGAGGACCATGTTAAAAAATGTTGGGATAACTGGAGAATCTTTTCTAATCAAGAAGATTGTGCATATAGCGATACTTGTTTTGTTCAACCTTTTCCCATTCTTGTTAAGTTACAGATACAGGCTAATTTCTTGATGAGCTGAGCATATCGAGAATTTCATGCAGGCCCAGAAGCAGGAAGAACTTCCTGAGCATGTTTTGTGCAGTGTAAGGCTAAACAAAGTTGATTTTGTCGATAATGGGCAAATACCGACGCTCTTGCCTTGTGACGATGACTGACCAGTGAACCGGCATGCAAAGTTAATCAAACCTGATTTTCAGTCAAGAGCAGCGGGCAGGTGCCCACAAGTTCTGCCCCTTTGAAGTTTGATGAACTTGCCTTGCTGCTTGGCCTTGGAACTTGGGAGGAGTGGTGGATGGCGTCGCTCTGGAAGATGAACAGCTGTGCTGTGGAGTTGTTCTGTAAAAACCTGCGTATATAGTCATGATGTTCCTTGGCAATCTGGCTTCGCGAATCAAATTCTATGCAAAATTGATTTGCAAATCAGGAATTGACAATGCTATCAAGACTGCCTTATCAATCTATTTATTTAATTGATCTGTTCTATGCACATTGTCGATATCAGGCTGTGCCGATTTCTCATCGACCTTCGTTGTCATAAACAAAATCAGTATTGTGAAAACCAGTTTTTTTTTCAAGGCTGGTTTTATTCAAATCCTGAAAAAAAAACTCGTTTGATACTCATAACAAAGCAAGCATAACCTAAACCAGTTCGCTATGGACTCAGAATTTTCAGTTTTAACAAAATTTAGTGGGAGTTGTTTTTAACAAAACCAGGAGGCCAATTCAGATTCTCTCCCTTATCAACAACAACAATAGTGTCAGCACAAACAAGTGCAGCAGAATGCAGCATTTGAGTTTCCAGTCATTAGCAGGGAATAACTGAGCTAATGATGGAAGAAGACAAGAAATGGAGGTGCCAAGTGGATACTGCAGGCATTATGGTTTGCTTCTCTATACAATCTTGCTATACAGAAACTTGGACAATATCATCGTCCTAGAGCCATCCATCCATGAATCCATCTTGAGCATCAACCGATGAACCGACAACACTAGATAACATTTTCCACCTGATGCATCAGGCTGTCCAGTCCTCACAAGCAACTGCTCATCAGGAGGCTTCCTTTCCCCTTTGATTGCTTGCAACATCTTCTTCTTTTTTCTCTTGTGGTAATTAAGTACATTTGATTGTGTTGTTCTTCTGCTGTGTGATCATGCCTCAATGCTGCTCCCTTTTGCTTCCTGTCCAGAAGAATGCATTGGCAATTAGTATTAGCCATGGCAGTTTCAGGAAATTACCTCCAGTATGCATCAACAAGGGGAGTATGGTATGGTCACCTTTGTGAAACCACGACCGGCGGCCGGCTCGCCGGATCTGCTGCTCGTGCTTCTGCAGGAGCTCGTCGACGTGCCGGGACTGTGACAGCAGGGGCCCGGAGAACTCCACCCTCTCTCCCTTGGCCTTGTGCTTCTGAAATTCCAGTTTCAAACGACGAAAATAATCAGTGTGATATGATGTGAAACAAAAACACTGCAATGCAACGCAATGTAGTTATAGGGTCCGTTTGAAACACAGGAATTTCACAAGAAAACAGTTCAATTCGAATCGGGGAAAATTCCTGCATTCTAAACGAGGCCATATATGAAATGGAATATCACTGTGGTGTGAAATTGTGAGTGGTGAGACCTTGCCGCTCTTGAGCTGCTTGACATCCATTGGCTCCGTGATGAACCTGTTGTTGTAAGCTTCAGAAGTGCTGAACGCCTCCGCGACCTGCGCCCACTGCTTGATCATCTCCTGCTTCTCCACCTCGTATGAAGTAGCTGTAGTTGTTGTCCTTGCGGGATCACTTCCATTGTTGTTGGTTCTTGACCCCTTGGAGCAGCTCCGCTTCGTCGTCGCCGTCGTCTTTGCGGCGTCGGGTCTGGGCTTCTTGGCCCAGGCGAAGCCGGTGGAGGCGGTGAGCTGCACCGGGCCGGAGAGAGGGAGGTGTTCGGCAAACCGGGGTGCCTCCTGGTAGCTGCGGGACATCTGCCTGGCGCACGGCTGCGCGTCGGTGTCGTGGCGCTTGCTTATCACCGGCGCGGGCTGCAGGTCAACGAACATACTCGCCTCGCCGCCGTCCTTCCTCGCCGCGCCGTCTGCTCGGGGGAGCGATTCCTCGGCGTGGACGTGGCCGTGCCTCTGGTTGGCGGCGCTCGTGTCCTGCAAGCTCTTGTGCGCCTTCGACAGCCGCTTCGCCGCCTCGCCACCGCCGTGGCTCCTGCTATTGTTCCTTCTGAAAGTCGCAAGAAGTTGCATTAGTTGTGCTCATGTAGATGGTGCAAACTGAGGACAAAATGTGATCACCTTCTAGAATCTTCTCGAAACTTGGCGTCCATCTCCTTGTTGGGCGCGTACTTGGGAAGGCTCGACGGCTCGCAGGCGTACGGCTGCGTTCTGAAGTACTGATCAAGCCATGCGCAGCAGCAAGAAAAGATTCAGACACAGCACGAGCGATGGCATGAAGCCATGAATAGATGAACAGAGGTTGGTTTGATTTGGTACCTCGGAGACGAGGGCGGAGGAGGCGGTGCCGCGGGCGGCGGGCTCGACGGAGAGGAGGGTGGAGAGGAGGTGGAAGGTGGTGTCGGGCATGGACCTGAAGGTGTCCCTGAGGCGGCTCTCGTAGGGGTGCTGCGGGCGGAAGACGGCGGCGTGGGACATGCTGGCGCCGCGCCAATAGTCGTCGGGCGGCGAGCCGCAGAGCTTGAAGATCTTGTGGATCTGCTCGACCTCGGTGCGGCCCTGGAGGATGGGCCGGCGGGCGTACATCTCGGCGAAGACGCAGCCGGCACTCCATAGGTCGACGGAGGGCTCGTAGGCGGTGGCGCCGAGGAGGAGCTCCGGCGGGCGGTACCAGAGCGTGACGACGCGGCTAGTGAGCGGCTGCGCCGCCGGCGAGAAGAGGTTGGCGAGGCCGAAGTCGGCCACCTTGAGCTCGCCGTCGTTGCTCACCAGCAGGTTGGCGCACTTGATGTCCCGGTGCATCACCCCCCGCGCGTGGCAGTGCTCCAGCCCCAGCAGCAGCTGCCTCATGTAGCACTTGATCTACAGTACCCCCACACAAACAGCTTGATTACACAGTGGACAGTGCCAGTTGCAGTGTAATGATCATCATGTATTATACACCCAGTTAAGGTTATTACGATCGCGATCGATCGTAAGATCATGGCAAGAACCGTGCCTTGTAAATCGTGATCCTAGAGATTATAAGGCCTCTTGATCATGATACTAGAGATTATAGCATCATAAGATACTGCGATCGTGACAAGTTGACACTTGACAGCAGTGTTATGCTAGTATGGATAAGTAGGTGGGTGTACCTGGGGTTCGGAGAAGGTGACGTCGGGGGCGGAGGTGAGGCCGGCGAGGTCGTGGTCCACGTACTCGAAGACGAGGTAGATGTTGCAGGAGGACCGGGAGGTGATGAGGCCCTCGAGGCCGACGACGTTGGGGTGGCGCTGCAGCCGCCGGAGGATCTGGATCTCCCGCGCCATGAACCGCACGCTCTCCGGCTCCACGCTGTCGAACCGCACCTTCTTCAGCGCCACCAGCCGCCCCGTCTCCAGGTTCCGCGCCTGGAACACGCTGCTGTACGTCCCCTGCCCGATCTGCAACCCACAGCCGGCGCCGGCGAGCTCGTAGTTAGCTCACAGTTTGTGATTGCATTGTCGCAAGAAGAGAAGGAGGAGGTGGGGGTTCTTAATTGGCACGCTCATGGCGCTTGCCTTCCCGAGCTTCTCGAAGTTCTCGGCTTTGAGGGGGACCCACCCCTGCACGGCCTCGGCGGCGACAGCGCTCAGCCACGCCGGCCACCCGGCGGCGACCTGCTCCCCCTCGATGCACCGGTACAGGTTCCCCAGCCGCGTGCCAGAGGATGAGTTGCCGCGCGCACCGGGCCCCGTCGCCGCCACCTTCCCGGCGCACTCCCCGGATTCCCCGTCTTCGTCCCCGCCGAGCTCGAGCGCCTCCAGCCGCACCGGCCGGCTCCATATCGACGCCAACCCCGGCGCCAGCACCAGCTCCGCCGACAACGCCACCGCCGACGGGCTCCCGGACACGTTGTACGACGACGACGACACCTCGTACGCCGGCGACGCCGTCGCCGCCCCCTTCGACGCCGCGCACCCCATGGCCCCCTCCCCCGCCGCCGACGCCGGCGCGGCGGCCCAACCCCCTCCTCCTCCTCCTCCTCCCCGGACACCACCAGCCAAGAAACAGGGGAGGAGCAAGAATCTGGGGAGGGGTCCTCTGTTTTGGCTGCCCCCACCCTCCTCCTCCTCCTCCTCCCCTGCTTTCTTTGCCTCTGCACAAGCAATGCAAGCAGCTTCTCCTAAAGATAGCTACCACCACCGAGGCCAACCTTTCCTTGCTGCTGCCGCTGCCTTTAATTGGTGTTTTTTTCTTGGCTCAATCTGTCCTTCCCTTTTGCTTTAATTCTTGTGCTGGTCTTGAGCTGGGGATTGTCCAAGAAAAGACGGTGGAGAAGTGTAATTCTGGTGATTATTTTCTGATGCCCTACTAAATATAGCCAAAAGCTGCTCAGAATGAGGTCTTTGGTTAAGTGCAGCCTCTCTCTCTATGAGAGAGCAGCAAGCAAGAATAGGTGCAACTGATCCAAAAAGGAAGGATTTTTTACATGTATCTTTTGTGAATTTTGTTACTGTTTTGATATGAAATTGGTTGAGTAGTTGGATAAAAGATTTGGGGAAGATATATACGGGTGTCTGCATTTGGTCAAAGAATATTTGTTTTGGGAAAAGGTACATGAGAGGGAGAGAGAGAGAATTGATGTGTATGCAAGTATAGGAACGTGGTGTCCGGATTTTGGGCGGGCAATGTTCATGTGATTATATTATGGCACTAGGGAAGTATGGGCATGTACTAGCCGTTCGTATTTAAAACCCTAGCTACCTGGTTTTCTCCCTCCCCTTATTTCTTCTACGTGTGTTGCATTGTGTTTTGGTTAATTAATTCATGGCTAATGGGTTTAGTACTCTCTCTGATGATGATGTTGATGCAAAGATAAGCAGAGGAACAATGATAGATTGTTAGGAAGGAACGTGACATCAACATCAAGTGGTCAGTTAGTTAACTCCAAAGAATTAAGAAAGTGATGGTTTAGCACTTTAACTAGTCTTTTTTTCCCCTTTTCTCATGTCTGAAGAAAGGGATATATGCCCACTATATTGCTACCCCACATTTGCATGAGAAAGGGATGTGTTAGGGGAATGTTTGACCATTGCACCTATGGATATTTGGTGAGAACTGAGAAGATTTATGATAGGGATTGTCCAATGCACAGTTAAGTTGAGATCCAATTTTGTTGGTGGAATTTACTGTTTTGATGAGCACCAAATGTGTAGTCCCTTGTATCCTCTTGAATCATCAATGCATGCCTCTGAATTATAAGCTGTTGTTGACTATTGTTTTCCATATTCTGATATTCTACACTTCATATCTATTTCCAAAGACGGTTTTCCATGTCTTCTAATTTCTCCAAAAGCCTTGTATCACTTCAGGAATGCCGACTTTAGTCGCAGGAAAAAAAATGTCGAATAGGCTAGCTAGAAATAGATGAGATGTGAGAAAAATTGCTGAAATTTAAAGGAAACTCATACTACACACTGCAACTTGGTGTGAACTACTATGATCGATGCATTGCATGGACTGTGCTTTCAGAATTTTTTTTATTGATTAACCTTTTTTTGAATTTTATTTTAAAGTTAACCCCCGGCGTACTTTATTTCCAATTCTGACTCTTTTTGTCGTACCACTACCTGTGGCGTGACAAAATAACATTGTCACGCCAGCTCATTTCTGATCAAACTCTTGTCACGTCACTGAAAGCAGTAGCGTGACAGTGTTATTTGATCACGCCACTGAAAATGTTATTTTGAGGATTTATCCTGGCGCGTGACAATGTTGTTTTGTCACGTCATCACCCGTGGCGTGATCAAAGAAGTCAGAATTGGAAATAAAGTACGTCGAGGTTAACTTTAAAATAAAATTCAAAAAAATGTTAATTAATAAATAAAAAGTTCATGCTTTCATGGTTGGTTAGCTAGCCAACCAGTTCATTGTTTCTGCAGAAAAGGAATTTATTTGGTGTTGACTATACCACTTAACTTGTTGTCCCTATCCTATGCCTCCCAATAAGGTACAAAATAAATGGGGCCCACTGGCATAGAGAGGCGTGCATAGAACCACATGATGGAGGACCCATGCAAAATTTAGGACTTCTGCATCCAAGGCACAAAAAACACTTGCAGAGAAGAGAAAAGAAGCTTAGCATAGCAACAGTCCACTCATTCTAGCAAAGTGGTAGGTAATTCTTTTGAGGAGGTAAGCTGTGGTGGTCTCCTTGCGTTTGTGGTTTGTGGTTTGTGGTTTGTGCTATGTGCTATGTGCCTTGTGGTTTCTCTCTCATCACAAGTGTTTTCTTAGGAAGTGGTAATAAAACAGTGGCCGACAAGTGGGCCCGGATAAATTTCACCAAACGCTAGGGCCAAGTTGTCTATGACTCAGAGCAGTGCTCTATGTGCCTGCAGATCCATGTGCAAATGCATGGTGAGCAGATACCATCGGATGAAGTCATGAAGATCTCTCCTGCTTTCTCTCCTGCTTTCTGCTATACTTTGGTGCTCACATATCTTCCATCCCACCTTTGATACAAGATATGGATTTTTTTTAAAAATAATCATTATTTTATTCAGAAATACAGTAATACACCTTTTTTATTTTAGAAGAATAATATTGTGTTGCTCCACCGTCGGACTTAGGTCAATTGCCTAATGGTCCAGCGACACGTGGACTTGTCGCCCTGTGGTCAAGCGACGTGGAGTAGTCGCTTAACGGTGGAACGACTAATCCACTTGTCGCTCCACCAATGGGCGATTTAAAATAATAACATTAATTTTTTAATAATTCGATGGAAATAATTGTGGGAGAATAAATAGCAATTTTGTAGGTAATAAATTTAGGAAATGTTGTTTGTAGGTAGTTAATTTTTTAAAAAATAAAAGGGCGGTGACAAGGTTAGTTGGTCTTTTTGTGATTTTTTTTTCCAGATTCTTAAGGATACAAAATCTATTAGACTCGCAATAACATTTTGTGACCGTCGTATAATGTAGTATTGTGGATAATTTCTGAAGCATTTTGTGAGGACGATTGGGGTAGCAATGAGTCGTACGTAGGAATGTAAGTGATTCTTGCGAAGAGATGTGGTTACGGCGTAACGGGAAGCGAATTAGTAGTGTGAACTGAAATGTGATTTCATTACAGGCTGTCTGTGGTCACAGTGTGCACACAAAAAAGAAATATCAAAACACGAGCCAAGCATAATAATAGTTGTACACGAGGGTTGCATAGTAATAGTTGTACAAAAAAGAAATATGGAAACACGAGGCTAGCATAATAATAGTCGAGTTCTCCCCGCATAACGAAGTCCCCTACTAGCCGCTCGCTGCACCACCCGCAGCACCTCCTCCGTCGTCGCCACGTCCCACCCCCGTCCGTGCCCACCCGTACGGCCCCGCTTGGACTTCCTAAGCGCGGGGTGTCGAGGCCCCGAAGGGGTGAAGCGGTCAGGTGTCCTGCTGACCCGTGGTCCCAAGGCCTGTGGGGTCGACTCCACCGTGACCTGCGTGCTCACTAGGGCACCACTGAGCTGTGACCTAGAAAGAACCTCAACACTTGCAGGCTGAGGTGCTCCCCTGACCTCCCCCAGGTCTTCCGCGAAGAAGACGTCCACGTCCTCGTGCGGGGAGAGCTGAACTCCCAACTGGGGCGTGAAACATGTATGACAAATTATGTTTATACGTGGGCTATATGACGGCCCGAAACAAACCTGACGAGACGAAATGTACCTTCAGTGTGGTCCATGGTGCACGCCCAATGGTCATACTCGCCGTACCCACCGTTGGGGAGGAACGGATACTACCTCGACGCTGTTAGGTAGGGCTCCAGAAACGACGGCGGGGGTGGGTAGCCACGTGCCAACCCTAACACTCTGGCCTAGCCCAGCGGAGGCGGGGGTGGGTAGCCACGCGTCCAGCATGACACTCCAGCCTGGTCATGCTTTGGTGGGGGTGGGCAGCCACACGCCAACCCTAACACTCCGGTCTGTTCCAGCGACAGCGGCGAGGGTGGGTAGCCACGTGCCCAACTTGACACTCTAGCTTTGGTCGGTATTTGGTAGGCCACGGCACGTCTGCGGCGTTAAGCGGGTCATGAGGACATGGCAGTCTCAACATAGGCGTCGACGTGGCCACCTCCGCAACCATCCTGCACGACGTCAGGGCCACGGCACGCCTCATCCCCAAGTAGACCCAACGGGCAAACTGCAACAGCTCATCGCGTGTCACCTCCGCACCATGGGCGACCCTATCCAGGATTGACCCGGAGTCCCTCACCATCACAACGTTTGTGAGACCCTCAAATATTGGAATGTGCCGAATTAAAATTATACTGGTAGCATAATTTTTAATTAAGGAACAGTGCAATTTCCTTATTAAAAACCATACTAGAAGCATAATGATAACAAGTAACAATTCCAACATTCAGGTTCCCGGATATATGTCATGCAATAGTTCCCAGGATTAGTGACTATTGCGCATATATCCTGTAAACAACATTGCATCATTCACATACAAGTCACATACTCATATAATTATACATCAGTAGTTACATTACCAATTCGGTTGCTACAAAGATATGAGGTTTGCTCTGAAGGCAGAAATAAAATGAGAACAGATGACTTTTAGTCATCACAAGAGAACAACAATGAAGCAAAAATAAATATAAACCACCAATGGCCCCATCACCCCATGAGCTATTGCGTGGAGACTAGAACTAGCATCACTCGTTAAGCGTCACCACGATCGGCGCTAACGGGCATCTCATAAAGAAAACCATCTTCACCGCAACAAGAGGTCATAAAACCACGAGTACGAAAAGGTACTCAAACAAGTCTTACACAAACTAATAAAAGAAAGTGTTTGATGGAACCTATACAAAGGAATAGAAATTTTACATGCATAAGGTGGACAATAGGAAGCTTTAATGGTTCAATTTTGCATAAAGCAACACACCTTAACCTCAATAGCTACATTTTGACAAAGCAATTGTAATAAATCAATTTGGACTAAAAACAGTAAGTAATTGAGAGTATAATCATAAACAAAGTACAATAATACATATCATATCAATAACAAACCGTGCATGACAACATCATGCGAAATTAATTCCCAAAACCAAAATGAGAGAAACATCTATACAGGTGACATCAATTCAAGTATCGTCCGTAACCGTGGACACGGCTATTCGAATAGTTTTATACCTTGCAAGGGTGTACATCTTTACCCACATGACTTAGTTAGCCCGTAAGCCTCCGGAATAATAGCACACTTGCCTTTGGTGTCTTGGTAAGATAAACTAAGATTTGGTATTTTCAACAAGTTGACACTATTGAGTTGGAAGACCCATGTGCGACTGATCCCGCTTAAACAGCGACTGATAGCATCTATTCAACCGGGGCCCACATGTTGTACCGGGAATGCCGACCCAATCAATTTAATGCAAACTCGTCTTAGCCACACATATTAGACCGCAGTCGGGGCCCTGAAGGTACGTACATGCGATAGAACACATCTACGCCCTTACCCTTCTAAGAACATCTTATATCAATATAAGCTCCACATGGCATACGACACGGCCCGAAGACTTAAGCATCTATGCCATATGAAATCAATACACATGTCCTTACTCTCCTGTTTCCAACTCAATAGTATTAACCCTTTACTTAACCAAGCAAGTGCCCATACCTACTGCGTGTGGAAATGCGTTGGGGCTTGAATTGGTAGTCGAGTTCGATCTTTAACCAATCCAGACAAGACATCCACATTTCCCAATTCTCGTGCACAAAGGCACCATCACTAGCATCCACTTGTCCAGATTTGAATCAATTTAATAACAAGATCAAGGATCATTTCAGATTCAAATAAACTGAACAAGAATCAAAGACAAATACAAATTATTTGTTGTTCACGTGTTTGACAAGATAAGCTTGTCAAACACTACCGTTCTATGGATTGCATGGCTAAGCTAAATTGGAAGCGACATATTAGCATCTCACAAACTACCTTAGGTTAAGTGTATGATTCAATTTAAGGTAAGCCACAAGTCTAGGTTATAACTAACTAAGAACGAGCACAAATAGTTTTTAGAAAATTGCATGCAACAGTGTCACTTTGTATTTTATAACTCTGATTCAAACAAATTAGGATCAACATGGTGCGAGAGGAAGCTTGCCTTGATAATAGTATATAACCTCTTGCTCGAGTTACGGTGGTTCAACAAAAGGCTCAACACACTCAGAAGAACCAGTATCTAAAAGAAAATAAGATCCAATGAAATCAAGAAACAAAAACAGAGAACAGAATAATGGAAAAGAATATATGATCAAGATGGTAATGCATGGGTAGCAATATGCTTAAATTATATCTAACTTATCGATGATAATAACCCATATATACCATCGATGACACTCACTACCCAAATTTAAGTTTTAGATGATAACTACTGATGTCGGGTTTTTGAACTGGAGCAGGTAGTTATAATTAATTTAATTATCTAGCTCAATTTCATGTGAATGAAGTATTGTAGGGTAGCTAAGTGTATTAAAGCTTGTATTGTGAGCTAACTAGGCATTTACTACTTATTAATAACAATTTAAGATTTTGGACTTTGTTGTGCGTGTGGTCGGTTAGACCAACACGAAGCGACAAGGAGTCTCTTTACTATTTATTTGGCTAGTGATGCTACAACACACAAATACTCAAAAAGGAAGTAGTTAATACCAAGAACCACTCTTCGCTATCCTCTTGGCTCGGCTTACTTGAAAGAAAAGGCGTAGAGTCATTATCGGTTTAGACCACAATAAATAGCAGGGAACTTTACCATTTGGGCAGCGTGGGAACTATACAACTCATTTATTATCTATCATTAGCAATGTAAGATATTGGATGAAATTGTTGGTGTTGTCGGTTTGACCAATAACCCAAAACAATAATACTTTAACTACCGGTTTTGGTTGTACGGAGAACAACACCGAAAAGGATTTTAATGGAAGTTACAACTATCTAGGAGGTACTTAATACCATACTCGATCACTAACCCTTAACCGCCAGTTGAAGAAAGAAATGGAAACTACACCATTTGTCGGTTTTAGCCGAAACAAAATCGATGAGAAGAGATTTGCATTAATGAAAGAACTAAGGACTTTAAGAACTTTAAAGAAAGGTCATGGTCTGCTAGGGTTTCTCTTAGGACCTAAACAACTAACATCTTGGTATGAGAAATCTAAAGTTCTTGAAAACGATATGAAAGACCGAAAAGTTATAATAACAACTTTTAGGTTTACAGAACGAGGATCATCACATGAGTAAGTGAGTGATGCATGTGAGTGAGGATGTCCTAAAAGAGCTTAAGCCAACAGATGGCAAGATTTATCTTACCACTAGGGTTAGAAAAGATAAAGTCAAGGTTTAGGTCAACAAAAGAGGTCCGAAACCCTTTTCCTTGTCTTGACCAAAAAAAGCGATGGAACTTAGCTCTAAAGATCATTAGATACATTCTTGCTAAGGAAAGATGGAACTCAACTCACCTAGGTGAGGTTTTTCAAGATGAAACTTCACGACTCAAGTTGACAGGAGCAAAGTCCTAAGTCCAACCTACAAGAAACACCCAAACCACCTTAGCATGAGATTTAGGTATGCTTGTAGTTGAACAAAGGTAGAAGAACAAGGAGCTTCACTTGTGGAGGAAGATAAAGATGGTGAGCTCCCCTAGTCAACAATGGCGTAAGTCCCCGACTAGGGTTTATATAGTGTATAGGGTTTGTAGAGCAAGCGAGAGTTCTCTAGAAACAATGAGGTGGCATCTAAAGATAATTATCAAGAGAAAATATCCTCATAATCATTGTACACCACCTCCTCTCTGGCGAGAATGGCTGCACCGATGCAGTGAGAGAGGAAGCAAAGAAGTGCCACTTACATGCGGGTCCTGGGGCAACCCACAACATGCAACGCACTGGCGGGCTTCAACGCCTGACCACCGTCCGTCAGGAACAAGTGGGCTGCGATGAGAGGCCAAATAACACTTGAATCGGTATCTTGAAATCTGGACCGCGACGATTTCGGTGATGAGCGCCACGATCGCGGGATTCTATAGTGGTCCGAACATCCCATTCTACCGAGCCCTTCGATTTCCGCTAACTACCGTGTGATCGATGGACCTTTGTGGTCCGATCGGCCCAATCAACAAGAGCCGTGCGATTGAGCTTCAACGACCCAAGATACCATGCGGCGTGGGTGCGCTTGCCTAAAGGCCATTCTTGTTAAAGCGCAAACCAACGGCTAGGATCTAGGCGGCTCAAGGCGGTCCGAACGGCCCAATGGTTGTGGCCCGTCCGATCTAAATTCAGCGGTGGATTTGGGCGCCACCTCGGGGACGGTCGAACGTTACAATGGATCGGTGGTCCATTGCGCATCCAACGTCCGAATGAGAGGGTTTGGGCGGTCGAACGCCCAATGGATCCGCCCGTTCAGCGAAATGGATGGCCGAGATGAGTGAGGTTTGACGCGTCTTGCGAGGGCGATGCTGGCCGGACTGGCGCACCTGGTTGAACTTGACTCGACGGGGCCGAGTCGCTACAGTGTCTGGTCCGGGTTTAGACCGAAAGGTTTGACCAGATCTGTTTCAATTTTTCAAAAGGTTTGACCGGGATTTCAAAAATTAGCAAATAAATTTGTAAAATCATGAAATTTTGCATGATTGCTACTGGGATGGTATATTCCCCAAATAAATTTTGAAATCACTGTTTCTTCCTTAGAAATACATAAATAATTCATTTAGACCAACTAGGGTTTATTTAAGGACAATTATTTTTCTGAAAATCAAAATAATTTCTAAAAATTCAACAAAAATTATTTTTGGCCATAATAATTCATCTGGTTTTCAAATAAAATATTTCCCAGCCTTAATACCAACATTGGATGGTATTACCTTTTGAAATTTTTGATCAAGTTGGAGTTTGTAAAAGAAATTTGGAGAAAATAGGTTGTAACTTGTTGCCTAATTTGCCAAAATGAGCAGTGATGCTATGAACAAAGACACCTTATTATCATTTATTAGAAATGAGGATGTTACAAACCTACCCCCTTAAGAAAATCTTGTCCCGAGATTTCTTATAATTCAGAAGTTGGACAAAGATGAAGTTGAAATGATGTTCTTTAGGAACATAACATCAGTTGTCTTTATTTCTTTCAAAAATAGAAAAGAAAGCTCTCACATAACAACATAGTGCTGTTATTACAACTTATGTTACATTGCTTTGTTTAACCTTGCCTTTCTTAATTCAAAGGCAATTTTTAAACAGCAAAAAGGTGGGGGTGCTCGATCTTCATCAGATCTTCGCGCTCCCATGTGGCCTCATCTTCGGAATGATTAGCCCACTGAATTTTTAAGAACTTGATAGTGCGATTTCTCGTCCTACGTTCCATTTCGGCGAGGATACGCACTGGTTGTTCTGGATATGAAAGATCCGGTTGAAGATCAAGATTCTCATAAGCAGTAGCCTCGGTAGGAACACGGAGGCACTTCTTTAATTGAGAAACATGAAAGGTATCATGAACTGCCGACAGAGTGTCAGGAAGTTCCAATTGATATGCCACAGCTCCTCGTTTTGCAATGATTCGGAAAGGCCCGATATAACGAGGTGCTAGCTTCCCTTTCACTTGAAAGCGATGAGTACCTTTCATCGGCGACACTTTAAGATAGACAAAGTCATCTATCTCAAAACTTAGTTCACGACGTCGATGATCGGCATAGCTCTTCTGACGAGACTGGGCAGTTTTCAAACGGTCTCGAATCAGACGAACTTGCTCTTCGGCTTCCAAAACCAAGTCTGGGCCAAAGAATGGTCTTTCACCAGATTCTGACCAATTCAATGGAGTCCTACAAGCTTTTCCATATAAGGCTTCAAAAGGTGACATTTGAATACTTGCTTGGTAGCTATTATTGTAGGAAAACTCCACATACGGCAAAGATTTTTCCCAATTTTTGCCATATGATAGCACACAGGCTCTGAGAAGATCCTTCATTACTTGATTCACCCTTCGGTTTGACCATCGGTGCGAGGATGATAAGCGATCTTGAAGGAGAGTTGATTCCATTGCTTGATGAAGACAATTCCAAAAATGGGAAGTGAATTGAGATCCACGGTCTGAAACAATGACTTTAGGAACACCGTGGAGACAAACAATTTTAGCAATATAGAGCTCTGCCAATTGCTTGCCATTGAAAGTGGTTCTGACTGGAATGAAATGAGCCACTTTAGTTAGACGATCAATTATCACCCAGATGGCATCAAATCCATTCTGAGTCTTTGGAAGTCCGGTAACGAAATCCATACCGACTTCTTCCCATTTCCATTGTGGAATAGGCAAAGGCTGAAGGGTACCAGCAGGTTTCAAATGCTCGGCTTTAACCCTCTGACAAATATCACACTCAGAAACATACTGAGCAATTTGTCTTTTCATTTTGCTCCACCAAAATGTTTTCTTCAAGTCCTGGTACATCTTAGTACTTCCAGGATGTAAAGAAAATTCGAAATTATGAGCCTCTTTAAGAATTATCTCTTTCAACTGAGAATCTGAGGGCACCACTAAACGATTATGATATCGAATGGTACCACGAGCATCTTTAGAAAATTCGTTGGCCTTACCTGCCTTCAAATTTGCCTTGATCTCTGCTACCTCAGCATCAGTTTTCTGGGCCTCCAGAATCTGATCTTCGAGTGTCGACTTTACTTCTAAGGTAGCAAGAAATCCATCTTCGACCATTTCGAGACTTAGGCGCCGAAGGTCAGCACATAAGCTCTTAGTCAAAGGAATTATTGATAAACAATTGCATTGTGACTTTCTACTGAGAGCATCAGCCACAACATTGGCTTTGCCAGGATGGTAATGAATACCCATATCGTAGTCCTTGATCAATTCAAGCCATCTTCTTTGCCTCATATTCAGATCAACTTGCGTGAATATGTATTTCAGGCTTTTATGATCAGTTTAGATCTATAGCGACACGAGAAGATAATGTCGCCAAATCTTTAATGCATGGACTACGGCCGCCAATTCCAAATCATGAGTAGGGTAATTCACCTCATGAGGTCGCAACTGCCTAGATGCATATGCCACAACTCGGCCTTCTTGCATAAGCACACAGTCAAGTCCATGGCGAGATGCGGCACAATAGATATCGAAATTCTTATGGATATCCGGAAGGGTGAGAACAGGAGCTTCGGTCAGGAGCTTTCTCAAGAGCTGAAAACTATTTTCACACTCGGCTGACCAAAAGAATTTATTCTCTTTCTTTAAAAGCTGAGTCAGAGGCCTGGAAATCTTGGAAAAGTTTTCAATGAACCCACGGTAATATCCATAAGTCCAAGGAAGCTGCAATTTCAGAACATTCGAGGTCGCTTCGATCTAGTACATCTTGTACTTTGTTGGGATCAACAGTAATACCTCCTTCGGATAACACATGTCCCAGAAAGGCAACTTGCTTGAGCCAGAAAGCACACTTACTAAATTTAGCATACAGCTGATGCTTGCGAAGTGTATCCAGCACAAGTCTCAAATGATGCTCGTGCTCTTCATCAGACTTGGAGTAGATAAGAATGTCGTCAATAAACACAATGACAAACTTATCCAAGAAATCCATGAATACAGAATTCATTAGATTCATAAAATAAGCAGGAGCATTGGTTAGACCAAAGGACATAACAGTATACTCGTACAATCCGTATTGAGTAGAAAAGGTTGTTTTAGGAATATCCTCAGTTCTAACCTTGATCTGATGATAGCCCGATCGCAAATCAATTTTTGAAAAGACTCGGGCTCCAGTCAATTGATCAAATAGATCATCGATTCGGGGTAAAGGATATTTATTTTTGATAGTGACTTCGTTTAACGGACGGTAATCCACACACATCCGTAAAGTCCGATCTTTCTTTTTGACAAAGATGGCCGAGCATCCCCAAGGTGAGGAACTCGGTCGAATGAATCCCTTGTCAAGCAATTCTCCAAGCTGTTTCTTTAATTCAAATAGCTCATTAGAAGGCATGCGATAAGGTCTTTTTGATATGGGAGCAGTACCAGGGACTAGTTCAATCACGAACTCCACTTCCCGATCTGGTGGCATACCGGGAAGGTCTTAAGGAAAAACGTCCGGATATTCGCATACTACCGGTACTGACCCCAAGGTAGGGACGGCATCAAGTTTCAATACACCAAGATGAGAATGAACGGTACTGGATCGAAAAACAACTGAAAGGCCATTTTTATTAGTAAGGGATATAGTTCGTTGGGCACAATTGATTTGGCCGAAATTCTCAGACAACCAGTCCATTCCCAAAATGACATCTATCCCTTGGGAGTTTATCAATATCAGGTCTGCCCAAAAATCTACCCCTTCAATATTGAGCCCGTGCATAAACTTGCACCCACCAACTATCCATTTCGCCCAAGTCCAAACCAGTTTTTAATTTTATTTTATTTTCCAAAACATTTACAAACTTCCATGACACACCAATGCCAAGGATACAATTTTAACAATATTTGATTTTTGGCTGAAAATTCCCAAATCAAATAATTTTGGATCTAAGCACGACTAAGCATAAGTTTTTCAATCAAGAGCATCTTGTTAATACTAATGTATTAACCAGAGTTTTATCTAGGGTGATAAGGTATGAGGGATTAATGTCAAGACTTGTCCAGTACAAGATCAGTATGTAAACCGTCAATATTGTGATAATCCAATCTCCAACAATTGTAAAATCCTATGCTCCATTATTAATTTGTCCAAACTACACCATATAAATCTATTTCTATGTTCCACATAATTGATCCAACGTTTTACTCTATTCTAATTCCATAATCCGATATCAATCCATTATTCCTTAATAAACTATTTTACTACTTCAACCTCAATCCAATGACTATGTAATCCTATAATCAAATTTTTTTATAGATAATATGATATCCCATAACAATCTAATTCTATAATCTAACATCAACAATTCAGTATTTAACTATAGTATCTTTCTATCATCCAATCTTTATTAACAACAACAATTATCTACTTCTAACATCGATATCAATAATTATTTATTTCTATAATCCAACCATAATAATCATGTAATCCTATAATCTAATCTCCGATAATTATATACTCCTATAATTCAATATCCAACAATTACTTCTATAATCCAATACCTATCGATCATATGTATCTAACATCCACAATTATTCAACCCTAACAAATCAACAATTGTATCATTCCAATATTCATGTATTCCTATAATTCAACATTCATCAAGAGTGTATTACCATAATTCAACAATAAGGTATCTCCTCCAATAATAATGTATTCTTATAATTTAGACTTTTTCAATTTCTAACTCCTGAATGCATTGCAATCGGAAAGATTTTTCATACTGTCTGTCTTGACAATAAAGGGCTATATATTGGAATTGGTAATAACTATAAAGTTTAAGACAGATATTTAAATTACATTGAATAGAAATAAGCATGCAATAATAATTTAAAACAGAATTTAAATAATTTTAAATACTAGGCTCAAATATGATCAAAGTTATAACTTGCCTTGCTCAATTAGTTGTTCTCAAACGGCGTCGAAATCTGACTTTTCGAAGTCGTCGAAATCTGACTTTTCGAAGTCGTCGAAATCTATACGCAAAATTAAGCCAAATTCAAACAAAATTCAAATAAAGATTCAAATGAACTCCAAATTAAATAATTTTAATTTAGTTAGCTAGATCTTGAATTTATATGAATTTAGAAATTTGAATCGACGAAATCAGAGTTCGTATAAAGGAGAACGAACCCCGAGAAGTATTAAACCCTAATTTGGATTTAAAAGAATTTACCAATTTATTTTCCTCAAGGAAAATCCGGTTTATGACGTCAGCCCTTAGGGACTTAATTTCTTAGGCCGATTTATTTTTAAATGGAAATCCTGGAGTCACTGACATGTGGGCCCGATCTTGTGGACCGGGTCCACGAAACTTGAACTTGGTCCATGGTGGACTAGGCTCATAGGATTGGGTGGTTCGCCATGTCAGCGTGACACATGGGTGGTGGCGAGGCAATTTGGCCGACGTGGCGCCCATGTGGCGCCGAGGTGGCTGCCACGCTAGTGCCTGGTGGCGGGTCATGGTGGCACAAGGCCGGCGGCGGTTCACGTTGAGCTCGCCGGCGCGGAGCGCCATGGCGTGCTCCAGCGAGGGGCGCAAACGCAAGAGAGGGAGATGGGGGACACGGCGCTCACCACGGTGGCAGAAGGGTGAGGAGCGGTGGCCGGTAATGAGGACGAAGGCGGGGGTGAAGTTCGGGTCGAAGGCGACACGGCGGTTCCGGGCGCTTCGGCGAAGCGGCGTCGCTGGCGTCGGCGTCGGCGATGCGGGAGAAGGGGTCGGCGGCGACGAGGCGGCTCGGACGGCGCCGGAATTGAAGAAGAAAGTGCTCACGGTGGCCAGCGGTAAACTCCAAAATTCGGACGTTTAGGAGGGAGAGGAGAGGAGGGACTTAGGGCGTTGAGTTGAGGGAAGAAGGGCGCACCCGGTGCTCCCTTTTACAGGGGCCGAGGAGGAGCGAGGGCGGAGATCGTGGGCGCGGGAGGTGCGGCGGCGAAGTTACTCAACCGGCGGAATCGTGCGCCATGAAGGGGGTAACGGGCGGAAACGGGCGCAGCGTGATGAGGTGTCATCAACGCGCACAACTGCATTGGGAGAGAGGGCGAAAATGGAGCTCCACGACACTGTAATGGTGGCCGGCTCAGGCTGTCCCACGCGGAGAAGAAGGAGGTGGGGAAGAAGATGGTGCGGGACGGTTGGATTCCGATCCAGCGGCCGGAAATGGACCGTGCGGCGTGGTGGGCATGATGGCCGTCGGATCTCCATCCGACGGTCCCAGCAAAAGGAGGATCGGTGGCGAACGCACGGTTGGAAAAGCAGGACGGGTCGAAATGGGCAGCGTCATAAAATAGAGTCGGTAGGGAAGGTTTCACCAAAATGAGTTAGGAGATTTTAAATGCTTTTCCAATTTAAATAATCCGATTAAATAAAAAGGGGCTTAGAAAATAGCAAATAAAATACAAAAATTCTAGAAAAATTCAAAGAAATTCCTAGAGTTATTTTGGACTTAATAAAATTATTTCCAACTTAAAGTTGGCTTTTAATTTTGCAAATAAATTATTTTGGCTTTAAAATAATTTAAAAAGATTTTAAAATTCGAGATAATTCCACAAAAATAATTAAAATTTTATTTTTTTTAACTTTAACTCAAATAAAACTTCGAAAACTTTAATAAATTTTAATTTTGACTTTAAAAACTTCAGAATTTCAAATAAAGCAATCAAATTCTTTCAAATTTTAGAAAATCCAACAAAATAATAACTTTAATTAATTTTTAAATTGGTAATGTAACTTTGGGTGTTACAAGTGGTTACAAAGGATGACCCGTAATACGACTGAAGTAAAGATTCAAGGCAAGATGCGTGCAGTCTCGGCACCAAAGGACCTGCGGTTGGTTGGTTCACCTCGCCCGTGGTACATGTCATGATGCGGACTAGTGTCGGAAGACGGACGTCCGACGGTGAAACACTCGAACGACCAGAGTTGCAACAGGAGGGGCCAACCTGTGAGAAGAGCTCGGCCTCGTCCTGTAGCTCGCCTCGCACATGCCACGGTACGTTACGGTAAGTACGGTAGATCCCCAGCTGATCTGCAGCTCCTCCCCATCGACGAAGGCCCTCGCGTACCGCACGAGGCGGGCATCGACGAAGTCACCGTGGCTGCTGGTAAACAGTATGCAGCCAAACAGCCATAGCAAGTACGCCTCAAGGTGCCTCGACACCTGGTAATCGCTGGGCTCCGGGGCCATCCGCTCGACCTGTCAACAAACAAATATTTAGTAAGCCAGTCATATGGCAAGGATAGTGCATCGCAAAAAATAGAAAATGGATTGCGTACGTACCCGGAACTACAAAAGCCACCTCAGGGGTAGGCCATGCCGCTATCGTGATTGAAGTGGTAATCTGTTGCACGACCTCTACCGAAGAACCCGATCAAACCCGCCTAACAGGTCGCGCCCGATCGATAAGCGCGTCGTTGGGGTTCTGGCTCCCACGATAGTAGGTCGAGCAAAGACCGTGATATTCTCTAGAGTGAGGGCCATCTCCCCGAATGGGAGGTGGAAGGTGCGCGTCTCAAACCACCACCGGTCTACTAGAGCTGTCAACAGCAACCGATCGAACGGGAACCATTGTGACCGCTCCGGGCCGGCCTCAACCTCCCCGTCGTCCTCGACCAAAGTGTCGTCCTCGTCGGTGGTCTCCACCATCCGAGAGAGAGGTAGAAGGCCGGCCTCACTCGGCCTGCAAAGCACAAAGAAATAAGTACATAGCACATACATATGATAATGAGAAGTGCCACATTTGGCAGACAAACCTGTCTTTTCAGCGTGAGTCTAGTCTCCAAGCTCGTCGAGGTGTCCGCGTACGGACCACCCCCAAGCCAATCGCCTCGTCCCCACCCTAAGGATGCGAGACACGACGGCTGGCATGGTGTTGTGCATCGACACGCCGGTCCAGCAGACCGTAAGACCAGCCCAAACCACCTAGGTCACGAGCCATACCTGCAAATCAATTTCAAGTTAGCAATTACGACACAATTAGTGGTTATTTATAGCGTAGTTCCAAAAATTCTAAAAATTTAGTTGTATTCTTCCATAAACCGCATATTCCTCAACATATATAGCCATAGCCGCATTTCAGTTTTAGGGTTTTAAGGTATACAGTTTCAAGGTTTAGGGGTTAGGGTTAGGGCATGGGGTTAAGATGTTACGGTTCGGGTTAGGATGTATCCACAGCCGCATTACGACTATTTACAACTAAATTCGCATTAGTTCCACGACTACACTATTTACAACTATTAACAATATGCGACGTACCTACCGTGATTTTAGTTGCTAACCTACTGTGGTTTTAGTTGCTAACCCACGACTACACTATTTTCACTTATTAACAAAATGCCACTACACATATAATGATTTTAGTTGCTAACCTACACTATTTATAACTACTCTATATGTTAACCTATTTACGACTACACTATCTGCTAACCTACACTATTTACGATTATTCTACATGCTAACATATTTGCTAACCTATTTACGACTACACTATTTGCTAACTTACACTATTTATGACTACACTATATGCTAACATATTTGCTACTCTAATTATGACTACACTATTTGCTAGCCTACAATGGTTTTTATGGATATCATGGGGATATGTGCACGATCTTAGGATGAAGTTACAATTGGCAATGTCGTTAATGGTTTGTCAAAACACGCGTTTTCGTCGAAGTTTGGAATCTTTGTCGAGTTGAGTCTTGGTCGACTAGCTAGTGGTCGGGCCGGCGTTGTGGATCTGTCGGGCCAAGCTGCGGTCGACCGCCATTCAATGGCGATCCGAGCGATCTTATCTTGTTCATCGGCCAAAAGTGGCGATGAGTGTTGGGTTAGGTCAAGTTCATGGCTTTCAGTGCATATGAGTTGCATGTTGTATGTTTTGACTAACGTGGGTCAAGTTATGAAGAACTTGTTCCCGGAATCGATTTCTTTGTCTATTGTTGTGCAGGTTACTTGAAGGTCAATGACGGTCAACGGCGAGGATGATCGGGACTAAGTTTGGAGAGCTGAGGTCTAGAACGATCGGGGATGCCGGGTGAAGTCAATGGAGTCAAGCATGGCGCAAGAGGGACAAAGGTGACTGAACGGGCAGTTCAGTGCGACGGGTTGGATCAAGCGGCGCGGGGATCGGTGCAAATGCCATGGTGGTTTCGGTGGGAGTCACATGGGAGAGACTTGCCGACATGATGAGAGCCGTTGGATCAACCTACACGTGGCGAAGCATGGAAGTGCTTCACGAAGATGGGACTCGGTCTTTGCAAAAAAGATCGAGAAGGGGTATTTTGGTAATTTTACCAAATACCGCCTTGGTGACCTTTTGCCAACCCACGGCACAAGACGACGCATGATGAAGCGGATTAGGTCAAGAGGAGATGAAGATGACGCTTTGAAATACGTGCGTATGTGACCCGTTTGTGTGTGGGCCTTAACGGGAGCCTATTAGGGTTAATGCTTCTAGACAGTCTAGGCCTCCACTATAAATAGAGGGTCTTTCTTTGATCCACGAGTTTTTATTTGGTTTCTTGCCTTGATCTAACTTGCTGTGACATGCGAGAACCCATCTAGGATCATCTTGATCATCAATCACCTACGAGCAAGTCTTTAGATCATATTTCATATTTGGCTCGGTTTTAGAGCACACTTCGTTCAATCTGAAAAGATAGGAACTTTGGCATGGATCTATGCAATCCTTGATTGGAATATGTTCCTAATATCTTTTAAAAGGTGTGTCTCAAGTTTCGTGGAGTTTGGCCGCATAGATCAAAAGTTAGACCGACTTGAGTTTTATTTTTCGAGCTGTTTCCACTGTTCTGTATCAGGTCCGGTCAGACCGATTTTACAACGCCGGTCAGACCACGATTTTTCCGTCGGTCAAACCGCCTGTCGGTCCGACCGGGCAATACACGTCGGTCTGACCGCCCATTAGGGTTTGAGCTTCTTTGGTCTTTTGCTTTGGGGATTTTGGATTGGATTCAATACTAGTCTTCTACTGTAGTGGTATATTGATCTTTATAGCTTCCATAGCTATTGGAGTGAAATTTGTGTTGAATCTGATCAAAGTGAAAAAGTGAGTGTGCTCCTATTCACCCCCCTCTAGTCGCCTTTTCGGTCCAACAAGTGGTATCAGAGCCCGGTTAGTTCAATCTTGATCTTAACCGGTCACTGAATTTGGCGATGGATAAGTACTCGGCCAAGCCGCATGTCTTCGATGGGCTCGACTATGCCTATTGGAAGAATCGCATGCGAGTCTTCCTTGAGTGCGAAGGACAAGCTATATGGGAGATTGTTCGAGCCCCGCTCATTTTGCCCGAAGTTGCTTCACCAGCTTCAGCAACCCTCTTGGCTAACAACAAAAAGGCAAAGAACCTTCTATATGCTGGGCTTGGTAGACAGGAGTACGATAGGATTTGCAACCTTAAGACCGCACATGAGATTTGGCACACCCTCGAAACTTACCATGAGGGATCGTCCCAGATCAAGCAAGTACGCTAGATGGTCTACAAGCGAGAGTATAACAAATTCGAGATGCGTCCTGGTGGGAGCATCGATGACATTTTTACTCACTTTGACAAGGTGATCCATCAGATGAGAGCTGTTGACATTGAGTACTCTCAATCTGAGAATGACACCCACCTCTTGGCTACAATCAACACCAAGGAGTGGGAGATCAAGGCTACTGCCATTGAGGAGAACGTCGATCTCTCTACTCTCACTTTGGAGCTGCTATATAGCAAGCTCAAAACTCATGAGATCAAGAGAGGTAGACTTCCTAAGAAGGATAACATGGCTTTGGTGGCTGATCCTCTCAAAGGGACTCATGATGGTTCTTCTGAGTCTTCTTCTGATTTTTCTCTTACGTGTTTATCTGTTGTTCAAGGAGAATAGTTTGAGAGTCTTCCTGAGGCTAATTTAGCTCTTTTAGTCAAGAAAGTCACACGGGCATATAACAATGTTAGAAACAAGAAGAGAGGTGGCCCTGTGAGTGCTATGAGTGTGGAGAGCTATATCATATCTGGGCAAACTGCCCCAAGCTAAAAGGTAAGAGCAACCACATGGAGGAAAAGCCAGCTTGGAAGAAGCCTCAAGGGAACAAGCCCAAGTACAATGCTGCCAAGCTCATGAAGGCCGCTCACCGAGTCCTTGCCGCTTTTGGAGAGAAATCCATGAGCAATGTGGACTCTGGGAGCGAGAAGGACAAGGAGGAGGAGCTCCCTCAAGACAAGAAAGGGAAGGCCAAGGACTTCACCGGCATGTGCTTCATGGCCGACATCGTCGACATCAATGACAACGATGAGGTACCTCCCTCCTATAATGTTCTTTCTGCTAGATGCGACGACATGTTTGAGCAACTCATGAGTCAGGATAAGACCTTAGAATTTACCATGGCTAGGAACAAGGATTTAGAATCACAAGTAGATAATTTGACATTAGAACTTGTAAATGCTAAGACTCTTGATGATGATGAATGCTCATCCTGCCATGCTTTACATTCTGAATTGTCCAAATTGCAATTTGCTCATGATATTGTTTTGCACCAACTTGAAAATGCTAGGACTGAGCTAATTGAAGTTAAATCTGCTCCCTGTGAAAAATGCTTAGAGTCTAGTAAGTTGGATGCCTCTAGTAATGTTAAATCTAGCTTTTGCTATTTCTGCTTAGAACGTGAACATGAAGTTAAAGATATTCTAGAAGCAGTTAGAGCTAAATATGCCAAGCTTAAGGACACAATTGAGTCTACACCTTGTGCCTCATGTTCAGCCTATAAGCTTGAAGTTGCTCATCTTAAGGAGAAACATGCTAGAGCCATTAGGGCCAAGACTTGTGAATCATGTGTTAACTTTGGAAAAGAAAATGCTTACCTTAAGGACACTCTAGAAAAATTTTCTAAAGGTAAGAAACAGTTAAACATGATTCTGGACACGTCTAAAACTCCTTATAAGAAGCAAGGTTTAGGATACAACTCTGCCTAGGACAAATCCAAGCCTAATGTCATTCAGGTCTTGGAAAAAGGTTTAGTTGAATTCAAAACCCAACCTGCAAAAACTGTGTTTAAATCTGCAGGGTTTGTCCAACCTTCTTTTGAGTCAAAAGGTGCTTCTCCCAGTGGTACCAAATACCATTGCACCTATTACAAGAAGAGTGGACATTTGGTTGAGTTCTGTTGGCGTAGGTTGAAGAACGCTAAGAAATATATTGCTAGAATTTCATTTAATCAACCTAGAGCTTTTATGAGACATGGTCACTTAGAAAAGAAGAAACCTGGTCTAGGATTTGTTGCACATACTCATCATCATGTTCCGAGACAGGATGCATCTCATGTTCATGTAACCATTGCTCATAATAGAACTGCAAATAAAATCAAGGATAGCACTTCTGCTTTGCATACTACTCGCAGATGTGTGTCTCAGTACTGGGTTCTCAAGTCGCTTTTAACTAACCCCAGTATTGAGACACACCATTCTTTTGTGCCTTGGTTTTCAGGATCGCTGCGGAAGGAGAAAGAACATATGGCTCGTCGACTCCAGCTGTTCACGCCATATGACCGGAGACTCAAGATGGTTCACTTCCTTCACGCGGTCGACGGGTGATGACTTCATCACCTTTGGAGATGATACACAAAGGCGAATTAAAGGAATGAGATCAATCAAGGTGAATGACAGATTCATCTTGAAGGACGTCGCCCTTTTGGACAAGCTAAGGTACAACTTGCTTTCTATTTCGCAGCTTCTTGATGATGGTTACGAAACTCGTTTTAAGAAAAATACCTGTCGTGTACTTGATTCTGCCGGTGAGCTTGTTTTTGAGATTTCTAGAGTTGGTAGAATCTTTGGAGCTGATTTTTCTGAATCTCTTGCCGGATCTCTTAAGTGTTTAATTGCATCTTCTTCTGATGTCTGGCTTTGGCACCGATGTTTGGGGCACATTGGTTTTGATCATTTGACACGAGTTAGCGGCCTTGATCTCATGAGAGGTTTGCCTAAACTCAAAGCTATCAAGGATACTGTATGTGCGCCCTGTAGGTATGGCAAGCAAGTTGCCGTCTCACACCCTTCATTGACTATGGTCATGACTGATGGACCAGGACAGTTGCTTCATATGGATACTGTTAGTCCTGCTAGGGTTCGATCAGTCGGTGGTAGATGGTATATCCTTGTCATAGTTGATGATTTCTTGAAATACTCTTGGGTGTTCTTTCTTACTTCGAAGGATGAGGCTTTTGATCATTATCATGACCTTGTTCTTCGTTTGGCTTCTGAACTTCCTAGTGCCTTGAGAGCGATCTACAATGACAATGGCACAGAGTTCAAGAATGCTTCTTTTGCCTCTTTTTGTGCTGAGCGTGGCATTGAGCATCAGTTCTCTTCTCCACATGTTCCTCAACAAAATGGCATTGTGGAAAGGAAGAACATAACCTTAGTCGAGATGGCTAGGACAATGCTAGATGAGTACAGCACACCGAGGAGGTTTTGGGCCGAAACTATTGCTACAGTTTGTCATATTTCAAACTGTGTCTTTTTAAGACCATCTTTCTGCAAGACTTCTTATGAGTTTCGATTTGGCAGAAAACCCTCTGTTTCTCACTTTCGAGTCTTTAGATCAAAGTGTTTTATTCTTAAGACAGGAAACCTAGATAAATTTGAATCAAGGATTTGTGATGGTTTATTTCTGGGTTATCCTGCTCATTCGAGGGGTTTTCGGATCTTTAATGTTGAAACTAACATTGTCCAGAAGACATGCAATGTCACTTTTGATGAGACTAACCCTGGAGCTAGATCCAATGTTTCAAGTGACATACAGGTGACTGAGAGCATTTTTGTTGAAGAAGATGAGGATGATTTCGATATTGCTCCTTCACCTGCTACTGATGTTCCTGTCCAAGCTCCAGAACCTGCGACGACTGCTTCAGCTCCAATTGAGGCTCCTGCTACATCTTCATCGATAGCAGTACCTACGGAGGTTGAGGAGATGCTATCTCCCCCAGGCGCTCCATTGCACATTCAGAAGCACCACCTACCGGATCAGATGATTGGTAATCTTCATGAGCGAGTCACTCGCCGAGTATCATGATCCGAGTCTTTTCTCTCTCTGCATTTGTAGCTTCTTTTGAACCTGCGATATATCACATGCTTTATCGATGCTATTTGGGTCAATGCCATGCATGAGGAGTTAGAGAATTTTGAAAGAAATAAAGTCTGGAACCTTGTAGAACCTCCTAGTGGTCATAATGTTATAGGAACCCGTTGGGTGTTCAAAAATAAACAAAATGAGGATGGTTCTGTGGTTAGAAACAAGGCTAGATTGGTAGCTCAAGGCTTTAGCCAGGTTGAGGGGTTAGATTTTGATGAGACCGTCGCTCCTGTTGCTAGACTAGAAGCCATTCGCATTCTGCTTGCATTTGCTGCATCTAAAGGTTTTAGGTTGCATCAAATGGATGTTAAGAGTGCCTTTCTGAATGGTTTTATAGAGGAGGAAGTGTATGTTAGGCAACCCCCTGGCTTCGAGAATCCCAAGCACCCTGATCGTATTTTCAAGCTATCCAAAGCCTTGTATAGTCTTAAGCAAGCCCCTAGAGCCTGGTATGATAAACTTAATACCTTCTTGCGATTGGCTCTCTTTTGTAGCACAAAGACTTCATACTCCACAAGATCTCTAGGGAAAATGACTCGAAAAGCTAGGGAGCAAAACACCAACACTAAAAAGCGTGCAGACAGCTCAAAACCTGCTAAGACCTAGTGACTGGGAAACAAGCTCAACCTAGGCTGTGAGAAGAGTGCATTCTAGCAAACCATGGGATAAGAAGAGTGCCTAGAAAAGACACGTGCTAGAACAGAGCCTCCTATCTACCCTGAACTCAACAAACCCAACACCTGACACAAACCATATGCTATGCAAGGTAGACTAGGAATACCATACGCAAATATAAGGTATAGAAGCTCGAACCTGAGTCGTACTGCTTGGCAGTGAGATGTAGTCATGATGGATGAAGATCCATTCCTTGAATCTCCAGAAGGTAGTTGCGCTCACCCATCATCCTCATCTCAAATTCCTTCGTCTCCAAGAAGTGATAGCCATCATTGAATGCACAACTGAAGAAGAACCAACAGTTGGAGTCTTGAACCACATGTTCTCCTTCTCAATCTGAAAAGACTACACCAAAGAGACAGAAGAAGTCTATGCCTTGGTACTGGGTTAGTGAGACATTATCTAAGGAAATAGTACCAAGACACATGACAGCAAGGATAGCAGTAGATGATCCAAAGCTCATAAAAGTATATAATCAACAATTCTAGACATGAGCATGAAGATAGACAAATCAATTGCAACACATGCCATTCAAGATATGATAAAGCTCAAAATAATCTTAATTCATAATAAGGCATAGGAGCAATCAAGCAAGCACATAGCATATCACATAACAAACATCCAGTCAAAGAGTAAAGCATGCTAGTGAAGCTATGGCAAAGCTCATGTATCCACACTTAACAATAAGGCACAATAACCATGTAAGTATAAAGCAAGTTATAGAACAATTCATGAATAATGTATGCTAACATGGATATCAAGTAAGCATGTGGATACATAAATCAAAAGTCAACAAGAGCAAGATAAATCATGTACAAAATAGCACAAGCTCATGATGACAAAACAAAGCTCACATAACCATGAAAATAATGAACAACAAAATAATACATGGATATATAAGCAAGAATCAACAAGAGCAAGATAATAAAGGAACAAGACAGCACAAGCTCATATTGACAAAACCAAGCTTATACACCCATGGAAATAATGAATAACAATCTAGCCCATGAATACATAAGCAAGGTACTAGCAAAGCCATGATAAAAGATATCATAAGAGTAATACGTGCCAATATGGTACAAGTGAGCACAAAGACAAGCACAACATGCCAAGTATAAATAATCATGAAAGTAAATGCATGAAGGTATAAGATAGCTCACCAAAACATGCGAAGACGCCGATCGTGAAAGCACATGCCTCTTGGAGACCATCATTCGGGTGGAGAACCATCAAGTGTCCCGATCAGGTGATGTAGCAAGAAAAACCAGAACCTCTTAAGTCCATGTTCTCCAACCCGCGTTCTCGGTACCTACATATGAGAAAGGTAAGGTGTCCAAGTCTTGGATCCCGAAGGGTTAGAGAGCAAATACTTGGGAACCCAAACCTTGGACACACAGCCACTAGAAGCAATCGAACCATTATATGAGTTAGCATAATGCAAATGATGGTCCATGCAAGAAGATCCAATCTAGTCCTTGGAGGCACGCCGCGAGTGGACAACTCGATGAGGAAAACGAGGTCCATCTCAAGATAAGCGGCGATGACCTTGCTTGAAAACACCATGATGAGAACCAACAGAAGCATCAAATGAACTCACACAACCTCGCCGTGGGTGTGTACCTCGATGAACAAAATGAGGTCCACCTCTTGGAAAGCGACGGAAATCCTGCCTCGGGGCAGCTCGTGGACCAAAACCAAAACCATGGAAGCCAAATCCACGATGCTGTCCAACACCACTAGAAAAGGTGTCAAAGAAGCCATCAACAAAGCGAGTCCTCGTGCTCGGCTCTTTAGTGTGCATCTCATGAGAAAGACTATGCCCACTAGGAGACTTAGAAGCATGAGCTCGACGCAATTGTTTTGCACGCTGAAAGCAGAAATCCACACGATGTCCTTTCTTCCCACAAAATGAGCAATGGTGTAAAGATCTTCTAGGAGACACTATCCGAGAGGATGAAGCACCATTGTTGCTCAAGGAAGAAGTCTTGAAAGAACTAACATCATGACTCGTCCTCGTATTAGCACTAGACTCACGCATGCCATGAGAAAGACTATGTGTGTTCCTAGAGGTACGACGACGCACTCGATGCTCATATTTTAGACGGTGAAAGCAAAACTCGAAAATGTGTCCATCATTCTTACAAAAGGTGCAACGGTACTTCTCTTTTGAAGCTTTAGTACCATTTGAGAAAGAAGCACACTTGTCTTTGGAAATCCCTTGGACAACACAAGAAGAGTCACAAGAAGTCGCACTCGCCGAGGAAGAGCTACTCAAAGCGATGGCACAAAAACCAACATCAAGTGACTCACATTTAGTACAAAAAGACTCCAACTCCGAATGCAAAGAAGCAAAAGAAATCTTAAGAACATCAATCTCGGAGTGAAGGCAAATACAAGAGTCACATGACTTGGCGCTCATATCATCGCGCAATTTCTTCAAAGACTCAATCTCGCTCTTCAAGGCAATGCAAGATGTGCAAAAAATTAATGATGCCTTTGTATTAAGCAAGCAATTCAAAGCATCAATTTTATTTTCTAAACAAGCACAATTCTTGCAAGAGACTAAACCATCCTTAAGCAATGTCTCATATTCTAAGCACATGCTACAAGGCCTAGCTTCAATTTCAATAATTTCAGCCCTAGCATTCTCTAATTGCACAAGGTGAAAGGAATTAGTCAATTTTAACTTGTCAAATTCAGCAAGCATGCCTACACAAGAATCACAATCATTTCTAGCCATAGATCTAAGATTGTCTATTTCTAACTTAGCATTATCAAGCTCATGATGTAAGGGAACACAAGAATCACATGGCATAGAAGTATTTGATTTCAATAATTCATTTTCAGATTTTAGGCATGCAAGAGAATTATTCAAGTTCTCCATATCTACAAGCAATGAATCAAAAGCACACATGGAGGTTTTCAATTCGGAGAGCTCATAAGACAAATCACCCTTCTCTTTTCTAGCAATTTTACTTTCTTCCTAAGAACAATCAGTTTAAGATCATATGAAAATAAGACATTTATAAGTCTTTCTTTGCTCACCTTGCTTAGCTCGAGTAAGGGATCGTCCTCGGAAGAGTCATCATCGATAAGCTCTCCATCATGTTCATCCTCAATCGCTACTACGCATATGTCACCGGGCTCCTTCTCCTCGGGCTCCAAGCGTATCTCATCTCTGAAACTAGGACAATCAAAACAAAAGAGATCGCCACAAATATCACAGCAGACTTCCTCCTCAACCGCCATCATAACTAATGCACGTTCAAACATCTTGTCATGAAGGATCTCAATGGTAAAAGAAGACTAACAAGATGCAAAGAAGCGCTCACATGTCTTCATATTTGTCGCCAAACTCAAAGATCGGTGAAGATCACAAAAGAGCACACTTGGCTCTGATACCAATTGTATGACCGAAAAGGCGACTAGAGGGGGGGTGAATAGACGCTCGCTTAAAACTTCACCTTAATTAGATTCAACACGAACTTTTCTCCAATAGCTACGAAAGCTAAGAAGATCAGTATATACGCATAGTGAAAGCCTTGTGCTGAATCCAATCAACCCCCAAAGCAAAGGACCAACAAAAGGATCAAACCATAATCTGGTAAATCGGTCAGACCGGCGGCAAAATTTTGGTCTAACTGATGAGCGGTTTGACCGGCCTTATAAAATCGGTCTGACCGGCTGACTGAAGAACAGAGGAAAATAGCCCAAACTAAAATTGGTCGGGCGGTCTGACCGACGTTGTAAAACCGGTCTGACCGGACTGACTACGTGAAAAGAAGAACGGCAAAACCAAAACTCAAATCGGTCTAACTTTTGATCTACGAAGAAACTTGATCAAACTTGAGACACACCTTCCTAAGGATATCAGGAACCTATTCCAAGCAACGATCGTCCAGATCTATGCCAAAGTCCTGGCATTTTTCAATATGAGTGAAGGGTGTTCAAAAACCGAGCAAATACGAAAACGAGATCCAACACTTGCTCGTGGGAGAATGATGTTGTAGATGAACCTAAGTATGTTCCCACATGTCACAGCAAGCTAGATCTACGTAAGAAACCAATAGAAAACTCGGGGAACAAAGAAAGACCCAAAATCAACAAATAGAGAGCAAGAACAAATAGGGACTCATCTTTGAGGAATCTTGCATAGATTGATATGGAATTGTTGAGGGTTTACAGCCACTCCCCTAGGAGGACAAAGCTCACCACGTGAGCACACACTCAATCCAAACCCTAGAAACCCTAGCCTCTCATCTTTCTCCTCAAAACCCTAAACACACAACAGGGCAACCAAAAGCAAGGGTTTTGGGCTGGCTCTCTCCTTGGCTTCAGCAGCAATAACAGCCCACAACATCCCCCTATTTATAATGGAGGCTAGCATCTAGGATATATTCCATTAGGGCACTCATTAAACCCTAACACACAATGGGTTAACACACGCACGCATCTCAAAGCGTCATCTTCAACAACGATTGACCTAAACCTCTTCACGATGCGCCGACCCGCGCCGCGGTTTAGCCAAAATGTCACCAAGGCAGTATTTGATGAAATTACCAAAATACCCCTTCTCGATCCTTCTCCAAAAGACCGAGTCCACAGATCGTGAAGCAATCTCATGCTTCGCCACGTGTAGGTTGATCAACGGCTCCATGTCGGCAAGTCTCTCCCGTCCGGATCCCACCGGCACCATAGCACTTGCACCGACTCCCGCGCCGCTTGATCCAACCAGTCGCACCAAATCGCCCGTTCGGTCATCCATGTTCATTCTGCACCCCACTTGAGTCCTCTGACCTCACCCGACATCCTTGATCGTTCTGAACCTTAGCTCTCCAAGCTTAGTCCCGATCCTCCTCGCCGCTGACCGTCATAGACATGCAAACCACCTGCACAGCAATAGACTAACAAACCGTTTCCGGCAACAAGTTCTTCACAACTTGACCCACGTTAGCCAAAACATGCATCATGCAACACATATGCACTGATGAATATGAACGCTGTGAGGACCCCCGAGTTATCTCCGTAAGATCGAGACTAAGCATGGTCTTAAGGACATAACTCTAAGGCCTCAAGTAAATGGATTCCAACTTAACTCAAACTCAGTGAAAGGCTTAACTACAAACTAGAGCCCCGACGATCATGCGCGCTGCTCCTCTGCGAGCACTACATGATTGTCGGTTCTCTAACCGGTCAAGCACTACACTTAGTGAGTTAAATAGGAAGCCACGAACAGCGAGTATGCAATCATATTGGCTCTCAAGATCAGCAACCAATATGCTCATACCCTCATACAACGTTGATCACATCCATACAACAGCATACATAGATAGTTCAAAAGACATACAACATAATAGTTAAAGTCTACATTTGTTACAAACGGCCGACCGGTCAAATTCAAATAAGAGTATTAAGTAGCAGCGGAAGCAAGTAAATAAACCAAAATATCCAGCATGGTATGCCCCATAACCCATCGGCAACCGACTGGGAGTTAAATGATAGCATTACTCATTAGTGTCACCAAAATCGGCGCTAACAAGCTCAACGGGTTCGTACCCTTCCTCACCTGAAATTGTAGCAACCGGGTTGAGTACAAAGGTACTCGCAAGTCTTACACAAATAAAAATTATTTATGCTAGAGGTTGTTCCAAAGGATGGCTCATATTGGCTTAGTTTTGCAAAAGAGACGCAACAATTTACAACCTACACATAATAGTCTTTCAAGTGCCATTTTAAAATCAGATTTGAAGTAGAAGTAAAGCATGTGAATAAGTAGTAAATTGAATAACAAATGAATCATCCAAATAACAAAGTGGCTATCCACTTTGATACAACAACATACATGAACATCCCATTCATGACGATACCAAGTTATAACCACAATTTTAATTCCAAGTCTAACAATAGCAACCATGTAACTCAAGTGGTCGTCCATAACCGTGGACAAGGCTATTCGAATAGATTTATACCCTGCAGGGGTGTACTACTTTACCCACACGACTTGATTAGCCCGTAAGCCTCTAGATGCCTTCGAATATAGCATACTTCCTATGGTATGCCAGCCAGGTAAACCAAGACTTAGTATTTTTCAGTAAGTTGATATTATTGAGTTGAATCACCCATGTGTGACGTAACCCCACTTAGGATAGGCTATTGCACCTACCAACCAAATGGACACGCAAGTTGTATCGGAAATACCGACCCAATTAATAAAGCTTAAATAGGGCTCACCCTCACAATAAAGAATTGCAATCGGCACCCTACGAAACATATATGCGATGGAACACATATACGTCCTCACACCACCAGTCATCAACTCAACAACACCAACCCCTTACTTAACCAAGCAGTGCCCATACACCGTGTGTGGAAGCATGAGTTTTACTTGAATCAAAGATGTTACCAAAGTTCGGTCCTTAAGTGCCTAGACAAGTCAACCACTTACTCAAATCTCGTGCACAAAGGCACCATCACTAACCATCACTTGTCCAGACCAAAAGCTCATTTAAAATGACAAAATTTAACTCATAAAACAGATACGAAGATCTGAAACAAAAGCATAAAGTGGTAGTTGTGTTTATCCCATAATTGTCGGGTTATTCCGGACAATCAGCTACCGGTTCTAGACTTGTATGGCTAAGCAAACCCGAACAATATATTTCAAACATCCTAACTCAAGCATGTGGTACTGGAATAATTCAAGTATAACCTCAATGAATTAGGAGATAACTAATCTACACATCACAAAAATAGCGACATTATCAAAATAGCATGCAAGCAATTATCATTGCACTAACTTAACAAAACTGGGATCAAATATGATGCAAAAAAAAGTTCAAATGATGCTTGCCATGCTGGAAGCTTAGCTGCTCTCCCTCAGTAGCGTATAGGTCAATATCGATAGGCTTGGGATCTATATAAATACAATACCGAATAAACATCGAGAAATACCCAAAAATTCAAAATACTCATAAATGCATGATTTCTCTACAGTAGGTAAATAATGATTTTAGATGAATTTAGGTGAAAGAATTACTCCATTTGGATTTAGTATGTGAGAGTTATGATGGTTTGAATTTCAGTTCTTTGGAAAATCCAATTTAATTACCACGATTCTTGTTCATTGAAATTAATTATTTGAGCAAAATTTGTGGAATAGTAATGGGACAAAGGATTGTATGGATAAATAGAGAACATTAATACAAGACCAAAACAGTTGGGTTTGCCTCATTTGGAATTTTCATGATTTAGTTATGAATTTCTAAAGTTATCAGCATTTCCTTTTGTAAAAATAATAGTGTTAATGGATCATTCTCCAAAATAATACTCTTTGATACAGAGACATGTTTGAAACCAATTTTAATATAAAGTTCATTAAAAATGAAAATTACCAGAAGTGGTTTCATCCATTTTGGAGTTAAGATGAATTAGTTATGTATTTTTGAAGTTATACATATTTTACAGTGTGCAAATAATTCATTTTCAGATTTTTCTAATCCATCTATTACTTTTCTCACCGAGCGCGGCGCTAGCCACCGACGCTGACTAGCGGGCCCGGTGAACAGCGCGTTTTCCATTTTAACTCCGATTTTAAATATCGCTCTGACAGGTGGGTCCCGTTGTCAGCGACCCGATCCACGGGACCTCGTCCACGCATGTGCGCGCGTAGCGCATGGGGTTTAAGTCACTGGTCCCACCCGACAGTCTCTCTGTCGCGTTCACTTAACTCCCCCGTTTCCTGTGCGTGGCCCCACTTGCCAGCGACATATTATGGCGGCTAAGACAGCGTTTAAAAGCTAAACTCAATCATTAGCATTAATGAACGTCATTTGCCATAAACAGGACCGCTCTGATGGCGCCCACGTCCGAAACCGCGACCCAGCATGCGGTTGCGGCGGCTCGTCGGCGCTTCTGGCGCATACTGGCGGAGCCGACCAAGGCCCGCGTTAAACCGCTGCAATAGTGCTCTGGCGTCTGTGAGAGGTGGTGGCGACACCAATGGTGGCCGTGATCGGCTGGCTAGCCGAGCTAAGCAAATGATCCAACACGGCACACAAGCAACAGCAAAAATAGAGCTCCGCAACGTCATTCAAGCGGGTGCCTGAGTCCTAGGGGCTAAGAGAAAGCTACCTGAGCGGCGAAGGGTGCTCAGGGAAGCTTGGAGTAGGCCGGGGTTGCGTCGGCACCGGAGAAGAAGGCGGCGACGGTACGGCACAAGCGGAGAGCTCGATCTGGTGAACCAGAGAGGAAGTGAGTGGTCGAAACATGTTAAAGACCAAACAAGGATGCTAAGAGAGCAATGAATCGAAGAATGGCTTACCGAAACCAAGTGGGAGATGAAGGGTTTGTCCAAGGCCGAAAATGGTTCAATCCCCAAATCACCGATTCCCTGTCGTGCATTACTCAAATTAATTGAGGGGAAAGCTTAAAGATGTTATAAGGCGCAAAGTGACACGCTCAGTTGAGGATAATACCTCTCGAAGACCAGGGTTGACACAGAGAGGTCTTCGGCGTGCGCTCTAGAGCTTCCAATGGCACCACTGTGGTCCGGGAGCTACAAGAGGAACCAAAGTCCTAGATTAGCAAAAATGGAAAGGGGGTGAATCATAGAGTAGAGAGGAATCACGCGGAGGGAGCTTACCCGAGAGACACACACGGGAGAGCTTCCTCCTCCTCAGCCGAAAAGAGGAGAAGTGAGGAGAAACAATGGCTAGGAGAGGTATTATGCTCGAGAGATGACGACAATGAAGGCGGCATCAAGTGAGCGAGCTCCAGGATAGGTCAACGGCAGCGGTGGATTAACGGCGTCGAAGTGGCCGTTCTGTGCGCGTCGGAGTCGCTTGGCCGCGTGGCGTGGACCTTCTGCGCGAGGCAGCGGGAGGTAAGGGACGACCCTAACAGCGCGGGCCCACAACATCAGCATCTCACCTGTGCACGCGCGAGTCCGAGTGGGTGCGCCGTTGATGGCCGTTGGATCTGGTCTGGGCGGCTTGGATTTCAAAAGGGGCGACCGGACCGTTATGAAGGGGTGCACGATTTGGGCTGTGGATTTCCCATCGGACGGCTCACACGCGATGCACTTAGGTGGTTGGGCTGAGTCGTTTCACCGAGTTGGACTCGAGCCCGATGAATAGTGCGGCTGGCTGGGTTTAGGGTTTGACTGAGATTTAAATTGTTTTCTCCACTTTGACCAAGGTGTTAAATATAGGAATAAATTTACTAAAATCATGAAATAAATCATGGGGGTTCTTGGGAAGGTCTAGTGTCCAGAAAAATTATTGAAAACTACTGTTCATGATTTAATATGTATAATTTAAATTCAAACTTAGTGTAAGCCATTAAATTGAGTTTGAATTTTCTGAGGGTTTAAAACAGTCCCAAAAATTTGGGAAAATTATATTAATTCATTATAATTACTGTAGTATTTGAATAAATTATTTCTAGAAGATGTTCATAAAGTTTTGTTCCTGTTTTCTTTTGGAGTTGAATTACAAAGTGTAGGTTTAACACTTGTTTAAGATTTTTCAAGTGCAATAAATTATGCAAATGTTTGGAAACAATGATGCATGCTCATGAGATGCATAATAATTCTATTTATTAATTTGAGGATGTGACAAACTTGACCTAACAAACACAAATCGCCGCCACGCGGGCTGGCGAAACAAGCCAAAACCAGTCAGACCGCCACCCTTGACGGTCGGACCGTCCACTGGCCGGTCTGACCACCAACCAAAGGCCGATCTGACCGCCACATTGGGACTTAGCCAAAATTCCACCCCTCTGGAAATCCAAACCTCTCTGGAATTTTCAATCGAATAGAACTTTTCCCTGGGAGCTCCAAAAATTATGGGACCAAGTGCAGAAGAATCCTCTCACTTGCCTACACCCTCTATTTTTGGCCTAGCTCCAAAATCCAAAGCCCATAAAGAGGCCGGTCTGATCGCTCAGGCAAAGCTGGTCAGACCGCTATACTGACCGGTCTGACCATCACCTCGGCCGGCCTGACCGCCAACCACCATTCCAGAAAAGCAACACAAGGCATGGCCGGTCTGACCGCCACCAAGGCCGGTCAAACCACCAGAGGCCTGACAGAACTGGAGCAACACCGAAAACGGGTGATTCCACAAACCCTCAACGCCATTGCCAATTGTCTCATCATCCTAAGATCGTAAGTATATCCCCATGATATCCACAAAACTTTTTGATCCTTTGATCTTTTTAGGCTTTTTGAGCTTTTCATGTATCTCATTATATCATATTGCATTCATATGAAAATCCAAAAAGATGCATTGTAATATAAGCTTTTCTGTTTATCTTTTAAAATTGATGAAGCTTTGCTTATTACCCTTTGGAGCTTTAGTATTTCAATTCTTGCTCAATGCCATGTCTAGTTCTTTGACTTGCTAGAATTATCATGCTTTCACATGTGTAGCTAAGTCTTTGCTGAATGAGCTAGAACTCTAAAACAACTTGAACTAAAAACTGCAATATGTGGTTGTTTTAGCTAGTTGCGCAATTAGTGCTCCTTTTGTGGCATTGGCCCTGTCAAAATTGCTTTTTTAGCTGTTGAATCTAAAATTGATCATTACTTGAGCTTCTTGTTCTTCTGAGAATCTAAAACTGCTCTTGTGCAAAATGAAAAATGAAAAAAAATCAATTTCAAGATTGTCTTGTGGTTAAAATGTGCTAAACTACTCTCACGAGATTGCATATCATAGACATGAATTTTGAGATAGTTTGATGATCCAGACGATCTCATGGGGACTACTTGTTAAAACTAACATGAACCTCAAGATTTGTCATCCTGGTAGAAGTTTAGGAAGAATTTGTGGATGGCTCCTAGTCCAGAATCATTTTCACTAAGATAAACCTTTAATCAACTTCTGGTCGAAGCTTAGGAAGATTTTGTGGATGGCTCCTAGTCCATGATCTTCTTCACTAAGTTAGACCATTAGTCAACTTCAATATTCATTGCAAATGAAAAATTGTTGAAAAATGGGCGTTTGAGCAAAATTGAGCAAAATGATTCAATTCAGGATCTATTTGTCTCTTAATGTTGTTATTGTTAGCTTTTTGATCTCACATTGATATTTTGACATGGCCAGTATTATTTTAGGATCCCTGTTGATGAACTTGCTAAATTTGAAGCTTTGCTTAAATTGATAAAATCCATTGCGTTACATTGAGCCTTCTAGCTTAGCTTTGATATATATGTATTATCATGATCTTGCTAGCACTGTTAGGCTTGATATGTTGTTTGTGCAATATTAGAAATGCTAGCTTGTTCTTTTGGGTAATCTCTAAAGCTTCTTGTACTCAAAAATTGAAAAATACAAAAATGAAGCCACTCCATTGCATTTCATGCATGCCCCTTCTTATGTTTTTTCCTCATTCTGCATTTGTTATCTCTGGATGAGAGGAAGGCATGATTCCTTGATGACTCCATTGTCAAAGAGGGAGAAGATATATCAAATGGTATAAAGGGGAGAAGATATAAAAAGGTTAGAAGGGGAGCCTTTTGGAGAAATTTGGAGAATTTGAAATTTTCTGAAATCTGAGGATCATAGTGAGGGGGATTTTCTTATGTGCTTTCTTATGGTCTTATTGCCTTTTCTGAACTTGATTTGCAATTCTTGCAACCTCACAATGATCAAAGGTCATATCGAACAATTGCTCTTTTATATGGATCTTAAGTGAGATTTTGACTCTTTCTAGAAATTGAAGCTTTCTTAGTTTCTTTTGCCTTATCTCACTTGCCTTTGCTATTCTGAAGCTAACTTGGTCATTTCCATTACTTTCTCTTGCTTTTGGACCAAGTTGTGCCTTTGTGCGAAAACGTCAAGTTTTTACTTTTCAAACCTCAAAATTTGCTTTTGTTGGAAATTGCCAATGTGTTCATCAAGGGAGAGGTTATAGATATCATGGGGATATGTGCACGATCTTAGGATGATGTTACAATTGGCAATGTCGTTAATGGTTTATCGAAACACACGTTTTCATCGAAGTTTGGAATGCTGTCAGGTTGAGTGCGGTCAGACCGGCCTTGGCGCCATGGTCGGGCCACCGTCGATCGAGGTGGCGTTAGGACTTGGTCGATTAAGGCGCGGTCAGACCAGCCATTCAATGGCGGTCTGACCGATCTTGTACTGTTCATCGGCCAAAAGTGGCGATGAGTGTTGGGTTAGGTCAAGTTCATGGGTTTCAGTGCATATGAGTTGCATGTTGCATGTTTTGACTAATGTGGGTCTAGTTGTGAAGAACTTGTTCCCGGAATCGATTTCTTTGTCTATTGTTGTGCAGGTTGCTTGGAGGTCAATGACGGTCAACGGCGAGGATGATCGGGACTAAGTTTGGAGAGCTGAGGTCCAGAACAATCGGGGATGCCGAGTGAAGTCAATGGAATCAAGTATGGCGCAAGAGGGACAAAGGTGACCGAACGGGCAGTTTGGTGCAACGGGTTGGATCAAGCGGCGCGGGGATCGGTTCAAGTGCCATGGTGGTTTCGGTGGGAGCCGCATGGGAGAGACTTGCCGACATGATGAGAGCCGTTGGATCAACCTACACGTGGTGAAGCATGGAAGTGCTTCACGAAGATGGGACTCGGTCTTTGCAAAAAGATCAAAAAGGGGTATTTTGGTAATTTTACCAAATACCACCTTGGTGACCTTTTGCCAACCCACGGCAGAAGACGGTGCATGATGAAGCAGATTAGATTAAGAGGAGATGAAGATGGCGCTTTCAAATATGTTCGTATGTGACCCGTTTGTGTGTGGGCCTTAACGGGAGCCCATTAGGGTTAATGCTTCTAGAAGGTCTAAGCCTCCACTATAAATAGAGGAGGGAGGTGGCTGCACCCGCTTCAACCCTTTCATTATTTTGAAACCCTAGTTTGCTTAGGGAGAGGATTAGTGGAGGTTAGGGTTCTAGAGAGTTGGATTTGATTTCGTGCTCATGTATTGAGTCTTTGTCCTCCTTGATGGAGTGGCTGTAAACCAATACCATATCAAATCAATCCAATGAAAGTTCTCTCAAAGATGAGTCTATTTGCTTTCTTTCTCTCTATTTGGTGATTTGGGGTCTTTCTTTGATCCACGAGTTTTTACTTAGTTTCTTGCTTTGATCTAACTTGCTGTGACATGTGGGAACCCATCTAGGATCATCTTGATCATCAATCACCCACGAGCAAGTCTTTAGATCATATTTCATATTTGGCTCGGTTTTGGAGCACACTTCGTTCAATCTGAAAAAAAGATAGGAACTTTGGCATGGATCTATGCGATCCTTGATTGGAATAGGTTCCTAATATCTTTTAGAAGGTGTGTCTCAAGTTTCGTGGAGTTTGGCCGCATAGATCAAAAGTTAGACCGATTTGAGTTTGATTTTTTGAAATTTGTTTCCTTTGCTCAGTCAGTCCGATCGACCGATTTACAACGCCGGTCAAACTGCCCGTCGGTCTGACCGAGCAATACACGTCGGTTTGACCGCCCATTAGGGTTTGAGCTTCTTTGGTCTTTTGCTTTGGGGATTTTGGATTGGATTCAATACTAGTTTTTCGCTGTACTGGTATATTGATCTTCATAGCTTCCATAGATATTGGAGTGAAATTTGTGTTGAATCTGATGAAAGTGAAAAAGTGAGCGTGCTCCTATTCACCCCCCTCTAGTCGCCTTTTCAGTCCAATAGTTTCAAAGCTAATCTAGAAAGAAATGCAAGAGACTCACCGTCGTAGATGAGCAGACCTCTCCTCCTCTTTTTCCCTCCCTCTCCTCTCCTTCTCTCTTCTTCTTTTTTCCTCTTCCTCCCTCCTTCTCTTTTCCTCTTCCTCGCCTCTGTTTCTGCCCGACGAAGAGAAGTGGCGATGGCGCCGCACGCGCGCGAAATATAAGCCCCTAGTCGCTGATCTGTTGAGCAACTAGGGGCTAATAAGTCACTCAACGCTTTAGCGACCAGTAGCCCAAGCGACAATCGCTCCACTATTGGGCGACTACGCCACGTGTCGCTTTACGTTTGGGCGGATCAATCGCCCAACGATTGAGCGACTAGGTCCAAGTCGCCTAACGGTGTAGTGACATGGTATTATTTCTGTAAAACAAAAAAAAGCAGGCACATTACTGTATTTCTAAATAAAATAATGATTATTTTAAAAAAATTCCAAGATATGCCTGATCATGCTGTGTTTGTTTTTGTTGCGGCAAATTGAGCTCCCTATTGACATGTAGCCATAATATGCACTCTAGCACTGAACATAGGTGGCAAAAGGCACCATCCTTTGCTGGGTTAAACTTTATATCAACTAAAAACAGAAAATATCATGCCATCAACATAAGACATTACAAACCATGTGATATCTCAAAATTGTCACTCCTAGTCCTCCAAAAAAATTGATACTGGTTGTTATAGGATAGGTCATAAGGCTAAGGAGAAAAGTAAAATCTTGTAGCTAGGAGCTAAATATTTTCACATGCAACCTAGATAGATGCTTACTCTCCCTTTTTTTTCCATGCAACTCCAGTCTTTTCACTGATCAAACGAATAAACAGTACAGAGACTTGATTGGGAAGACATGATGCCTGAGTTGATGTTTGCTACTGAACCATTTGCTTCTCTTTTTTTTCTCTCTCTCTTCCAGTGGCCCCACAGGTACTGTACCTTCAACTTAAAACCCTGAGTGAATCCTAAGCCGTGTGTGTCCATGAATGCAGCCATTAGTGTACGTAGCACAAGGATCCCTAGCAAACGCAAGTGCTCCTACTGATCCTCTCTTCTTCTTTGATCCTCTCTTTGACAAACTTCATAGGAACCTTCCTTAGCATGTCATATAGCTTTCTTTGGAGGTTTAGTTTAGTTGGATTGGAAAACAAAACTTCATTCTAAAGGAAATAAGGATCGCAAGATTTAGGCCCCATTTGGAAAGCAAAAATTTCCCTGATTCCTATGGTAATTAAATTATTTTCTATAAAATTCCTGCAATCCAAACGAGGCCTAATTGAGGTGGACTCAAATTGAGCCGTGATACCGCCCATTCCTAGGGGTGGCAACGGGTGTCGGGGGTTGGGGGTCGGGGGGGGAGGGGGAGCTAAGGCCCCTGTCCCGGGCCCGATAGGCCTAAGGGGCCCAATCATCCCACGCGGGGATTGAAAAAGTTAAACATGAATCTAAAATTTATAATGTGGCTTTATTAATTATTTTATAAATATTTAGGTATTTTTTAACAAAATAAACCTTCAAAAGTAACGGTTAGAATAGGAATCCTTATATGCCTTTTGTATTTCCTTATTTGTGTATGACATATTCCCTTCTAATATCCCCCTTTGTACTCCCTATATATATTTCCCATTAGGCCTCATGAATATATACACAATATTCACAACATGGTATCAGAGCTAGGGCACTAACCTAGCTCCTTTCGCTGCCATCCCACCAACGCCGCTGCTCGGATCGGGCCACCGCTCGACGCCATCACCTCCGTCGTTGTCGGCTGCCACCGCTCTTGACGCCCTCCACACCGCGTGGGACCTTCACGACGAGCGCGTCCAGCACCACCCCAACTCGAGCGGCGTCGCAACCCCGTGAACACCCGAAGCCGAGCGTCGACCCGAGGCCACGCCACCGCTATGCGCTGCACCTCCACCACCCAAGTGCTTGCCGCTGGCCCCAGCAGTTCTTTGAATGCCCGAGGCCGCGCCGCCGCCGCCCGACCTCGACACCCGACGCCGCACCCGACTCGATCGCCTCGCCTCGCCCATCGCCAAAGCGCTGCTACCATCGCCGCCGCCGTAGTTTCCCTAGCTCGAGCCGTCACCATCGCAGTCGCCCTAGCTCGGGCCGTCGCCATCGCTTCCCACAGGGGGAACCGTAGCTCCCCCTCCCCCCCCCACACGTCGTTGTGTGTTTGTTTAGCAGGCTGGCCGTTTTAGTGTGAGCCGACTCGGCCCGCAAGAAGAAAAAAAATCAAAACAAATAAAAAAACACAGCATGTCGATCTAACCACCGCGCCATCCAGCGCCTCCTGTTAGACTTCGTTGCCTTGGTCGCCTCGCCGTCCCACGCCACCTACCGATGGCTTCCATTACAGCAGCTGCGATCATATTCTCAGGAACAAAGCTTCATAGGACGAACTACAGGTTGTGGTCTTCACTTATGGAGATCACGCTTGATAGTCTCCGCCTCTGGGACATGCCACTGGTGCTCGACTTTGTCCGCCGTCGCCATTCAGCCTCCTCCCAAACAGCCTACTTCTGCACCTCCTACAGAAGATGAGGCCACAAAAAAAGGAGGCAGTGGCCGCTATTGTTGCTGCTAATGAGGCCTTTCAGTATGCCATAGATGCTTTTGAGTGCTGGTGTTTTGATGAGGCTCGTGTTGGAGCCATCCTGGTGGTCAGCATCGATGACTCCATTCAGCTAGACATTGTTGGTCTGCGTTCCACTTGTCAGATCTGGAAATATTTGCGCGAGCGATACCAATAGAGCAGTGATACTCAGTTCTTTTCGCTTCAGCGTGAGTTGGAGATGTTTCGCTAGGAGGACTCCTCCGTTGATGACTTTTTCTGAGCCTTTGCCAGTCTCTAGCGCCAACTGGATGAGCTGGCTTTACTGCTCTGCCAGGAGTGTCATAAAGTGCAGAAGGTGGAACATGATCGTCTTCACCTTTATGACTTCGTCTGCTGTCTTCACCCAGAGTTTGAGCCTGTCAAGGCTCAACTGTAGAGCCGTTCACCACGACCGAGAGTCACCGAGGCTTTTTCGATACTTCATGTTGAGGAGCTTCGTCGTGGATTAGCAGCATAGTTTGTTCTGGCTATGCTTGCTACCCCTTCTTCCTCGACTACACCGATGGCTTCTGCTTCGACTACAGTCCCTCCTCACGTGTCTGTTTCCGTTCCTATTTTTGCACCAACTGAGATTCAATGCAATTATTGCAAGAATTTCAGGCACGACTACCAGAGTTGTGCAGTGCAAAAAAAGCGGAACAAGGCGCATAGGGGTGGACGATCCAAGGGGGACAAGGAGGTCCTTCCTCGACGGGAGGACAGACCAGCACATCAGGACCTTCTCAGCGAGGTGACTTTGTTTAGCAGTTCTGTCAGGCTCTACTTCAGCAGCTCTCTCACAGCTCATCAAGTTCTGCCAGTCTAGCTCAGACGTCTCCTCCCGGTACTTCTTGGGCTCTGGATTCTAGTGTCTCTTTCCACATGACACCAGACTCTACATATCTCACTTTAGTAGGACCTCATGCTTTTCCTGTCTCTATTAAGATAGCTGATGGTACTCCTCTGTCTGTCAGCTGTCATGGCACTCTTTTGTCTACTGATTTTTTTGTTCCAGTTGTTTCTCATGTTCCCTAGCTTACCATGCAGCTTCTCTCGGTGGGTCAGCTTACCGATCTCGGTTATAGGGCTAGTTTTGACTCTCACTCCTGTTTTGTCTAGGACCGATAGATAGGGACTGTACTTGGGACTGGCCAGCGTCGTAGGGATCGTAAGAGTCTCTACATCCTTAACCGCCTCCACCTTCCGTCCACTTCAGTTGCTCCTATCACCTCTACGTCTACCTCCACCGCCACTACTGCCACCACCTCTATAGTTTTTGCACAGTGGCATCATCGTCTAGGTCGCTTGTGTGGGTCTCGCCTTTCTTCATTAGTTCGTGATGATGTTCTTGGACGTGTTACTATTGACACGGCTATGTTTTGTTAGGATTGTAAGCGGGGCAAGCAGCTACAACTTCCTTATCATTCTAGTGAGTCCTTGTCTTCTCGTCCTTTTGACTTAGTTCATTAAGATGTATGGAGACCTGCACCTATTATCTCTAAAGGCGGGTATAAATTTTATGTGATCTTTATTGATGATTATTCTTATTTTACATAGATTTTCCCTATGTCTAATCGTGGCCAGTTTCTTGTGATCTATCGTAGCTTTGCAACGATGGTTCATACTCAGTTTGATTCTTCCATCCGTACTTTTCTCTGTGATTCTGCTGGTGAGTAATGTTCTGACGCATTTAGACATTTTCTTTCTGAGCAGGGCACTCTTTACCAGTCTTCTTGTCCTGATGCCCATGCTCAGAATGGGGTTACTAAGCACAAACATCGTCATCTGATTGAGACTATCCGCACTGTTCTCCTTGCCTCCCACGTTCCACCACAGTTCTAGGCTGAGGTTGTTTCTAAGGCTACATATCTCATCAATATGCAGTCTTCCACTGCTCTTAAGGGTGTTAGTCCTATAGTGCATCTCTACTCTCGAGTCCCCCTAGTACACTCACCTTCGTGTTTTTAGCTGTACTTGTTTTGTTCTGCTACAGCCTCGTGAGCGCACCAAACTATTGGCTCAGGCAGTTGAGTGTGTTTTTTTTTTGTTATAGTTCTGAGCATAAGGGTTATCGCTGCTATGATCCTTCTACCCGATGGATCAGGATTTCATGAGACGTTGTCTTTGATGAATCTCGACCTTTCTTCTATTGAGATTCGGCTCCTTGTCCTGTTTTCACCGTTGAGTCAATTTCATTATTGTATCTTTCTAACTCTTCACCCATTTTTCCACTATCACAGCCTTCCCCTGGTCTGTCTCAAGTGGTTCCTTCTGTACCTCCGCCTCCAGTGTTGCCTCCTGCAGCCAACCTCTTGTTCTTGCAGCACCACCGTCTCGTTCATCTGGTATTCACTACTCCAGGTGTTCCCATCCTTCACCAGTGTAACATCCCAAAGTGCTGTCACCAAAATAAAATAAATAAATTTATTATTTTATTGGAATTTCTGAAATTTGAAAGAGTTTGTTTGCTTTATTTGAATTTCTGAAGTTTTGAAAGAGTTTGTTTGCTTTATTTGAATTTCTGAAGTTTTACAAGTCAAAAATAAAATTTAATTATTTTCTGGAATTTTAAAAGCTTTTCTCTAATTATTTCAAAGCTAAAACAATTCATTTGCAAAATTAAAAGCCAATTATAAGTCGGAACTATTTTATTTAAGTTCAAAATAACTTTAGCAATTTATGTGTTTTTTCCATAATTTTTGGATTTATTTTGCTAAATTCTAAAGCCTAAAAGAATTATCTGGAATTAAATCAATTAATAAATCAAATTAAAAACCCTAAACCCTTTTGGGCCAAAACCTCAGTCGGCCCATTCCTATTCACACCACCCGGCCCAACTAGTCAGCTTCCACCCAAATTTCACTCGCCGCCTCCTCCTCCTGCCCGTCCGTCGCAGACGGACGGCCCACAAGCTTCCACGCCCCATCTCGCTCGGCCGACCGATGCAGATCAAGCGGCCTGTGCTTCTTCTCCCCAAAGATCTTCTTCTCCGCCAAGACACGCCTCGCCATTACCGCCCGTGATGAGCTCCATTCGCGCCGCCTTTCCCGCCTCTCTCCTCACGCCGGCCACACAAGACGACTTCGGCGCCCCAACGACCTCTTTCCCCGTTCTCCCCTCCATCACGCGCTAATTCACGGGATCTTGCAATCCGCCGCCATTGCCGCGCCCGTCTGCTTCCAATACCCTCCGGCCCCTATAAATGGAGCAAGGTGCGCCTCCTCACCTCATTCCATCTCCGCCTCCCATAACCCCAATCATCTCCATCTCGCCGAATTTGAGAAATAGCTCATGCCACAAGTTGCCGACACACGCCACCGACGACTCCCCGGCCACCCCGACGACGGCATCGTCACCGCCACCTCCTCACGAACCCGATGGTCGCCTCCTTTTCGCCGGGGCGTCGCCGGAACTCTTTGCCGCCGTGAACCCGATTCCGCCGCCGCCTAACACCTCACCGCCGGCGAATTCCTCGTGCCCTTGCGCCGCCTGGGTAAGCACCGCACTCCCCATCGCCTCCTCTCGCTGTTGGTATCATCTACTCCCGCTGCCGCGCCGCCAAACACCGGCGAGCCCACGACCGAGCCACCACGGCTCAGGCTCGTACTGCGTGGTACGTGGCGTGGCTGCCACCGAGCCATGTCAAGACCACCTCGGCGCCCAAATCACGTGGCTACTATGTGGCGCTACGCGTGGCGATTGCGTGGCATGGTTCACCGGTGCCCCAGATCCATTGGTTTGGTAGACTTGGTCTATCGTGGATCGATGTGTTGACATGTGGGTCCCATATGTCAAGATTTTTTTTATTTATCTTAATTCCGTAATTCCTTCGCTGACGTCACCTCGCTGCAGATAAATGGATTTTCCTTCAGAAATTTAATTCGGGAAATTCATTTAAATTGCAGATTTAGGTTTAAACTTATAAAATTCATAACTTTTGCATCCAATCTCCAAATTGGGTGTTTCAAATTTCTAAATTCATGTAAAATAATTATCTAGCTAACTAAACCAAAATTATTCAATTTGAAGCTGTTTTGAATCTGTATTTAAATTTAGAAATTCTTTTAAATATCATATTTAGGCTAAAACTTGTAAAATTCATATCTTTTGAACCTCAACTTCAAATTGAGTGATTCAAATTGCTAAATCTTAGAAAATTATTATCTAGCTAAATAAAATAAAATTATTTCATTTGGAGTTAATTTGATTTGTCTTTTTGGATTTATTTGAATTTCATTTGAATTTGTCGTACTTTCGCGTATAGACTTTGACGATTCCGGAGAGGTAGATCTTTCAGAGGGTTTAGAATCTCAAGACTTCAACGAAGGCAAGTTACATTCTTGACCATCTTGATCCCAGTATTTAAAAGTTAATTACTTCTGTTTTTAAAGTTATTATTGCATGCATATTTTTATCCAAGTATTTTAAATTCCTGTTTTAATTCTTAGTTATGCCAATTCCTTTGTATAGCCAATATTGATGTTTGGAATGCCATGCCCTTGTCACCTTAGTAAAATAATTAAGGTAATTATGCTTAGTCATTGCTTAGACCAAAAGATGATTTGGGGAATTTTTGCCAAAATACAAAGTTGTTTTGAAAATGAATCTATGGTATTATTTTTACCATAGATGTTTGGAAAACGTTTTACCAAAAGAAAAATAAATAAAATTGGTTTAGACTTGGGTGAATTGGATTGTTGGTGGGTGCAAGTTCATGCACGGGCTCAATACAGCGAATGGTTGAGACCTAGGGTTTGTTTTGGAAGTCGCACACCATGTAAGGACCGGTTCATGTCATGGATGTTAAGCCAAACTCGTACCACCACAAGTCTGGAATGGGACAGACTTGGTCAAATAAGCTATATCATTTTACCATGTTTATGTCTTGGAAAGATGTGGGAGTCGTGAAGACTTATTGATGATACCCACATGGCGCAAGAGGGGGTAGTCGTTTGGTGCGAAGCCTTCGATTACGAAACCTTAGCGGGCATAATTATGTTGAAATAATGTAGGGTAAAGGCCTCGTGATAGCTGCTTAGTCGCACGCCTACGGAAGCGTGTATTGGCCGACATAATAAGCAAACTATCTCTTGTGGGTAAAGCTGTACCAACTCTGCAGAGTATTAATCTATTCGAATAGCCGTGTCCATGGTCATGGACATGCTTAACAGAAGCCACTCGAAGTTAGTCTCTGGTTTTGTTTGAAAAGAGACTTTAACACCTGGTTTATGAAAATGGGATTGGGCAGAAGCCTGGTGTAAGGGGGGTAGTCCTTCACCATTTGTGTATGGAGGTTCATCCTACACTTGACATTGAGAGATCGAAATATGATTTTGATCTTATTAAATTCTAAAAATGGCCTTGGAAATTACTAAGAGTATTTAAACAGAAAATGCTGCTTTATGCAAATAAACCCTGTCAATACCCCTTGTTTACCTTATGCATGCATTCAATCACATTACTTGTGGTGTAACTTGCGAGCACAGTAGTTGTGCTCATACTTGCTTTATGCAAACAAATTTCAGAGGAGAAGAACTTCACCATCGGTGTGGATCTCGACGACTAGGCCGCTACCCCAGTCGATTGCCTGTGGCAAATTAACTGGACTCTACTACACCTTCCTCGTCTTCCGCTATTTTCTTTATTGTTGGCTTGTAAGCCTCTTTTGTAATAAACTCTGTTGTTAATTATTAATAAAGTTATGCGATTTATGGATGTTACCATATCTGTTTAACTGTGTGAACTAGCTACTGATCATGGGACTAGTTCAGAAATGCACAGAGGATTTAGGGTATTAATCCCGGGTCCGACAGAAGTGGTATCAGAGCCATATCGACTGTAGGTCGTGACCTAGTTAGAATGGCCGTTAGTTGAAAAGTTTCAAAATCTATTTTATAACAAGAAAATAATTTGCTCTCTCCTTTTCTTGGTCATCTATCTATAGCTTCTTCATAGCAATTCTTTCTCACCTAATTATCTCTTCACCATTTTATGAAGTTAAATGGATCCTCTCTCCCTTGGAAATTTCTATAGATAGTCAACACGTTTCCTACCATTACGTTCAAGACCAGAAGACATGAAGCTATCAAGAAAGCATCGTGACGTCATCAACTCATCTCTTCCATCCAAGGACAACGGACATGATCAATCCAAGACCATGAACAGAAGAACGTTTTGTCAGCCCAACCATATAGCTTTAGTCTGCCAAGACTCATTCTGTGTATTTGAGTCGTTTCATCAGATTAAGAGTTTCGATCGATAGAACGTTGTATGAAGTTTTTGAGTTGGCTCTTTCATTTGGGAGTGTTGTTTCGCTCTACCCCTCAGTTCTTCTTTGTCTCTTCCCTATCCTTTGTCTCCTTTCCTAAATCTTTGGAATAACCCTCAGATGGTGAACACTCGTCACGCTCAAAGTGGAACCAATGCCAACAATGATGGAAATGCCCCAATCAATGGATCAGAATGGCAGCAGATGATGACCAATCAGAACCGTCTGATCGAACTGCTTTCCCAATCTATCAACAACAACCAAGCCCGACAAGCTACAACTTTCCAAGCTCCACCTCCACCACCTCAAAGGACCAGCATGTCAGAATTCATGAGGATGCGTCCACCGACTTTTTCAAGTAGCACAGAGCCCATGGATGCAGATGATTGGCTCCGGGCAATTAGTAAGAAGTTGGATATTGCTCAGTGCACCGACCGTGAGAGGGTGTTGTACGCTTCACACCAGCTCATAGGACCAGCTTCGGAATGGTGGGACAACTTCAGCATCTCACATGCTGATGCTCAAGCCATCACCTGGAATGAATTTGTGCGAGCCTTCCGTCATGCTCACATTCCCGCAGGGATGATGGCATTGAAAAAGAATGAATTCGGCGCGCTTCGCCAAGGCAACCGCTTCGATGCTTAGTACTGTGATAAGTTCAACCGGCTTGCTCGCTATGCCCGCATAGCGTAGCGAGAGATGAAGACAGCAGAAAAGTTCATGGAAGGATGAATGATGAGATATCTGTCCAACTAATTTCTCAGGACTTCACTGACTTCCAACAGTTGGTGGACAAGGCAATTCGTCAAGAAGGCAAGCACCAAGAGATGGAGAACCGCAAGAGAAGAATGGCCGCGCAGAAGTTCAACCCTGGAGGTTTTCCTAAAGCTAGAGGGACTTCATCGCATCAAGTTAGATTCCAGCCAGCAACTTCAACAGAAGCACCTGCAACGAATAACCCGGACAATTTGGAGTATTCCAAAACACCTGAGGATGGCCAGTCACAGAAGGACCCCTCCTATGTTGCAGGCATCACATGCTTCAACTGCCATGAGGTTGGACATTTTGCTAGTAAATGTCCAAAGAAGCAGCAGGCAGCAAAACCAGCCAACACTGAAGTTCCAAAGGTCAACAACATGCAAGCAAACAAGAAGCCACAGAATTCTAGAAGAGGACGTCTGTACAACGTCACAGCTCAGGCCCCGCCCAATGAGGAGCAAGATGTAGACGACGGCAACTCCAGCTGAAAACCTTGTATCCCTAGCTTTCTTTCTAGCCTCTCCGAATCTCGGGGACGAGATTCCTTTTAAGGGGGGTAGTTTGTAACATCCCAAAGTGCTGTTACCAAAATAAAATAAATAAAGTTATTATTTTATTGGAATTTCTGAAATTTGAAAGAGTTTGTTTGCTTTATTTGAATTTCTGAAGTTTTACAAGTCAGAAATAAAATTTAATTATTTTCTGGAATTTTAAAAGCTTTTCTCTAATTATTTCAAAGCTAAAACAATTCATTTGCAAAATTAAAAGCCAATTATAAGTTGGAACTATTTTATTTAAGTTCAAAATAACTTTAGCAATTTATGTGTTTTTTTCCATAATTTTTGGATTTATTTTGCTAAATTCTAAAGCCTAAAAGAATTATCTGGAATTAAATCAATTAATAAATCAAATTAAAAACCCTAAACCCTTTTGGGCCAAAACCTCAGTCGGCCCATTCCTATTCACACCACGGCCCAACAGTAGCTTCCACCACCAGCTCGCCGCTTCCTCCTCCGCCGTCCGTCCGACACGACGGACGCCCACAAGCTTCCACGCCGCCCCATCTCACTCGGCCGACCGATGCAGATCAAGCGGCCCTGTGCTTTCTTCTCCCCGCATCTTCTTCTCCGCCAAGACACGCCTCGCCATTATCACTGCGTGATGAGCTCCATTCGCCGCCTTTCCGCCTCTCTCCTCGCGCTGCACTCGACGACTTTGGCGCCCTAACGGCCTCTTTCCCCACGTTCTCCCCTCCATCACGCTAATTCGCGGGATGCCGCAATCCGCCGCCATTGCCGCACCCCGATCTGCTCCAATACCCCTCCCCGGCCCCTATAAATGGAGCACCGGGTGCGCCCTCCTCACCTCATTCCATCTCCGCCTCTCCCATAACCCCAATCATCTCCATCTCGCCGGAATTTGAGAAATAGCTCGCCGGCCACCGAAGCTTTCTTCGCCGATTGCCACGCCACCGACGACTCCCCGGCCACCCCGACGACGGCATCGTCACCGCCACCTCCTCACGAACCCGATGGTCGCCTCCTTTTCACGGCGTCGCCGAACTCTTTCTTGTAGTGAACCCGATTCGCCGCCGCTTAACACCTCGCCGCGGAATTCCTCGTGCCTTGCGCGCTGGTAAGCACCGCGACTCCCCATCGCCTCCTCTCATTGTTGGTATCATCTACTCCGCCGCCATGCCAAACAAGCCGTGAGCCCACGCATCGAGCCATCACTGCTCAGGTACTGCGTGGCACGCTGACGTGGCTGCCACCCCGGAGCCATGTCAGCACCACCTCAGCGCCCAAATCCCACGTGGCTACCATGTGGCGCCCGCGTGGCGATTGCGTGGCATGGTTCACCGGTTCCCAGATCCATTGGTTTGGTAGACTTGGTCTATCGTGGACAGTGACGCTGACATGTGGGTCCCATATGTCAGTATTTCCTTTTTATTTATCTTAATTCCGTAATTCCTTCGCTGACATCACCCTGCGCAGTAAATGGATTTTCCTTCAGAAATTTAATTCGGGAAATTCATTTAAATTGCAGATTTAGGTTTAAACTTCTAAAATTCATAACTTTTGCATCCAATCTCCAAATTGAGTGTTTCAAATTTCTAAATTCATGTAAAATAATTATCTAGCTAACTAAACCAAAATTATTGAATTTGAAGCTGTTTTGAATCTGTATTTAAATTTAGAAATTCTTTTAAATATCATATTTAGGCTAAAACTTGTAAAATTCATATCTTTTGAACCTCAACTTCAAATTGAGTGATTCAAATTGCTAAAATCTTAGAAAATTATTATCTAGCTAAATAAAATAAAATTATTTCATTTGGAGTTAATTTGATTTGTCTTTTTGGATTTATTTGAATTTCATTTGAATTTGTCGTATTTCAGCAGATAGACTTTGACGATTAGAGAGGTAGATCTTTCAGAGGGTTTAGAATCTCAAGACTTCAACAAAGGCAAGTTACATTCTTGACCATCTTGATCCCAGTATTTCAAAGTTAATTAATTTTGTTTTTAAAGTTATTATTGCATGCATATTTTTATCCTAGTATTTTAAATTCCTGTTTTAATTCTTAGTTATGCCAATTCCTTTGTATAGCCAATATTGATGTTTGGAATGCCATGCCCTTGTCACCTTAGTAAAATAATTAAGGTAATTATGCTTAGTCATTGCTTAGACCAAAAGATGATTTGGGGAATTTTTGCCAAAATACAAAGTTGTTTTGAAAATGAATCTATGGTATTATTTTTACCATAGATGTTTGGAAAACGTTTTACCAAAAGAAAAATAAATAAAATTGGTTTAGACTTGGGTGAATTGGATTGTTGGTGGGTGCAAGTTCATGCACGGGCTCAATACAGCGAATGGTTGAGACCCAGGGTTTGTTTTGGAAGTCGCCCAGTCATGTAAGGACCGGTCTGCGGGCCGCAGATGTTAAGCCAAACTCGTACCACCACAAGTCTGGAATGGGACAGACTTGGTCAAATAAGCTATATCATTTCACCATGTTTATGTCTTGGAAAGATGTGGGAGTCGTGAAGACTTATTGATGATACCCACATGGCGCAAGAGGGGTAGTCGTTTGGCGCGAAGCCTTCGATTCTGAAACCTTAGCGGGCATAATTATGTTGAAATAATGTAGGGTAAAGGCCTCGTGATAGTCGCTTAGTCGCACGCCTACTAAGCGTGTATTGGCCGACATAATAAGCAAACTATCTCTTGTGGGTAAAGTGTACCAACTCTGCAGAGTATTAATCTATTCAATAGCCGTGTCCACGGTCATGGACATGCTTAATGAAGCCACTCGGAAGTTAGTCTCGGTTTTGTTTGAAAAGAGACTTTAACACCTGGTTTATGAAAATGGGATTGGGCAGAAGCCTGGTGTAAGGGGGGTAGTCCTTCACCATTTGTGTATGGAGGTTCATCCTACACTTGACATTGAGAGATCGAAATATGATTTTGATCTTATTAAATTCTAAAAATGGCCTTGGAAATTACTAAGAGTATTTAAACAGAAAATGCTGCTTTATGCAAATAAACCCTGCCAATACCCCTTGTTTACCTTATGCATGCATTCAATCTGTTACTTGACGGGTGTAACTTGCGAGCACGGTAGTTGTGCTCATACTTGCTTTATGCAAACAAATTTCAGAGGAGAAGAACTTCACCATCGGTGTGGATCTCGACGACTAGGCCGCTACCCCAGTCGATTGCCTGTGGCAAATTAACTGGACTCTACTACACCTTCCTCGTCTTCCGCTATTTTCTTTATTGTTGGCTTGTAAGCCTCCTTTGTAATAAACTCTGTTGTTAATTATTAATAAAGTTATGCGATTTATGGATGTTACCATATCTGTTTAACTGTGTGAACTAGCTACTGATCATGGGACTAGTTCAGAAATGCACAGAGGATTTGGGGTATTAATCCCGGGTCCGACAACCAGACTCCTCTCTTGGTATCTAGCTGACACTCACATCTGACCCTCCTGATAATGCTCCCCGTTACGTCCTTCGTGACTGGACATCCCTTCGACCTCTTGATCATCTTGGATTTGCTCCGATAGCTCATACTCTCTCTGTCACTGAGCCTAGTTCTTATCGTGAGGCTGCTCCTCATTATGAATGGCAGATCATTATGGCAGAGGAGCTTGATGCCCTTCGGCGTATCGAGACTTGGGATATTATACCGACACATGTGCATGCTCATCCTATCACGTGCAAGTAGGTGTACAAGATTAAGACCCAGTTTGATGGTACTCTCGAGTGCTACAAGGCTCGTCTTGTAGCTCGCGGCTTTCAGCAGGAGTACGGTCGTGACTACGATGAGACTTTTGCCCCTGTTGCCAATATGACTACTGTTCGCACTCTTGTTGCGGTTGCTTCTTCGCTAGTGGTCTATCTCTCAGCTAGATGTTAAGAATGTCTTTCTTAATGGTGTTTTGCATGAGGAGGTCTACATGCAGCCACTACCTGGGTATTATGTTCCCGATGGGCACATCTGTCGTCTTCGTCGTGCTGTTTATGGCCTCCAACATGCTCCTCATGCCTGGTTTGCTCGTTTTACCTCAGTGATTATTGCTGTCGGTTTCACTGTTAGTTCCCACGATCCTGCTCTTTTTGTCTATGTCTCATCTCGGAGTAGGACACTGGTTTTCTGTATGTTGATGATATGCAAATCACTAGTAATGATTCCCAATTCATTACGTATGTGAAGAAGCATCTCAGTGAGTAGTTTTTTATGGCTGATCTTGGTTCTCTTACGTATTTTCTTGGGATTGAGGTTTCTTCTATGCCTGAGGGCTACTACCTCTCTCATCAGAAGTATGTCCGGGATCTTCTTGATCGGTTTGGTCTAACTGACACTCGCACTGCTGAGACTCCTATGGAGCTATCCCTACAGGTCCGTACCACTGATGGTGATCTTCTTGAGGATCCTACTCGATATTGCCATCGTGTTGGGAGTTTAGCGTATCTTATAAGCACTTGTCCTGATATTGCTTATGTTGTTCATATCTTGAGTCAATTCATGGCTTGCCCTACTCATCTTCACTATAGTCACCTTCTTCGTGTTCTTCACTAGTTGCGTGGGACTATCTCTCGTCGTTTGTTTTTCCCTAGCTCCACCTCACTCCAGCTTCAGACGCACTCCGATGCAACCTGTGCTAGTGATCCTTCTTATCATCGCTCTCTTTTTGCTTACTGTATTTTTCTTGGCTCCTCCCTGATTGCCTGGAAGACAAAGTAGACTGCAGTTTTTTGTTCGAGTGTGGAGGCTGAGTTGAGAGCTATATGGCAGCAGTGACAGCAAAGGTTACTTGGTTGAGGTAGCTACTTGCAGATTTTGGAGGGTCTGTGATAGAACTTACGACTCTTTTGTCTAATAGTACATGTGTTATCAGTATTGCCTGTGACCCAATGAAACATAAGCTCACCAAGTACATTGGTGTGGATGCTTCATACACTCGCTCACAGGTGCAGAAGGGAGTACTTGCTTTACAGTTTGTGCCTTCAAAGTTACAGATTGATGATTTCTTTACGAAGCCACAGACTAGGGTACAATATTTGTATTTTCTCTCCAAACTCAGTGTGTGTGATTCACCATGAGTTTGAGAGGGAGTATTAAAATAGAAATCCTTATATACCTTTTGTATTTCCTTATTTGTGTATTGCATATTCCCTTATAATATTCTCTTTGTGCTCCCTATATATATTGCCCATTGAGCCTTATGAATATATACACAATATTTATAACAGTAACAAAGTCTCTAACCACCTCCAGCAAACTTACGATAAGTTTGGCATGAGAAGTATTTAAAATGGTTACTTGACATCATCAGTGAACATTAGTTAATTTGCTGGTCATCCAGCATGTGCATTTGCTAATTTATATTCGGAACAATTGAAAACATGATATCATACTGGCAACATGCCAGTGTTAGAATAGGACTCCTTTTGTATTTCCTTATCTGTATATGGCAACCCCTTTTGCACTCCCTATATATATTGCCCATTGGGCCTCTTGAATAGATGAACACATTATTCATAACATGGTATCAGAGCTAGGGCTAACCTAACTCTCCTTCCGCTGCCGCTACCATCTGACCGCCACCCCGTGTTCCCGGTCGTCCGACGTCGAGCCTTCCGACGCCGTCGCCTATGGGTTGCACGATGCTGGCCGACGCCATCACTTGCGGGCCACCGACGTCGCCGCTTGCCGTCGGCCGTGCCGCCCGACGATCTCACCGCTCGATGCCACTGCCGCCCATCTGTGTCAGTCATGCGCGCCACGCCCCGCCGCCGTTTACACTGCGCCCGCCACGCGACCATCGCCATCGCCGCTGTGGGCCGCCCGACGCCGCTTATTCGCCTAGTCATCCGACACCTCGAAGTCGCTCGTCGCTACCACCGCGCTTACCTACGCCCACGGCTTCAGCTTACCTGCCGCCGCCGGAGCCGCCATCGGGTTGCCCCCGCCGCCACCGCCGCTTAGGCCACTACCTTCAGCGTGGCAGCGTTGCCGAGAGCCAAGTTCGCCGCCAAGACAAAGCCGCCATTGCCGCCGACAGATCCGGCCGCCATTGCCGCCGACGCTTTGACCCGCCGCCATCTGTTGCCGACGCTTGGACCCGCCATCGCCGCCGCCTGGCGGGGAACTAGGGTTCCCCCCGCACGCCTCTTCGGCCTTCACAGGCCTTCGCAGGCCCCTTTTTAGCGTGAGTTGATTTCGGCCCGAGAAAAAAAAGAAAAAGAAAAAATCCCAAAAAAAACAGTACGTTGATCTAATCGCCATGCAGTCCAGCGCCGCCTGTTAGACTTCGTTGCTTTGGTCGCCACGCCGTCCAGCGCCGCCCATCAATGTCTTCCGTTCTATCTGCTGCGATCCCATTCTCGGGAACAAAGCTTCATGGGACGAACTACAGGTTGTGGTCTTCACTCATGGAGATCACGCTCGATGGTCTCCGCCTCTGGGGATATGTCACTGGTGCTCGACCTTGTCCGCCATCGCCAGTTCAGCCTCCTCCCAGACAGCCTACTTCTGCACCTCCTACAGAAGATGAGGTCACCAAGAAGGAGGCAGAGGCTGCTATTGCTGCTGCTGACGCTGCTGATGAGGCCTTTCAGTACGCCATAGACGCTTTTGAGCGCTGGTGTGCTGATGAGGCCCATGTTCGAGCCATTCTGGTGGTCAGCGTCGACGACTTCATCCAGCCAGACATTGTTGGTATGCGTTCTACTCGCCAGGTCTAGGAGTATTTACACGAGCAATACCAGCAGAGTAGTGATGCTCGGTTCTTTTCGCTTCAGCGTGAGTTGGAGACGCTTCGCTAGGAGGACTCTTCTATAGATGACTTCTTCCGAGCCTTGGCCAGTCTCTGGCGCCAGCTGAACGAGCTGGCTTCTCCACTCTGCCAAGAGTGTCATAAAGTGCAGAAGGCGGATCGTGATCACCTTCGCCTTTATGACTTCGTTTGCCGTCTTCGTCCAGAGTTTGAGCCTGTCAGGGCTCAACTGCTGAGTCTCTCACCACGCCCGACAGTCACCGAGGCTCTTTCGACACTTCGTGCTGAGGAGCTTGGTCGTGGGTTAGTAGCACAGTTTGTTCCGACTGTGCTTGCTACCCCTTCTTCTTCGACTACACCGACGATTTACGCTCACGATTCTGAGTCCTCTCACTGTCTGCTTTACGCTCTGTTTTTGCACCAACTGGGGTTCAGTGCAATTATTGTAAGAACTTCGGGCACGACTACCAGCATTGTGCAGTGCGCAAAAAGCAGAACAAGATGCGTGGATGATCCAAGGGAGGGCAGGGAAGCCCTTCCTCGACGGGAGGACAGACCAGCACTTTAGGATCTTCTCAGCGAGGTGACTTTGTTCAGTAGTTCTGCCAAACTCTACTTCAGCAGCTCCCTCACAGCTCAGCAGGTTTTGCCAGTCTAGCTCAGACGTCTCCTCCAGGTACTTCTTGGGTTCTGGATTCTGGTGCCTCTTTCCACATGACATCAGTCTCCACATCTCTCACTTCAGTAGGACCTCCTGTTTTTCCTAGCTCAGTTCAGACAGCCGACGGTACTCCTCTGTCCATCAGCAGTCAGGGCACTCTTTTGTCCTCTGACTTTTCTATTCCAGCTGTTTCTCATGTTCCTCAGCTTACCATGCAGCTTCTCTCAGTGGGTCAGCTCACTGATCTCGGCTATAGGGTTGGTTTTGACTCTCACACTTGATTTGTCCAGACCCATGCAGACAAGGATCGTGATTTGGGATCGGCCGCGCCAGAGGGATCGTCAGGGTCTCTACATTCTTGACCGCCTCCACCTTCCGTCCACTTCAGTTGCTCCTATCACCTCTACATCCATCGCCATCGCCGCCACCACCTCTGGAGTTTTTGTACAGTGGCATCATCGTTTAGGTCATTTGTGTGGGTCTCGTCTTTCTTCATTAGTTCGTCGGGGTGTTCTTGGACGTGTTCCTATTAACACGACCATGTTTTGTCAGGGTTGTAAGCTGGGCAAGCAGCTCCAACTTACTTACCATTCTAGTGAGTCCTTGTCGTCTCGCCCTTTTGATTTAGATCATTCAGATCTATGGGGACCTGCGCCTATTATCTCTAAAGACGGACATAAATATTATGTGATCTTCGTTGATGATTATTCCCATTTTACATGGATTTTCCCTATATCTAATCGTGGTCAGTTTCTTGCGATTTATCGTAGCTTTACAATGATGGTTCGTACTCAGTTTAATTCTCTCATCCGTACTTTTCGCTGTGATTCTACTGGTGAGTACTGTTCTAGTGCTTTTAGATAGTTTCTTTCTGAGCAGGGAACTCTTTACCAGTCTTCTTGTCCTGGTGCCCATGCTCAGAATGGGGTTGCTGAGCGTAAACATCGTCATCTGATTGAGACTGCCCGCACTCTTCTCCTTGCCTCTCACATTCCGCTATAGTTCTGGGCTGAGGCTGTTTCTACGACTACATATCTTATCAATATGCAGCCCTCCACTGCTCTTAAGGGTGTCAGTCCTATAGAGCGTCTCTACTCTCGAACCCCCCAGTACACTCACCTCCGTGTTTTTTGTTGTACTTGTTTTGTTCTGCTATAGCCTCGTGAACGCACTAAACTATCAGCCCAGTCAGCTGAGTGCGTGTTTCTTGGTTATAGTTCTGAGCATAAGGGCTATCGTTGTTGGAATCCTTCTGCTCGACGGATCAGGATTTCACGAGACATTGTCTTTGACGAATCTCGACCTTTCTTCTATCGAGATTCGGCTCCTTCTGTTTCCACCGTTGAGTCGATTTCATGGTTGTCTCTTTCTGACTCTTCACCTATTTCTCCACAATCACAGTTTTCCCCTGGCCTGTCTCCAGTGGTTCCTTCTGTACCTCCCCCCCCCCCCGGTGCTACCTCCTGCAACACAACCTCTTGTTCCTGCCGCACCACCAACTCGTTATTCTGGTGTTCACTACTACAGGCGTCCTCATCCTTCACCAGCCCCCTCTCCTGGTATCTTGCCAACACCCACATCTGATCCTCCTGTTGATGCTCCTCGTTACGTCCTTCGTGACCGGACATCCCTTCGACCTCCTGATCGTCTTGGATTTGCTCCGATAGCACATGCTCTCTCTGTCATTGGGCCTAGTTCTTATCGTGAGACTGCTCCTCATTCTAAGTGGTAGCTTGCTATGGCAGAGGAACTTGATGCTCTTCGACGTACGGAGACTTGGGATATTGTACCGACACCTATGCATGCTCGTCCGATCACGTGCAAGTGGGTGTACAAGATTAAGACCCGATCTAATGGTACTATCGAGCGCTACAAGGCTTGTCTTGTGGCTCGTGGCTTTCAGCAGGAGCACGGTCGTGACTACGATAAGACTTTTGCCCCTGTTGCCCATATGACCACTGTTCGCACTCTTGTTGCGGTTGCTTCTGTTCGTCGGTTGTCTATCTCTCAGCTGGATGTTAAGAATGCCTTTCTTAATGGTGTTTTGCATGAGGAGGTCTACATGCAGTCACCACCTGGGTATTCTGTTCCTGATGGGCACATCTGCCGTCTTCGTCGTGCTCTTTATGGCCTCAAACAGGCTCCTCATGCCTGGTTTGCACGTTTTACCTCAATGATTTCTTTGTCGGTTTCCCATCGGTTCCTATGATCCTGCTCTTTTTGTCCATATCTCATCTCGAGGTAGGACACTGCTTCTTCTGTATGTTGATGATATGCTCATTACTGGTGATGATTCCTCATTCATCACGTATGTGAAGAAGCATCTCAGTGAGCAATTTTTGATGACTGATCTTGGTTCTCTTATGTACTTCCTTAGGGTTGAGGTCTCTTCCATGCCTGAGGGCTACTACCTCTCCCAGCAGAAGTATGTCCAGGATCTTCTTGATCGGTCTGGTCTAACTGACACTCACACCGCTGAGACTCACATGGAGCTATCCCTACAGCTTCGTGCCACTGATGGTGATCTTCTTGAGGATCCTACTCGATATCGCCATCTTGTTGGGAGTTTGGTGTGCCTTGTGAGCACTCGTCCTAATATTACTTATGATGTTCGTATCTTGAGTCAATTCATGGCGCATCCTACCCATCTTCACTACAGTTACCTTCTTCGTGTTCTTCGCTACTTGCATGGGACTATATCTCGTCGTTTGTTTTTCCCTAGCTCTACCTCACTACAGCTTCAGGCGTACTCCGATGCGATCTAGGCTAGTGATCCTTCTAATCGTCGTTCTCTTTACATTTCTTGTGTTTTCTTGGTTCCTCCTGATTGCTTGGAAGACTAAGAAGCGATCGCAGCTTTCGCTCGGCCAGAGATCGAGTTGAGAGCTATGGCATCAATGACAGCAGAGGTTACTTGGTTGAGGTGGCTACTTACAGATTTTGGAGTGCCTGTGATGTGACCTACAACTCTTTTGTCTGATAGTACAGGTGCCATCAGTATTGCTCGGAACCTAGTGAAGCATAAACTTACCAAACACATTGGTGTGGATGCTTCATACACTCGCTCACAGATGCAGGAGGGAGTACTTGCTTTATAGTTTGTGCCATCAGAGTTACAGGTTGCTGATTTCTTCACGAAGCCAGAGATTATGGCACAACATTTGTATTTTCTCTCCAAACTCATTATGTGTGATCCACCATGAGTTTGAGGGGAGTGTTAGAATAAGACTTTTTGTATTTCCTTATCTGTATATGGTTTTCTTATCTGTGTATAACAACCTCCTTTGTACTCTCTATATATATTATCTATTAGGCCTCTTGAATAGATGAACACATTATTCATAACAGCCAGCATGGTCAGGAGCTAAATGTATTTACTGGAAACTGAAATTCCAGCATTCACTGACAGATAGAGCAGACTATTCTTAAGGTACATTGCTATCTAGAATCAGAGTTTATTGTAAAACAAAGTTGATGTACAAGATGTTTTGACCCAAGGCAGGTTTCTGGAGCCCCAAATTAGGGCTGAGAAGCATGTACATTGTTGATTGATTACTGTTAAGCTACTAGGTCCCGACTTTCTCTGCAACCCCATCACCAAAAAAACATAGTTTTCGATCAATTCTCATCAGCTAAGACATCTAAAAACTTCTCTCAAGCAAGACGCAACGAGGCATTGTTCGCCGGTGGGCATCTTGGCCGGCGACAGCGCCGGGTCGTCCTTCCCCACCCCGTTATGCCCAGCGCACCGGCGTCCAAGTCAGCTGGGGCAAGCGGTGCCGGTGGTGGCATTGGCGGTGGGCCGACCTCGGCCTCCTCCACGGTGACAGCCACACATCTTGCCTGGCGTCTTCCCCTTGGTTGTGACCCGTTCCGGCCTCCCCGCTTTGTCGGAGCTGCAGGAAATGATCTTCCAAGAGTATGAAGATCCTCTGACACCTCATGTTTTGACAGCAATGCGAGGCCCGGCAAAATGTCCTTCTGGAAGTCTTTCTTCTGGCGTCGCCTTCGCGCTTGGCCTCTCCGAGGCTTTGTCAGAAGCAGTGTAGCTGCAGCAGAGCCATGGTCTTCATTGCTCTTATGCTCCTGGGTTCTTGGTGTCAAATGGTACTCATAGCCCTTGGTTTCTTGCAGCTGCAGTGTCAAAGCCTCAAAGTCATCTTCACTTTCACTGTCAGTACTATAGACCACTGTGTTCTCCTTTGATGTAACGAGGTCAGCGAACCAATGCAAAGTGTCAAGCTGAGGGGATCCTGTCTGAAAGACATCATCACACATGGCCACCAGGCTCTCTGCTGCAGTTATAGCAAGAGAGTCCTTGGAAGGATCATCTGGTTCCTGAGGAACAACATTGCTGTCTGACTGACGGACATCTATCTCCGGATCATCCATGAACGGCAATGCATCATTCAGGTCAATGAGATTCCTTACATTTGGGTCAATTTCCTTCTTTTGGAACTGCATTTCCATGAGATCTTCACGTGTTGGCGACGGCATGATGTTTGTGCCCATGTGTAGACTGGATGAGCACCGAAAATCTTTTTCGGTGGCAGCACTGAAAGGGAAACCGAGAATTCTTGTGCTACCTTCCGAATAAGCTGCGGAACCAACTGACAACTGGGAATGGCCATTTACACCATTCAATGGCACTTGTGGCTTCATCAGATCTACCGGTTTCTTTCTGAGCCAAGAGATATCAACCGGTGAATTCTCACTTCCCTGTTCCTGAGTGGCACTGACATCTCGAGGGGGATCGTTGAGATTTACGTCCTTCAGACAATCATGGAGTGGGGAATGCTTCTGATATTGAGGCTCTCCAGGAATCTTCGATGAATGAAGATGATGATAATGATGAGGTGCATTTGGAGCATGAAAAGAATCCACTAAGAAACCATTCTGAGCAAAGGGCGTTTCAACAGCACCGTAATGACTCCTAGTTGTGTAATTTGCATTGCTGCTTTGCCATAGAGACGTAAGTGCAGCATTGGAGCAGGGTGGTGCAAGGATCTGTGGATTGAAGGTGCTAGAGCTGGATAGGTAATGCCCTGTTGAGGAATCAACAACATTTTGTTTGTGTTTGAACCAAGCCATGCTGACGTTTTGATCTGGCAAAGAAGAGTAAAATATGCTTAGTGTGCATTGATGCCTAGATATTGATTTAAAGCACAAAGCTATAAAGCTCGCAAAAAAAAGTCTAGAAATCTTACCATCTTTTTTATGGCTGAATGAATTCTTATGCCTTATTTCCTCATTTGCACCAAAGAAGTATGAACCAGATGTTTCACCAGCACGCTTTTCTTTTAAGTTGTCTTGCAACCTTAGGAGGTTCAGGTTCACTTCCCCTGATGAATAATGCTGGTTCTGAGAAGTGGAGGTCCCCACACCTAGGAAGTCTGTTATTTTCATACTACTAGATGACTCTTCCACAGTTTTATTCAAAACATTCACTGCTGAGTCATGTTGCGGCTGTAAACCAGTGATCCAACTCTTGTCCATGTGCAAAGAGCCCTCGCTATTTCCAATGTTAAGCTTGACATTTCCACCAAGAACTGAACCATTGGTTCTTGGCAGAATCTTTGCAGGCTTCTCCAGTATCTCCACATCATCATCATCATCAGCATATGCATCAGCTGGAAGCTGAAGGTCCAACATTTTCTTTGTGGACCTGCCGTTACTGTGCCTCAACGGAGCTCCATTCAAACTATACTCTGAACCACTTACCTTCATGAAATTTACAGATGATTGCTTAATATCATGTCCAGAAGTAGGCCCAACTTGCCACACTCTTTTTACATCCCCAGATGGTGCCTGTGATGAATAGGACCTTGCCTGTAATGTATCTGCAGATCTAGGATATCCATTGAACTCTTCTCTTCGGCACTGTGCCATTAGGTCCTTCTGAATTTTATACAGACGGTGAAGTTCGTAGACCTATATAGATATCAACATCATAAAGGAAATGAGAAACAATTACAACTATAGACAAGTAAAAGAAAAATAGCAACATTTACAAAAGGAATGCTTTCTTTATCTATATCGACTACTGAAGCTCATAGTACCATCAAAATTTACCTGTTTCCGGAATGTAGCTTCATGTACAAGCATTGTCCGCTTCAGCATTTCCTTGTCAAAATTTGCAGATCCATTTGCAGGTATTATTGTGAATCTGTCACGGAGATGCCCATTTGGTTTGTTCTCCTCGTGGTACAACAACCAATTGCCATTCGAGTTTACACTAGAATCTGCCATGGTGAAGTATCCTGGAAGGTACGTCTTGCCCTCAACTTTTGTTCCCATTCCTGACAAATATCAACAAATAAATGCTGGGTTATTGAGATATCATTTGCATCTATCACACTTAAAACAAAAAAAATTCATGATCTTGGTACCCTTTTATTCAGAGCATTCAAAGAGTTCAAATTGTGGACTTAAGAGTTAGGCCCACATGTATAATTTCCTTATTTATACTAAACCATAATGATTAATGAACACAGCTACACCCCTACCCTGCACCACCCCCATCCAACCCAACCCACCCAGACAAAACCCATTTGACGTGTAGGGCTAAGTAAACCTGAACAGACACACAGTAGCAAGTTTTTTTTTTTTGGAGGGGGTCACGACAATTCTGTACAAAACTGTCCATATGTGCTGCCTTTCTGCTTTGGAGTTTACTCAGGGTGAAATTCAGAAAAAAGGAACATGCTGAAATGGCCAAACAGGGTATGTTATTGAAAATGCAAACCTCATACTATAAGTAGTGTAGTTTCTGCAAGGAGCAAGAAGTTAACAAAAATCCTTTTCATTAGAACTCATCGACTAATCATAATAAACACTACAGTTCTCCATAAAGGTTACTCCGTACATACAAAATGTTCTCTAGCTCAACTGACATTTGTTCTAGAACAGATCCGATTCTAATTAACACGAGTTCCATCAATATCAGGAATAAGCATATAGAGCGACAACAATATGTAAAGTTGATATATTGCACTAACAATTAAGTGGAGCATGATCACAAATGCCACATACACTTTTAACACAGGGAACTGAACAACCAACAAAGTAAAGTATCATCTATCGGTGCAACAAATCGAATGTGGAAAGTCAACAGGTACAATTGGTATTATGCACTGAATTTTGCAATGTCTAGATCCAAGTTGTTGTTTTCTGCAAACTCTTGATTATGATCCATTGTTGTAGTTCCTTAATAAACAACCAATGTAGAACATCAATCACAATTACAATGAAGCAACTAAAAGTATTAGTTTTCTTCAAGCAAACAAATATCAACTACAATCACTAGTATTCTTCCTGCAAATGAGGGGGCCAAGAACCAAAAGTGAATCAAATGGCATATAAGTGAAGTCCCTCAACCACATCTTCAGCATACGCACACTAATTCCATACTAAAGAACTCCATAATTCACATCCATCCAAATAATTATACAGGTGAAACAAGAACTATATCTAGGAGACCAGTACAAAGATGTCTCCTACTTACAAAATGCTCAGACGTGAAACAGTGCTGGATGAGAAAAATCTGCAGGCCAAGTCAGCAAGTCTCCGTCGTTCCAACAGAACTGAATTGTTTCCGCCAGTTTATTCAATGGTTCGTTTTTTTGGAGCAGAGGAAGGCTAGGTTGCCTCACCCGAAAGAAACCTGAAAATTGGCATTGCAGCGAGTAAGAACTATGCCCAAAAAAAGGGAGGGAGCCTAATTTTTGTCCTGTAAATTCTGACTATTATCCATCATCACAGCACCTTACAAAACAACCAACGTGGAACATCAATTGCAATAGCAACAAAATTAGAATCTCAAAAACATTAATCTTTTAAAGAAAAAACGTCCGTTTTCTTTCGTGAGATTTGGTGCCAGAAAAAAAAAAGAGCACTCTAATCCATAGAAGAAGATGCAAGGCACGGAGCAACTACCCCAAGGTGAATGAAACAGCATGTAAGTAAATCCCCTGAACCACATCTGAAGAATGCACATACCAGTGTGACAAAAAAACAACAACATGTTTTTAAGATTAAAAACATCACTTATTTCAGATGTAAGAATTGCATCGTTTAACAGACACCCAAACGATTGTAATCAACAAGTGAGAGAAAACCAGAACAAAGATATATCGTACTTACAAAGTTCTCCGATGTGAAGCGATGGTGGATGATGAATTTCGCAAGCAAAGCGTCTGTAGCCCCCAAGAAATTGAATAATGCCTGCCAGCTTATTCAGTTCATCCCTATCTGAAGCAGAGGAAAAGGCCAGATTGCGTCACCAAGAGGAGACCTGAAATTTGGCATTTGCAGCAAGTAAGGACAGAGAAAAAATAAAGGAAAAAGGGGAAATAAATGCAAGGGACAACAAATGGAAGACAAGATCAAGAACTGCAAGATACCATGACGCAAGAAGGATCCCAAAGATCAAAATGCTCAAAAAAATCAGATGTTCCCAAAGCAATTGTGCAAAACATCACACCATAGGCACACTGCGAGAAGAATCTAACAGGAATCAAAGCCAAGAAAGAGGATGCGCAAGGCAGGATCAACAAGATAGCAACATCGGAACGATCAAAGGCACCTCCTTTCTGCCAAGGGCGTTACAAAAATAACACAACCAAAACCAACAAACAGAGAAAAAAAGGGGGGAGATTCTACACAAGCAACAAAAAAAAACCAAGCATAACAGCACAGGAACTGGGATTGGGAAGCATCCAAGAACAAGACCTCTGACCTCATGTACTGAAACAGGGGCAGCAGCAACAACAGCAGCATGAAGAGGCCAAGAACAGGGGAGATTTTTCAGCTCACCGTATCACCGGGAGAAGCCCACCGGCCGCTTCAGAGCCTCCAAAATCCAAAAAAAGATTCCACCTTTCCCCACTTCCTCAAGCCAGGAGACAAGGCCAACCAAACAGACAGCAGGACATATATACAATAATATATATATCCATTCACATGGACAAAGATTTATCCTTCCTTGCTAGCTAGACCATGCAAGGAAGAGGAGAGAAACCCAGATGCAAATCAGAGACTAGACTGGTAGGCAGAGGAAGATAAGGGGAAAATCTCCCATTCTTTTCTTCTCCTTCCCTCTCTCGCTCTCTATCTCCTCTCCCTTTCTCTCTCTAGTAGCAAGGAAGAGGAGCAAAAGACCTTCTAAGAAGAGTGACAGGAAAAGTTTGTCAACTTCTGGTCTTTTTATTCTCTGCCTCCTCTTGTATTGTTCTCACTCTGAAAGTCTCACCTCCACCCTCCCTCTCTTCCTCTTTTCTTGGTTTCTTTGGCCCGTTTGGTGGTGGTCGCGGAAAACATCACTTTGCATTGGATTTTGGGAGAAAAGCCATAAATTTGGGATTTCTCTGTACCTTCTCCTCTCCTCTCCTCTCCTGCTTTTCTGTATGAGTTCAGTCTTTCGGACAATCAGACCTGGGAGATTCCCTCTCTCTCTCTCTCCCTCCTTGTGCCTCTGGATTGGAGTATAAAGAAAGGAAAGAGCCTCTGGATTGGAGTATAAAGAAAGGAAAGGAGAAAAGATCATAAATGTAACACCAATGCTAGATGCACATACCAAACCTCATTCTTGTCACTTGCTGACCGCTTACAAATGGCACAACTAATCAAGCATTTTGTGGATATTGTGTTGGTACCACTGAAAGTGATGTATCATTTTCTAGACAGCCACGAGGTTGTTTTGTTGTTGATTAGGAGTGATTAAAAAAATCTGAACAGGAGTCAAAGACAGATAGACAAGGCTGTTTCTTGTGAGCTCATCTCGCCTAGAAAGAGTTTTTTTCCCTTTATTTAACCTCTTTTCAAATAAAATAGTAAAACTAGTCCTCACAAATAAAATGACAAAAGTATCATCCTTACTGTGCACCCAAATAATGGCAAAGACGACATGTGACCTGTGCGTATTTCTGCCACGGACTGAGAGCACGACAGGTCGCCTGTCACGCTGCAGAAATGTGTGCATGCCACCTGCCATGGTTTGGGTGCACGACGGGTCGCGTGCCATGATCTGGGTGCGCAGAATGTCGGTTCCGCCCTATTTTCACACGATAGAAATGCCGTTTTTGTCATTTTGTTTGCAGGAAGCTAGTTTTGCTATTGCAAATCAAAAAATGCCATTTTAGCGCAAGACTCTCCCTTGAATTCATTCCACTTTTTTTGTGTCATGTAATGGATGCTTTAATGACACATTATGTCATTCTGGTGCTGGATTTTCAAGTTTTTCAAATGTACTTGCAGCACATTCAATTCTGTAACTGATCCATGACTCACCTTACATTCCTATTTCTTAGTATACTACTCCATCGATTCACAAAAACAAGATGTTTTGAAATACGTTCTGTCAAACTTTGGAAACTTTGGCTTATTAGTTTCTTAAAATATTTAGATTAGATATATGAAAATCGTATGTTTAGATTCGTCTCAAAAAGTACTTTCATAATACTATAATTTAATTGTGTTTTTACAAATATATTACAGTAGTAATTAGTGGTCAAAGTTGCATTTTAAAGACTGTGTCGATACCCAAAATAGCTTCTTTTTTTTGTAATGGAGGGAGTACTAGTCCTCCTAGCTACTTGTCCTGGTCAATTCTTCCCGCCAAGGACAAATATATATTAACGATCACAATAATTGAATTATAAGTACTATATTGGAAATAATTAAAACAAAAATACCATAGCCAGTTATGTCCATAATGCACACATTTAGTATGATAGTATATTTGTGTACACTTCAACACTGTTCATAGGTATTTGTACTACCATACCTTTCTCCAAAAAAAAGTATGTGATGTTGTAGCATCATTAACTTATTCCCTTTCTTTCTGGAAAATAATAATTGGGCTGACCATGCTGCTATTACCCTGAAGCCTTGGGGACTAGTAGCATTATTGAGTAATTCCCTATCTGCTTGTGTATTTCTTAGTATTTGTTTCCTCCAATGGATTTCCCAAATGGCTAAGATGTGTGGGCACCTGTGGGCCCCACCCATCTGAGGTTTGCTGTGTTCGATGGAAGGGGGGTTAAAGGGAAGGAAGAAGCAGTTTGCTGTTGCTGTTGCTGTTGCTGTTGCTGTAACTTGGAATAACTGGGCAATGGGGGCATGTCATAGATGCACACTTATTACTGCCCTAGGAATAGCATGACCCCATGTGCCCTCACCCCCTATTTCAGCTCTGGATTTTGCAGTGGCTTCTTGCAAGAATCAGGATGTTTCATTTGATTTTCACAATGGATAGGTGATGCATTTCCTGATTCTAACCAGCATGTATAATGTTCTTCTGTGAGTGAGTGATTTGTGAGTGAGGCACTGTTGCAAGGCTTGTAAGAAGGATAGGTCTGGTGGTCTGACTGAGCAAGAGCAACAGCCAACAGGTTAGCCAAAACATGGCAGCAGACTAAAACAAAGTACTTGGTAGGGTATGGAGAAAAGGTGCTCCATCCACATAACCCCCAGTGGAGTAAAGATTCCTGTTTTATTTCTTCTTTCTATTTTTTTTTGTACAAAAAATACTCATGTGACAAGACAAGTAGAGGCAGAACCATTAGAGAAGATGGCATGGCACAAAGATTCCTAGGTTTTTTTTCTTCTCATCAGCGAATTAAAATTCTTCCATATTAAGGAGTACCGGTATAAGGCAGGAACTAGGAATTGGAGTGGAAAGATCCAACACTTGGACTAATAATCCCTAGTCATGGTCTAATACACATTGAGACCACTAAGTAATACATGTAGCTAATGGCGGATCCAGGATTGAAATTTAGGTTAGACGGAGTGAACCAATACTATTATCTGATAACAAAGTAAGGCATACATAATATACGTTGCAATTGTTAGAATATGACTCTATTTGTATTTCCTTATCTGTATATGGCAACCCCTTTGTACTCCCTATATATATTGCCCATTGGGTCCTCTTGAATATACATACAATATTCATAACATGGTATCAGAGCTATGTTTCTAACCTAGCTTTTTCTTCCGCTGCCACATCCATCGCGCTGACACGACGCCGCTGCCGCCAGACGCAGTAGCCATCCGCACTGCACGAGCCACGATCGCCGAGCTCGCCCGACGCCACACCCATCTTGCCGCCGCCCGCCGCCGCCTCTGTCGCCATCTCGCTCGCCGCCGCCTGCGCCGACGTGATCTTCCCGACGAAGAAGCCGGCCAGCCACCGCCTCCAGCCACCGCCGCCTGCCGCGTCGCCATCTCGCCGTGGGTTACTCGCATTAATCGCGAACCACCGGCCGCCCGAGGCTTTCACGACCAGATCGCGTCGCCGCTAAGGCTACCACCGCCGCCGTCGCGGCTTGTTGCCGCCGAAAGCCGCCACCAAGAGGGGAAAACCTAATCCCCTGCGCATGCGCGTGACCTCCTTTGGTATCAGGCCCGGCCCAGTAATCGGTTTAATCTAACCGAGCCAAAAAATGTCTTCTCGCCCTTTTGATTTAGTTCATCCAGATGTATGGGGACCTGCGCCTATTATCTCTAAAGGCAGGCATAAATCTTATGTGATCTTCATTGATGATTATTCTCGTTTTACATGGATTTTCCCTATATCTAATTGTGGTCAGTTTCTTGCGATCTATCGTAGCTTTGCAACGATGGTTCGTACTCAGTTTGATTCTCCCATCCATACTTTTCGTTGTGATTACGCTAGCTAGAAATCGCTCGACGCTTTTAGGCGGTTTCTTTACGAAAGCGAGGCACTCTTTACCAGTCTTCTTGTCCTGGTGCCCATGCTTAGAATGGGGTTGCTAAGCGCAAACATCGTCATTTGATTGAGACTATCCGCACTCTTCTCCTTGCCTCTCACGTTCCACCATAGTTCTGGGCTGAGGCTGTTTCTACGGCTGCATATTGAGATATGCGGCCTTCCACTGCTCTTAAGGGTGTCAGTCCTATAGAGCGTCTCTACTCTTGAGCCCCCCAGTACACTCACCTTCGTGTTTTTGGATGTACTTGTGTTTGTTCTGCTGCAGGCTTGTGAACGCACTAAACTATCGGCCCAGTTAGTTGAGTGCGTGTTTCTTGGTTACAGTTCTGAGCATAAGGGTTATCGTTGCTGGGATCCTTCTGCTCGATGGATCAGGATTTCACGAGATGTTGTCTTTGACGAATCTCGACCTTTCTTCTATCGAGATTTGGCTCCTCCTGCCACTGTTGAGTCGCTTTCATGGTTGTCTCTTTCTGACTCTTTACCTATTTCTCCACTATCACAGTCTTCCCCTGGTTTGTCTCCAGTGGTTCCTTCTGTACCTTCGCCCCCGGTGCTGCCTCCTGCAACACCGTCTCTTGTTCCTGCAGCACCACCGTCTCGTTTCTCTGGTGTTCACTTCTCCAAGCATCCTTGTCCTCCACCAGTCTCCTCTCCTGGTGTTTTGCCGCCACCCACATTTGATCCTTCTGATGATGCTCCTCGTTACGTCCTTCGTGACCGGACATCCCTTCAACCTCCTGATTGTCTTGGATTTGCTCCGATAGCTCATGCTCTCTCTGTCATTGAGCCTAGTTCTTATCGTGAGGCTGCTCCTCATTCTGAGTGGCAGCTCGCTATGGCAGAGGAGCTTGATGCTCTTCGACGTACAGAGACTTGGGATATTGTACCGACACCTGTGCATGCTCGTCCGATCACATGCAAATTGGTGTACAAGATTAAGACCCGGTCTGATGGTACTATCGAGCGCCACAAGGCTCGTCTTGTGGCTCGTAGTTTTCAGCAGGAGTATGGTCGTGACTACGATGAGACTTTTGCGCCTATTGCCCATATGACCATTGTTCGCACTCTTGTTGCGGTTGCTTCTGTTCACTGGTGGTCTATCTCTTAGCTGGATGTTAAGAATGCCTTCTTTAATGGTGTTTTGCATGAGGAGGTCTACATGCAGCCACCACTTGGATATTCTGTTCCTGATGGGCACGTCTGTCGTCTTCGTCGTGCTCTTTATGACCTCAAACAAGCTCCTCGTGCCTGGTTTGCGCGTTTTACCTCAGCGATTACTGCTGTCGGTTTCACTGTCAGTTCCCATGATCCTGCTCCTTTTGTCCATATCTCATCTCAGGGTAGGACACTGCTTCTTCTGTATGTTGATGATATGCTCATCACTAGTGATGATTCCTCATTCATCACGTATGTGAAGAAGCATCTCAGTGAGCAATTTTTGATGACTGATCTTGGTTCTCTTACGTACTTCCTTGGGATTGAGGTATCTTCCATGCCTGAGGGCTACTACCTCTCCCAGCAGAAGTATGTCCAGGATCTTCTTGATCGGTCTAGTCTGACTGACACTCGCACCGCTGAGACTCCTATGGAGCTATCCCTATAGCTTCGTGCCACTGATGGTGATCTTCTTGAGGATCCTACTCGATATCGCCATCTTGTTGGGAGTTTGGTGTACCTTGTGAGCACTCATCCTGATATTGCTTATGTTGTTCATATCTTGAGTCAGTTTATGGCTCGTCCTACCCATCTTCACTACAATCACCTCCTTCGTGTTCTTCGCTACTTGCGTGGGACCATCTCTCGTTGTTTGTTTTTCCCTAACTCTACCTCACTACAGCTTCAGGCGTACTCCGATGCGACCTGGGCTAGTGATCCTTCTGATCGTCGTTCTCTTTCTGCTTACTGTGTTTTTCTTGGCTCCTCCCTGATTGCTTGGAAGACTAAGAAACAGATTGCAGTTTCTCGTTCGAGCGCAGAGGCTGAGTTGAGAGCTATGGCAAGCAGTGACAGCAGAGGTTACTTGGTTGAGGTGGCTACTTGCAGATTTTGGAGTGCCTGTGATGGGACTCAACGACTCTTTTGTCTGAAATAACAGTGCTATCAGTATTGCTCGGGACCCAGTGAAGCATGAGCTCACCAAGCACATTGGTGTGGATGCTTCATACACTCGCCACAGTGCGGGAGGGAGTACTTGCTTTGATTTGTGCCATCGACTTACAGAGTTCTCGACTTCTTCACGAAGCCCACGACTAGGGCACAACATTTGTATTTTCTCTCCAAACTCAATGTGTGTGATCCACCATGAGTTTGAGGGGGGGGGGTTAGAATAGGACTCTATTTGTATTTCCTTATCTGTATATAGCAACCCCCTTTGTACTCCCTATATATATTGCCCATTGGGTTCTCTTGAATATACACACAATATTCATAACAGCAACCACTTTCAATAGAGCATACGACACTAAATGGACCTCAAAACTATAATCCGCATCATGTAAACATACAAAGACAGGTCAAATGTAGAAAATGTATCTTATCAATGAAGTTTACATAACAATTTGCCACTAAAATACCAAATTATTGAATTAGTGGTAACAACCTATCAAAAGTAGATGGATGGTGAATATTTAGATTAATTCATCGTAAATCATAAAAAATATTGAACATGACAAACAAAAAGACATACCACTAAAGTACTAATTACGTCTAGGAGGCCGAGGCAAAATCATTCTCCGAGATTTCATGGCTTGAAATTGTTTCTTAATACCTTCAGTTTCTTCATGCGGTTGTGGTTGTTGTGCTACTTGTGCATCTTCAACATTGACAGCTTCAACCAGTAGTACTTGCTCTTCTATAGCTATCATAGCATTCCCTCTTGCACCGGTTCCTGGGGTCGACCCACTCGACGACGACACAATGGTAAAATAGCTCTTCAAATCTAGCAAATCAAGTAATCAACCAATCACAATCCAATTCACTATCAATTATACATCAGTGTCACGAATTCACCATAACACTATCAAATTCACACATCATCATATTCATTCATCAATAATAAATTATACATTTATACATCACAGTGAGTGAGTAAGTGAGTATCACATATCACAAATTCACAGTATTCACCATTCAAACATTCACAATCCAATTCAATGATTCACCATCAATTATTTATACATCAATACATCAAAATATCACAATTTACACATCATCAAATTTCCAAGAATTCCAAGATGCATTTTAATTCATACATTTGCCTTTCGACTTAGGAGGAGCCATCTTGATTTATATTTTCTACAAATCAACTGAATCAAACATTCAAGCTTCTGCAGTTCTACCTTCGTCATTCGGGCTCAAAGCCACGCAGACCCCTTACGGGCTTCTAGTCGCTTCTTCAGGCCGCCCACGCCGAGGTCGACAAGCCTCATCGACGCCTTGACCTGTTGTCGTCCCCACGCGCACCCCCCTCTAGCCTCTCAGACACCGACGCGCGGACGACGACGTGCCTGGCAGTCGCGCCCCTCCTCCCAGGCTCTTAGGCTCGCAGCCGAGTAGCCAACCACCGAGGTGCTGACGACCGACTCCACGCCACCAGCCACCAAGCAAGGCGCAGGCGCCCACGCCGCCTAGGGTTGCAGTGGCAGAATTTGCAAATTGGGATTTGGGGGAATTTAGGTGTACTCTGGTTGTATTGGTGATTTGGTGAGATGGGCTTAGCTGGGCGCCTAGGCGTGGGCCTTCCTTCGGCTTTGGGCTACCTCCTCCGGACTCTGGAAAGGGCAGTAGGCTGGGGAGTTGGCGAAGCCTCTGGCCGCTGGTCTGCCGTCGGGAAGTGGGAAGAAGCAAGGGAGTTACTGTCAACGCCCGAGAGGCGGGGGGGTTCGCCAACACGGCTACCTCAAGCTGACCTGACCTCGCCCGATAGCTGGGACCAACCCTACATGTAGCAGAGACTCCATTGTTGACGGCAACTTAATGCTAGAGTTTGTGGGCTCTTGTCAAGCAATTAGAAAAAGTGAAGAAAATGGTCTAGCTGTTTTACTCTCACTAGTTAAATTTACTTGTCATTTTAGCATAGGAATGGAAATTAATGCGTTGAATATGGCCTAGGAAAAGTCAAGAGGACACGTATTTGCGAACTAAAAACTCTTTACTAAAAACGACATTTTTGGACCAGGAAGAGTACGTTGTCGAGTTGTTTTCTAGGATTCTTGCATTATTCCCAGTCAAGGATTAATTCACTGTTCAATATTCGGATCAGAGAACACGCCCAATGTATTCTCCTCTGAAAGGGGCAATATCCAATGCTATTTGCAGGGAAGAAAACGTGAGGCAAAAGTTGATGGGAATTTCCTACGATTTGTCTCAAGAGAGAAACCTAAAGGCTGCTCTGCTCAGTTGTGCCGCCGCCAAGAGCCGTTGCCTCGCCGTCTCCGGAGCTGGCGAGGGTGTCCGTCCATACTCCAGGACTGCCGACCGGCCGGCGAGAGGATCAATCTGATGTGGGATGTGAGGGGGTAAAGAAACGGAGTTATTGCTCATTTCTGAAAGGTGCGAGGATGACATTGGGCTTCCTGAATCTAAAAGCGTAATATGACATTACGTACCTTTCACTCCTCCCATCCAACCGCACTCTTAGGGCATAATACATTGTGATCTAATTTAATCCCTTCAGATTGACTCGGAATTTGAATTAAAATCCCTTCCAATCCGAAAGGATTAGTTCTAATCACTTCCTATCCAAACAAGCCCTTATATGTTTCCAATAAACAGTGAGATTCAACAAACCCTACCACCCACACTTTAGACAATGTTTAGAACGTAGAAATTTTATCGATTTCTATAGGGCATAAACTATTTCGTAGGTTTTTTGTGATCCGGAAAATTTCCCCTCCTTTCAAATGTGGGCTTGAGGTTGGTAATAGGTTGTCTTTGGTTTCTTAGGATTTGACCTTATGACCTTTGGTATATGTCGTACTTCATGTATGTGTAGCTCACCACTATCCATACCTACAACGATGTATCGATACCGCCTCACACCCGCTTCTCCTGTTAGTGATCACCATCACACCAACGCCTCATCGTCTTGTCTTACCGCCACCTTCCTCTCCTATCATTCTACGCACCCAAATCACGGTAGACGACCTGCCTCAGACTTGCACGGATCTTGGCAGGCCATCTGCCATGCCCTCAATTCGCGATAGGCCACCTGCCGCTAATTAGGAGCGCGACAGGTGGCTTGCCGCACCCCTAGCGTGCAGTAGGTCCCCTGTTGTACGTTTTGAGCACGACACATATGTCATTTTTGTTAATTCGTTCGTCTAAAATTGTTTTTGCTATTTTACTTTAGAATCATGTTATTCTAGCCAAAAACTCGATAGATGAACTCATATAGCTTATTTCGATGTGGTACGAATTAGGCCTAATCCTTTGAATGGACAGGAACATCCATCTAAAGTGTGCCCCTGTGGCCCTGTCCTCCATTGTTGGTAGGAAGTGAACGCTACCAGCCCTATCTTGTAGACAAGACTAAATCATTTATTGTTTGCAATTTTTGTTGCGCTCATCTAATTTCTTTACACTATTTCTTTCTGTGGTACCTGGATGATTTATTTACATTTAGTAGTAGCATATATATTTTTCATTAGATTAGCAAGGGAAAAAAAGGAACAGATGGCTACAGTGGACCCAGTACCACTGGAAAACCTCATAAGTCATAACAAAGGTATGATGTGCATTTAAGCCAATGTGGGGTTACAAATGATTTATAGTTGTGATTTGGAAGGTGAGTAGATAAATGCCTTTGCCCCAAGTCCAATCAACCTCCAAAACCTGAATTATTGGGATGAAAAAGATCAAGGGTAAAAAGATCATTTCTTCATCCTCAAGCACATCATCACAAGTGAATGCAAAAAAAAAAAGGATATATATATATATATATATATATAAGTCACAAAACAATGGAGTAGGAGTTGTACTACTACTAGGATTTATTGGGTGGGGCCATATGGACGGGAAAGCACTATTTATGACTTTGTTCTGGGTATCTTAGATCATATATAATGGGTTTACATCAGCTGTCTATAGTCTCTATCATGTAGAATTTAAACTGATATAGATGAAACAAAATAAAGAAAGAGAAATATGTTGTCTACAATCATGTAACCAACTGTATCATCAGAACCAAGAATGAAATATCTTAGGTCTATAAAAGCATTAAAAGATTGTGCCATCTATAAAGACAAGTAAAAAGATAACTCATTATATCAACTGTTTATAATATTGTCTACAGATGATATAGAGGGTTACTATAAACAACAACTGTTTATATTATTGTACGTGCCCTCCAAGTCCTTTGACTGTGATCTCGCAATCTGTTGTTACTTGAGATGGGTACCTCGTGGACCCACTGTCACTGACAGTATGGCCCAGGGAACGTCAGATGCAAAAGGACCCGAGTATTGTATATGCCATGTGTACCAACGAACCATCGCCATCTCATCATTTCATTCCCATATATTCGTCAGGATGGAAATAAAATCGATTTTATTGTAGGATTTATTTGTGTTTTGAGTTTTTTATCCGAGCTAGGAACTACAGCAACGAGTATCATACCTGAAATCACATTGACACAATGTAAAACAAAGGAACTTAAGACATTGACAAGAGAAAAAAAATTCCCCAAAATTCATACGGAAGCTGCTCCTTTGCTCCGACGGCACTGTGGAAAATTTTCATGTAGGATTCAGGTCCTCCAAAATTCCTCAGTTTTCGTTTATTCCAAACGCAACGAAGCCTCAGAATCACTTATTGCCACTTGAGGCAGATTGAGTAGTTTTACGAATTTCTCGAGATTGAAACCACTCGCTCTAGCTATATATATCTTGATTATTGTACAATACGACTTTCAATCGAATCCTTTAGAACTAAGCCCCACATTTATCACATAATCACTGGTTTTATAATCTCCAACCCAAGCATGCCACTACAACATTAAAAAACATATTTTTTTAGACGAAAAATAATAGTTTTCGCATCAATGCCAAAAAAAAAACACTGAAGGTGAGAGCAACCGAGCATCGTCAGCAGCATCTCATAGGTATCCGGATCCTCTGCACATTGTAGAGTTTCACGAGAAAAGCATAGTAGAAACAGTGGAAGAGTACTGTAGCGAAAATACTGTAGCAATTAATCCTACCAATCAGTCTTTTTTTATTAAACGGTAGAAATCGATCCTAATGTACCTTACTGTACATCATCTGCAGCGACTTCTTGTGTCCCAATCCCATCTCATACACAGTACACACAGTAGTACAGCGGTATCTGCTTGGAACAGTCGCCTCGATTTATTTATGAAGCAGCTAGGTTTGGTCGGTCTGGTACTCCGCATCAAATCAAATTTATGCCCTCAATGATGTGTAAATGGCACCTGGCTGCCGTGCCCTTCGTGGGTTTTGCATTTTGTTTTCGATCGCCATGAAACCTCGAGAGCACCTACTGGCAGTGGCAGATCGATCTGATTGAGCTGATCTGACGAGGAGGAAGAGCCGTTGCTGTCGAGGAACGTGACGCAATTACCCTTTTCACGAAACACCCATGAGAAATTATTGTCTAAAGGGCGTAAAAGAAAGCTCTCCATCTAGTTGAAGAGGGTTAACAATATAGCACAAGTGATTAACACAAGGTTATATGGGGTGGTATTGTGACTGAATGCTAGTGATATTTTTGTCCTTTTGGAGCAAAGAAGGGCAGGATAAGTGAAAATAGATCTTCTACACTAAAGTATTCAGTAAAGAGAATCTACGATGTGTGATATTAGGAAAAAATCTCTACTATCCAACCGAGAGATAAATGTAGATACTATAGCTACAGTATTTTGCTATATTATTTCCTATGTTGCTATAGTTCCACTGTAGTATTGTCCGTGTTCTGTTAACAAAACTGTTCGTCAGAACTGCAGCAATACAGAGGATCCGGAATCAGGACAAGTACTTACATGAAGTCATGGTCTTCGGAGAGGCCGTCAAAAGGTGAATCATGACCCATGACATCACATGCAGTTTGCAAGGGAAGGAGCGATTCAACATGACTGTTCATCACAAATTTTTGTGTCAGCAGCTAGCTACTTGCATTCATCAGTCGCCTTTCACCGGCAGCTGGTATTTATTCACCCAGAACCTTCCTGCAATAAATAAACGGCCGTGCATTTTTGCATGTAGGTACGGTTAAATATATATTGATCTAAGATCAGCTCTGCAAAACGATGTTAGTGTGCCTACTGGTGGATCACTAACCAACGTTTTATACTCGTGACAGGTGTACACAACGAATACACGGGTTCTCATGGCACTCACTACTTTATAAACACGACGTAAAGGTTATGTTTGGAACACACAATTTTTTCTAGATTTCTGCGGGAATCAAAATGTTTTATGTAAAATTCCTGTGAAATACCTGAAAATGCTCTGAACTAGGGGATGAAACGACGTTAGTAGCAGTAATTTCTAGGTTCTTGCTCACGAAGTGCACAAAGTTAGGAACAGCTTGGCATATTGCCTCACAAGCCGGGATGGCAAAGTTGTAGTAATCTCGATAGTGAGGGGCGAATTGGAATGGCGATGAGCGCAAGAAATTCCCTGCGGCCCACCATCCCGAGGCGGATCGGTTCTACCAAGATTACATATTTGCCCCCTCGAGCTAGGCTTCTAGCTGCACGTAGTATTCTCTAACCGTTTCTTTTTTTTAAAAAAAAATTTACAAGAGAAGACGAACGCTCACGCTCACGCACACTTCACTCGCATCACGCACACCCATACACGCACGTGCGTCCTACTACTGCATATGGTAGGTCTCAAGTGAGGGTCGCTGATTAAATCCTGTATTTATCCAGCACCTTAGGAAGTGCGGGCATACGTTTGTACATTTAGGCACACGGTGTGAGGTGAGGTGACCGTTGAGATCAAGCCCGGCAGGGCTGCCTGCACGACAGTAACGCTAGCCACCAAGCACAGCTCGATCCTCACTCACCGATTACAAGAATTTTTAGCAGTATTAACATTTTTTACCGTATTTATAGAAATGGTGATGTTCCAAAATTTTTGGCAAAAATAACGTCACGTCTGCGACGGCATTGGCTTGAGACGCCCACACCACCACGTCGCCACATCGCCAAGACGGCCGGTGTGTGGTGGCGCAGACCACACGGCCGCCGTGCGATTGCCCCGCCGCCCGCCACGTGCCCCTGTGTCGATTAGAGTTAGGGTTTCGCAGATTTCGTAGCATTTTAAAAATATAGTAAATTAGTTCAAAAAAGTATGAAATTTTACGTGAATGTTCGTAACACGGTCTACTTTCTTGTGTAATTTTTTTTCATAATTTTATTCTTTCAGAATTTTTCTCGCAATTTCATATAAGTGTACTGTTTGCACGAATTTGTAAATGTAGAAAATGAGGTCCAAAAATTATGATTTTTTTAGGCTCCTCACGCAATGGACTTGATTGTGTACTATTTCAACAATTTTATACGTCTCAAAAATGAAGGATTTAGGTCGTGAATATTAGAAATTTAGGTTTCGGAAATTAGGGTTTCGTGATTTCATATGACTCAGAATATATGGGAAAAAACTACGTTAAACTCCCTTGGAGACATCGATATACAATATGTTGCTTTCTGGAGACGTGCAAGGCATATTAGGGTTTCCAATAAATTAGGGTTTGGAATGAAGTTGCAATGTACGTTTTCATACAGCTAATTGTCGACATTTCAAGCGTTACAAGCATTACATGAAACACGCGTGGGTTTATTATAATCGGGATGTAGGAGGAGGGGAATTATCACAAGTAACCCGATCAAATAGGATACTCTTTGTTTATTTATCGGTTTAATGTGGATGATGTTCATTAATATTGTATTATACGACATGCTAGATAAGGTTGTCCACGAACCAACTGAGGGAAATACGTGACATGAGGATCATATAACGATGTACCGTAACCTCCGACTCGTGTGCGCTTTGAAGGCTACGGTATATTGTTATATGATCCGCACGCCACGTATTTCCCTCAGTTGGTTCATGCGCAATGTTATCTAGCATGTAGTACAATACAATATTAAAGAATATCATCCACAGAAAACTGAGAAATTAATAAAGAGCGTAATATAGCATAAACAATAGGTGTGTGCAACTAGTCTCCGCGGCAATCTCTTTTCTTGCTGAGCTCACCTCATCACATAGTAGCACCTTCGATGCATGTTCAGGGCACAAAACATGACCATTATCCTACAGCATAAAAAATAGGCATGTTAGAACATTACAGTAGTGATGAGAAATAGGAAATTTTGAAGCACGGTTGATTTCTGACTCTAAGTTCATAACAGTAAGAACTAAGAAGACTTCAACAGATCACCTCTAACTTGATAGATGCAAATCATTCGATTGTATTACCTGACTGATTCTAAATGAATGGCAGAAAGCACATTCATCTTCAAATAAGTTGATTGGTGTTTGCAGTCTCTTCAAACCAGTAGCACCTTCGTTGTCTTCCAGCGACATAATAAAAACGTAGCAAAGATGTCAGTGCACCGTACAGTGAAGAATGTAGTAAAGATGCAAATTATGCATAACTCGTACAAGTTTCGTTGTACATAAGAAAACTAGGCTGAGAAAATATTACATTACGACACTGAATAACGACCAAACGAGCTCAGTCTGTTGGGACAATTCTTCGCTGAGTGCCCAGGGGTTTTGCATATCCTGCACTTGCTTGTGCGGATAATACTGGTACATTGGCTGGCATCCATGTCATTCCAGAAGCGCCGCGTCTGCCGTCGCCCCTTCGCTGTTGTCTTCAAGTCCTTGTTCGGGCCCCATTGCACCATGGCCAGCCAAAAATCCTTGTACTTCATTACCAGGCCGTACGAGTGAAACTATGCACTCCATGTACTGAAAAGGTGCTACATGTCGTAGTACTCGGAGATGTACGGCGTATACATCTGCCTTATTTGCGCACACACCTTATACATGTGCGAGCATGGCTTGTTGCAGGTGCCTGTCGCCACATCACCCAGGGTGCATGCCTATTTCATTTCCCCCTGGCATGACTGTTGATGTGTTTCTGCCGAAACCTGATCTCGTACTTCCTCTTGAGACCATCGTTCACCCGGCTGTCATGCATCCGGCCCTTCTCCATATTCTGGTTCATGAGCCTCTGCATGTTCACGGACCACTGCTTGCCTTCCTCCATCTGTCGCTTGGCTGCAGTGGCTCTATTGACGAAATAACCAACAGTGCGAGTCCATATCTCCTTGATGATCGCGGTGATAGGGAGGCACCGCATACCTTTGAGGACACTGTTGTACACCTCGGATATGTTGGTCATCATAATCCCGTACCTTGCACCGTGTAAGATCGAGGATGCCGACTAGAAAGGGGTGAATATGCTGTTTTAAAATCTTTTGGCTAAACTGAGTTTTATGCGGAATTGTAAATCAATTCGGTTTTACTCAATTAAAACCTAGACCAATTAGTCTTGACTAAGTGCACCAACAATATAAGACTATTGATAATGATAGCAAACATACAAATACATGTAAGAAATTTAATTCTAGTAATGTAAATTGCACAAAGTAAATCACAAGAGAGCAAACCACGATGACACAAGAATGTTTTACCGTGGTGTTCGAAGACTTGCCGGTCTCCTCTAATCCACATTGAGGTAAGCCCAAACTAATTGGACTAGCTCCACGAATTAAGCCAAACACCTCAATTCCACTAGTGGTAGCTCTTTCCCGCTGCGGGTAGGTGAGCTCCAACCTTCACAACACGTCGGCCCTTCTCACAAGCTTCTTGAGAAGATCACCGAACCACGACGCCTCACGCTGTCTAGGTGTCGGCAAACACCAAGAGTAATAAGCCAAGCCCCTTGCTTGACTCTCACCACATGCAACGAATGCACAAGCTCAAGTATATACAAAATCCACCTCTAGATGCAACACATGCAACTAGAGACATCTCTCCTCGCTCACAAGGTGCAACACATGCACAATTGAGAGGAGAAGCTCACACTAGATCAAGAGAGTGAAATAGGATGCCAAAACTTATCCCCCAACTGGCCAAAGTAGGTATTTATAGGTCACACACAAAAACCAGCCGTTGGGAGCAGAAATCCCCAAAAATCAAGATTTATGGTAGTACTGCTTTACAAACGCTGGTACTACCGTTTTTACTGTTCAACGGTCCAAACGGGTGCATCAAATGCCCAAAAACTAGCCGTTAAAGTTTTTAGTGCAGTAGTACCGTAGTACAAATCTGGTACTACCGTTGGGCGGTCATACCGTGTCTCAGGGCGGTACTACCGCATGCTATTTTCAGCACAGACGACACCCGGGAAAAAGGTCATAACTTTTGACTCCGATGTCGGAATTAAGTGATCTTGGACTCTATGGAAAGCTTATTCAGAGGGCTACACATCCCATCTATTTGATTGATCTCAAACACATTTGATAAAATAAAAAAGCACAATTCCACATAGCCACTACCATGGTCTAAGTCCAAAGAAATAGCAACAAGCAATCTTAGACCATGCCAAGGGAAAATGCATGAATCCCAAATATTTGCAAACTTAGATTATGCCACAAGGAGTAAGTACACAGATTTCAACTATTTGCAAAACATATTTACAAAATATAGTCACATGCTATAAGGATTAAATTCATGAGCCTCAACTATTTGCAAAATACATTCACAGATAATAGCATCATACCACGGAGAGCTAGAGCAAGCAAGATTGAGCTATCAACACATAATGAGACTCAAGTTACTAGACAAGACCCCTCTTAATAGTACGGCAAACCTATACGAGCAATCCGATCTTCCAACCAAACATCAAGACTGGTAAAAGACTAGGAACACATCCTTAGCCCTAGTTAGTCATACATTTGCCTTGAGCATCCTCTTGAAGCTTGATGACACACATCTTCACTTCAAGTTCGGGTCATTTTCTTGATATGCATCAACCCATAATGCATCCTTCACGTGACTTCCATCAACATATGATGGGTCTTCTCTTGACTTGATGATCAACTCATGATCATCTTCTCTTCGAGATCTTGATATGCATCAACACATGATGCATACAATTCTTGAACCTTGACTTGATGACGATCAACTCATGATACCATCCAAAGTCTCCATTACCATGGAACATAACCTATTCATCCAACTCATAGAAAAGATTAGTCCCATAATGTGATTGATATTAATTATCAAGATATACCTGCATCAAATGCTTCTTAACAAGCCATTGCAGAAAGGTACGGTACTACCGCCAACTAGAATCTGGTACTACCGCACAGCGGTAATACCGCTCGACCAGATCGGCACTACCGATTTCCAGAGAATCAAAATCACAATAAAGCACGCTCTCTGGAAATAACGTACAGCCGAATAAAACTCGGTATTATCGACTTGCGGTAATACCGCAGAAGAATTACAATCGTACCGATTTTTAGAGAGAATCAAAAACACTTAGAAACGTTCGGACCACCTGATCAGACCAACGACCTGCGGTAGTATCGCCATTAAGTATCAATACTACCGACTTACGGTAGTACCATTTTTCATTTGCGGTCATACCGATTTTCACTGAAATTCTTCCAGAAACTTTTCAAAATGCAATGCATGACTCCTTTGTCTTGAGCCATGTTGAACTTTTATCATCTTTGCATTTCCTTTTCGTTTCATCATTCAAACTCCGGGACTAAGTCTTAAAAATATCTTAGCACACACATTAGTCCCACAACACAATTACAAATAATTGAATATAAAACAATATGACTATATATGAACTACAAAAGTTTTATATACTCGAAGGATATGTTTCAAAATAGAGATCCCCAATATATGTGAATAAAAACAATATGGATCAATACTAATGAAACCACAAAACATAGAGTGAACTCCCCCAAAATATGTGCATACACGAATGTGCAAATAAAAACATATGCACATATTCAAGTTAAACTTTTGGTGGAGTTCAACCTATATTTTGGATCTGAGGAACACAACAAGATATAAGAATATGATATCGAGTGCATATTTACATGATTTTCACCTTTTCATCCAAATAAGACTATACAATAGGTATATCAATAGAAGTATTAGTCTCACATATAGATTTGTCATTAATCACCAAAATACTCCATTAACTCATAATGGTGTGTCTAGATTCTTCACACCGTCTGTGCCATACAGAAGGGACTATTTCTCTAATTCAAGAGCGTGGCCATTAATCCACTCTGAGAAACTTATGGCACTATGGGGTTGCTCTCCCTCCAGTACCTCCGGAGTGGACTCCCTTGTATGCCTTGTAGTCTGGTGTTCGATGTCTCTCCAGATGGGGTCAAACTTCTGCCTCTAATTTTGCAGACACAATGCCTTGAACGTCTTCATAATGTACTGATTGTGGAACTGCTTGAACAAGTTAGATGCAAGATGCCTCATGCGCAACATAGATTGCACGTCGTTCCACTAGTAAGGGGGGCCATCCCATGCTACATGGTGTTGATGGCCGCCAACAACCCAGCATTGCGGTCCGTGGTAAGGCATACATTGGACCAGTCTCCCACCACCGCCGTCTTCACGTTCGATAGAAACCATAGCCAACTAGATGTGTTCTCGCTCTCCACAATGGCAAATACCACAGGGAGAAGCTGGTCATTCGCGCCGGCCACCACCGCGGTGAGGATGGTGCCCTTGTACTTATCCGTGAGGAAAGTGCCATCCATCGTCATCATAGGACGACAGAACTAAAAGCCCCCGATAGCCTGAGCGAAAGCCCAGAACACCCGGTCCAGTATGAAGCGGTTGGGCCCTTTCTCAGCATCTTCATGCTCAAGCTTGTTATGTACGTGCTGAGGTTTGATTCGGAAATCTGGTGAAGCAATCTCGGCATAAGGTTGTACGCCTCTTCGTATGTCCCGTACATGGACTCTATGACATTCTGTTTGGCTCGTCGGACCTTGCTATAGCTGATTGGATAGCCAACCTAATAGGTGACTTTCGACATCAACAGCTTGGGGGAGACGGACACGTCCATTGCAACTAGGTGCTTGATGAGGTTTGTCACATATGCAGAAGTCACGTTCCGATATTGCCATAGGGGCTCGCTAAGCTCGCAAGTGTGGTCGGTCACTGCCTTGACCGCGAATACCGAGCCGAAGATCTTTGCTCGGTGAGTGCTGACCTTGCCAGGGCAGCCTTCCACTACATACCTCACTGCGTAATGTTCGGGGTTGGACTGGTGCACTCGGTACACATGGCTGATGGACAAGGCATACCATGCTATAGCTTGTTGCACGATCTCCTTGCTAGGGAAGCGCTGCCCTACTAAGAGGGTCTCAGCATCAAACCCCCAGTAGGAGCCTTATTTTTGTGGCAGTACGAGCGAACGCATTGTGACATCTTCAAGTCTCAAAGCCACGTAAGGCACCTCCGATGACACAATTCCTCTGGTTGGACCACTAGCCTGGTGTGCGTCATCGTCGCTACCATCTAAGCTTGGGTCAGCGTCCTCGTCAGACTCCAACTGAGAGCCTGGTCCGGTAGATACTCATCGCAGTCAATGTGGGCTGACCACCACGATTCCGCCCCCTCATTTTGCACAAAATGATACGTGAGATAATCCTCCGAAGCAGCACATTCCGTGTTGCCGTCTTCAGGCTCGGGCTGTGCTTGCTCGCTTGTAGAGGCCCCAAGATCATCAAGGTGGCCCGACGCCCTGGGTACGAAATTCACATACACCATCGGTCTCCCGTAAATAGCCGCCTCGGGCTGGGAGGCAATGTGCATGTATTAGCTCTATGCTACGCTTATAGCCACCTTGACGAGCTCCCACACATCATTCATGTAGGCGATCCCCTCGATCACAACTTTCTTTCTCGTTGCCTCCGTGAAGAACTCCCTCCGGATGTAACTTCGAAGCTCGTGAATATTCATCGCGTCGAGCCCCTCTGCTTGGACCACCTTGTACTGGCATCTCGATATGTCCAACACGTCAGGTCTGGCTTGTATGAGACCATTGCCATAAAAAAACATACAAGTCTTGCATGTTCGACATTACCTAAAGCCACAACAACCCCATCCGCGGTATATTTGTGTAATTAGATACGATAAATTGCATGCAAGTGATGGATTATATACGACTAATTAGATATGACTAATTATTTACCACTAAACTAATTAACAAAGACTAAACTAACTAATTACGACTATTTAATTACCACTAAACTAACTAATTGCAACTGATTAATTACCAATACATAAATTATGAGTAGTTTATTCACACTAATTTAATATGCGGGACTCATAACCACTAAACTAATTAATTAATTACCAGCGAACTAACTAATTACCTCTAAACTAATTAACTACCAGTAAACTAACTAATTAATAACCAGTAAACTAACTAATTAATAACCAGTACACTAACTAATTACGGTAAGACGACAAAAGCATCCGACAAATTACCTACCCTTCGGGGTAAGCTATAAAAAAACTGAGCGACAAGCGACGAGCAGCAAGCAAATACTTTATCTCTAAAAAAATTAATTATGTTAAGTTCTCTGAGTTCTTAGCGACGAGCACCAGAACGAGAAGCGAAACGCAATTGAGATGAGCGAAGAGCAACTGCGAGATCTCGGTATTTATAGCCGAGCGAAGGAGGAGCCGCTACGTTGGCACCGGGAATTTCAGGTGCGATGTCTACGCGTAGCACTACGGGCAAGGGGGGACACCCGCGAGGAGTCGACAGATATGCGGAGGAGGGAGGATGGGCGGATCAAAATATGACCACTAGATGGGGGCCATGTGAGAGGAGGGAGAGCAGGGCTGGCGAGAGGGGGCCATGCGTGTAGGAGGGGGAAGGGGTAACGCGTGGCGGGATAAAATGAGTACACTTAAATGGAATTGCAAGGTAAAATCAGAACGAGGAAAATTATGGACAAATTACACAAGAAATTACACCGTGTTACGAGCATTCAAGTAAAATTTCATAATTTTTGAAACCAATTTGCTTTATTTTTAAAATACTACAAAATCTGCGGATTATCAGTTGAAACTCTAACTCTAACACGCGAACCCTAACACTAACACACGGCGGACGTCGGGGCCACCGCACGGCGGCTGTGTGGGAGCCGCACCAAGACGGGTCGTGTGGCGTGATGACGTGGGGTCATAAGCGGCCGATGCATGGCGTGGCGATCAAGGTCAATTTTGCAAAAAAAAAATCTGTTGCGGCTATTTTTGTAAATACGAAACGAAATCACGCTAATATGATTTGTATACTCTGCCGGCTTAAATTCAAACTCGGTGAATTAAGATTGAGGTTTGTGAGGAACGGTGAAGACTCTCTTTGTGTTTTTTTTTTGCCTTTTGATCAAGTGTTAATTTCTGATTTGGTGTATCATTATGAACCTTGCAAATAGAGTACTTAAGAAAAACCATGGGCATGCCGAATGAAGCACAAGTAACTCAACCAAGCCCAGAAATATTCCTCCAGTTTCGAAATTGTAGCATCCCGTTTTTGGTTGTTGAATAGTATCTTTCCGTTTGTCTTCTTGGTTTTCAAAATCTATTTCAAATTATTGTGTATTTGCAAAATTCTCTAGTTCTGCCTCATTTCAAAATTCGGGTTTCGAGTTCAGCTCGAATTTCGGTTTCAATTCGACTCCCCTCTTTGGGCTCGGCCCATTTCTTTTCCTGGGCTTAGCGCCAAGCCGCCTTGGCATGCTCGTGCCCGCTCTGCTGCACTCCCGTGCACTCACCTGCTCCCCTGCCTGCTTTGCCTGCTCTATCCTGCCGCCACCCACCTCGGGACCGCGCTCCTCCGAGTCTATCAGCGACTCCCTCCTCCTCTCCTTTGGGCTATAAAGAGCCCGAGCTGCCCCCTTCATCTCCTTTCCCCACCCAACTCTTCCTCTCTCACTCTTGTTGCTGTGGTTTGCCCGAAGACCCGAGCTCCGAGTTCAAGCTGCCACGCACCTCCTCTCGGTCCTCGCCGCACCAGTGCAGCCCCTACTTCTACCCATGTCATTTCGTGTCCCAGAGCTCTTTGAAGCAATCCCCTCACTCTGTTTCAGTTTTGTTTCGCAGGAGCCGCCGCATTTCCTCTTCTACTTTAGTCCCAGCTGACCCCTTCATCGCCGTCCTCCTTCGCCTTCGACTGTGAGCTTCCCCGCCGCCGTTTGCCATCCTCTTCTGGCCTCTCTCTCGGTCTTGGTGAGATTCCCGTGCTCTGTTCGCTTTCTTGTCTTTTCGACCATCCTCTCAGTGGCGACCACCCTCTCGGTGTTCGACCAGACCCTCTGACCAGAGTCCTTCTTTCGACCGCGTCGAGCAGCCGAGTCCTTCCTTCGACCGGTCCCTCGACCACGTTGAGTAGTCGAATCCTCTCTTTTCTTCGACTACATTGAGTAGTCGAATCCTTCTTTCTTCGACCACGTTGAGTAGTCAAATCCTACTTTTTCTTCGACCATGTTGAGCAGTCGAATCCTTCTTTCTTCGACCACGTTGAGTTGTCGAATTTTTTTTCCGACCATGTCGTGTAGTCGGACCTCCTTCCAACTATGAAGTTGGATGAGCAGTGTTCGAAACCAAAACTTCATAAGCCCGTTCTCCTCCGTTGTAACTCCGACTTCAGTGAAATTTGTTTCTAAATTTGTCTAAATTCGAGATCTTGCTTTTGGCTCTGGTCTTATTTAATTTAGAGTTTATTTGCTATTTCTTGTCTATTTATTTGTCATCTTTGCTTGTTTTTTCTCTTTTTTTTGGTGCGCCCGTTCGAGTAGAGTTCGAAGAAGCAGGAGACTTCTAGTTTGATCAAGCACAAGACTACCAAGATTCTCTTGCCTTTAACCCAGTGTCGGGACCCAAAACTACGGTTCGGGACCCTTCAGGTTTAACGACTAGCCCAGATCATGCTAGTGCACAAGTGTCAACAAAGATGGCAATCGCTCCATACAAGCTTAATAATAACATAAACGGTTAACTTTGATAATCAAATAATGGTTTTGACCTTAAGGTCGAGTTTACAAATATTGAGCCACGCAGGCTAACATAGGAAATAAGCAAAGCAATGAACATAAGCGGTAGTGGCACCCCATCGATTCGCCACAGCAACCGATCGATCAAGACCTCACGATCGGGCACCTTCGATGAACTCGTCCTCGTATCTTTGGTGAAGACTCCTCCTCTGCTTGATTCGTCAAAACAAGCGTGAGTACACACCGTACTACGCAAGCCACACCACGAGATGCAATATTTACATGCGGGCTTATTACAAGAGAAAGGCTTTACGTGGCTCTTTTGCATAAATGCAACTTTTGCAATTGAATACAATTTAATAGATTAAAGACAGTAAAACAAATAGACAATAATCATTTTAACAAGTTATTTCACAAAGACACACACAGTCTAACGGGTTATTCACATAGCTAAATGATTTATTCACATAGCTCCCTTCCCACACAGTTTTATGAAAATCTACCCTAGTGTCAAATCCCGAGCATTGTCCATGATCATGACGCGCTATTCGAATAGATTAAGTTACACTCTGCAGAGGTTTGTACACTTTACCCACAAGATACAATTAGTGTAGCTAACACTAATCATAACAAAGCATTTCAGATACCTTATCTTACTATGCTAGGCCTGTCTCAAAATGCAGACATGTGGTCGCACAGAAGCTCATTCTTTAGAGCACATGGTGAGGTCCTTAATTGACCAAGGCAAGACTTCCACATGCCATCACACGCAGACACTGATTAATATTCACATAGTCCACACAGTTCACACAGTCCACCCTTTCACACAGTTTCCACCACTTGCCTCGGCCCAATCCTTTTACCACCCCATTGGTTTTAAGTGCAACACATGTCACAAAGACACATAGTACACACAGCTTTTATCACATAGTTGCATATTCACTTAGTCAAATTTATATAGCAATCTACATGACAAAAGATTCGTGGCATGGCTAAGCAATCTACTCAGTATTAACCAACCCACGTTGGTGCTACAATAATTACCAACTAAATATCAACTAGGGTGACAAAGGATCATGGCATAACAATTACACAAGGAAGACATAACAATTTGGAATTAACTACTACACCCAAAACATTTAAATAAATACTTGAATTAAGATGCGAGAATTTGAATCAAGATACTTTTATAAACTGGGAAGCAAGATGGTCAAGGGCATAGCTTGCCTTGAAAAGGATCTAGGAATTGATCTTGGTCTTGGAAAGGTCCTTCTTCTTCAACTCTTCCGGAGTCGTCAAGTCTACTCAAAACGACACAAACAAACAAACTAAATAAAAACCAGAAGCAAATAACTCCAATAAAATAAATAAAAAGCTCCAATAGATAGATCTGGATTTTAGACAAATTTAGGAATTTGAATGGATGGATTTGGAGTTAGGATTCAAAAGATATGAATTTTACAAGTTTTAACTTAACTCGAAATTTAAATGAATTTCTAAATTTAAACAAAATCAAATTTAAAAAAATTTTGGTTTGATGAGCTAGATCTTAATTTTATATGAATTTAGAAATTTGAAACACCCAATTTGGAGTTTGGATGCAAAAGTTATGAATTTTACAAATTTAAACCTAAATCGTTATTTAACAATTTTCCGAATTGTTTTTCTAAAGGAAATTCTAATTATTGCGCAAGGTGACGTCGTGAAGGATTTCGGAAATTTAAAAGAATTAAAGAATTAATCGACATGTGGGACCCACATGTCGGTGACCCGCCACGTGGACCAAGTCCACCGAGCCATCGATCTGGGCGGCCGGCGACCACGTGGGCACTCACGTGGCGACACGCGCTGCCGACGCGGCGCCACTGGCGGACACGCAAGCACGGGCCGAGCCGACGCCGACGTGGGACGGCGGAGGCGGCGCAAGACGGAACCAAGGGTCCGGCGAACAGCGGCTCACGGCGAGAATGGGTGGTACGGCGCAGTAGCTAACGCTATTGCGAACACGAAGAGGTACCTCCGGGTGGTTGAGGTGGGCGGTGGTGGCGGCGGCGAGGTCTGAGCGGCGGCGGCTCGGGTTTTGTCAGACAAAGGCCTCGGTGAGGCCTAGGCGACGCGAGGGTCCGGAGGTAGAGGAGGCGATGGCGAACTTCGGTGGCGTGCTCCCGACGACGCTGGCGGCCGGCGGCAAGAATCAAGAAATTCCACCGCGGAGGAGCTCTAAAACTCAAATTGCGGGCGGCTGGGGCTCGGGAGGAGGTGTGGGTTGGGGTTTGGGAAAAGGAGGGGTGCGATCCGGGGTGCTTTTTATAGGGGCGGGAGCTCGAGGAGGCGGCTGCGTGGAGGTCGTGGCGGCGGCGAAGCATGAACGTGGGCGCAACCGCCATGAGGATGAGGGGTTCTTGAGGGTGGCGGCGTGGTCGTGGAGGTCGTGGCGACTCGCGGAGGAACGGGAGGTTGAGGCGCCCGCAGTGAAGCTTCGGCGTTGACCGCTAATGGCGATTCTTGTGGCAGCGTCCGCACGGAGAAGAACGCGGCGAGGACGAAGGTGGTGGGGTCCACACGCCAGAGAGAGAGAGAGCGAGGCTCGCGCGCGAGGGTGGAGATCTAACCGCTCGGCGTTGATCCAACGGTGGAGGAGGGTTTAATGAGATGAACAGGATGGGCGAAGGAATTCGCCCAATTCCATTTGGAGATTTAAATAGCTTTTCCTTTTTAATAAAATACCAGAAATTCAAATAAGCAATGGAAAATAGCAAAAGACCTTGGAAAAATTCCAGAAAATTCTAGAAAATATATCCAAGCTCATAGAATCCAAATAAAATAGTTTTGACTAATGTTCATGTTGGAATTATTCATATTAAATTGTTTTGTTACTAAAGGTCCAATATTAAGCTTTTAATTTAAATTCAAATAAATCCAAATGGTGGACTCTCTCTCCTACCAACTATTCAAATGATTTTTAAAGCTCGAAAAAATTGGGATGTTACAAACCTCCCCTTAAAGGAATCTCGACCGAGATTCAAAGCTAAATGGAGAAAAGGTCAGAACTCGGCTTTCAACTCTTCTTCACGCTCCCACGTTGCTTCACCTTCCGAGTGGTGGCTCCATCGCACCTTGCAAAACGAATCGTTTTGCTTCGTCCGACGCTCTGCGACATCCAAAATCTTGACCGTTGTTCTTTGTAGGTGAGGTCTTCTTTAGTTCAATTGACTCTAACGGTGCTTGTTCTTCCCAAGACACGAAGACACTTCTTCAATCGAGAGACATGAAAGACATCATGGACTCTCGCTAGCGCATCATGGCAGCCCAAGCGATAAGCTACTTCCACGGCGATCCAAAATCTTGAACGGACCAACATACCGAGGGGCAAGCTTCCTTTGGCGTGGAACCTTTTCACACCTCGAGGGGCGAACTCGGAGATACACAAAATCTTCGCTCAAATCGAGATCACGGCGGCGATTATCCAGATAACTCTTTTGTCTCGATTGAGCTATCTTTAGCCTCTCTCGATCATGGACACTTGCTCTTCGCTTCTTGAATAATATCCGACCAAAGATCAGACGTTCGGCGGTTTCGACCCGATTCAACGGGGTTACGCAAGCACGACCATACAAAGCTTCAAACGGTGACATTTGTAAACCGGCTTGATAACTGTTGTTGTACGAGAATTTCGCATATGGTAAACTCTTATCCCAACGGGTAGCATTTGCTAGCACATGCTCTCAACATATCTTCCAATATCTGGTTAACCCTTCGATCATCCATCCGTCAGGGGATGATACGCAGATCTTGAAATTTAGGTGAGTCCCTAAAGCCGTGCAAACTCGCCAAAATCGGAGGTGAACCGAGATCCTCGATCCGACACTATCTTCTTAGGTACACCATGCAAACTGAAAATCTTTGACATGTGTACAACTGCTAGACGATCTCTGAGTACGTGGTTTTGTTTGGTAAGAAATGGGCAACTTTAGTCAAACGATCTACTATTACCCAAATCGAATCGAACCCGAGTGAGTCTTGGGTAAACCGTAATGAAATCCATTCCGATTTCTTCCCACTTCCATTCTCGAATCTTCAAGGGTTGCAACAGACTGCTGGCCTCGATGCTCTGCTTTAACTTTTGACACACGCCGCACAAGGCGATTTAACTCGCGACGTCTCGCTTCAGATTCGCCACCAAAACCTATTCTTAACATCCCGATACATCTTAGTACTACCAGGTGAATCGAATACTTTGAGTCATGGGCCTCCTTCAAAATCACCGCCTCAATCCATCAATATCCGAACGCAGAATCGTCCATTGATCCACAAGATGTCTCGGTCATCCACCGTGAAGTCCTTGAACTTCCTTCATCATCTTCTTCTTAATGTCTGAGAACTCGAGTCTTTCTACCGAGCCGTGAATCGCTTCTCCAAAGTAGATCGCACTTCCAAGTTTGCTACTTAATCCTTCAGACACTACTTCTAGCTTCACTCGAATTCTTCTTGTAGTTCGAACAAGGCTCTTTCACTTCCGAGCATTGCGGTGACTCTTACTACCAAAGCATCTCAGAACGACATTGGCTTTACCAGGTGGTAATGGATTCCAAGATTATAATCCTTTATCAACTCTAGCCATCTCCTCTGCCTCATATTCAGTCCGATCGAGTGAAAATATATTTCAAGCTCTTATGATCTGTGTATACCTCACGGCGACATCGATGAGGTAATGACGCCAAATCTTCAAAGCATGTACCACGCGCTAATTCTAGATCATGGGTAGGGTAATTTTCTTCATGCGGTCTTAATCGCCTTGACGCAGAAGTTTACAGCTCTTCCTTCTTGCATCGGGACACATCCTAATCCTTGACGCCAAGCATCACAATAGATATCAAAATCCTTACGGATATCCAAGCAAAATCAAGATGAAATTTCAAGTCAAACGCTTCTTCAATTCTTGAAAACTTTCTCACAAGTCAGTCCAGTAAACTTTTTTCTTTCTTCAACAATTGCGTAAGAGGTTTAGCAATTGATGAGAATCCTTCAATGAAACGACGATAATATCCTCGCTAATCCCAAGAAGCTGCGAATCTGAGTGCAGGTCTTGGGTCATTTCCCAATGTAATCTGCCTTTTACCTTCATGGGGTCAATCACTACTCCTGCAATTGCCATTACATGACCAAGGAAGTCCACTTCCTTCTTCCGAAATCACACTTGCTAAACTTAGCATACAACCGATGCTCCCCGAGCTTCTAGGATTAATCTCGTGTTCAAAGATGTTCTTCTTCCGATTTGGAGTAAACCAAAATGTCATCAATGAATACGACTACAAACTTGTCCAGATACTCCATGAATACCTTATTCATCATGTTCATGAAATAGGCAGGGCGTTGGTCGACCAAAGGACATGACTAGGAACTCATAATGTCCATACCGCTGAGAAAGCGGTCTTAGGTATATCCTTGGGACAGATCTTCAATCGATGGTAACCTCGATCGCAAGTCGATCTTCGAGAACACTCGGCTCCCTTCATTTGATCAAACAGATCATCTATCCGGCAATGGGTACTTATTCTTGATAGTGACTTCATTGAGAGCCTAGAGTCGATGCACATCCTCATGCTTCCATCCTTCTTCTTGACAAACAAGACCGGTGCTCCCCAAGGCGCATTTAACTAGGCCTCACAAAACCTTTCTCCAAAAGTTCTTCTATCTGCTTTCTTCATCTCTACTAACTCATCGGTGGCATCCGATAGGGTCTCTTTGAGATGGGAGCTGTTCTCGCACTAGATCGATGACAAACTCGATGTCACGATCCGTGGCATCCCCGTAACTCTTCTGGGAATACATCTGGATACTCCTTGACGACTCGCACATCTTCCAACGGGACGGTCTTCAGGCTATTGACTAACAAATGCCCATTACGCACTGAGGTAGCTAGGAACTCCACTTTGTTTCCTTTGGTATCCTCGATTGTAACGGCTCTTCGGCCACAATCTAGCACGGCTTTGTGCTTGGTTAACCAATCCATGCCAAGGATGACATCTATGGTTTGGGTGTCTAGAATAATTAGGTTAGCTAGAAACTCAACTCCAGCTATGAGTAACTTAGCCCCTAAACAACCCACATTAGAACTTAGCTCTGCTCCAGGCGACTGGACTAACAGAGTACGCTTAAGATGCATAACTTCCAATTTATTCTTGGTTGCAAAACTCCGTAAACAAACGAATGCGAAGCTCCGTAATCAAAGTAATCAGGCAGTCTTGAATTCACTAGGAACTTACCCAAGACGACGCCCGGTGCTTCCGGCTCCTTCCAAAGTGACGTGATTAACACGACCTCGACAACGGACCGAGGCGCCTCCTGTTGATCGTTCTCGAGAAACTCCTTGGTTGTTCTGCGCTGGGGTCTTGGCGGTGTTGCTCCAAGGTTGAAGCGACGGGGTGATAGTTCCTTCGAGGACACCGATTAGCAAAATGCCCGGCCGACGGCAATTGTAACACACTCTTGGTTCACTCACGGTTGTTGTTCCTGAGGTGGGGTTGGTGGTGTAGGGTTACGAGAATTTCAACAAAAGGACGAGGTGTCAAGGCGGTGCAGTGTCCCGAAAGTACTCGTGGTCGAAACGATTAAACCGCTGTGGCACCACTCTTGCCCTCTGTTGTTGTGGCCGATGGCTTCCTTTGTCAATCATCCCACGCTATGTGGTCCTCCGCCTTGCGCTTGTCTTCCATAACCAATGCCTTGTTAACCAACTCCGAAGTGCAGGAAGGTGTGGGCAAGCGATCGACTTGTACCGAAGTTCATCCCTTCAAGAAGCGACTCTGGCGAGACACAGCTTCGAGCGACATCCTCTGGAGCATAGCGAGCTAGTTGGGAAAACTTATTCGTAGTCATCATCGACATACCCCCTGCTTGAGAGCGGAACTCATCCTTCTTCAAATCCATGATGCCTTCAGTGCACGGATATCTTGGCGAAAAGTCATGAGAATTCTTCCCAAGTGATATTCTGCGGTGCTCCATGTGCCAGCAGGTTCTCCCACCACTCGCCAGCCTACGCTCCATCCGATGGGTGGCATACAAAACCTTCTCATGATCGCCGCATTGGGTGATCGCAGCTTCCTCTCAATCACGCTGGCCAATCATCGACCTCATCGGGCGTGACATGTCCAGAGAAAGTTGGCGGACGGGTCCTCATGAATTCACCAACTTGATGGTCCCCGATGACGATGAGTGGGCTCCTCCCCGACGATTGTTGTTGTTGTTGTTGTTGTTCATGGTGCGTGATCCGTTCATCATCGATACATCATCCGAGTTTAGCCGCCATGAAAGCTCAAGTTCGCAAGTCAATAGGAGGTGCTTGGGGTGGTCTTGCCCCGTGAGGGGTTTGCTCGTTACGCCGATCCTTGAGCTCCGGATCCACTTGCGGCAGTATGGCGAGTCCGAACCATCCGTGAGGTTCCATGGGTCGAGATAAGGTAGAGAGCACAAGATGAGTTAAGAACTAGACGGGAAAGTAGATTAATCCCAACAAACACATCTCAAGAAACTTCAATAAAATAATCTTCATTAATAGCTTAATAGCATGGTCGCAACAAATGCCTAAAGGCTTTTGCACTCACACTTGCACACAGAAAATAAAGCTAACCTAAGCACACAAGCTACCGCCTAAAGGGCGACTATGAAAAGGGAAATCGCTAAGCTCGACTAGACGGAACTTAAACTAGCTACTCCTCGAGAAAGCCCCCGCAGCCACGGCTGCGCTCCTGCCTGGTGTAGACTCTGAAGTGAGCTGGCATCCTCATGAATCGGTTTCGATGCCCTGGCTGGTGCGCAAGCAGAGCAGTGTCTTTGAGTGCAGTCTGTTTGCTCCTCTGGTTGTCTTGAGCTCTACCGATCCTCCGAATCTCCTCTCCGGTCTTCTTCGACTTCTTCGGTTCTTCCGATCTTCCTCTTGATCGCCCCTCTAGCTCATCTCGACCATAGAGAGCGTGCTCTAGCACGGCGATCCTTTCTTCGCTTCTTCCCAGTTCGATAGGCGCACCTCTCGGTGGCGGCCATCTCCAGCGACCTCCCGAAAGCGGTGTGAATCGTGCGATGTACTATCGTGGCATTGCCCTCCCGCTTGTAGACGGAAAGTGCGCGGATAGCTCCCCTGAAGCAGCTCTGGGATGGTAGCGGAAGACGGTGTTCTGCAGTTCTTCCGCGTAGATGTGGTAGACTCGGAGTATGGCCAAGCGTGATGACTCCTGGATTCCTTGTGTGAAGGTGATCCTCCTGACTGAGATGTCCAAAGGCTGGCTACCTCTAGTGTTCCTCTGGCGAGACCGTCAAAGCGGCAGACTATACCACGATCCCGCCCATTGACCATGTACTCACCGCCTCAGACATCGAGGCGATCGAAGCCTCCAAGTGTCTGCGAAGAACTTCCACACTCTGCGGCAAGTCCTCCGCTGCAATCTCCAAAGGTCGAAGGTAAGGCATCTCACAAGACAGCATAAGAGGTAAGAACCACGTTAAAACAATGGGAGAGGAAAGAAATTGTAGCAATAGATGAGTCAAGAGAGATATAAGAGGAGTTAAGCAATTCATTTAGTCTTGTAAGTTAATTTTCTCTTAAAAATAATTTGGACACTCGAACGCCAATCTAACTAAGGTCTAGACCTACAACAAGATGGCTCGATACCACTTTTGTCGGGACCCAAAACTATGGTTCGGGACCCTCAGGTTTAACGACTAGCCCAGATCATGCTAGTGCACACAAGGTCAACAAAGATGGCAATCGCTCCATACAAGCTTAATAATAACATAAACGGTTAACTTTGATAATCAAATAATGGTTTTGACCTTAAGGTCGAAGTTTACAAATATTGAGCCACGCAGGCTAACATAGGAAATAAACAAAGAATGAACATAAACGGTAGTGGCACCCCATCGATTCGCCACAGCAACCGACCGATCAAGACCTCACGATCAGCACCTTCGATGAACTCGTCCTCGTATCTTTGGTGAAGACTCCTCCTCTGCTTGATTCGTCAAAACAAGCGTGAGTACACACCGTACTCGCAAGCCACACCACGAGATGCAATATTTACATGCGGGCTTATTACAAGAGAAAGGCTTTCAGGGCTCTTTTGCATAAATGCAACTTTTGCAATTGAATACAATTTAATAGATTAAAGACAGTAAAACAAATAGACAATAATCATTTTAACAAGTTATTTCACAAAGACACACACAGTCTAACGGGTTATTCACATAGCTAAATGATTTATTCACATAGCTCCCTTCCCACACGCTTTTATGAAAATCTACCCCTAGTGTCAAATCCCGAGCATTGTCCATGATCATGACGCTGCTATTCAATAGATTAAGTTACACTCTGCAGAGGTTTGTACACTTTACCCACAAGATACAATTAGTGTAGCTAACACTAATCATAACAAAGCATTTCAGATACCTTATCTTACTATGCTAGGCCTGCCTCAAAAGCAGATATGTGGTCGACAGAAGCTCATTCTTTAGAGCACATGGTGAGGTCCTTAATTGACCAAGGCAAGACTTCCACATGCCATCACACGACACACACAGATTAATATTCACATAGTCCACACAGTTCACACACATCCACCCTTTCACACGTTTCCACCACTTGCCTCGGCCCAATCCTTTTACCACCCCATTGGTTTTAAGTGCAACACATGTCACAAAGACACATAGTACACAAAGTTTTTATCACATAGTTGCATATTCACTTAGTCAAATTTATATAGCAATCTACATGACAAAAGATTCGTGGCATGGCTAAGCAATCTACTCAGATTAACCAACCCACGTTGGTGCTACAATAATTACCAACTAAATATCAACTAGGGTGACAAAGGATCATGGCATAACAATTACACAAGGAAGACATAACAATTTGGAATTAACTACTACACCCAAAACATTTAAATAAATACTTGAATTAAGATGCGAGAATTTGAATCAAGATACTTTTATAAAACTGGGAAGCAAGATGGTCAAGGGCATAGCTTGCCTTGAAAAGGATCTAGGAATTGATCTTGGTCTTGGAAAGGTCCTTCTTCTTCAACTCTTCCAAAGTCGTCAAGTCTACTCGCAAAACGACACAAACAAACAAACTAAATAAAAACCAGAAGCAAATAACTCCAATAAAATAAATAAAAAGCTCCAATAGATAGATCTGGATTTTAGACAAATTTAGGAATTTGAATGGATGGATTTGGAGTTAGGATTCAAAAGATATGAATTTTACAAGTTTTAACTTAACTCGAAATTTAAATGAATTTCTAAATTTAAACAAAATCAAATTTAAAAAATTTTTGGTTTGATGAGCTAGATCTTAATTTTATATGAATTTAGAAATTTGAAACACCCAATTTGGAGTTTGGATGCAAAAGTTATGAATTTTACAAATTTAAACCTAAATCTGTTATTTAACAATTTTCCGAATTGTTTTTCTAAAGGAAATTCTAATTATTGCGCAAGGTGACGCGTGAAGGATTTCGGAAATTTAAAAGAATTAAAGAATTAATCGACATGTGGGACCCACATGTCGGTGACCCGCTCCACGTGGACCAAGTCCACCGAGCCATCGATCTGGGTTTACCGACGACCACGTGGGCACTCACGTGGCGACACGCTGGCGCCGACGCTGGCGCCACTGGGCGACACGCAAGCACGGGCCGAGCCGACGCCGACGGGACGGCATGAGGGCGGCACAAGACGGAACAAGGGTCCTGACGAGCGGCTTCGCCGGCGAGAATGGGTGGTACCTGCCGTGTAGCTAACGCTATTGCGAACACGAAGAGGTACCTCCGGGTGGTTGAGGTGGCGGTGGTGGTGGCGAGGCGAGGTCGGAGCGCGGCTCGGGTTTTGTCAGACGGCGCCCGGTGAGGCCTAAGCGACGAGGGGTCCGGAGGTAGAGGCGATGGCGAACTTCGGTGGCGTGCTCCCGACGACGCGGCGGCTACGGCGGCAAGCAATCAAGAAATTCCACCCGTGGCGAGGAGCTCTAAAACTCAAATTGCGGGCTGGGGCTCGGGAGGAGGTGTGGGTTGGGGTTTGGGAAAAGGAGGCGGTGCGATCCGGGGTGTTTTTATAGGGGCGGGAGCTCCGAGGCGGCTGCGTGGAGGTCGTGGGCGGCGATTATGAACGTGGGCGCAACCGCCGGGATGAGGGGTTGAGGGGGGCGGCGTGGTCGTGGAGGTCGTCTTGCACTCGCGAGGAACGGGAGGTTGGGCGCCAGCGTGAAGCTTCGGCGTTGACCGCTAATAAGCGGATTCAAGGCGCAGCGTCCGCACGGAGAAGAACGCGGCGAGGACGAAGGTGGTGGGGTCCACACGCCGAGAGAGAGAAGCGAGGCTCACGCAGCAAGTGGAGATCTAAGCTCGGCGTTGATCCAACGGTGGAGGAGGGTTTAATGAGATGAACAGGATGGGCGAAGGAATTCGCCCGAATTCCATTTGGAGATTTAAATAGCTTTTCCTTTTTAATAAAATACCAGAAATTCAAATAAGCAATGGAAAATAGCAAAAGACCTTGGAAAAATTCCAGAAAATTCTAGAAAATATATCCAAGCTCATAGAATCCAAATAAAATAGTTTTGACTAATGTTCATGTTGGAATTATTCATATTAAATTGTTTTGTTACTAAAGGTCCAATATTAAGCTTTTAATTTAAATTCAAATAAATCCAAATGGTGGACTCTCTCTCCCTACCAACTATTCAAATGATTTTTAAAGCTCTGAAAAAATTGGGATGTTACACCCAGGCAAGTCAATACTTTGATCATTCTGAGCCTACATTTTATGCAAATTATATTCCTTTAAGTTACCAAAATTGCATGCTTTAATTCTTTAAGCAAATGTATGTTAACTCTTAAAGTAGTTAAATACCCATTTGTTGGTTAATTAATTATTATCCCATCCTTTGACAATTGAATTCGTTATTCCATATCACCCTAGTAACTATATGGTAAATTACTAGCTATAGGTTGTACTTAAGCGACATACTAGTCTTGCTTAAGTACTGGGGCATTAAAATGTCCCAACTATCATCTCTTAAATCATAAAATGGTTTTGGGCAGTCATGGGAGGTACATGACTGAAGTATTTAAGATGAATTGGTTTTCCTCCTCAAAACCCTGCTAAACTGCTATTACCACATCTGAGCGGATGGTATGTTGGTGGGGCGTAAATGTAGCGCAAGAATGGTGGGTATGCGGTATGAATCGCCCAAATGGCATTAAGGACTTAATCCGGTGAAGACCTCCCATTGTAAAATATGTGCAACCACAAGTCTACAAAGTGCAACTTGGCTTAGTAAAGTTATCGAACCCTGAAAGTCAGATTGCTGGAGAGGATCGAGGTAGTGCAAGCGGCAGATGTGTTCCGGTTTGAATGAGACACCGAGGTAAGGTGAAGTTGCCAGCTGTGCTAGTCGTTGTGGTTGGGATCAGCTGTGCTAGTTGTTGTGTGAACATCCCGCATAACTAATGGGTGCAACCCATATAGGTGAGATGACGGAAGGGGCGAGATAATTTGAAAAGTTATTGTGATGATGTCTCAACTACATGACCAATGAATCATGTGGGGCAACGAGTTGGTTATCTCTTGTGGGTACAGTGTACAAACCTCTGCAGAGTATAAACTATTTAAACAGTCGTGCCTACGATAAAAAACGGACATGAGAACTTACTAGAGTTAGTTCTATTTCAAAAAAAAACTTTATGGATGGAATAAAAACTGGTCGGGTTGATGTAACCCTGACTTTGGTTTGTTTCTGGGTAGTCGTACCCAGTGTTGTTCTCGGGTGGTCGTACCCAGTGTTGTTCCTAGATGGTCGTACCCGGTGTTGTTAATAGTGGTCGTAGCCACATTTCAAAATAAGCATAGGTGGAGGTAACCTCTACTGTTAGTTAATATTGCACAATTATTCTCTTTAATGAAATGCAATTTGGTTAAAATGTTAAGTGATAGGAATTTCTAATTATGATATTTGAAAAAATTGCTTTAGCAAATAAAAGAACCCGAGCCACCCTTGTTAAGCCTTGCATGTATATTATTGCATCTTGTGTATTAGCTCGCGAGCACGGAAGTTGTGCTCATCCTCGCTCTTTCCCCCAAATCCTCCTGACCACGCAGATCTTGGAGACTACGACTACTACGAGGACCCTGATGTCGATGGACAAGGCATCGATGAAGAGTAGTCTTGTTCTGTTAGTCTAGGTCTCGCCTCAGTCTAACTGGCTCATCGGTACTTGTGTACGACTGGTATTGTTCAAGTCCTTGGTTAATACCAGTCACACACGAGCTGCCCCAGTCGCTTGCCTGTGGAGATATGTGCTCTACCTCCCCTTTTGCTTCCGCTGTAGTTTCCGCTGTTTTTGTGATGTAATCATTTGCCCTGTTCGACCCTTATTGTAAAAGCTGATCTTACGTGGTCTATGTAAACTCTGATATATTAAATTAATGGATGGTTTAGTTTTCATTGTGTATGAACTGATGCAGTGATGTATTCTGTGAGTACTATTTACTGATCTAGAGAATACCATAGTATTTTTACAGATAATTTGGATTTGTGAAATCCGAGTCCGATAGAAACGGAGGCATGCGTACATGTTGTACCTTGTAACTAATGTTTCACAGTATAGTACTGAGCTGCTAATAAAGTAGTGCGCTTATGATATCACTGTTAATATTATTCTGCTAACGAGATTCTGCAGAAGGGCGTTCAGGACCATGGCTCGATGTTGGTGGAGGTGGTTGTAAGGGTCACGTGATGGATGGCTACTTGTTTATATTCTTCCAGCTGCGTTTCTCTTCTCTCCCTGAGCCGGTGGAGCAAGAAAAGGACGGTCTCCAAGATCTGCCTCTGCCATCTCTTCCTTTTCGATACCGACCACGGCCCTCAGATCCCCGAGGGATCTTCTGCGCCCAAGAGTCCCAAACGCACCCTGTGTTGTGAGGAGAGGCTAAATAGTATTCTTGTTAGTTGTTATTCTTGTTGTCTAGCTTTATTATTAATTAAATCCACAGAATCTAAATCTAAATGCACTTTCCTCACTCCTATGCAAGATGTTGGAGTATCATGTGCTCGTTTTAAAATTTTGCTATTCTACCGAATGGGTTTTACAATACTTATATTGCTTGGCCGATCCATTTACCTTGTGTTTTTACCCCCTCCAAAATTTGGTCTTAATCCCTACTGCTAAATCCAGGCATCTTAGGATTTGAGTTGACCCGACATTAGACCATAGAAACATCATTGAATCTAGTTGATCAAAACTCGGCAAAAGCTCCATTTCGAATGCGAGAGTTGTACGGTCTCCTACAAAATTCATGCACTCCAAACATGCTGAATATGTCAGATTTGAGACTTATAACAAAGTCAAACATACGTCAAGCTAGTATAAATCATAAGCCCAAGGATAGACTATTAAAATTTAATAGGGTTTAGCCAAATTAATGGGTCATTAGCTATAGTTACGATTTTACAAATATGGTGAAAATAGGTTGGGATGATAGAAAGCTAAACGTATTATAGTCATCACAAATTAAGTTGATCAGAAAGTATGTCTAAAAATTTAGAAATTAGTATCGTGCACAACATAAAATAGAATGATACTTTTCACGTCAGGAAGCGTGAACCGATGGGGATGGCACGATTCTCAGCCAACGCAACACACAAGAATACACAGCGCCCGTGTACCGCAAATCCCCCAGATCGGATTCCTTGGCCTGAACAAATTTCAAAGCTTTAAAGGCGAAAACTGGTGGAGTAATAAAGTCCAACAGTAACCAACGGTTCAAATCATGAAACAGACATCCAAAACTTTGAATTTTTAAAAAATTATTTAATCAACTTAGAGCATGTATAATGTCTGCTATCTATAGCAACTCTCAATGCTATCAGTATCAAAGACTAAGAATAAATTTCATCTGATGGGCCATGATGATATGATTCATTATAAGATTGTAGACAACACACAATCTTTTAATGTTTTTCTTAGTTCTGGTGCTACAGTCGGCTATAGGATTGTAAACAACGCATATTTCTCTCTTTTTATTCTCTTTCATTCACATCAACTTAAATCCTACGTAGCAGAGACTATAGACAGCTGATGTAAACCTATTGTATATAACTTTATAATTCAAGTCTTTTAGAGAGATATCAATTATCTGGGGTTCTTGCATTGTCACCTGTCACCAAAAACGCTCTAGCTTTTTTCTTTTATTTTCCTAAAACTGGCATGGAATTTGACATATTCTTGTCTATTACAAGTCCAGTATGCTTTTCCAAATTGTTTTTTCTAGAAGGGAGAATATCTAATGTGCGAGAGGAGATAACGTTCTTTAGGGGGCAGACAAGCTAGCCAATGGAACTGCGTCCTTATCCTCTATTGTTAATGTAATCGCATGCTTTAGAATAGCTCCAATTATTTTCTAGCAGGATACGTTTATTTTCCAGGTGCAATCAATCATAAAGGGGAAAAAAGTCAGCTTTGGTTCTTGATCTTTTTGTATGTTATATGCTGTTTCCATTATTTTTTGGGTAAAATATTTTTAAAAGTTGAGATCTTGATTGTTGTGTAAACTTACGCTGTGCGTGTGTCTATTGTTTTCTGTTACAATATTTACTATTATATTTGTAAGTTTTATAAGTCGCCAATGCATTTTGTTTGAATTTCTGAAACATTTTTGTAAGCCATTTCTTTCATATTTTTTTGGGATAGAATCAGAATAACTTTCTTAAAAAAAACATGCTTGGATCAGTCTGATCTTGTTGAACTGATTATTGGAGGTCCAGACATTCCACTTGATAACTTAAAATATTCTGGTTAGGTACATATCCAGACTCACAGATGCCAGTGTTTTCCCTTTTAGAAGCAAATGATAATGATTGACACAGATGTATGCTAAAGAAATATTGTGTTGAATACTTAACATAAACATCACAGCAACCTAAATTTGGGCTTCTGTTTATCCTTAGCAGAGAGCTAACATTTCCACAAGAGATGGAACTACAAAGAGAAGAAAAATAACAAGACAAAGTGAAAAACTAAGCAAACTAACTCTCCAAAACTTAGTATAGCATGAAAAAAAAGTATGAACGAATGACTTATATGTTTCGTCATCTGTGATCTTTATTTTGATTGCAATCCAAACACATATCCACACCATACCTGAATTAAAATTCAATAGAACAATATATACTTCCTCATTCATACATTCTTTATAAAGATAATACATGTACAAGATGGGATCAATAACTGTAACACAGTCATAACTATTCTTCTATTCCGACGTAATCACTTCGCAGTTACAATGGAAATACAATATTTGCTTTGTTGAATCTGAGGTCTTATCACTTTTTATTTTATTTTGAGAAGACCCTAACCCTAAACATTATTCTTTTTTTGTTTAACCAGATGAAGTGGAGCATTAAAAGTACCGAGCCATGGACTACAAAAGTACTGAGCCATGGACTATTCGACCGACCAAGCACTATATTGCTATTGTTTTGTCAGTCCCTCCCATCACCACAGTTTGCGTCATATGTTCATAGTAGCAGCTCTTAACAGAGCAGAGGAGCAGATGGCAGGAGTGCAGATGCTGATAAATGCTTCATCACATCTCTGGCTGTTTCAGTCCATCACCGAAACTTCTGTACTATGCCACAGCATATTCTTGATTGCTGCCGGTGGCAAGGTTTCACTGGAGCTGGTGCTTCCTTTGTTCAGATTACATGCCCGGCAAAGCGAATCACCTTGCGGAGCATTCGGAGTTTATGACTACAGAACAAGCATGCCCTTGGCAAATGACTCGTTGCACAAGCAGCTCATGACCCGCTGGAACGCAGCCAACATGCTCAGCATGCAAACTCAGCCTATCAACCATCTCAGATATCTGGTCTGACTCTGTGTGCTTTCTATCCTCCACTGTGAACTCATGGAATGCCTCATCGAGTTCAATCCAACTTGACCCCGCTGTCTTCTGAGACCCGGTTCCTTTCATCTGCGTTCTTGCTTTCGCCATGTCACTCCACTGCCCAGCCTCTGCATAGATGTTCGAAAGGACAGCATAGTTCCTTGCATTGGAGGGCTGCAGCTTGCTCAGCTCGTTCACTGCTATTTCTGCATACTCCACGTTCTTGTGCAGTCGGCATGCACTGAGAAGGGAGCCCCATATGACCTCATTAGGCTACCAAGGCATGCTTTTGATCAGGTCGATGGCCTCCGTGATGAGACCTCCACGGCCAAGAAGGTCGACCATGCAACTGTAATGCTCAATCTGAGGAACGATACCATAGTCCCTCTCCATGGTGGAGCAATACCGGCGGCCCTCTTCCAAAAACCCCATGTGTGTGCACGCATTAAGAACATTGATCAGTTTCACAGCGTCAGGGCGGAACCCATGTTGCTTCATTTGAGCAAAGAGGTCCAGCGCCTTGTCTCCATGCCCATGCATTGCAAACCCTCCAACTATGGTGTTCCACGACACTGAATCCCTCTCAACTATCTCGTGTCAAAGACATAATCAGCCCGGTTAACACATCCGCACTTGCAGAACATGTCGAACAGTGCATTGCACACGAGGGTTGATTTCCCCAGCTTCGTATTCCGCACATACCGGTGAATCCTCTTCCCAAGAGCAAGCGAGCCTGACTCCGCGCATGCAGCCAGGATACTCACAACCACAGCGACATCAAGTTCCACAGCAGCCTCATTCATCTGAGTAAACAGCCTGCCCGCCTCCTCGACAAGCCCCTTCTCTGCACACGCCGAGACCATTATAGTCCACGTCACAAGGTTCTTGGTGGCCATCTTATCAAAGATGACCTGAGCCATCTCCACGTCTCCCTTTTTACAATACCTTGACACCACCGTCGACCACGGCATCACATTCCTCTCCGGCATGCGCTGGAACAGCTCGAACCCCTCCTCCACCTCCCCGGCCTTGGCGTACCCATCCAGCATCGTGTTCCAGCTCACCGTGTCCTTCTCCGGCATCTCGTTGAACATCCTCCTCGCGCCGGCCACTTCCCCCTGCCGCACCATGGCGGCCATGGCCGAGTTCCAGGACACGACGTCGCATTTCGTCGAACACCTTCCTAGCGTCCAGGAACCCACCGTTCTTGGAGTAGGCGTCGATCAACGCGTTCCCGACGAAGGTGTCCTCGATGGAGCCGATCTTGACGATGTGGGAGTGCTTCGCGCGGACGGGGCCGCGCCGGCGGCGGAGAGCGCCTTGATGAGGAAGGAGTAGGTGAAGGTGTCCCGCTGTGGCATGGCGGAGAAGGCGGCGAGCGCGGCGTGGGGCATGGCGTTGAGCGCGGAGGCGCGGAGGGGGGTGTTGGCGAGGAAGGTGCTGGCATGCGGGTTGAGGAGGGAGGCGAAGACGCGGCGAGAGGCCGGGGGGCAGCGGAGGAGCGCGTAGGAGGAGAGCAGCTTGGAGGCAGCGTGCGGGTCGAGGTGGAGGCCGTGCTTGAGGAGCTGCGCGTGGAGTTCCTGCACGTGGAGGAGGCGCGGGAGGCCGTGGGGGAGCGACGCCAGGTGCTGCTCCACGAGCTGGCGGTGCGACGGCACGCCCCACCGCGGCGCCGGGCGGAGCGCGGAGGCAGCCGTGGAAATGGGCGGGTAGGCCGGCGACCGGCGGGGTGGCGCCGCCGTGACCGTTGCCGGAGAGGGTGGGTGGGTGGTCGTGGCCGGGGAGGGGAGGGAAGCTGCTCGCTCAGCTAAGGAGGGCCTAAGGAATTAAGAATGCGGTCTCACTGCCTGACATGTGGGTCCGCGCCAAAACATTCGGTTCAGAGGATTGAGTTTTTGGTTGTATTGGTGCTGTTTGGGTTTGTATTTGTAAAAATAGCACTCGTCGTGTAGTATTTATAGATATGGAGCTTTCATCGCACGGTCACCGAGCGGGATGACCAACGAGCCGACATATTACTGTTGCCGTACAGCTACCGTTCGATGGAGGCGCTCCCGCACGGCCACCGTGCGATGGAGGCGTTGCCGTGAGGACTAGCCACACTGTGATTTTACCACACGTAATTGACGCGTTCAATATTACACCAAAGATCAATTAGTGGCAGTGCACGATTAGTGGTGGTTTTGCCTCTTTCCCAGCACATCCCGACATTTCACCTCCATACTAAATTATTACACCAAAGATCAATATTATACCCCTTTGTTTCTAAATTATTTATTAACGGTGTTGTTACTAAATTAGTCATAGTAAAATACTAAATTAGTCATAGTAAAATTTTCGTACTTAATTTATTGTCATTTTTCAGGCGTACTTATTTTAGTCTTTTTGAAATTTTCGTAGCAAAATTGGTTTGACTTTATTAGTCGTAGTTAATTAGCCGCAGTTAAATTAATGTTATGTATATGCATACAAATATAGCAAAACAAAATTGCATAACGCGGGATAAAATATATGGCTCACTCGTCTGAGCCACTACTCTCTGCTCGTTGCGTCCGCGTGCGTGTTCTGGTTTTATGTCGAGCATGTCCCGTGGGATACATCAGCCGGTCCGGAGAGCGCGTGTTGGATCGGAGGGGTATGGAGACCGTTGAGTCTATTGAGTGGGCAGAGGTGCACCAGTAAGCTGAGTCGGAGGAAGCTGAGTCTAATAAGCGTCAATGTCGTCTTGCTGAGACATGCCGAATTAGGGGCCACCTGCAATGAAGTCATGAACGAGGGACTGCATTAATCCACTCCCGAATTGTCCACTCCCAAGGTACGACGTCTGCAACTCCGGTCGTGCGGAGGAGCTCTGGCCCTGAATGAACGGTGTGTCAGCAAACTCGGAGGAGCTCTGGCTTTGAACGCACGGTGTACCAGCGAACCTGGAGGAGCTCTGCCTTATGTACGCTCCAAACCTTGGGTGCCATGTTCCAAACCCTGTCGTTGTGATCTGCTCCCTGGAAGGAGCTGGGAGGTCCGTCCATGCTGTAATCCACTCGTGTTGGACTACTTGCCAGTCTTCAGCATGCCAACCCATCCTCGATTGCCTGCATTTGCGGAAGGATTGATGTTAGAAAATAAGACATAAGAAGTGTAAACATTACTCGGATGGAGTTTCACTCATAGGTGTACGCCTCGTTGCAGGACCATGCCGTCCGGAGAGGGCACGACTTGGTATAAATCAAACTGTCGTATTACACGCTGTGGCGCGTAAGGCTCCACCATATATGCAAACACCAGATAACAGGTCGTCGCCCATAACCCGGCGTCCTGGTTGCACGGACTGCTCGTGTGGCGCTATCGTGTGCACAAAATCTGAAGTGCATGTAGCCCAGATGATGTCATTGTCGTGCAACGACTCGAACTCGTTGTGGAATAACGAGTAGCACCTCGCTGGACTATCCTTGGCTCAGCGTAGACGGGCAGCAGTCCATCGAAAGCCCATAGTGGGCCCGTCTATTTGGTCGTCTGACTCGGGGTACGGGTGCATTGCTATCTCGAAGGCCGCCCGCCCAACAGGGAAGTGTTTCCAACTCCACAGCTGCAGGAGCACATAGTAGATGGTTAGGTTGGGGGCAGCACCGGTGCCGCGCCATGAAGCGCACACAACCCCTAGTATGTGACACAAAGGACGGCTGATCCCCAGCTGTATTGAGGCATTGCCCTAGCCTCTGTATTAGCCAAAGACTCAGCGACGCAAACAAAGCTGGGGTAACACCAATCGCCCTGTGTAGTTGGAATCAGGACCCAACCAAAGAGCTAAAGAAGGTAAGCAACGAGGTGCATCCTAACGACCTCGTCAGGTGTATCCTGTGGGCATTGACTGAAATGCATTAGCCAAGTCCAGGGGATGCCATGTGCATGCTCCGGGACAGGTATGTCGAACCGATGCTCTAGCCTGGCCTTCTAGTCCGCCGACGGACGGCCTGGAACAAGTGGCTCACCCTGGAGAGGGAGACTGGTCAAGAACGAGACGTCCTGCAGAGTAACCATCATCTCACCCCATCGACAAGTGGAAGGTGTGCGTCTCGGGCCTCCACATGTCGACAAGTGCCAACAGCAGACTGGCGCCTAGGGTGAACTGATGTCCGACGGAGAGTAGCATCGCAAAGGGCAACAAGCCTGTGTCCCAGAGGATTGGGATGTAGCACGCGTCCAGCTCCCAGTAATCCTTCTCCGATCGAAGAAGCAAGGGCGGAGGGCCATCTGCGTCACCGGCGACCCACAACTTGCACTAGTGGTTCTCATCGTAGAAGGGATCTAGAAGCGCCGGTAGAGACATGACTCGCAACACATGGAATAGACGGAATATTAGTAAGAAGATTGATAATGATAATAAAATACTGTAAATTAAAAATTACGACCAAATGAACACTACAAATTAATGTACACTAATTTACTAGTACAAAATTAAATACAACTACTAAATTAGTTCATTTTGCTGCCAATAACTCCTAAGTAAGTGCATATCGTTTCTCAGCTGCAAATTAAAGACATTTAATAGTGCATTCAATGTTCTAGCGCACAAATGTATGTACTTGATCCATTACATAATTTTATTTCTTTAAGAATCCTTTTCTCCCTTGCCCATGCCACAAAAATCAGTTACTACTTGACCGCATCAGAAACGGTGCACAACACACACACACACACACACACACACACACAGAGAGAGAGAGAGAGAGAGAGAGAGATCCTAAGATTTCTCTGATTAGAGAACAAAGCCAAGGTAGAACTCATAAGCCAATTATTCAACACTGCAATGCAGCTTTGTGTTTACAAACACTGTTCATTACGACTAATTATTTGGTAACTAATTAACGATGCCTCAAGAATTAAAACTAATTAATTACATAACATTAGTTCAACTATGGCTAATTAAATACGACAAATAAAGTCAAACAAATTTTCCTACGAAAATTTCAGAACGCCTACAATAGGTGCACCTGAAAAATTACAACTATTTAAGTACGCAGTTAATAAAAAATTTACAAATGACGAAAAATCGATAGAGATAAAAATTACCTGCTAATATGGCTTCTAATGACAGCAGTTAATAACGCTAAAACGTCCCCAAAAATATAATCGACAGAGCCAGAGAGCGAGCGAGCGATGGCGAAACAAAGTTGCGCTTGCTCGCTCGCTAATTTATAGCCGCTGTGGGAGGGAATCCTTCCCCCACGCGAGCTAATTGAAATTTGCATGCATGCATCAGACAATGATGTGACAACGACGGGACTAGGAATAAAGTGGCTATGACGACTGATGGAAGTGACAGGAGGGGAGGTCGAGCGGTGTGAAAGGTGGCCACCGCACGGTGGCCGTGCGGTTTTGGCGCTACTGCATGGTGATTGTGCGGTTTTGGCTCTACTGCACGGCTACCGTGCGATTTTTGCCATGTGTCGGCTCGTTGGTCGTCCCACGCGGTGACCGTGTGGTGGAGGCTCCATATCTGCAAATACCGCACGACGAGTGCTGTTTTTGCAAATACGAACCCAAACATCGCCAATACGGCCAAAAACTCCAGAGGATTAGGCTATTGTGATGGAGCGTAATAAACCATTGTGTTTAATTGGGCCTGAGTGTTTATGGGCTGGGCCTGCCTTATGTAATCAAACTTTGTCCATCACTGAAGCTGAGTTATTTTTAGCTGGGCCATCCTTGACCCATCATGGGCCCAAATGTATTCTTCAGCTGAATTATTATTGGAAAAAATTATTCCACAGTTTACCGTCGAGACTGTTTTAACGGGATAGCTAGCACCATTAGATTTTCTACACAAACCATCATCTAACAACTAGCACAACCCTATCCTCATAAGGTAACAACTTCTCTATCGTGAGTTTGTGGCTCCTCCCGCTTCTCAATTCTTCTTCTTCCTTCTATCTCTCTCCAAACCAGTGCTTCATCGCGTAATTCGCTGCCTGTGGAGGCGAATCTCACCGGCGGTAGCTCTAATTGGCACCCTGAGCTCGCTCCGGTTCAAATCCCCTTGTTTCCCTTGCCTGATTTGGCCCCTTGTACACTCTCGCATGGCGGCAGACAAACGCGGACGAGTGACGGCGGGGAAGAGCACGGGCGTGGGCGAGTGTCAATGCAGCCCGTGGGCACAAGGAGAGTGGCAAATAGGCGCGGCAGGGGTGGCTCATGGGCATGGTGAGCTCAGATCTGTGGCCATGTCCAACACGGAGCGTAGGCGTGGATGGAAAGCATGTGAGACTTGTTCGGCTCTTTTGGGAAATTGTCCGAAATTTGAATCTTTTGTGGAACTTCGTTGAAATTTGTTTTCAAAATCGTTTTTCAATCTTTGGAACTTCCCAAAACTTCGCTTTTCAATTTCACATTTTGAAATCTTGTTGAAACATCAAGTCTTGGGTCTAAAACTTGGTGAAACTTGAAGTTTCATATTTGGAGCTCATTGAAACTGTAAGTTTCATAAGATATTTGAAACTTGCTTGAAGTTTGACTGAACTTACTAAAACCTACTAAAATCTGGAACTTGAAACTCATTAGAACCCGTTGAAACCTCCAAGGAACCTGCTTGAAACTTCAAATCTGAAACCTTCATTAAACTTTTTTTGTGCATGTGAACTCCGCGAAACTCCATAAAACTATTGTATCGTTGGAATTACGTTCCATCTGTATAGAGTAGGCTGGCAGGTTCGGCGATCTTATTCTTCAACCGGGCATGGTAGGACCAGAAACTTCATGAAACTTGCTGAAACTTCTTGAAACTCTTTTGTCTGAACTTGGGCTTGAAACTTTCTTAGAATCTTTTGGAAACTTCTAGAAATACGTGAAACTCACTAAAACCTGAAACTTCTAAAATGTTTTCACGAGACTTCTTGAAATTTGCTGAAACTTCTTGAAATTCTTTTGTCTGAAACTTGTTTAAACTTGAGTTCCAAAATCTGAAATTTGGGCTTGAAACATTCTTGGAATCTTTTGGAAACTTCTAGAAATGCGCGAAACTGACTGAAACCTAAAACTTTTAAATGTTTTCACGGGACTTCTTGAAACTTACTGAAACTTTTTGAAACTCTGTTGTCTGAAACTTGTTGAAACTTAAGTTTCAAAATCTGAAACTGGTTGAAACTTGGGCTTGAAAATTTCTTCGAATCTTCTGAAAACTTCTAGAAATACGCGAAATTCACTAAAACCTGGAACTTTTAAAATATTTTCACGAGACTTCTTAAAACTTCATGGAACTTTAAACTTCATTCTTTTTGACCTTTGAATACTTGTGAAGCTTGCTTGAAACTCGGAAATTTCATCTTGCCTCGTTCATAGTTGAAACTTCCTTAAAACTTCTTAGAACCTGCACATTTTTTTAGAAACTTACTTAAAACCTTTATCAAACTTCATAAAAAGCAAAGGAAACATTTTGAAACTTTCACAAAAAAAAAACACTGAAACATGCTTGAACCATCAAACTCGTAACTTGAAACCTTTTTAAAACTTTTCACGAAACGGGTTGAAACCCAGTCGAAACTTTAAACTCGAAATCTGAAACTTTTAAAGAACTAAAACTTCACAAAACTGCTTCCGAACTTCACGAAACTGCTTCCAGAGGTACATAGTGGACTAGCAGCTCCCTTTATTATTTCTTTTGCGAAGTTCTTTAGCCGAAGTCGCTGCGACCCACTTCAGCTATTTTGAAATGACTACTCTTTGAAACAAACAAAAAAAAAGATCCGATGATTTCTATAGGATTTGACCAATTCTTGCCAAATTTTCTGCGGAATTTCTATACATGTTCAAAAGGAGGCCATGCATGCCTGCCACCATACCTCAAGAGAGAAAATTCCAATCGAAACCGAGAAATTTCCAATGACAAACTGAAACCCTACCCGTAGCTGTAGCGGAGAGCAGTACACTCGAGGGCATGGACGGCGGCTCCGAGGGCGGCGCTTCGGCCGGGACGGCGTCTTCGCCGAGGGCGATTCCTACGATGACGGGTCCCGCCGCCGCAAGCGCCGCAGGGATGAACCCAAGCCCGACCTCTCCAGACCCATCCAGTTCGTCTCCACCGGCGAATTCATGCCCTCCCGGGAACCCCAGCCCGACCAGAGGGCAGAGGCCCGGGAACGGGGCGGAGGCGGGGGGGGGGGGGTGGAGGATTGTCGCGCCGCTGGAGAGCACCTGGCGTCCCAAGAACGCTGGCCTTGGCAGCGTCGATGGGTTCAAGGAGCCCAAGTCCTTCCCTGCTAAGAACTTACCGCCGCCGCCGGCGTCCGACAAGCAGCAGCAGCAACGGTGGTCAAAGAAGGCCAGCGTGAGGAAAGATCATGTGTTGACGAAGAATGGGTTGCTGGCAATGCGCGCTGACCGCTGAGCAGGAGCTGGAGGAGGAGGAGGAGCCCACGGTTGTCCAGAAGTTGCTTGACATGCGAGGGCCTCAGGCACGTGTGCTGACGGACTTGAAGGGGCTCAATAACGAACAGGAGACGGAAGCGAATGATGTGCCGCCGATGCCAGAGTTGCAGTACAATGTGCGGCTGCTTGTCGATGAAGCTAAGGCCGGTATTGTGAGACTAGATGGGCGGCGGCGGAGGGAGAAGGAGAAGGTGTCTGTCTAGCTTGTTGCGGGAGAAGGAGAAAGTGGCGAAGCAGGAGGCTTTGCAAAAACACTAGCTGCAGGTGATGGAGCCGATTGCAGTGGTGCTGGAGCAGGTCCGGGTGGATGATAGTATACAGCCGGTGTGCTCACTCTGGAAGGGTTGCTCAAGACCTTCCGGGAATTGAAAGTGCGCTATGAACAGTTCAAGATGTTCAGTGTTGCATGGATTGCTTGCCGATTTGCACATCGGCTACTGATCCGGGTCTTCCAGGGCTGGCAGCCATTGCAGAATCCGCTGTTTGGTTTGCAGGTCATGTCATCGTGGAAGGATTTGTTGGAGGGGGTAGCCAGGGTTCAAAATATCGGCCAATAATTGCCGATTTTCGTGTCCATTGCCCATGTAGGAATTCAAACCGGGTTTAAAAATATCGGTTTGCTTGAATTTTGTCAAAAAAAAGGAATTGCTTGATTTTTTTTAGTTTAAAATCTGATTTTTTTTAAAAAAAAATGAAAATTTCGGCCGAAATTTTCTGATTTTTGCCAAACCGGCATTACCCCTCCACGTAAAAAAACTTACCAGTAAAAAAAAACACTGGGGGGCAGCCATTTGTCAGATGGTGCTGATGTTGGGATGATCTCGGCTAACAAACAATCCTGAGATTTAAGGGGGACCACGTCCCACTCGCGCCCTGATCGGGGGCGCAACCGTCAACAGTTGGTTTTCGCGTCCCGTTCACCTGCGCTATAAGAAATAAAGGGGGCTCGGCAGGCTTTCGCTCTCTCATGCGGATCTAGCCTACGAACGCCCCAAAACAACCCGATCTATCTCGTGCGCTCTGGTGGGCGAAGACCGGAAGCCGAAGGCGACGTCGTCATCGTCAAGCCTTTGTCACCGTCGGCCTCGTCCGCACCATCGTCCCGGCTCTGCTCACTTCTACATCAACAGATCTACGACTCCAATGGCTTCTTCAGGTTCGGGTATGTAATCACGCTTCCGCTCTAACGATTGTAATAGGTGTTCATCAGTGAGCTAGGATTAATGTCATTAATGTTGCTTAGACTTAGATTTATTCCCACATTTGGTATCAGAGCCACCCTAGACTCATCTTGAACCCTAATCAGTCACAACCGAACTGGATTACATGATTAGTATTTCGGACTCAGCAATTAGAAGGAGGGGAATCAAGAAATTTCGCAAAATCTCTAACGAAATCCCCAAAATCGGATCCACCCGAGCCCAGATCGGAACCATAAGAACAATAATGTGTGCGGAGACTTACGTGTGCTGCTGCCGCAGCCGGGCGCCTTGTCGCGCTGCCGCCACCTTAGGGGCCGTGTTGCCGCCTCTGCCAAGGCGCTCCGCGCCTCTAGCCGCAGTGGTTTCGCGTGTCTTGCAGTGCCGCCGCGCTCCGTCTTGCAGCTGCCGCTTCAATTCGCCTCTCCGCGTTCTCGGCGTCTGCCGCCATCGATGCATCCCACATCGGCTCGCGGCGCCAGCCGCTGCTGCTCCGTTTTTCTCGGGGAGAAGAAAGAGGTGAAATGAATTAGGTTTAGGTTTTGAGCTGTCTTATGTCACTCGGGGTGAAGTGGGCTATGGCCGGTTTTTTTTTGGGCTCCAGCCGCTAATGGCCGTAAATGTCTGTGCAATGGGCCGGCTAATGTATTATTTTTTTTCCACCTTAGTACTCGAAAAAAAAATGTGGAGTTGTCAGCATAAGTCCTTAGTAGTTTTATGCACAGTGTTAATTAATGTTTGTTGCTTAATAACAATGTACTATAAATAATGTTTTTGTCTCTAATTAAAATTGAACCAACGAGATATTTTGATTAGAGATTTTTTAATTTTTGGCATTATGTATGCATATGATTATATTCGACCAACGTTGTTTATAATCATGTGTCGCCAGATTAATATTGTTAAGTTCTTTTTCCATTTTACGCTAACGGTGATATGGATTAGAACTGTAGTTTTGCATGTTGTTAATCAAACCAACGTAGGGTTAATTGCATGCAATATATCTTTATGTTATTTTAAATTTTTGCAAAGAATAAACGCTTCAAATATTGCCGCCACAATTGACAACATTGAGCGACTTACGGAAGCAATTTTCCGCTTGAAAGAGAGAATTTCATTGTCCTTGGAGTTTTAGACCTTGACTATGCGTTAAGGGTGACTCCTCCCATTCCCCACCGACGGTGAGGAAAATTACGATGAGAAAAAGAAAACTTATGACACTAATTTGAAAAATGGGAGCGGTCTAACCTTTGTCACTAATGATAATGAAGACCTCTATCTCGCTTGGAATCGGGAGCAATCCGGATTCAAAATGCTAAGGAGTACTGCTTCAGCTTGAGGAGAAATTCAGAGGCTCCACTAAAGTCTATGCCAAGATTTTAATCCGAGGCTCTTAACCACTAAGTATGACGGGTTCGGTAGCATAAGAGAGCATATCATGATGATGACCGATATGGTCGAAAACTCAAGGGCATGGACATGGAGATATCGATGGTTTCCTAGTCCATTTTATTATGACCTCTTCCTTCCGACTACACCGCTTTTAAGATAAATTACAATACTCAGAAAGATAAGTGGAGCATGAGCGATTTAATCGCCATGTGTGTCCGTGGAGGAAGAGAGAATAAGGACCGAAAAGAAAGATCTTGTGAATCAAGTTGGCGGTCCTAACAAAAGGAAGTTCTCATGAGACTTCAAATCCAAGAAAAGTTGCATTACTCTCCTAATTCAGATAAGTCGGGGCCTAAGGTGCACAATACTCCTAAGCCCCATGTTGCTCTACCGAGCACTTAAAGGATGAATGTCATACGCAAGCGATCGGGGCATTTTCGTATGATTGTGTCGGTTTTTGAAGTGGCTCGCAAAAAGGGTAATGATACAATAACATTTATTGATGAAACTCTTTATGCTTGATTTCTCCCTTAAGTCTTGGTGGATTGACTCAGTGCAACTGCGCACGCTACCAACTCTTACAGGATTCCACACCGCGAGAACACTAAGAAAGGGGAGCGAAGCCTTAGAGTCGCGGATGGAAAAGAAGTCAAGTTGAATCATTGGATCTGTTTCATTAGTTTTAGATAGCGGCTTCATACTTCGTCTTAATAATGTAGTTTATGTTCCTTCCATAAGGAGGAATTTGATTTCAGTTTCTTTATTGGACGATGATGGTTTTAAATGTAATTTTGGTAACAATAAGTGCATTATTGCATTTAATACAAATAATGTTGGTCTTGCTTTTAGACAAGACAAGCTCTATATGCTTTCCCTTAATGAATCTCATGTATCTTTGAATGTATGTGATGTTAAGCGTAAAAATAATGATGAGACTTCTTCGAAACTGTGGCATTGTCGTTTAGGCCACATTTCGAGGGGGAGAATGGAGCGTCTCATTAAGGAAGAAATTCTCCACCCGTTGGATTTCTCTAACTCGCACCATTGCATTGATTGCATTAAAGGAAAATATGTAAAGCAAATAAAGAAGGGAGCCACTCGCAAAGACAAAGACTCTTAGAATTAATTCATACCGATATTTGTGGTCCTTTTCCGTGACATCGGTGGATGGTTTTGATTCTTTCATCACATTCACCGATGATTTCTCCGTTATGGTTATATTTTTCCCATTAAGGACCGATCCGAGTCACTTGACAAATTCAAGATATTTAAGGTCAAGTTGAAAATCAGCACAACCTAAGAATTAAAGTGGTAAGATCGGATCGTGGGGAGAATATTATGGGAGACATGCTCCTTATGGGCAAATTCTCGCCCTTTCGCTAAGTTCCTTCAGAAAATGGCATTGTTGCCCAATATTCTACACCAGGTGAACCTCAGCAGAATGGGGTAGCTGAGCGACGCAACCGTACACTTATGGATATGGTACGGAGCATGCTTAGCTATTCTACTTTGCAAACTGGTTTGTGGATGGAAGCACTAAAGACGGCCGCACATATTCTTAATCGGGTTCCCAAATAAATCAAGACCTAAGACACCTTATGAATTATGGATGGGAGGAAACCAAGTTTGAAATATTTATGAGTGTGGGGTTGTCGTCGGTCAAGCTAAGATTTTAATCCACATATTGGGAAATTAGATCCTAAGACAAGAAGTTGCTATTTTATTGGGTACCTGAAAGATCCAAAGGGTATCGATTTTATCGTCCGATAGGATAACTAAGTTTGTAGAAACAAGACACACTTGTGTTCTTAGAGAATAACGAGGACCTGGAGCCCAGGAAAATAGATCTTGAAGAGAAGCGGGTTTATGTTCCTTCACCGCTTATCCCAGAGATCTTTATTCCTGTGCCTCAAGTGGTTGCACCTCCAGTACAAAATACTGTTGTCGCACCCACTGTTGAGGTCTCTGAAATTTCTAATGTCGTACCTAATGATGAGCCTCGGCATCCCTGCAATAGTCAATTGAACTCATTAGAAGATCACAACGGAGAGAAGATCTCGCCATCCCAAATGATTATGTTGTTTATATGAATGAGGATATTAATGATATAGGGAAGGTAGAAGATCCCACCTCTTATAAGGAGGCCATGATAAGTGAACATTCTTCTAAGTGGCTTGATGCCATGAAGGATGAACTAAAGTCTATGAGCACTAATGATGTATGGGACTTAGTAGAAATTTCGACTGAGTCAAAACAAGAGGGTCAGTAAATGGGTCTACAAAACCAAGCATGATTCTAAGGAAATATCGAAGGTTCAAAGCAAGGCTTGTAGCAAAAGGCTTCTCACAAAGAGAGGGATTGACTATAATGACACCTTTTCTCTGTCTCAACTAAAGATTCATTCAGAATTGTTATGGCACTTGTAGCTCATTATGATTTAGAGCTACATCGATGGATGTTAAGACAAGATTCCTTAATGGCGACTTGCAAGAAAACGTTTTCATGGCTCAACAGGAAGGTTTTGTCATGGAAGGCAAGGAGCATATGGGATGTCGACTTAAGAAATCAATTTATGGCTTAAAGCAAGCGAAGGCAATGGTACCTCAAATTCGATAAGGTCATAAGGAATTTTGGGTTTAAGGAAAATGAAGTTGATAATCGCATATATGTTAAGTTCAAGGAGTAAATTCACCATCTTAGTTCTTTATGTGGATGACATCTTATTGGCTAGCAATGATAAAGATATGCTTTATGAGACCAAAAGATTTCTTTCATCTAATTTTGATATGAAGGATCTTGGTGATGCCTCTTACGTTCTTGGCATCGAAATTCACCGAGATAGGTCCAAAGGAGTATTAGGTTTATCTCGGAAGGCATACATTGACAGAGTACTAAAGAGATATAATATGCATAAGTGCTCGCTCGCACCGCTCCTATTGTTAAGGGCGATAAGTTTGGGACATTTCAATGTCCAAGGAACCAATATGAAACTGATAAGATGAAGTCAGTTCCTTATGCTTCAGCTGTCGGAAGCATTATGTATGCTCAAGTATGTACGCACCCTGATTTAGCTTTTGTAACCGGGATGCTTGGCAGATATCAGTCAAATCCAGGACCGGACCACTAGAAGGCCGTTAAGAAAGTCTTGCGCTATATGCAAGCTACAAAGCATTTCGTGCTCACATATAAGAATTCTGACAACCTTGAGGTTGTTGGTTATTCAGATTCAGATTTTGCGGGATGTGTTGATACTAAGAAATCCACGTCAGGTTATATCTTCACACTTGCTAAGGGAGCTATCTCGTGGAAATGCTCAAAACAAACCCTTACGGCATCTTCAACGATGCAAGCTGAGTTTGTGGCATGTTATGAGGCTACCGGGCAGGCTGTATGGCTTAAGAACTTTATCCCGAGACTTAGAGTGGTAGAAGATCTCAAAACCACTCACCTTATATCGCGATAACGAACCCGCATCTTTTATGCAAGTAACAACAAGTCAAGTGGTATCGCCAAATACATTGACATTAAGTACCATGTTGTGAAAGATGTAATCCGTGATCAAACCATTAGTATCAAGCATATTAGTACTAAGTTAATGCTTATGATCCGCTTACTAAAGGCTTACCACCCAATATCTTTCATGATCATGTTGCGGCATGGGTTTATTGGAAAGCCTCGATTCTCGATAAAAGGACCTTAAAGCAAACCAACTCCCATAAAGTATAATGAATATCCATTTCAAGATGGAATAGTACACTATAGGTACTGTGGTTGTATGGCACTTCATTGGTCATGCAACGCATTACTTTGGTATGCTGTTTTATTGAGAATGGGTTTATGATGTTAGCCTTACGATCAAAGGGGAGAATGTTGGGATGATCTCGGCTAACAAACAATCCCGAGATTTAAGGGGGGCCACGTCCCACTCGCGCCCTGATCGGGGGCGCAACCGTCAACAGTTGGTTTTCGTGTCCCGTTCACCTGCGCTATAAGAAATAAATGGGGCTCGACAGGCTTTCGCTCTCTCATGCGGATCTAGCCTACGAACGCCCCAAAACAACCCGATCTATCTCGTGCGCTCTGGTGGACGAAGACCGGAAGCCGAAGGCGACGTCGTCATCGTCAAGCCTCTGTCACCGTCGGCCTCGTCCGCACCATCGTCCCGGCTCTGCTCACTTCTACATCAACAGATCTACGACTCCAATGGCTTCTTCAGGTTCGGGTATGTAATCACGCTTCCGCTCTAACGATTGTAATAGGTGTTCATCAGTGAGCTAGGATTAATGTCATTAATGTTGCTTAGACTTAGATTTATTCCCACAGCTGAATCAATGGCTCCATATGCACAGTTGTCAGTTGGTTAGTGAGGCCATCGGAATCTAATTCGCGGGAGGGCTAGGGATCCGGAACCAATGCTCCGCTTTCTTGAGTCATGGGAACGGTTGCGGCCTCTCTTGTGCTTCAGTCGATAATGGAGCATGTAATCACGCCAAAGCTCTCAGCTGCAGTGGATTCTTAGGACCCACGTAGGTGGAAGGTACCGATCCATGTCTGGGTACATCCATGGTTGCCGATGCTAGGGCAAAGAACAGAAGGATGTACTCGATCAGGCAAAGTTGACTTGATTGTGCGTTACGTCATCCCTAAACTGAAAATGGCACTGCAAGAGTTTCAGATCAGCCCAGCTAACCAGAAGCTCGGCCAGTTCAATTGGGTAATGATTTAAATCCCGGTACACCATATGGTCCATATGTTGGAAGTCGATTTCTTCAGCAAGTGGCAGCAGGTCCTGTACCATTGGTTGTGTTCGCCAAATCCTGATTTCAATGAGATCATGAACTGGTACAAGGGCTGGAAGGGGCTTTTTCCACCAGAGTTGCTCGCCAGTGGGCGCATACGTATGCTTCTAACAGCTGGGCTCGACATGATGAACCAAGCTGCTGAAGGACTTGATCAGTGGTGCAGCCTGGAGCTAGGGAGAATGTGGGCTACTTGAGTTGAGAGTTGAGAGCAACAGAGAAGCGGCAATATGATGCAGCTCTGCAAGCATCACAATACTCGTCTTACCATGCAGTGCCAGGAGCAGCCATGGCGGATTTGAGCTCCAAGGAGTCTATCCAGGCATACGCAATGGAACAAGGTTTGTTGTTTATGCCTCGAGTTGGCAGATTCTACAACGTTATACCGGTGTATGAGTTTGGCACCGTGAATGTTTGCATAGACTCTGTGAAGCGTCTCTTACGCAATTGATGGAAATGAACCGAACTGGCGATACCACGCTAATATATCAATTAATCTTGAAGTTTCATGACATATCCATATTTTCCTGTTGTGTACAATAAGTCTTCAAAGATGTATGTTCTTCTCATATTTTTGTATAATCACTTGCCGATTTACAAAGTCACTACTACAGAAAAAGTCTTCACAGACGTTTCAAGCAATGACTGTTTGTGCCTTTAAAACCGGCTTCATATATATATAGTTCGTAGTCCATTGTTAGCTAACTCGAGACCTGAATTCAGTTAGCTAGCTCGCTCCTTGGACGTTCATCCTAAAAGTACAGGTGAACCACGGCATAGTTCATTAAACCTGACACATTGGAGTGTGTGATTTGCTTCATGCCAATCCTCTAGGTGCTTGTAGAATCCTCCTAAACCACGACCTCAGAAGTAATAACAGTAGAACAGAACTTAAAGTTATTAATTACAATCATGTAATTGTCTTTAAACCCAACAAAAACACCAAGCAACTTGAGTTCTGGTTTATATGTAATATAGTGGCCTCACCGTAGAACTTGATATCAAGAAATGGTTGGTTGTTGATACATGATGCCATTTCCCAGTCAGAGTACCTGCATGTCCACGTCACTTTCTGAACATAGCGACGTCTAATTACCTATCGGCGACATCCAGGTAATTGGATATCCACGCACTCTCTTGGCAGCCATGCTTCTTGAACTTGCCGGCTCGATGAAGTAGGCGTGGTTATGTTCAGAAAGTGGCGTGGATGCATATGTACTCCGACTGGAAAGTAGCATCATGTATCAGCAACCAACCATTTCTTGACGTCAAGTTCTACAGTGAAACCACCCTTACATATAAACCAGAACTCAAGTTGCTTGGTGGTCTTATTGGGTTTAAAGACAACTACATGCTTGTAATTAATAACTTCAAATTCAGTTCTACTGCTATACTTCTGAGGCCGTGGTTTAGGAGGATTCTACAAAGCACCTAGAGGATTGGCATGAAGCAAATCACACACTCCGGTTCAATGAAGTATGTTGTGGTTCACCTGCACGTTTAGGATGAACGCCCAAGGAGCGAGCTAGCTAGCTGAATTCAGGACTCGAGTTAACTAACAATAGACTATGAACTATATATATAAATATATAAAGCTGGTTTTAAAGGCACAAGCAACCACTACTTGGAGATTTTATAGAGAATAGACCGGGAATGGAATGGTAGAACGTACCTGGGACGCAAGAGAGGATAACTTGACCGGCATGAACACGGTTACACAGACAAAGGTGAAATAAATGGCGAGAGACAGGTGAAGAGGTGTTGTAGTAGTTTTTGATTCATTTGGTCTTATTTTGGAATAGGAATAGAATACACACCAATTAATAGGTGTTGTAGTCATACTTCGACATCACCGATGTTGGTGGTGAGGTAGCCGAAGCCGAGGTCGGTGGAAAGGTAGCCGGGGGAGGTCGGGTGAGAGGTAGCTGGGGTCGCGCACGCTGGGGAGAGAGGACGAAGAGAGGAAGGCAGATCTGACGACGGGGAGGTGGATTTGGCTGGGGGAGGTCGATTGGACCAGCGACGGCAGCGTCATCGTAGTTGTGTCATGACGGTGACACTACTCAAGACACTCTTATCGTAAGAGTGTCTTGTGCAGTGAACCGTGGTGTCACAACCAGCGGCGATGGGAAGAAGGGCGGCGGCGGCGACGGGGTCGGGGAGAAGGCGTGACTTGGGGGTGGCCGTCAGGGAGGAGGCTTCGGGCGGCGGCGGCGAGGTCGGGGGCACTCGGGTGGGGAGAGGAACAAGCGAGAGTAAGGACGCTGGAGAGCGAAAAGTTAGGGCGCAAACCCTAGCGGGCTCCTACTAATAAAGGGATATCACAGACGATTCTATTATGGTACCGTCAGTGATACTTATCACAGACGATTTCATAATAGAACCGTCCATGATATGGTCTCATATCACAGACGGTTCCTTAATAGAACCGTCTGTGATACGTTCCAATAAATAACCATTTTTTACTAGCATGGGGCATGGCATTTTTGGTGTTCTCCGTTCACTTAACTAATTAAAACAAGTCACGGGTAAATAACCACATGAGGTACCTACTTCGCAATAAATAGTAAATTCTAGGGTAATAAACAGTAAAATTGAAGACAAAGGGGGTATACTTTACCAAAGTCCATCGACAATTCAGTGGTGGTGGAACGATAAAAAAAGACGGTTTTTACATCACAGATGAAAAAAAAGGATCATCGATCCTATCTTAACCTTCAAATCTTCGTAAGCCTTCTCCTCGGCTTCTGTGGTTGCGGGATTAGCGACAGTCTGATCAAACGCCTCCACCTGCTGTCTTGCACGCTCCAATCGCTCTTGTAGCCGTTCGGACTCCGTAACCAAGTACATGATAGCCCAGAGGCCATCAACCCTGGCCTCCTCCATCTCAGCGATGTCGGCCCGCTCTCCTTCCATCCGGATGTCATCCTCGACTCTCCGGATTGCATCCTCGGTGCGGACGAAGTAGTTCTAGAGGACGATCTTCGCGATGAGGTTTACTCGCCGGATACCCTCGCATTGGTCCATCGGAGGAAGAGCTCCAGTTGACTGATGATGGCTGCTATGGTCTCTGGCAGATCGGAGGGCATAGAACGGATGACATTGCGAACGAAAGGTTTGTCCACAGCTTGGGCCAGGTTGCGACCAGAGAGGTGCGAGTAGGCAACCACAATGTAGGCCAATACAGTCGGCACGAGAGGAGACGTTGGTGCTGGAGAGGAAGAAGAGGGGGAAGCCATTTCGACCAGAGTATGTAGTTTGAAGAAATAGGAGGTTTGTGAGACATCCCTTTCGGAAGCAGATGTCTATTTATAAAATGTGGGAGCCGTAGCGGCCGGCGTGGGAGATGAAGAGATATAATGGGAGCCATAGCGACCGACGCGGGAGACGAAGAGATGAGGTGCGTTTAAACAAGCAATCAGATAACGTGATATCTGTTTTTATTATCACAAACGGTTTTAAGAACAAACTGTCTGTGATATTACTAAATATCACAGACTATTATTGTTCAGAACCATCTGTGATACTTCACAAATGGTTTTCAATATGATCCATCTATGATATTACCTATTCACAAACGGTTCTTAGCGCAGTCAGTAACACAGACGGTTACTAAACAAAAACTATCTGTGATTATATTTAATACTGACGGTTTTGTTCAACCGTTTGTGATGAGGCGTCCAGTATTAGTCTTTTCCTAATAGTGAGGGTTCAATAATTAATGTATCTGAATGGGCTGTTTTTTTTTTTTTGTCTCAGTAACTTGCTGGTTTTATGAATTCTAGTGTTTTTTTCATGCTCAAGGCATGAACTCAAAGAAGCAGCACGAAGTAGGTAATTATTATCTTGTCCTTATAAAGCTTAGTTGTTGTTATATACTTAACTACGCATGTTGCTTCTTTACAGAGTTGTTAAGATTTATCCGTTGTTCCTTGCATTCGCATGTTTGGAGAAGTTGCTTGATGCAGATTGAAACTCTAGCTGGGGTGGTTCATGCAATTGGTAATAGTTGTGTAGCCAAGACAGTGGTTGATGTAGGTTCTTGCCAGGTATTGGCTGCCATTTTTGGCGAAGTTAGAGCGACCATTGTTACGGCGGTATAGGAACATATATGATGCCATCGAAATTGTCTCCCAAAGACGAAGGTGATTGGTTCAGTCACCTTTATCTTTTCCTGTTCTGACTGTGCCAGCGCTAGCTAGCACTGACGCTCGCTCTCATATAGAGATTTTTATATATAAAATAATAACTCACTTTTTTATTAATATGGCAAAAATAAATAGCCAACAAATAAATAGCTAATAAAAATAATACTCTATCACTAATTCAACTTACGATAGTAAATTTCCATACATACATACATACACTTTAGATTGTGCACGCAAAATCATTAATTAATTTAAAGCATTTTACACAGGACCAACGCGCGCGTGCGTGCGTCAGGTATATATTTCGTACGACAGGAATACGTTCGTACGTGTATATACGTGCGTTGGATCCCATGCACACAGTAAGTATTTCGAGTTTCGAAGGGACAAAAAAACCATGGGGAAAGAAAAGGAAAAGGGGGAGGCGCTCCAGAGGATCAGCTTGACCCTGACATGCAAGTACTGACACTGTCAGCCTGATCGTACTGATCATCTCCGACCACCTGCACTGCACTGAAGATGCATGCAACAAACTTTTTTCCTTTTCTTTTTGAACGATGCATGCAACAAACTGAATGGGAACCCTTAAGCTTTACGGAATTGCTAAAAAAACGCGGAATGTTTTTTTTTTTTTTTGAGAAACAGTCGAATTTTGGATCTTGTGATTTGCTTGAAGATTTGTGCTACGTCATCTTCTCCAGCGATGGTTAGTTATCGCGGTGTTTTGCCGAATTAGAGTTAGAGTTCACCGAAGGTAGAGGTTTGGGTTCGTAGGAGCTCAGATTTAGAGGAAGGTCGGGACGACTAACCAGAGGGTATCGCCTATGTCGGAGGCAACACCGACGAGGCGGTGGGAGGGGGCACATGGGACAGGGTGGCGGCTGCGGCGGCTGGGAGAGGAGAAGGGAGGAGTTAGGGTTAGGACAACTTTAAATAGGGTATGGGGAGTGGATCCTGGGCGTTGGGTCTCTATCGAACGGTAAAAAAATTCTAATTTTCTGCAAGAAAAATACCGTCGAATGTTAAATAGACAGGTCCAAAACTTTATGCTTACACCTCCGAGCTTGCATGCTCGCCTATATGCTTAATTAGTAGTGATCAAGTACTACAGTATTGCATTACGCTCATCAGGGGCGGATCTAGAAAAACATGTCACTTTGATCACCACATGCTAACCTCATTCACCAGGGTCATCACACGCTAACCTCACTTGATCGAGTTTATGGAATAATATCTTATATATATAATGTGATATCATGGATTATACATAAGATCATCGGGGTCGCATCCGGTCATTATACTTGAATCCGTCCATCGTGATACAATAATATAATCAGTAAAGCCTCATGTTAATTTCTAATTAATTACCTGCTCGTGTTTAGCACTAGCGCTCCGCTTCTAGAAGCCGCACACGCAAAAGCGTGAGTTGGCGCGCGCGGTCGACGTCGCAACAAATTCAGCAAAATTTGTTGCACTGCAGAGATTCCACGTACGGCCCTGAGCCTGACTGATTCCACCAGATTCGCTGACAGGCTGGGCCCAGATAGCTGCATGGCGCGGAAAATCCGCAAGCTTTAATTCTTCGCCACTACGGTAAGTACAGTATGTATATTTATTTGGAATTTTTTTATTAATATTTTAAACTTAACCTGTTGCTAACTTTATTTCCAATTCTGACTCTTTTGATCACGCCATCACCCGTGACGTGACCAAATAATTTACTACTACAGAAAAGGTAATCACAGATGGTTCAAAATCGTCATCACAGACGGTTTTTTGAACCGCCTAACTTTATGGGTCAATGATACTACGAGGTCATCACAGACAGTTCAAAAACCGTCTGTGAAAAAAAGCAATCACAGACGGGTTTTGCACCGTCTGTAAAAAAAGCTATCACAAACGATTTTGTACAGTAACCGTCTGTGATAGTCAGTTATCACAAACGGTTCTTATTCAGAACCGTTTGTGAAAATAGATTATCACAAATGGTTTTTTAGTAAAAACCGTCTGTGATAGTTTTTCCTATTGTAAAAAACCATCTGTGATAGTTTTTTTCTATTGCAAAAAAAAAATCGAATTTTGAGCCAAACCAATCAATTGCTGGACAATAGTTTTTATATGCTTTTTCGCTAGTTTGCAAGAAGGTAATTAAAAGATACTCTCTTTCTCTCTCTCTCTCTCACAATCAATAGACCACTCTCTGACGAGGATGAGGTCGAGTAGAGGCGTCCATCTCGAACCGAATCGGCCTCCTATGTCGACCACAGATGGAGGTCCACACTGAGAATGAAATCAGACAGGATGGAGGGGATGAAATCAGAGTAAGAAGGAAACCTTGATGGGGATTTTGGAGCAAAACTTCATGCTTACCTGAGGTCAAGATGGGGGGCGGCCAGATCTGGCGGTACTAGTCGAGCCGCAACGCCCTGCACACCGGAGGCGACATGAAATAGTCGGCTCCGTCTCCTAGCCGAACCGCATCGGGGAATCGAGGACGGTCGCTGGAGCTCAGTGTGGGGAGGGGAGAGGGAGAGACTGATGGAAGACAAGGCGAGGTGGGTATAATATATAAGGACAATGCCAAAATATTTCGCCTCCTGCGCAAGCGTTCAAAAATTTCCGCGAATCATAGACGGTTTCAAACAAAAACCGTCTGTGATGAGTTAATATCACAGACGGTTCATATCACTACTACAAAAAGGCTAATATTGGACGTCTCATCACAGACGGTTGACCAAAACCGTCTATATTACATACAATCATAGACGGTTTTGGTTTTGCGACCGTCTGTGTTATTGGCTGCACTAAAAACCGTCTGTGAAGAGGTAATATCATAGACGGTTCTTAACAATAACCGTCTGTGATATTTCAAAATATCACAGACGGTTTTCAACAAACAACCGTCTATGATACTTCACAGACGGTTTTAATAATGAACCGTCTGTGATATGAGACCATATCACGGACGGTTCCATTGTGGAACCGTCTGTGATAAGTATCACTAACGGTTCCACAATAGAACCGACTGTGATAAGTCTCTTTTATTAGTAGGAGCTTGCTAGGGTTTGCGCTCTAACTCGTCACTCCCCAGCGGCCTTACTCTCGTCCGTTCCCCTCCCCACCCGAGTGACCCCGTCGCTGACGCCGCCATTCTTCCCGTCGCCGACGATTGTGACACTACGGTTCACTGCACAAGACACTCGTACGATAAGAGTGTCTTTTGCGGTGTCACTGTTGTGCCACAACTACGGTGACGCTGCATGCCTTCCCCTCTTCCTCCTCCCCCCAGCGTGCGCGTCCTGGCTACCTCACCAAACTCCCCCGGCTACCTCTAGCTCCACCGACCTCAGCCTCAGCTACCTCACCACCGACACCGGTGATGTCGATTGAGGTAAGACAGATCTATTGGTTTGTGCTATTGGTATTCATGTGAACTGAGTTGCAATGTGGGCCACCTAGCTTGATGGTCGGTTTGGACACCCTTGGCCTTGCTGTCTTGCTGTCTTTCCCTCTATGACTGCTGGCTGGCTGGATGGATCGATAGATCTGGAGGTGGGGAATAGGGTTGTGTTAGGGTGTGATTGCTGCATGGTATGTTCCTAAAGATATTTTTTATTTTCGATACGTATATGATGCAGGGTGTGTTGCTGAAAAAATACATTGATGCAACCTTAAGAAGTGCCAATCTGAGGGAGGCAATTTGGTTGCCTCCTAGAGAGGATCTTAACAAATAGTTGTCTGTTAATAGTAAGTCTGATCACCATCAATTCTTAGGATAAATAACACCATGTAAGTGTTTCATGGATATAGGTGAGTTTCTACAGGTTGCTGCTCTTATCTGCTTGACATGAAAACGCAAATGTTACTAGTTGTGTTCACTGATGAGATATGAAATGAATCTCCAGGGACAACATGGATAGAGATGAGTTTCTACAGGTTGCTGCACTTATATGCTTTATAGATAGAGAGTTAACCATTAAGGAAAACTCTTTTTTACATCCTAACATGATATCGTCAACTTACCATATATTGTTATCTTATTACCATTCATGTTTCAACATATTTTATATGTTTTACTGGACTTGTATTCAAGTATATATTATCCCTTGTTTCAATCCTTGTGAGAGTTTTCCAAACAGTGGCCGCCTCCTCCCCAAGCCCGCCTCCCATTTCCTTTATTCTTGATCTCTTCTCTACAAAATCTCTAAGCAGTGGCTGCTTTTGCCTTTAAAACTGGCTTCATATATATATATATATGTATGTATGTATATATATATATATATATATATGTGTGTGTGTGTGTGTGTATGTATGTGTATGTATGTATGTGTATGTATGTATGTATACATATATACCTATATATATATATATATACATATCTATATATGTATACACACACACACATATACCTATACCTATATATATATATATGTATATATATATATATATATATATATATATATATATATATATATATATATATATATATATATATACACATATACCTATATGTGTATATATGTATATGTGTGTGTGTGTATAGGGTGTCCATTTTTGCACTTGGCCAGCGCCGCCAGGGCCTCCCTCACCGGCGGGACGCCCGGCGAGCTCATGACTGGACGTGCTCTGCATTGTCAGAAACGGACCACCACTGTAGCACCGTCGTTATTAGCATAATCCCTGTCATTAGGTTTTAATCAATGATTAGCATTAATTAACTCGGGACTAATGAAGCTTTGGGAGTATGACATGCGGGCTCGACTGTTTAAGTGCACAGTAAATCACCCGGAGGTCCATGGACCGAACAACTGTGCTGTGAACTGTTGGTCCACACACTATTTGTATGAGCCGAGTGTATGACACGTGGGTCCCACTAAGAGAAATATTTAGTGATCCTCTGCAGAAAAAAGGTTATCTCCAGCAAGGCAAGCAGTTTTCCTTTGATGCACGTTGATCATATTATTTGCACATGTTAATATTTCAAATGTTTCAACTATATGTATGCATGCTATGTTGACAAGTTATTTCTTAGTTCGCGATAGTTTACCTGATTAGTTAAATGAACTGTAGGTAAACATCCATCCTTTACTACTGAGCCTAGGTTTATATTCGTTGTGACTTAGAGCTCGATGGATGGGCTCTAGTCACTTTAGTTGTATTATACGAGTTGATGTCGCTTAGAAATGCTCAGAATGGTAGAATAGGGATCATCGCTTCGGTGGTGGTTATTATATTATCACTTTAATTACTTGGGTCAAGGTACCCATGTATGTATTGTATTTGAGAAACTAAAACTGAAAATAAAATGTTTTAGACTTGGGCACATTGGTTGGATGGTGTGCTTTTGAGTGTGTGCTTGGTGCCTCAGTTAACAAGGACCAAATTACTTGTGTCACTAATCCAAGTGTTTTTGCGTGCATTCCACATGAGGGCTATATGGGAACCCCTCTTGACTTAGTACTTTGGAAGATGTTAATTAATGAGTCGCTGGTGGTAGATTAGGAGAAAAATGTTATGTTATTCTGTTATTGTTGGGCATGTGCGGGGTGGGTTCCGGATTTAGGTTCCCTCGCTCGAGGAGCATCGGCAATTGCTGAGGCTGGGTCGATGTGTCCGATACAACGTGTGGGTCCTCCGTGGGAGCCCGGGATGGGTGGTTCGCGGAAGGGTTAACCCCCATACGTGCGACTTTTAATTAATTCATTCCACGGGAAAACGTCTCGTAGGACTTAGCCTTGCCGGAATACCTAAGGAAGTGTGTTAAATAGCTTGGCGAAAAGGCAGTCTGACATGTGGGTACAATTGTACACCCCTACAGGGTATAAACTATTCAAATAGCCTCGTCCTAGGTTATGGACATGCTTGGTTAGGTCGTGCAAGAATAAGACTACAATATTTTCGATAAAACTTGAATTCGGGTGGTACGAATGGGAAATTCGTGCTATGTTGTGGTGGCTGTTGGGAAGTTACCTCCAGGATGTTATTTATGCTTATAATTGTTGTCTCGCTATTATTTAAATAAAGAAAAACAGAGTTGTTAAAAATGCCTTCAATCTATTATATTATTGCAAATAAAATATTGCTTTGTGCTAAAAATGAACCCTATAGCCGTCTTCTTTGATTCAGCTTGCATGTAGCTATGTATAGGTTTGTTATCCGTAAATCTTGCGAGTACGTTTTTGTACTCAACCGCATTGCTTAAATGTTGCAGAGGAGGTTGACCCCCAAGGGGTTAACTATTGTGAGACCGACTTCGTGCAGGACGACTAGTTTGGCGGTCTGGTCGGTTGCCTTGTGGGTAAGGGAAAACCGGTTGGCTTTTGTTTATCGTCATCTTATGACATTTGCTTCCGCTGCTACTTTGTTTATTTACCTTGTCTTTTGGCCGGTCGGTCCCTTTTGTAAGAACTCTATGTTGTGTATGTCTTTTGTAATGTAAAATTTAAGACTCGGTATTGTAATGGCTTGTGTATGGAATTGATGCTATATTTTGTGATAGAGTATGTGTGCCGCTCCTGGGAGGTATATACTACTCCGAGGTGCGGGATATTTGGTTTGTAATGCTAGGACCAATTGGATGGTTAAGTATTACAAGTTAAATACCCCGGGTTCTCATATTCCCCTACCATTTCTCTTTCAAAGTACGCACTAACAACGTCTCTGGTCTACCCCCCGGTAGGAGACACAAGCTCATCTCGAGGCGTGCAGACGCAGGGAACGCGAGAAAAAGAGAGAAATGGCGGCCAAGGCCAAGGCGGATGGGGAGGAGTACAATGACGAGCTCGCAAGGAAGGGCAAATGGCCCTGGTCCAAGCAGTAGGTCGGGCCATTCCGTAGTAGTTCGGTTTATTTCCATTCCAAAAAGGTGCATATGTATTGTAGGAGTACTTCGGTTTGTTGCATCATGCATAATGTTGTTTCTTATGCACGTAACCAAACTCTATGCACCGTGTAATGCCCACCTTTATTATTAAGTCTATGTCAATTCGCAACTGCAAATCCCGTGATCTTTTCGCATTCAATTCTTCGCGTAGCAAGGTAGCCAACAACATAAAAAAAATGCGTGTTCTGGAAGTAGGCACGAAATGGTATATGACCCCAGAGTAACGACGAGCACCGCCTACCAGATGTCCATCCTTATGCCTAATGTTGTACTGCACAATCCACATATTTGTCAATTTATCCAGGATGCAATATGTATCAGTTGTACAAAATGCGTTCTACAAGTATGCATATATTCAAATAATTTTCTCGAGTCGTACGAGGGGAAAACCTCCTCTACGTTTTTAGGGGGGCATTGTTTAGCTACATCTATCCCAATAAGCTATCTATAGAATCGTTGCAATTGATGCTTGATCTCCAAGAGAAGGAATAGATCTTCGAAAACTAGGTTTTGATGATCCGGTAAATTTCTATTTCAAAGTTTGTCTCTTTACAAGCAAAACATGAATTACAATCAAAGGAAATTAATTTGGATCGGAAGGATGAATCGGGAATCGAAATTCCATAATTCAGGTCCAAATTAAATTCAACCATTAGCTCAATTCATATTTTAGATATCCAAATTCTGGGCCAATCAAAAGTGAACAATGTTGGGCCCTGTCACGCCAAGTCTCAAGGCGTGACAAGGCAGGCTTGTCATGCCGTGCGTTCTGGCGTGACAATTGCCACGTAAACCCTCCACGCTGGCACGGCGCGTGTACGAGGGCTTGCGTGGCAGGTTGGGCCACGCCGGGGACAATGATGTGAGAGGACGGTTTGGCCACGCCATGGGGGTGGTGTGATCAAAGCGGTCAGAATTGAAAATAAAGTTCGCGAATGGTTAACTTTAAAATAATATTAAAAAAGTATTAAATAATAATAAAATTTGCTTATTTGTCATCGTAATCTTCTACGTACCCAACCATCGATCCATAGGTACATATGTTCTCCATACGTACATATATACCTGGCTTATATGAACAGACATGTATAAATGTACGTAAAAAATGTCATACATTAGTATCTGAATTTTATGACTCAATTTGATTTAGTTTTGGTTTCTTCTCATCTTATTTTGAGAGCTCTACTTCTTACTACGATATTTTGTTTTGTTTTCCCATCATTTTTAGGAAGCCCCACTTATCTTCCGGGATTTTGGACAACCAAAACATGGTCTAAGTGTATAAAATCCACTTTTGTCTACAATGCTTTGATTCCACCTTTTACATCTTAACCGTCCATGACACGATAGGATAGTTGACACTCAAGTAACAACTCGGTCATGGTGTGTATTGGATCGAAGAGAAGCAAATGATCTAAGAGCATCCACAGTGTGGTTTTATAAGAGGGTTTTAAAGGAGAGAGAAGAGAAAAAAGAGGCTACTACACATTGTAATAAGGGGGTCTCAGGGGAGAGAGAATAGGAATAAGGGTTTAGCTAGGAACCGGTTCCATGGGAGGAGAGAGAAGAGGATTGAGAGAGGGGTTTTATTTGGGTGTGAGTCCCACCAATAGGAGAAAGAAGTACTATACATTGTGGCATTTTTACACAGTTAAGATCTACTCATATGTGTCACCTTAAGACCTCTTAAAAGAGTTCATACACTGTGGATGCTCTAAGGGCATATCCAATAGTGTATTTATTATCGTCTCTTAGTTATGCCACGTCAATAAAATCCTATATGGAGGAGAGAGAACACATGTCGTGTCTCTTCCTGAAAAGACTGTCGTGCACGTGAAATAAGACATGATGCATTAATCTACTCTAGTTGACATGTAGGCCTATTTCAAAGAAAAATTATAAAATATAAATATTGGAGAGTGTGATAGAGACTATATATTAGAGATGTTATCTTTAAAGATGATATAGCGTATGTTAAACATAGGATTATGTTTAACTGTTAGAGATACATTAGTGTGCGGACGTCCCTCGGCAGAGTGACCCCAACCCCTATCACGCAGGTTGTCCGCGCCCGCGTGGCAAATTTGATAATCTAGCCACTACTTGAACACCCACGACTCCTATCAGAACCACGGCCACTACGAGGACCTTCCCAGCTTCCCATTCCACTTTCTCTCCGGACATCTTCTTCCTCAGGCCTTCTCCTCTCCTTCCTCCTCCGGTCCTCCCCTAGTTTGGTCTCCACGCCTCCAATGGAACTCGGCATCCCCAATCCCCTGTCCCCTTCCTCCCCGCTCGTCCCGCACCTCCCGGCGGTGCCTCTGCGCCTGGTACGACCCGCCGTGCGCGCCAGCGCTCGGCCCCTCGCCGCGCGCGCTTCGGCGCTGCCGCCGCCGGCAGCGGTGCCTAAGTCGTCAGGGTAAGGACGCACTATCTGTAAAAGCAGAATATGAAGTACTGTCTCTGCGGTGTTTGGGTTTTGCGGTTCTTGGCGTGGGTTTTTGGGTGGTTTTGGTCGGACCTCTGGTTTCTTGCGTGGTTTGGTACTTTTGTTTGGTTTCTTGGAGGAAACCGAGACACCTCACTGCGAGTGCGAGATGGTCGACTTTCGCCTGGATGGTCAGGCGGCGCGACGCGTGAGGGAGGCGGGCGGGGCGACGCGCGAGGGAGGCGGCGCGGCGCAGGACGTACGAACTGTGAAAGTGGGATATATATGGTGTGTTTCTGCAATCGTTTTGGGCTTGTTTTGCTGTTCTTGAGGTGGTTTTGGGGTTTTTGGTGGGATCTTGGTTCTTTTTCTTGGGAGGTTTGGTTTGCTTATTGGATTCTTGGCCGTGAGAAATCGCTACGATCGAGACGGCTTTTTCCCTTGGACTGCATGTGCTTGCTTGCTTATTACGGTATAGATCCGGCCGGAGTTGCACCCCTATTTGCAGTGCAAAAGTTGGCCAACTTTGGGTTTTGTTTTCCTGCTCTTCTTGCGTTCTGGGTTTCGATCGGCAACATCTTGTTAACTATAATCTTGATCTAATTGGTTTTTGCATGTAGTATTAATGTTTATTTGCATTTAATGGTATCATCATGGCTAGAAACGGCAGCACTAGTGGGCACTAGAAATGGCAGCACTAGTTGCATGTGTATGTTCATTGCCGTAGCACTTCATTGCATTACATGTAACGTATGTATGTAACGTATGTGTATATGAGCCTCTTTATCAGAATAAAAGGAGAAGGAAAAGCTGTAGCAGCACCAAAAAATATTTGTGTCTTGCGTGTTCTTCTTCCTTTTTCTGTGTTCCAGAGTGTTCGTGTGCGTGTCTCGAGAGTTCTCTATGGGAACAGTTCCAACACATCTTTGGCTTCTTGAGAAGCTTGATTAAATTCTTCCTTCCTTGGGTTTGCACTTCGGTTCTTGGGTTGCACATCTTTGGCTTTGTTTTGCATGTGTTTCCTCGGGTTGTTGTTGGTTCGGTGCAATAGATCAGTTTGTTTGCGTGCTAGCTTTTGCATTTCTTTGTTGGGTTTTCTGTTTTAACAACAAAGCTGCAGGCCTTGGTACCGGTTTGGCGAGAGGTCTTTGGCTTCTTCTTGAGGTAGCCAGCCCTGCAGTGTTGCAGAGAGACTTCTTTCTTTTGCTTCTTCCTGAGGTTTCTTTTGCTTCATTCCGAATAGGATGATCAAAAGGCTGCAGTGCTTTCTTGAAATTTTTGCGTTTCTATTTGTTCTCCTGATCTCTTCGGTTACGGCAGGGATTTAACGTTCTTGTCTTCTGTTTTATGCTTTCTACTTGGCATGCGTTCTTTAGTAGAACAAACATATGGCGCGGTTTCTTCCGTTTTGACAACAAATCTCAAATCTGCAGGCCTTCTTGAGAACCATGGTTGGGTTATTGCTTTCTCGGAAGAAACTTTGCAGTTTGTTTGCCACGTGGAGGGAGTTCTTCTTTGGTTACTTGTTTCTCACTTTCTAGGTTTCTTTTACTGCCAAGAGGGGTCAAAAGTTAAGCCTCTTTTACTGCCAAGAGGGATCAAAAGTTATGCTTATTTGCTCTTTCTTTGGTGTTCATGTGTTCTTCTTGTGTATGGTTATGGTATGAGTTCAATGCAAGAGATTATTCTGTTTAGTTTTAGCACTGCTTGTGATGAGCAGTAGCAGCTTCTTGCGCTAGAACATTCAGTCCTTCGTTGGTCCGGCAAGATCTTTGGTTTATTGAAGATTTGGTTAGTTTCTTTATTCCTTGAGAGATTTGGTTGGTTTCTTGATGGATGGTAACAGTCCAGCATTGCTAATAAACAGAAGGTTTTTCTTTAGTTCTTGGTGTTGTGTTCAAGTGGACCAACTTTGGACTTCGTTTGTGTGCTTCACGTTGGTCTTTGGTTCTTTCGGGATATTGAGGGGTTTTCACCTTGGTGTTTGTTTGAACACTGCAAATAGCTCAGTAATGATTTAATTCTCTCTTTTTGCAACATGATCTGGTTCTTGTCCTTTCCTCCGGGACGACAGAAGTTTAGTGCAATTGATTAATTTGTTCTTGGGTTTCTTAAACAGTCATTTCGGATGACAAGTAGCAGTTTCTAATACTAGAATATACTATATATATGGTGCATTCATGCTAGCTTGCTAAATGATTCACAAGTGCTAGCCACCTTAGTGTGTAAGAGTTTTCAAGTAATTGTTGTTCTCAAGTATGAGAACTTTGGATTTTGCTTGAATGTAGGAAATAGTTTAGTTATGATTTGTCGTAGGGGTAGCTCACCGGCCCCCACGACCCGACAAGCACCACAGGCCCCCCTCCCCCCAGAGGGGGCCCGGAGGACGCACCAAGGGTCTCGAAGGGGCCCCGGAAGCCACACTAGGGGCCTCGAAGGGGGTCTGGAGGACGCACCAGGTGCCCCGGAGAGGGTCCAAAGGCCACAAATGGCCCTAAAGGGAGCCCCGGGGGCACCTCACGGGATTGCCTCAAGGCAACATAGGGGCGCAAAGTCCCTCGGCTCGGAGTCGCCCTGCAAGATGTGAAGGGAGGATCCCGCTGGGCCGGGTGCACCAACCAAGGTAGACCAGGTCCAGGAGGGTCAACCACGTGATGAAGGCTATGCGTAGGGGCAGGAAAAGCTCCTACAGTCCCTACCTACAGGGGACCTTTTTAGGGGTAGAGCCGTAATCTCTTATCCCCTTCTGTAAGGCTATAAAAGGCCACCTTCCCCCATGTAATAGACAGGACCGAATTTTTCAAGCAAAGCAATATACACACTCCACCTGACAATTGGTCCCCTCTACGAGGACTCCCTGGTCATTCCTAGGCATCGCCCCCCCTCTCTTACTGTTTAGTCTTTTTCCTACGACAGTTGGCGCTGTCCGTGGGGATCAATGTATAAATCTTCGCACCCCCCTCGCAAAAGAATTAGGGCTCCCCCGGAGCCCTACCTAAAAGGTATGGGGGACGGCGCGAGGTTTCGCCTCCCCCTCGCAAAAGAATTAGGGCTCCCCCAGAGCCCTACCTAAAAAGTATGGGGGACAGTGCGAGGCTTCGTCCCCCTCACAAAAGAATTAGGGCTCTCCGGAGCCCTACCTAAAAAGTATGTGGGACAGCGTGAGACTTTGCCTCCCCCTCGCAAAAGAATTATGGCTCCCCTGGAGCCCTACCTAAAAAGTATGAGGGACGGCGCGAGGCTTCGCCCCCCTCGCATGGAATTAGGGCTCCCTCGGAGCACTACCTAAGAAAAAATTGGAAGGCGAGGCGGCAAGGATTGTACGTTATTCATTACAAGCTCAGCATACACAACATACAGTGGCCAGAGAACGCGACCCATACAATAACAATACGTATGCTCAGCGCCGCAGCGGGCGAGATACAACATGACCACATCAACCATCTACGGGCACAAAATCCCATGGCTCCGCACGCAGCATCCATTTGAGCAGCTCCTCGTCAGACGGCCAAGTAGCCACGAACTTCAAGTACCCCCTCTCCGTGGCACACTCGTCCAACGCATCGGATGAACCTGTTGATGCAGCCTCAGACACGACGGGCGGGGGCAGAGGTCCCTCGGGCGCAGCCGCGACCCCCTGGCGCTCCCAGAAAGCATGTATCTCTTCATGCGCCCTCACAGCCTTCCTCACGCGGAGGCGAAAAAACGTTTTCATAGAACCATCCGGATTGGCCTTCTTCCAACATCGCCACTTATTTGTGACATCTGACATACAGTAACACACCTTTAGAGGCCAAATCGAGAGCAGCCCGCGCTCGTCCTTCGAACCGCATGAGGGGGTGGAGAACTTTCTCAATCGCCGTCTTGTAGGGCAAGGCCCTCGCCCGGTGGTGCGGCGGAACAAGATCGGCCCACCCTGAATAAAATAGAAACCAACAACATAAAACAACAAGCATAGGAGCAGCCCAGGCACTAAAGCCATCTCCACAGCTTTTTTCCATTCATAAAACGGTTCTTTACAAAAGTCAACCCCTCCCTAATGCCGCCTTGTCACGCATGACAACAACGGAACGAAAGAAAAAAAAACCTAAAGATCGAAACAAAAGAACGCTTCATGAAGAGGAGCAGAGGGTCACACCTTGTCTCCGGTGGTGGCCCCCCCGCTCGGCTGCTCCATCGCCATCCGTCGGGCATTTCCCTTTCCTCTTCTACGCTAGGGCTACCTGAAGCGACTCCATCATGGCGTCCCGACCACGCGGCACCCAAAAGTCCTGGGCAAGAACGTTTCTCGCCCTTTGCACCTGCTTCTGGCCGGAAGCAATTTCCGCCGTGGAAGCCATGGGCACAAAGCGGGCACCAAGGGCGTCAACATGCCTGCACCTAGCCCGCTGCAGAGAAACGAGGGCTGCTGTACATGCCACCGTCGCACAGTGATTGCCGTAGACGCGAGCGACTGGGAGAAACACTTCCCCGACACGATAGAGACGATCCAGTGTCGCATCCATCTGGTTGACGGTGTACCTCCAGGGCAGAGGCACAGCGCCAAGCTAGGTCATAGCGTCCTCCATACATTCCATCACCTCCCCGGTAGCCCGCGACACAGTGGCCGAAAGTTCTCGCTCCACCGCAACCTCTGCTTGAAGGACGACGCGAATACCTCGCAAGGACTCCACTTCTTCTTGCAGAGCGCATCGCTGACCCTCTAGCTCAGTGACCTTTGACTCCAGCCCCCTCGCCTTCTCGACAAGGGCCGAGCGCTCGGTGCCTAAGGATTCGCTCCGCGCATGCTCCACATCAATCCGCTCCTGGATCTCCATGTAGCCGCGCTGGATATCCCCCTCGAGCACGCATGACAGCATCAAGGTCTGCGCAAAACGCACCGTCAGAACTATAGAAGTAGGACAGAACTGCGGGCATATCCGAACTTACCCTCATTGCGTTTGCCTCGATACACCGGAACATCCTCTCCGCGGGCATGCGCCGGAAGAGCTCGGACAGGCAGGACGGGGCGGCAAAGCGAGCCACCTCCTCACAAACAGCCGCCGCCCTGGGGCTAACCTAAAAATCTTGGGTGCATAGTGGGCCTACACCTACGATGCCCACTGCTCTGGATGCACCGATAGCCGCCTTGGCCCGCCCGGGGTCCGAGGCGCCCGCCGATATTTCTGGCATCAGAGCTGTCCTGGTGCCTCCCATCACCAGAGCCCCCAACGGACCCTCTGACCTCGGAGACCACCCCACCGCCGCTCCCCCCTTCGACGATCCGCACTGCGCAGCGCAAGAGCAAGTCAGCCAAATGCAAAAGAACAAAACAAAACAAGGGGGGTAAACAGGGAGCCAAAACTAAAGGATCATGTCATGGGCAAAGGCGGGCTCCTCTACATGGGTATCCTCAATACCCCGGCCATACACCTGCGAAGGCGTCCCAACGAACACCTCTTCGAGGGGCATGCTCGCTATGCCAAACGAGCTCACCACCACCTCTGCAGCACCAGCCCGCAGAGCAACCGCTAGTGACGCCGACAAAGAGCTCGTCGAGCTGCTCACTTCCTGCAGCGCCTCGGGAACTCACGACACCTTCGAAGCGGGACCCGTCACGTCCTCCTCGGCGTGGCTGGAGCGATCCGCGCTAGCGGTCCCAACGGCCTGCAAGGGCACCGCACTGATCGCCCTGTGGCCCTCCAACTCCTCCGGGACACGTGCCTGTTTCTTCTTCCCTGCGTCGGGATCCGGATGCTCAACCAAGCGAACCGCAGGATCCGCGTACGCTTGGTTCACGTGGGGCTCGTGCACTACCAGCCCTCGTTTCGTGTGCTCCTCCTCGGTGTAGGGGCCCAGAAGCTGCTCCGCGGCACGCTCGGCCTCGTCAATAGGCAGCACTGCAGGAGTGTCAGACACCGAAGCAACTACAAAAAAGACGCAAAGCTAAGGGCCGAAGTTAGCACCTACGTGACCCCCCAACTCCAAGAGGGGAATCCCATCCTTCGGCTCACCAAGCTCCATGCTTCAGCCCCGCGCCAGCGGCCACACCCGAAGCGCGCAAAACTCCTCCATGAGATCCGTTGTAGACAGCCTGCATGTCGCGTTAAGCAGCACACGGAGCAGCACCTCCTCCCTCGCAGAAAGGTCGCTCGCCGGGGATGGAATAAGTTGAATGGCCCCCCCGGCGGAGCGAAGACTGGCGTCGGGAGGGCACTTGTGCTAAAACCACCTCTGAGTCTAGTCGGTCTCCCACCTGTTCCAGGCGGCCGGAGTAGGCAAGTACCGAAGAAGGCGTGCCTTCAGCTGGAAGTTGACGCTCCCGAAATTTAGCGTCTCACCGGTGTCTTTCTTCTTCTTCGGCTGGCATCGCCCATCATGGAGGTACGCGAAGAGTCGCGCCTCCCCGTCGCTCGCCCCCACGGAGCGCAGTACCCACTCAAAGACGCCAGTTTGACGATGGAGTTGGGTGTCAACTGGACCAGATCAACCCCGTACATTTGAAGAACCTGGACCATCAAATCAACGCAGGCAGGCGGAGACCCGCGTCCAGGAAGGCCACGAACACGATCGTCTCGTCTTCCCGGGGCGTCGGCGCAACCTCCGGCCCAGGGGCACGCACGTCTTTGAGATCCGCCAGCTTCCCCTCGTCCTTGAGTGCTCGTAGCACCTGTGGTGTCACAGTGGAGCGGCCTAGCTCGTCTGTATAAGCCACCAAACTCCCACCATCCTTGTTTCGCTTTGTTATCTCGAGGCGCGGAGGAACACTCGGGGTACGGGCGGGTGCAATATACGTGAAAGAGCAAGCCGCAGGGCAAGATGTAGAACCAAAAGCCACGGCCCAAGCACAACATGACACGTGGCAATCCAACAGGACATCTAGCAAACAACATTATGACGCATAGGAACCAACAAACGATGTTAAAGCACCCGACGCACAACCACCATGCCTGATAACGCCGCACAGTATCCAAAGGGCCGCCACCGGGCCTGCTGGTTCAACCCACATGCCGCCGGGGGGGGGGGGATTCACCAAAAGTGCTTCGCCAGGCCGAAGGGGACAGTGTGATTGGACCCTTCGGGGAAAGGGTGCGGTTTCTGTCATGACGAAGTAGGACCTCGACCACGAGGAGCTTGTCGTAGGGGTAGCCCACCGGCCCCCATGACCCGGCAAGCACTACAGACCCCCCCAGAGGCCACGCTAGGGGCCCTGAAGGGGGCTCGAAGGACGCACCAGGGGCCCTAGAGGCCACGCCAAGGGCCCTGAAGGGGGCTCGGAGGACGCACCAGGGGCCCCGGAAGCCACACTGGGGGCCCCGAAGGGGGCCTAGAGGATGCACCAGGTGCCCCGGAGAGGGCCCGAAGGCCACAAAGGTCCCTGGAGGGAGCCTCGGGGGCACCTCACGGGATCGCCTCAAGGCAACACGGGGGCGCGAAGTCCCTCGGCTCGGAGCCGCCCCGCAAGATGTGAAGGGTCAAAGGATCTCGCTGGACCGGATGCACCAACCAGGGTAGACCGGCTCCAGGAGGGTCCTCCATGTGATGAAGGCTATGCGTAGGGGTAGAAAAAGACCCTGCAACCCCTACTTTCAGGGGGCCTTTTTAGGGGTAGAGTCGTAATCTCTTATCCCCTTCTGTAAGGCTATAAAAAGGCCACCTTCCCCCATGTAATAGACAGAACCGAATTTTTTGGGCAAAGTAATATACGCACTCCACCTGACAACTGGCCCCTTCTACGAGGACTCACCGGTCATTCCTAGGCATCGGGGGTCACCCCCTCTTACTGTTTAGTCTTTTTCCTACAATATGGTTCATGTTCAGTGTAAAAGCGTTAGTCTATGCTTCGATTTCTTCAGCATATTTAACTGCTTCTAGTGCTAGTATATATGGTACATTCCATGCTTAGCTTGTGCCTTGTTACATGTTAGAGCTTTCAGATATTTAACCATGTTGCATGAGAGAGACGCCAACTTTTCATTACTGCTGAAACTACCAATTTGACATCAAAATGCCATATTGGTTGCGTAGGGCTGGGGACTGGAGCGATGAGAGGGATGCCTTGACCCTGGACAGCATCAGGCACTCGCTGATCAGGCAGGAGGACAGTATCATCTTCAGCCTTCTGGAGAGGGCACAGTTCTGCTACAATCCTGACACTTACAATCGCAATGCTTTTGGAATTGTGGGGTCCAATGTCTCTCTGGTCGAGTACATGGTTCAGGAAACTGAGAAGTTGCATGCTAAGGTCAGTACATGCGTGATCACACTTGTTGTAATTTCTGAAAATAAATAGATTTCAGGGCAGAAAAGGTTGTAACATCCTGATGGTGTTGTCACTTGTCAGGTTGGAAGATACAAGAGCCCAGATGAGCATCCTTTCTTGCCTTGGAATTTGCTAGAGCCGATGCTGCCACCTGTTCAATATCCAAGGGTAAATATGGAACTGCAATTTCTCTTTCAGATAGAGTTTTGGCATGTTCAGCATCGATTCTGTTTATGCCTTGCCTTGTTGATGTGAATATCCTAGCTAGTAAGTAGTCTCTACTTTTATACTGAGTGGTGTCGAAAATAGAAGTGTTGAAAGTTCAACATTAAGGTACGTAATCTTTTCTGGTTTAGAAGAATTTGCTGATAATATGATCCATAGAGTTCACATACCTGTTATGGAAAAGATGGCAACAAACTGTTGCATTGCAGCTGTGTGATGTTAGTCGTTAGATACTAGTTTATCCTTACCATTTGTCAACCATCAAGTCTCTTAGTGGTTTTTTTTTTGTTTCTTTCCTTTTTTGAGAATCATGTCAAGTCTCTTAGTTCACATTTACTTCTGTGTTTGCTTTGGGAGTCTCGATGAAAATAGGTGATTTTGCATGTCTATTAGACACAAATAGCCAAGTTTATAGGACTTATCTGTGCATTGATATGATGAGTTTCAAGCCAACATGCTGGTAGTAACTAGAACAGGGTGCATTGATATAGAAAAGGTTTCCTTGACATTTTGCCTCTTAACTAATGATTTCTTGGAAGTCTTTTGTTTAGCATAATTTCAAAGTCAACAATGCTGACTAAATATTTTAGATAGACAAGTATTGGTGCTGCTTCTCAGGAAGTTAGGACGTATGATCATTTAGGGTTCTGATTTTTTTCTCTGCTAGCTGCTAATTAACGGCAGTATCAAATAGACAACAAAAATTACTTGTGTGTCCCATATTATTTTCTTTCTAGATCAAGAAAAACTTGGCTTGACACTGGATTTGCAACTTTGGTACAGAAACTGCTTCATAGAAAAATCTTATAACCTGTTATGAAAATGATGGCGACACATTTTTTTAGAGGATTGCGGCAACACAGATTGCGATAGACAGTTGCAACAGTTTGATGTTAACTGCTAGTAGTAGTCAACATCAAGTCTGCAAGGGGTTTCATTTGTTTCTTTCCTTTTTCTAGAATCATTTTAAGGACATGCAGTTGTCTGTCAAACTTGTTAAAGATAGAAAGCTTATATGGGATCACACTCTGACTATATAATAAAAACATAGTCCTCTGAACTTGCTATTTATGGTTGGTCAATGGTGACAAACTGACAATTACTTGTATGCTGCTTTTGGAAGTAATGATAGAATTAGGAATTCTTTATAGTACTTTTCTGTACTCTCTTGAAATGAGGAGTTTTAGGTCAACATCCAAGAAGCAACCACCTAGATTCAGTCACCCAGAATTCTTTCTTGCCATTGTAACTGACTGTAATATTCAAAATAATTTTGATGCTTTCTTTTCGTTAGTCAAGAACACTGACAGAATTTTGGATGGACAAGTAATTGTGATGCATCATTGGAAGTTACAATGTAGCTCTGAACGTCCACAATTCTGATACTTAAAAAAACTGATACCTTTCTGTTCTATGCTTGTATCAAAGATATAAAGCTAAGCTTAGCAACTTACTCCAGTATCAAATAGACGAGAAAAATTACTCGTGTATCCCATTTTAATTTCTGCCTATATCGGCAAAAACTGTGTTCGATACTGAGTTTTGCAATTTTGGTACACTGGTGTGCACAGGTTCTGCATCCCGTTGCTGCTTCCATCAACATTAACAAAAAGATTTGGAATGTGTATTTCTGTGATCTTTTGCCAAGGCTGGTGAGGAAAGGAAGTGATGGTAACTGTGGATCAAGCGCCGTTTGCGACACCATCGTTTTACAGGTGAGAGGCAGAACCTTTTTCCCCCCTTGATTCACCATCTAATCTTCCACTCAAATTCTTGTCATATTAGTCTTCAAAAAAAAACTTGTCATATTGTAGTCTTGATTGTAGTATGGTAGCAAATCAGAGCACCTAGTCACTTATGCTTATTGTTCTTTTTGAAAGAATGTTATGCAAAACATTCGTATGAAACATCAGACTTAACTTTCTTGATATGGTTTGGTCTGAACTTTGAACTACCGCAGGCACTCTCCAAGAGGATTCACTATGGCAAGTTTGTGGCAGAGGCAAAGTTCCAGGAGTCACCTGCTAAGTATGAGCCTGCAATCAAAGCACAAGTAAGAGCACCATTAATTCCCCTGTGCATTGCAATCCATTCTTTCAAATGGCAGCACAGTATATGCATCTGATCTCACTGACACAACTCTTGATCATTCAGGACAAGGACAAGCTGATGGAACTGCTAACTTACCTGAAGGTGGAGGAGAATGTGACGCGCCGTGTGAAGACCAAGGCCGAGATCTTCGGGCAGGAGGTGAACCCTGATGCTTCTTCGGCGGCCGACCCGGCGCTCAAGATCCAGCCTGAGCTGGCTGCCCAGCTGTATGACAAATGGGTCATGCCACTGACCAAGGAAGTGCAAGTGCAGTACCTCCTCAGGAGGCTGGATTGACCCCCATCCTTTGCCTATCTATCTCAAGATACTCACCAGTTCAGCTCTGCTCTATGGACAACTACTTACCCACAAATAATTAGGCCATTTTCTGCTCTAATTCAGTTTTCCTTCCAGTAATTGCAGTTTGGTCTCTCTTCCTGTAGTTGCAGTGCAGTTTTAAGGGGAACAATAGGCAGTTTGCAGCTTCACTGAATTACAACTTAAATTGGGTTCATCTGAACTTAGAGTCAAGAGTTTGAGCTCATGCTATACCTCACGTTACTTTGAAGCAGAGTTTTGTTATCAATGTCAATGTATGATCTGCTGCTACTAGTTCATCATCAGAATCTGCCGTTTCGTTTATAAATGTTTGGCCTGCTTCTAGCTACTACTTGGTTGTTAATTTCTACAAGTGCTAGGTCAAGGTGGCATCACATTAAAAGTAACTGATTTTAGGACATCCTTGCAGTTTTTTGTCAACAAAATTTGCCTCTCTTGTCCTCCAAAGTTTCAGTTTTTGAGAGGTTTGTCATGAACATAACCGTCTGATAGAACAAGCTAACTAAGGATCCATTGATAGAGAATAGCTAGCCTTGTGTTGCTTTGAAGAACAATGTTGTTGCCAATGTTAATGTTTGATCTGCTGCTACTAGTCCATCATAAGAATTTGTCGTTTCATTTGTTCAGTCTCAATGTTTGATCTGCTACTGTTATGTCAATGTGGCAGTGTTAGAACTTAGAACTAACTGATTCTAGAACATCTTAGACTTCAAATTTTTTGTCAAAAAAATTCCATAGACTCGGCAATTTTTGTCAAGAAAAATTGTCTCTTTCTTGTACTCCAGGTTTTCAGTTTTTGAGTGTTTGGTTGGCCCTGCTTGTACACATTACTAGCTTTTTTGCAGAATTTGTTTGCACCATCCAATATTCATCCATTGTGCTGGGAATGGACCGAGAATATTATGGAGCGCTCTTGATAATTAGAAAGTAACTGATTTTAGGACATGTTGCAGGTTTTCAGTCTTTGAGAGGTTGGCCTTGCTTTGTCATCAACATAACCGTGTGATAGAACAAGCTAACTTACTAACGATCCATTGAGTAGGAGATCGAGTTCAAATTAGGCGCAAGCTATCCTTAGAACATTAATTCCAGGAGAGTCTGAGCTCAGAGATAACCTGAAGTTCAGAGACACCCTAAATGCACGAGTTAGCTCATGTACGCATATTAAACTCAACCAAAACAATGTCTACTGTATATATTACTATATACATACTCCATTTTATAGTGTACAGATGATCATGGTTCTGCTTGTGCTGCCACTACTGTACGTGCGTACGCTACAGGTGTAGAGTTCAGAAAAGTACTTCTTGCTCGAGCCTAACTCAATTGGTGGGAAGGTGTGGGTGTACACTCCTGCCACTCAGGTTCTAGTCCTCTTCTAGGCGAATTTAGGTGCCTATTTGGCTGTGTGCAACTTTGTTGGTGCAGAGACCGGGAGTTGTTACTTCCTTTCTAAAATTAAAAAAAAAGTTGCTGTTTGTTGTACCGGGCAGGCAGAGGCAGTAGCGTGTCCAGATAAACAAACGGATAGTGCTACTGTACGAGCATGCAAGAGCTGTTGATCTTTTGGTGTGAGAAGCACATGGTGATGATTTGTCAAATGAGAGAGAGACAGAGAGTAGAGCTGGCAAAATAGACTGAGCCTAACGGATTGGCATGAGGCACGACACTGTAGGTCCGATGCATCTTGTTCATGGGCCGTGCGGCACAGCATGAAGCCCACGCTGGTCTGGGCCGCCACCTCGGCCTGATGGGCGGCGAGACGCCAGTGCGACCGTGTGGCCCAGGAGGCACGACTGTAGGGAGGCGGAGCGGAGGCGCCGGAGTGGAGGGAGGAGGAGAGCATCGCGGCGCACGATGCTGCGCGGACCACCAGAGCGGAGGGAGGAGGAGGGCGTCACGGCGCACTGTGCTGCACGGACCATCGGAGTGGAGGGAGGAGGAGGGCGGCGTGGCGCCGCGGTCTGCGCTTCGAGGAGGAGGAGGCGCTGGGTGGCCGTCGGCGTAATCTTGGCGAGGCGACGAGGCGGGGCCGCCTTCGAGCAGAGGCTGGCGAGGCGAGGGCGGAAAGGCGGCGAGGCAAAGCCGAGGTCGAGGCGGAGCATGCAGGGGCAACGAGAGCGGAGGACCGCCTCCGTAGTCGTCAGCGAGGCCGCGGAGAGCCTGAGGAGGCGAGGCGGCGGGGAGGCGATGAGGCGATGAGTCGAGTTGGTGGCACGCAAGAGAGCGTGTGGGGAGAAGAAAAAAGAAGGACGGTCTTGAGGCGGTAGAGCCGTCTTGTGCCAAGTGGGCCATGCCGGCATGTACGACCCCAAAAAATCCGGCCGTTAGGGTTTTTTTACCGTTGGGGTCTTAAAAAATAGCAAAAAAAATTCAAAATATCCTAAATTTTTTTTCTATAAATATCCACCATACCCCCCTCATTCAGCACCCCTTCATTCTCCATTCTCTCTTTGAAATTGTGTTGTGCAAATTCAAATCCGTGTTGAGCTAATTTGGCAAAATTCAAAAAAATTGTGCCAAAATTTGGAAATTTCAATTTTAAATCGACAAGTCGTGAAAGAGGTACAATACTATTTTTGTAATACTTTTATTGTTAGTTATTGTTATGCTAAGATGAAAGTAGTAATAGCGTTAGTTTCGATTTTGTAGTTTTCGTTATGGGCAGTCCTTACGACAGCTTTGCTCTTGGTGATTACGGACTTTCATCAGAGGAAATTGCGTTTATGGAGGCGGCTGCGGCTGCCTCAAACCAACCAGAGGTTTCACCAGAGGAGCAAGGTGGAGTTCTGTCATCAGGCTCTACGTCAGCATCAGGCTCCACGGCAACCGGAGCAAAGAGGTCGAGACCGTCTACATCGGGAGTGTGGGAGCATTTCAACAGGACAACCAAGCAAGATGCAACGGGAAATGAGATACCATATGCTATTTGTAAAATTTGTTGCTATGAATTGTCTGCGAAGTCTACAGGTGGAACGGGGCACCTGCTTAGACATTCTACAAGATATCAAACCAAGCAAGGATTGGTGATGAGGCAGACGCAGCTGCAATACAACCCCGACGGTACGGTATCTAGCTGGGACTACGATCCTTAGGTAGCTCATCAATCTCTCTGTCGTTTAATTGCTTCGAGGATTTACCGTTAGGCTTTAACGAGTCTGCTTCTTTCCAAAATTACATTAGGACTGCGCATAATCCTATATTTTCTTCCGTTTCTAGACAGACAACAACTAGGGATCTAGTGAAATACTATAATGAATGTCGTAATAAAATAAAGGAAATATTTAGTACGTGCACATTTTCGGTGGCCCTGACCTCGGACATATGGAGTGGTCGGGCTAGGGAGGATTACCTTAGTGTAGTTGTGCATTATATTAATGATGACTGGGTAATAGAAAAAAGGATTATAGTTTTGAAATTAATTGATGTAGCACACATGGGGGAGAATATTGCGAACTGTATTATCAAAGTCGTGGAATACTTTGGTCTTACAGACAAAATATTCGTAATTACTTTAGACAACGCCGCTTCACACTCTAGGGCCATAGACATTCTCACTCCAGTGTTGAGTACATATGCCGATTCCTTCTTGCTATATCAACGATGCGCTTGTCATATTATCAACCTTATAGTCAAATGTATTTTGAAGAGGTTGAGTCCGTATATTAAAGCTTTTCGCGATGTGATTTCTTTCTTGAATAATTCTAACGTAAGAATAGCACAATATAAGAACTTCTACAGGGTGATGGGTGTACGTCCAAGAAAGTTCGGTTTGGACATGGAGGTAAGGTAAAATTGATGTATTTGGTACTGTACTTGATCTTCTTAGTGATGCTACGGGGCTAGACTATACTGACTATTTTGTAGAAGTTCATTCTCGGTTATACGAGATTTACCAAAGGTATGAAAATAAGTTCCGGGGAGTCCATTCGCAATGACCTCTAGTAGCCCCCACCTCAAGTGGGAAGACAAATATGTGGGGCGCGATCTTCGGTGCCTCTTCCTTCAGGTCCAAGTCCAGGTCCAGGTCTTCTTCTTCTTCTTCTTTTACACCAATGCCTGCTCAGCCAAGGCCCACAAGGAGCAGAGAACTATCCATCTATCTGGACAACGATATAGTGGATTTCAACTCAGAAGGCTTCGACATGTTGCAATGGTGGCAAGCCCATAAGTTAACATATCCCGTGCTATCCATACTTGCACGTGATGTGTTAATTGTTCCTGTCTCTATAGTTTCATCCGAGTCTGTTTTCAGTCTTTTTGGAAGAATATTGGAGAAGAGAAGAACAAGTCTCACAATTGAGATAGTGGAGATCCTTCTAACTGTGAAGGATTGGGAACAAGCTGATTCATGAACACAACAATCTGTGGAAAATTCAGAGTTGTCGGAGGTGTTCGAAAATCTGTACTTAGACAATGACATCGACACATAGAACAAAGATGTATCATGTATGTAGAATTGTAGAGTTATAGGCTGTACTCTTTTTCCTTTGCCAAGGTTTTCTCATTTTGAGTTTTTACTTGGCGAAGGATTTAACGAGGCAGCCAGTTGGACATTAATAAAGCTCTTTATTATATTTTCAATATGATTGTCTCATTTCTTTTAATTTTCATTTCTACTTCTGAATTCTACATATTTTTCTAATTTTTCTGGATTTTTTTTTGTTACGGCCAGATACCGGCAGACTGGCGAACTCGGCCCAAAGCCCCGCAAGACGAATGCTGACGGACCATGCCTAGGCCGCCACCCCAGCCCGTGGGCCTTTCCGGCACGGCACAAATAGTAGCTGGGCGGCCTGTTTGGCCAGCACAGAGAGAGAGAGAGAGAGAGTTGGGTCGGAGGTCCTGAGGAATTATATGAAAAATAGGTTGTAAAGTTACAAAATAATTACAAGGAAAAAACTAGAAAAAAAAGGAAAAAGAACTAAGCTACAACAGAGACTAATTTAAGTCAGCCAACCATTCTTCAATATCTAGGAAATACTTTCTTTTTGTCCTAAGGATAACCAAGGCAAATTCATGCTCAAAATCTTGCCTCCATGCTTCAAATGAGGGTGCAGCAGATTGATTTTTTTTTATTTCTTGTGATACAAATGCTCTAGGCTCCCAAAACAGTAATCTCCATGAAAAAAAAAGCTTGTGAATCTTTTCTTTGAGATCAAGCAATGCATCCATCAATGACATATTTTGTAAACGAAGAGGGCAAAGATAGCCTTAGCACTGATGCGAAAGAGGACAATCAAAGAAAAGATGATGAAGAGTTTCCTCAACCCTTTGTCCGCAAAGCACACAAGAATAATCTCACATTTGAAAAAAAAATCCGTCTAAGCAAATTTCGAGTGTTCAGCCTGTCACAAAGAAGCAATCAAAAGAAAACCCTGTGCTTAGCTTGACAAGAACTTTTCCATAACCAACAAAAGGAAGGTAGTGTTGGAATGTGTCCCATGAGAGTCTTGTATGCCTTGACTGAAGAAAAAGTAGCATTGTTCTAAACATAAGTCCACTGATCCTCCTCTGTAGTAAGTGCATGATCATGTAGCAAATCCATAAACCCATTAAATTGCCGATATGCTTGCTCACATTTTCATCGATCGCCAGCAACCAAAAGACCAGCAGAAAACCAAAGGCAATAAAGTAGAGTTAGGAGTAAAGAATGGATTGCCGTCAGATTTCACAAAGTTCAGTGAGGTTCTCAGACCGACCTAGGTCAGTTGGCACCGTCTCACTTTAGTGGGTCTCATCACCCAGCAATTTTATAAATCCGACACACACGTTATACCGACTTACCTTTGCCGCAGAAAATCTGTAGCATGGTATCAGAAGCACCCTTTTGACCAAAGGTCCATGAGCAAATAGTGCAATGTGAGAGCCAGGAAGATAAGGGGAGGACATATTGGTCATGCACTGGCCAAGGGCAAGAGAGAGCACCAGATAGCCCCATTCATAAGCCTTCCCCTCAAAAGCCAATACAAAACTTTCACAAGCCTCACTTCATCCACAACCAGCCGAAAGCACCCCAGAGCAAACAAGCCTCTAATGCCATTCACACGCCTCAGTTCACAACCAACCAAAGCCAAGCCACAACTCCATTTTCACTCCCGGATCATCCCAACCAAGAATAGCTAGCAACTACATCCCAAGCAAGCCACTGCCACCACAAGACCAGCACAAACAGGCCAAGCCTCACCCACCATCACCATCCAACCCAAACACCCACAGAGAGATAGCAAAGGAGAAGAGGAGCAAATGAGACGAGGAAGACAACTGAGCGTGGACGACGTTAGAGACAGCTTCGAACCATCCACGACCACTAGGACCGACGCCAAGCCGACAACGAGGACTAGAAGCACCAGAGAGCATGACGACCACCACACTGCCGGCATCACCACGTCATCATCAAGCACTGTCATTCCATCCCCAACCCAACCCAACAAGGTAACCCACCATCCTTGCACCCACTGTTATCTTGCCCCAAACCGAACCACCCATGAAGCCGAACCCCAGCACAGAGAACACATGCCTCCACACCCCACAGCCATGTCACCACCCACATCACAGAGCAAGGGAGGACGGGGTAGAGAGGAAGTAGAGTAGTAATACCTCAGTACGACGCAACACTAGCGGCAACACCACCACCGGCACAACACACATTCACCTCCTTCATGCATGCATGAACATCAATAAACCCACATCAGAATCTAAACCAAACTCAAACCATTAAAACCAAAGCATCAGAAAAGGAGCAAGAAAATGGGGGTTTGAGTCCAGGAGGAGGAAGCCTAGAAGCCCGACCTCCACCACACCCAAAAACGGGCGGCCGAGCCGAAGGTAGGCACGAGCCGGGCAAGGGCCAAGCCAAGCCACACGTGAGCATGGCGCGCAGGGCCACACAGGCAGGCACGAGCCGGAGAGGAGCCACATGCATGGGCGTAGGGCGCAGCGACAGCGGCGGTGGGCACAGGGAGAGGCGGCGACACAGGGAGCCGGCCGGAGGAAGCCCCATGGCGCCAAGAGAGCTTCGGTGAAGCAAAACCAAAAGAAAGAAATGGGGAAATGGGGAGGAAGGAGGAGAAGAAGGCAAATTTGGATATATGCCACTCAGAAACATGGTGTTTCGAGATATGCCACTTAGAATCTTAAAATTGGATTTATGCCACTCTAAATCTTGTTATCTTTGATATATACCACTCTAGGATAATTTTGCCCCTAGCACTTCTTCCTCCTCCCGTTTTCTTTTTCTTTCTCTTCGATTTTCTTTTGTGATTTGGATCTCGCCACCATGGCCGGCGCGTCGCCGAACAAGCTCCCGTCGTCATCTACTTCCACGGTGGGCGGCCGTCGCCGGCTTTCATGTGGTGGGCACCCACGCCTACCTCAATGACACAGTCGCTCATACGGCTACAAGGGTACATTTCCATGTTTCCCCATTCCATTAGCCCAGTACGCTTGACTATCTCCTTCTAGTTATTCCTCTATTCTCTGTTTGGTTCCCGAAATCCTCAGGTTTCATGTTGAGTGCAGATGCTGCAAGATGCGTCGTCTGACATTTTCCAAAAACTTGATACGGTATGGTAGTGTATATATAATAAAAGTAATAAAAATATATAATATAAAAGATAACTGATAAACTCATAAGACACACATAAATACTAGTGAAGAGTTAGGTGACTTCACTCATTGGTATATATAATGCTTTTGTTGTTTTCCTGCCGGCTAACATTATCTAGTTTGGCCACAGCATCTTCATGGGCAAAGTATGACAGACATGATGCTTGCACAATTGATAATGTTAGCCAGCAGCAAAAGCTCACGAAGCCCATGAAAAGCACACTCACAGCATCTTCACACTCATTGCATCATATCTGTCACACTTACAGCATCTTCTCGGGCTGGACTTCCTCTTCATTTCATTGGGCCGTACCAGCACCCGAACGTACCCAGATTTTTTTTGTTTTATTTTGTAAAATTCCAGATACCTCCGGGTACCCTCAGGTACCATACCGCATTACTGGTATTGCACCGGTCTTTGATCTGCGACCGTGAGCGAGACTGCGTGTCGAGGTACCCATACAATCAACCAAATATTTAGAGCCATTCATTCCATCTAAAAGATAAAGTCCCTGTTATTGCTGTTTACCTTCGATTTACTATTTTTGGTTTAATAGGTGGGGATTAAACGTTCTGACACAAATTACCATCTTATATATATTTCCCCGACCAAAAAAACCGGTAACTGCTGATTTCGTTTAAGCGTTTGATTTTTCTTTCTCTTGGTTTACATATTCTCTTCATGCATTTTCATGCTGTTTGACATTAATTGTCAGACAATGCCCTATACTAAGTACAGAGATCTATCATTAACAATATCTTTAGGCAAATGTCGGACATCACATGTCAGCTCTCTGTTATTTGTTCTTTTTTGGACCAAAATAATCCAACCTTTACCAAGATGTCTTTGTTCAGAACATCATTATTTTCCTTTTTTAAAAAAAGGGCAAAAGCACATGTTTGTAAATCAGCATGAAAAAAAACTGTGCAGAGCAATTCTAATTAACAATACATTTATATCAACTACTTCATGTCACAAGTGGATTCAAATACTAAAAGATGTATTAATACATGCTAGCATCATTGTATAGCTGAGAAACTCACAAGAAAAAAACAGTTTTTGTTCATAGTTCCCTGATTAGTCACTGAAATCCCAAAAGATAAAAGCTTTAACCATTTGCTAAAACCAAAAACCCAAAAAAAAGTGCCCTTGCTGTATTAACCACTAATCCTTGCTAACTTTCTGTATTTTTCCTTTGCAGATCGTAACTACTGTGTCTTAACCTGTTGTCATAGCGATGCACTGTACATCTTTTGATCAGACAGTCTGAGCATACACTAGCACTCTAGCTCAGATTCTCAATATATTTTCTACTACTAGGAGCTTTGGTTAGCTATATACACTGTTTTGCTCAGAATAACTCGTAGTGTTCATATAGCGCATATCGCATTGTTTCTTTTACTATATCCCAGTTCAACAATGAAAATGGTACCACTGTAATACGTATATGCTTCTCCTTTTATGAAACCTACATGTGTATAGTAATGTATGTTTACACGCTGTTTGTGTAAACAAGAATGTTCTTCTGCATGCGCACGACATTTTAAAAGAGACTTATGTTATCTTTCACTGCGATATATAGCATTGCACTTACTACTGACTATATAACATGTTTGAACCTAACATATGCACTACCTAATCACAGTCATGCCAAAAAAAATTACAATATGTACTACCTAATCGCGGTCATGCAAAAAAAAAATTACAATCCACTCTGGATTTCAGAAAACAAGAATTTTTTTTATACCAATCAAAAATCAGCCGTGCAGCAATGGGCAATGTATTTCTAGTTTTATTTATGTATACTCACGTTAGCATGTCTCTGATCTCTGCTGCAGCCAGACCAGTAGCACATATAGACCATCAGATCAGTTCTAAACTTCTAGGGGGGGGGGGGGGGGGGGGCGCAAAACATACAGCTGCAGTGGCAGGCAGTGGGTGGCAAAATAGTAGGTGCGTATGGCATATGCTCAGAGTGACCTACTAACACTACTTACTATAATAAACCAATCAATTCATTGCTAATAGACTTCCTACTTCTGACTTTGCCCCGTTCCTGCTGTATGCCTAGGACAATATGATATGTCAACCTCCTCCCATCTGATGCTGATCCTCAACTCAAGAAAATCAAGCTAATACTACACTGCATTACATATGGTTGGCTGCCAAGGATCGAAATCCCGGCCGGTAATCGCCGATTACGGATTTTACCGGTGGAGATCGAGATCCTTAAAAACCGTTCGGAATCTTTCAAATTCAAATTTAAAATCCCGACGGTTACACCCCGAATTCAAATTCCATTTTTTGAAATTTAGCCAGGATTTCCGATAACGGGAGCATGGCCGCCGGGCGGTATTGTCTCCGGTACCGGGATTTTGATCCTTGCTCGCTGCTAATGCCCATCATCCGCTCTTATCTTAACAAATGCTAGCCAGTGCTAACCATTGTTTAGGACAAATTAAAGGGATTCAAAATAGAGTATATCCGAGCATCTCGGCGTTATATAGTTGTTGCATTGTTTCGTTAGTCCTTAATTTGTAGGTAAGCAGCTTCTTTGGTCAATCAATCATATTCGATCTGTCTGAAGAACGAATTCTCAAGGAAATTAAGCATGCTAAGAGGCCCAAGAAGCAGTCGACACCCCCAAGGACCGCAATATACATGATTCATTCGAGTCAGGGAATGAGCTCAGTCGCCAGGCAATTTTAACCATATAAGAGTATAAATAAATAAATAAACGAGCTGATCAGGTATATGCCTCCAGACCAGACTTGTTCTCTGCTGGGCATGTCAAAATTGGCACATAAACAAATGGAGCCCATCAGGCAAACTACGAGACCAACGTGTTCTTCTTCTTCCTCCTAGAGAAAGGCAAGCAAACAAATAGTGAACAAGTGTAGTCTGAACGTATCCTGGCTAGTGGCAGAGCCAGCGTCCCCCACCCGAGCAACTCGTCCCTCCGGCTGGGCGATTGCCGAGCTTGCTTTCGATTGCGAGTGGCGACACCGACGTGCCATGGAAGCGCCGACCAACGCCTCCTCCTCGCGCTCACTGGCTGCGAAGCCCGAGCAACCTAAACCCGGCTCGCCTGCTGCCTCATTGGGCTACGCGTTAGCAGCCATGCGTGGTAGCGCCGCCCCCCGATTGTTCGGCTCTGTCTCGTTTGCTCTCTGCCTCTCTTTCTCTGTGAGTCTGTTCGGTTGTTCCCCTTCCCCTCCCCAATCGGCAAGCACGAGCGGTGGCGGGCATGGCGTCCCCAAGCAAGCGACAGCGGCGGCGGCGGCGAGCCGAAGAGCGAGCGCTGGGCGTGGGGCATGGGCGTGTGGCTAACGCAGTGACGCGGTGGCCAGTGGGGTGATGGTGGACAACTTCAGCGACAGTGAGGCGGTGATTCCGGCGAGCAGCGACGGGTGCCGGAAGCGCATGCACGGACGTGGCGACTCTGGTCAGACGGTGAATGCGATTCCGGGTCCGGGCAGTTCGGCGACGGCTCTGGCTCTCCTGCTAGTGGCAGCATCGCCATTGAGCCCAGCGGCGGCGATGAGCGCGGCCGCCTAAGCGACTAGGTGAGCCATGAGCACAAGCTGCACAATCCTTGATTCCTTGAGAAATCTTTGTTGTTCTAGTGTTCTCCCAATTTCTCCCAATTTGTCAATCCTGCTAGAGTGCTAGACTGCTAGTAGCCAGTAGGAATGTATAATTGTATATGTAGGATGACCCAACCTTGTGTCCTTGTTTAGTTCAGTACTTCAGCAGTTGTTTCCTTCATTCCTTGTTGTTTCAATCCAGTAGAAAGACTGAAAGAGCACAATCCTTGAGCCTTGAGATGATGAGAATTGTTAAAATTTCAGAAATGAGAAGGTTTTTGGTGGACTCGAGAAGCTTACCACAACCGCAACCAGAAAATCCACAACCAAGTGAGATCCACAACCAAGTGATGAACAGTTGGTTTTCAATTCTAATGCTTGTTGTCTTTCATAGGTCCAAGACTTGTACGTGATGTCGCGTACAATGTAGAGTTGGATGATAGCATTGAAAAAAAATCTAAAAAGCGGCGATGGCAAAGAATATCGAAAGAAGGTTATACCATCGGCCTTTCCACGAGTGGTGATCTGATGGCGCCTATTTGTTTGGAGATATTGGACCAATGAATACATATGTCCAAAATTCTCTGCTCTTAAAAGTCGAGGAAGAAGACCGAGACAAATATTGATCGGCCCTCTCGATTTCAAACTATACGTCATCGGTGTATCATTTGAGAGATCTGATTGGCTAAGATACTCCTTTTGTGTTAACACCATACTACATTCTACTTGGTTGTTTGGAACCTAGCGGTATCTAAAGGGATATACTCTAGGTCTCTAGCAATATCTCAAAAGGATATCTTGTCGTAATATACCATTTTATTTCGATTCATGTACTTGAATTGCTCCAATGCATGTTTGATGGTAGGGTCTAGTGAAATTTCTCACCATGACCTTGCATAATCTTGATTTCGACGACAAACAAATCTTGTGAGAACACCTTTTTATTGTCACCGAATTCTGCGAGCAAATCTGTATGAGTTTGAAATATAATTAGGAGCACTGGTGGTGAGGTGTACTTTACATTGCCTAGGATACAAGTATGTTCAACTGTCCTTTACTGAGTTGTTCTCTATAGTTGTCACATACTGAGAATCTCAAAGGGGGGAAATGCCCATATGTACACATTTGCATTTCACTCTGTAGTCTGCACTTTACTCAAAACCATTTTAGCATGTTGTGTTTAAAGAAAAAATGTTGGGGGCGATCGCCCTAGACAACATTAGGGGGGGGCAATCGCCCTAAAAATAAATTTCAAAACGAAAGAGCTTTCCCTAGTACAACACCTTGATTGATGATCATTTTTCACTCTAGAACACGCGGTTGGTATGCAATGTAGGGCTTCACTTGCTGCTAGTCCTATTTTGGGCTGGCCTTGGTCAAATTGTTGGAATCAATACTTGTGCAATAGTCGCTACCGATGATAGAGAAGGTCAAAACACTGGTCTCCCTTTGGTGCTGCTTGTACAAGCAATCTGGACGTCCTACCTTGCGGTCTACAGCGTACCTAGACTCCTATTCGGTGTCTTTGCTCTTATCTTTGTAAGACTGGTGTTCAAATATTATGCATTTCACAAGGCCCAACGTTCCTTTGCACTTGGACGCAATCCGCGTCTTATTGTTGGATATATGGAGCAATTACAAGGGAAAATCCAGCATGTCGGACCAACAGTTGAGCATTTACCACCTCCACTTATAGTTATGGGCGAGGAGAGACAACGGTGAAAGCGATCACATAGTTCTTTGCTTCAAGCGGATCTTAACCAAGATGACCTGACCATCATGAACAACGACAACGGCTTGGTGACTATTGATAAAGTTTGGCAGTTAAATGACACGATTCTGACATCAATACCACGACTCAGAGATGTATGCTTTTCGTTCACATTGTTCAAGTTATTGCGATGCCGATTTGTAGGTTACACACTTCTTTGGCGGGCTTTATGCTTAGTAACTTCTTCTAGCATGTCTTTGTAGGATGGTGATCATGAAAGAGTACTTGGGGTGATAAGAAATGAGCTTTCTTTTCTTCATGATTATTACTATTCATCCCTCCCAATCTCATATTCAAAGCGCTGGCTACCCATATTTAGCATCTTTTCCTCACTCATAACTATAAGTTATTGCTTACTTGGTGCTGTTGTAATGATAATCCTACAGTTTGATAATGAGAGAGAGGTCAGTTCTTTGCTTTTGCGGTGCCATGACCAACATGCAAGCCTATATGACATCTCTTCTTTTGGAAATTTCTACTTTGATCTAGTACCAGTGTATTTACTCCTTGTACTAGTCATGCTTGCTGAGGCAAGGGATATTGCATCCAACATATGCTCTAACTGGACCAAAGTAGCCCTCAGCTGCCACTATATGATAAACCATGATACTTGGCAGCGATCTCCAAGCATGCAGAAATGGGTTGGGCGTGTGTTGTGATGCGGATGCAAGTTGATGAAGCATTGGGGTGACAAAATGAACCAATGCTCAGTATTTGTGCTCCACCCAAGAAAAACTCTGGTTGTTCTTCTCATGCATCTTCTCCACCTGCCCGACCAAAACAAGGATGTGAAGGTACAAACAGTGGTGAAGGCAGCGATCGTCGACGCACTAAGAAGTGTCAATGGGCAGCTAAGCAATGGCGCAACTTCTTTTCGCCGAAACTTGCAGGGTAGCGACAACTTCCTCTGGGCTTGCAGTGGCAAAGGTACGGCTAAGATCATTCTCATATGGCACGTTGCCACAACCATCCTTGAAGTGAGGCACCCAAAGCCGCAACCACCTGCTTCTGACTACAAGATTACTGCCACTCATCTGTCACGCTACTGCGCGTACTTGGTTGCATACGTGCCTGAACTACTTCCTGACGACGACAAATGGTGCAAGAACTTGTACAAGGCCGTCAAGAAGGACTCCATGCGCGTTCTCGGCTAGGGGCGGAGCTCCATGTAGGCCAACCCCTTCCTTGCTATTTCATTTTGCCATCTCTATATGCCTAGCTAATAGGCTTCCTATATATATAGTAGCTTATACTGCATATCTCAGGCTTAAAAATAACTAGTTTTTCCCTCTCCGATCCATCATTTTCAAAGTTCAAAGTTTACTTTCCCAATGTTGATGTTTCATATATATAGGTGGTCCTTTTTTCAGCTCCGCCACTATTTTGTTCAGAAGCTCTTGAGTGGAAGATCGCCACTATGGGAAGCAGTGGTGGAGTTAGGCGAGGCGGAAAATCAAGAAAGGACCACCTATAGAGATGAAACATCAACATTGGGAAAGTAAAGTTTGGACTTTGAGAATGATGGATCAGAGAGGGAAAAACTAGTGATTTTTTAGCCTGAGATATGCAGAGCTCCTATATATATAGGAAGCCTATTAGCTATGCATATAAAGATGGCAAAATGAAATAGGAGGAAGATGGAGTCCTTCTTGACGACCTTGTACAAGCTTATTGCGCCATTTGTAAATGGTGTATGCATGATGAGTGGCAGTAATCTTGTAGTCAGAAGCAGGTGGTTGCGGCTTTGGATGCCTCACTTCAAGGATGGTTGTGGCAACATACCATATGAGAATGATCTTAGCCGTACCTTTGCCACTGCAAGCCCAGAGGAAGTTGTCGCTACCCTGCAAGTTTCGGTGCAAAGATGTTGCGCCATTGCTTAGCTGCCCATTGATGCTTCTTAGTGCGTCGACGATCGCTGCCTTCACCACTATTTGTACCTTCGCATCCTTGTTTTGGTCGGGCAGGTGGAGAAGATGCATGAGAAGAACAACCAAAGTTTTTCTTAGGTGGAGCACAAATACTGAGCATTGGTTCATTTTGTCGCCCCAATGCTTCATCAACTTGCATCCGCATCGCAACACACGGCCAACCCATTTCTGCATGCTTGGAGATCGCTGCCAAGTATCATGGTTTACCATATAGCGGCAGCCAAGGGCTACTTTGGTCCAGTTAGAGCATATGTTGAATGCAATATCCCTTGCCTCAGCAAGCATGACTAGTACAAGGAGCAAATACACTGGTACTAGATCAAAGTATAAATTTCCAAAAGAAGAGATGTTATATAGGCTTGCATGTTGGTCACGGCACTGCAAAAAGCAATAAATCTGTCCTCTCTCTGTTATCAAAACAGGTAGGATTATCATTACAACATCACCAAGTAAGAAATAACTTATAGTTATGAGTGAGGAAAAGATGCTAAATATGGGTAGCCAGCGCTTCGAATATGAGATTGGGAGGGATGAATAGTAATAATCATGAAGAAAAGAAAGCTCATCTGTTATCACCACAAGTACTCTTTCATGATCACCATCCTTAAGCAGCACATGCTAGAAGAAGTTATGGGCTTTCATAAAGCCCACCTCAGCAAGTGTGTAACCTACAAATCGACATTGCAATAACTTGAATAATGTGAACGAAAAGCATACATCTCTGAGTCGTGGTATTGATGTCAGAATCATGTCATTTAACTACCAAACTTTGTCAATAGTCACCAAGCCATTGTCGTTGTTCATCATGGTCATGTCATCTTGGTTGGGCAACTGTTTGAAGCAGTAACCATGTGGCTGCTTCTCTACCTGTTGTCTCTCCTCTCCCATAACTATTAGTGGAGGTGGTAAATGCTCAACTGTTGGTCTGACATGCTGGATTTTCCCTTGTAATTGCTCCATATATCCAACAATAAGACGCGGATTGCGTCCAAGTGCAAAGGAATGTCGAGCCTTGTGAAATGCATAATATTTGAACACCAGTCTTGCAAAGATAAGAGCAAAGACACCGAATAGGAGTCCAGGTACATTGTAGACCGCAAGGTAGGACGTCCAGATTGCTTGTACAAGCAGCATCAAAGGGAGACCAGTGTTTTGACCTTCTCTATCATCGGTAGCGACTATTGCACAAGTATTGATTCCAACAATTTGACCAAGGCCAGCCCAAAATAGGACTAGCAGCGAGTGAAGCCCTATATTGCATACCAACCGCGTGTTCTGGGGTGAAAAATGATCATCAATCAAGGTGTTGTACCAGGAAAAGCTCTTTCGTTTTGAAATTTATTTCATTAGGGGGCGATCGCCCCCCTCCCCCTAACATTTGTCTAGGGGGCAATCGCCCCCCCTAACATTTTTTTTCTTTAAACACAGCATGCTAAAATGGTTTTGAGTAAGGTGCAGACTACAGAGTGGAATGCAAATATGTACCCTAGGCAATGTAAAGTACACCTCACCACCAGACTCCTGATTATATTTCTGAAACTCATACAGATTTGCTCGCAGTAATTCAATGACGATGAAAAGGTGTTCCTGTTAGTATTTGTTTGCTGTCAGAAATCAGAATTATGCAAGGTCATGACTGAGAAATTTCACTAGACCCTACCATCAAACATGCATTGGAGCAATTCAAGTACATGAATCGAAATAAAATGGTATATTACGATAGTATATCCTTTTGAGATATTGCTAGAGACCTAGAGTATATCCCTTTAGATACTTGCTTAGGTTTCAAACAACCAAGTAGAATGTAGTATGGTGTTAACGAGAAAGGAGTATCTTAGCCAACTGTATCTCTCAAATGATACACCTAATGACAGAAGTAGTGTGGAAATCAGAGAGGGCCAGATCAATATTTGTCTCTGGGTCTTCTTCCTCAACTTTAAGAGCAGTAGAATTTTGGACATATGTATTCATTGGCCCAATATCTCCAAACAAATAGGCGTCATCAGGATCACCACTCTCAGGGAAAGGCCGTATGGTATAACCTTCTTTCAGATATTCTTTGTCACTGCTGCTTTTCAGATTTTTTTCAATACTATCATCCAACTCTACATTGTACGTGACATCACGTACAAGTCTTGGACCTATGAAAGACAACAAGCATTAGAATTGAAAATCAGCTGTTCATCACTTGGTTGTGGATCTCACTTGGTTGTGGATTTTCTGGTTGCGGTTGTGGTAAGCTTCTCGAGTCCACCAAAAACCTTCGCATTTCTGAAATTTTAACAATTCTCATCATCTCAAAACTCAAGAATTGTGCTCTTTCAGTCTTTCTACTGGATTGGGACAACAAGGAATGAAGGAAACAACTGCTGAAGTACTGAACTACACAAGGACACAAGGTCGGGTCATCCTACATATACAATTATACATTCCTACTGGCTACTAGCAGTCTAGCACTCTAACAGTATTGACAAATTGGGAGAACACTAAAACAACAAAGATTTCTCAAGGAATCAAGGATTGTGCAGCTTGTGCTCATGGCTCCCCTAGCTGCCTGGGCGGCCGCGGCCTGCTGCTACCTGCTCGTGGCTCGATAGCGATGCTGCCACTAGCAGGAGAGCCAGAGCCGTCGCCGGACTGCCCGGATCCAGAATCGCATTCATCGTCTCACCAGAGTCGCCGCGTCCGCTCGGCGCTTCGGCCTCGCGCACGCGCCGGAATCATCGCCTCGCCGCCGGTTGCCCACCATCGCCTCGGCCGCCGCCGCGTCAGCTGCGTCGACCGCGCCCATGCCCCCACCGGTGCTCGCTCTTCGGCTCTCGCCGGCCGTCGCTCATGCTGCCGCTTGTCGCTTGGGGAGGGCGCCCATGGCCCGCCGCCGCTCATGCTTGCCGATTGGGGAGGGGAAGGGGAACAGCTGAACAGACTCACAGAGAGAGAGGCAGAGGGCAAACGAGACCGAAATAACAACCGAGCAGGAGGACGGCCGCGTCGCCAAGCAACGCGGTGGCCAAAGAAGGTAGCGAGAGCTGCGGCCAGTTGCTCGGCCGCAGCCCAGAGCACGAGGAGGAGGCGTTGGTCGGCGCTTCCATGGCGTGTCGGCGTCGCCACTCGCAAGCGAGCAAGCCCGGGCAACTGCCCAGGCTGGAGGGACGTAGTTGCTTGGGCTGGAGGGACGCTGGCTCCGCCATTAGCCAGGACACGTTCACACTACATTTGTTCACTATTTGTTTGGTTGCTTTTCTCTAGGAGGAAGAAGAACATGTTGGTCTCGTAGTTTGCCTGATGGGCTCCATTTGTTTATGTGCCAATTTTGACATGCCCAGTAGAGAACAAGTCTGGTCAGAAGTCTGGTCTGGAGGCATATACCTGATCAGCTCGTTTATTTATTTATACACTTATATGGTTAAAATTGCCTGGCGACTGAGCTCATTCCCTGACTCGAATGAATCTGTATATTGCGGTCCTTGAGGGTGTCGACTGCTTCTTGGGCCTCTTGGCATGCTTAATTTCCTTGAGAATTTGTTCTTCAGACAGATCGAATATGATTGATTGACCAAAGAAGCTACTTACCTACAAATTAAGGACTAACGAAACAACGCAACAGCTATATAACGCCGAGATGCTCGGATATACTCCATTTTGAATCCCTTTAATTTGTCCTAAACAATGGTTAGCACTAGCTAGAATTTGTTAAGATAAGAGCAGATGATGGGCGTTAGCAGCCAGCAAGGATCAAAATCCCGGTACAGGAGACAATACCGCCCGGCGGCCATGCTCCCGTTATCGGAAATCCCGGAAAAAATCCGGCTAAATTTCAAAAAATGGAATTTGAATTTGGGATGTAATCGTCGAGATTTTAAATTTGAATTTGAAACATTTCAGACGGTTTTTAGGGATGCCTTGCTGGTGCTTGCGCTGTGACGTCCTTTCGTTTTTAATCGCTGCTAACATCGATGCTCTCTCACTCGCTGCTGCAGATGGAAATATTTCCACGCCACCTACTGGAGTCCAAAGTGAGTCACATGCTAGCTGCGGCATACTGACGAGCTAGTACTACCCAGCTCAAGCTCATTTCGTTTTTATCATATTCCAAAAGGCACAAAAAAAAAAGCTTTGCATTGAAGGTCACAGATGCTTATATCAGTGCTAAGGAGGTAGTTGGACCATTTAACCACCTGTATGGATTTACTTGTATTGGAAAGGATAATTTTTATACAAGTGCTGTATGTGTAAATACTCTCTCTCTTCAAGCACTTGTGTATAAACACTTTGCATTATACATGCCCTTAGTACGTCACTCCGAGCATATGCCATACACACCTACTATTTTGCCACCCACTGCCTGCCACTGCAGCTGTATGTTTTGCCCCCCTTCTCTGTTACTTATCACCTCGCTTGTTGAGCTTATAAACAAGTACAACTAGAAGTTTAGAACTGATCTGATGGTCTATATGTGCTACTGGTCTGGCTGCAGCAGAGATCAGCTACTGGTTTGGCTGCAGCAGAGATCATAGACATGCTAACGTGCAGAGAAGCGAGTATACATAAATAAAACTAGAAGACATTGCCCATTGCTGCGCGGCTGATTTTCGATTGGTATAAAAAATTTCTTGTTTTCTGAAATCCAAAGCGGATTGTATTTTTTTTTTTGGCAAGACCGTGATTAGGTAGTGCATATTGTAATTTTTTTGGCATGACTGCGATTAGATAGTGCATATGTTGGGTTCAAACAGGTTATATAGTCAGTAGTAAGTGCAATGCTATATATCACAGTGAAAGATAACATGAGTCTCTTTGAAAATGTCGTGCGCATGCAGAAGAACATGCTTGTTTAGGCAGACAGCGTGTAAACATACGTTGCTATACACATGTAGATTTCATAAAAGGAAAAGCATATACGTATTACAGTGGTATCATTTCCATTGTTGAACTGGGATATAGTAAAAGAAACAATGCGATATGCGCTATATGAACACTACGAGTTCTTCTGAGCAAAACAGTGTATATAGCTAACCAAAGCTCCTAATAGCAGAAAATATATTGAGAATCTAAGCTAGAGTGCTAGTGTATGCTCAGACTGTCTGATCAAAAGGTGTACAGTGCATCGCTACAACAACGGGTTAGGACACAGTAGTTACGATCTGCAAAGGAAAAATACAGAAAGTTGGCAAGGATTAGTGGTTAATACAGAAAGGGCACTTTTTTTTTTTTTGGGTTTTAGCATATGGTTAAAACTTTTATCTTTTGGGATTTCAGTGACTAATCAGGGAACTGTGAACAAAAACTGCTTTTTCTTGCAAATTTCTGAGCTATACAATGATGCTAGCATGTATTAATACATCTTTTAGCATTTGAATCCACCTGTGACATGAAGTAGCTGATATAAATGTATTGTTAATTAGAATTGCTCTGCATAGTTTTTTTCATGCTGATTTACAAACAAGTGCTTTTGCCCTTTTTTAAAAAGGAAAATAATGATGTTCTGAACAAAGACATCCTGGTAAAGGTTGGATTATTTTGGTCTGAAAAAGAACAAATAACAGAGAGCTGACATGTGCTGTCCGACATTTGCCTAAACATATTGCTAATGATAGATCTCTGTACTTATTAGTATAGGGCATTGTCTGACAATTAATGTCAAATAGCATGAAAATGCATGAAGAGAATATGTAAACCAAGAGAAAGAAAAAATCAAACACCTAAACGAAATCAGCAGTTACCGTTGTTTTTTGTCGAGGAAATATATATGAGATGGTAATTTGTGTCAGAACGTTTAATCCCCACCTATTAAACCAAAAAATAGTAAATCGAAGGTAGACAACAATAACAGGGACTTTATCTTTTAGATGGAATGAATGGCTTTAAATATTTGGTTGATTGTATGCGTACCTCTGATACGCCGGTACTGCTCATGGGTCACGTACCAGCACCCGATGCAGCACCCAGTAGCGGTATGGCTCGAGTCTTGGCTTGATGCAGTACTGGAGGGTACCGGAGGTATCAGAATTTTACAAAAAAATAAAAAAATGGGACGTGCGTTAAGTCTTGCCGTACAGCCCAATGAAATGAAGAGGAAGGCTAGCCCAGGAAGATGCTGTGAGTGTGACTGATATAATGCAATGAGTGTGAAGATGTTGTGAGTGTGCTTTTCATGGGCTTCATAGGCTTTTGCTGCCGGCTAACATTATCAGTTGTGTAAACATCATATCTGTCATACTTTGCCCATGAAGATGCTGTGGCCAAACTAGATAATGTTAGCCGGCAGGAAAACAGCAAAAGCATTATATATACCAATGAGTGAAGTCACGTAACTCTTCACTAGTATTTATGTGTGTCTTATGAGTTTATCAGTTATCTTTTATATTATATATTTTTATTACTTTTATTATATATATACTACCGTACCGAAGTTTTTTTTGGAAAATACCGTATCGCCGGTACCTTTTATATTATATATTTTTATTACTTTTATTATATATATACTACCGTACCGAAGTTTTTTTTAGAAAATACCGTATCGCCGGTACTACCGGTATCTCGTACCCATGCATAGTAGGTGATAATTAATGAATCATTTCTAGTGTGCAAGGGAAAGATGAGCCCCTCAGTACCTCACCCGAGGGCCTTTGCGGCATCTGTCCTCAACCTTTCAGGCAGTTTCTCGAGACTGTAGTCAACATGAAGTTTGATGAGGAGCCAAACTACCCCAAGTTGATTTCTTTGTTTGATAGTTTGATTGGACCAAACCCTTCTATCAGACCGATCAATACTGATGGAGCCCAACAGGTTTGTGTTAGGCATTGCACATATTCTCGAGTTAAGAGTGGAGTGAACCTGAAAAATCTAGTTGTGTGCGGTTTATATATTCTTTATTATGGACAAGTTTTCCTTGCAGGTAGGGCAGAAGCGTGCCAGGTTGCTTAATGATGACGATGATGGTCATGTAAAAAAGAAGGTTCGCCTGGGTGTTCCGGCAACAGTGGATTTCAGTATACAATTCCAGAACACCCATGAAACAGAGGTACAGTGTTGATTCTCAAGCTAACTTTCTTCTACACAACTTTAATATGTTATACTTATATCCTATCCCTTATATTTCAAGAATGCCTACAAAGTTATATTACATTGATGTGCTCTGTACTGTCCTGAATCATTTGGTTAAAAATTATTTTTATTTTAATAACTGGGTTGGAATATTAAAAAAAATTAAATCATCTGATTAAGTGAAAGAAACTAAGTTAAAAACTCATCGTATTCTATGCTTTTTATTGCATAGTGCGCACAAAATGTTTGTTACTTTGTTTTAATGGAACCCAAAGAACCATCTTAGGATTATTTAGACGGTTATATCTATTGGTTTAAGGTCAGCTTTGGTAAAAAAAAAAGATTAATCTATTGGTTTAAGGTCAGCTTTGGTAAAAAAAAAAAGGTTAACTTTCTGGGCTTCTTTGTGTTGGGTAGATTTGATCTGATCCTGTCGGAAATTTAACCCAATATTTACAATCCAAACCCATCCCTTAAGCTTATTTTAGATGGAATCATGGAACTCATCCCATATACTTGTTTGGGTAGATTGTGTTTAGATCCAAGACTTATGCTGGCTGTAAGCTGTAACAGGCAGTGCTCTCATCTTTGACATATTTATCTCTTTTCGAATTTGACTATATGGTTTGCAATTGTTATTGATTCCTTATGTCACTCTACTCTACATGCTGGCCTTCCAGATTGTTTGTGCAACAACTGTAGTTCTTGTGCTTCATCCCATATATTACCAATGGTAAGGTTGCCTTTAGTTTATACCTTATATTTGGAAAACACGACTACATAGAGTTTAAATGGAAATAGCTATACAATCTTTCTTAGGAACCGAAGTATGCAGTTTGTTAGACCATGTGGCTAGGTTTAGTATATTTTAGTTGATAAATAATTGACAATGTTGAGTACTGATGTTATTTGAGGCATGTGGTGTGTGTGGACTTATGTCGGTCAAATTGAGAAGAATTTGTGCCGGGAAAATATGTTGTTTTGGTCTTTGCATGTGCAGGGTAACTCGGAGGCGATCGTGGTCTACGGTGGTAACCGGGAGATGGCTTGGTGCGAAGTCATGGTCCAGAGGATCGAGGATGCTGGAGGAGATGGTCGAGCTCGAGTTGGAGCGCGTGGAGATCAAAGATGGATGATGCGTGTTGAAGCTACGGAGGTGCGGTCCGGAGGCTACAACATGTGACAATTTTAGGGTATCTAAAATTGATTTTGTAATCTGGTGTAAAAGCCCATGTATTGGATCCTAGGACTGGTGGGCCGTACGTGAATGATTAAGATTTGAAGGTTGTATGGATATAAAAGAGATTAAGAGTTCAGCTGTGCACGGTGGCTGTTTACGCAGAAAAATAGAAGATACATCGTGAGCGCGGCTGTGTGAGGTGCTCACGGTCAGAAGTTTGGGTGCTAAGCGTGTGCATGAGGCCACAGTTTTTGAGCGTGAGGATTTGTTCACGCGTTATTTGTCTCATTTGTAGGGGTTAGGGCATGTCTGATTAGCACGCACAAGCTGCTGTCTATACTACCACTCCATGTCATCTGTAGATAGCACAAAAAACACCTTCTACAATGAGTTGTCTATTTAGTTGTCTATATAGAGCCCCATAATTGTATGAAACATGAAAATCTATTGATCAACACTAAATTATATCTTTGTAGTATATTTTGTTGCTTTTTGCCACAACTGAAACACACTTGCATAAACAATATTATGGACATACTGCACAAGAATAATATTATTATATAAGAAAGGGATTAGTTCTCACACATTGGGCCACCTTGCGGTTCTTGGCCTTCGCCTCCACGCCGCCGTCGGCGCCTATGGGCTCAGGCCCACCCACTGCATCCTCTTATCCTTCTCCCACCGCCCAAGAAACCAAACCGAATTGGTTCTTGAAACCAAAAACAATCGAATTCAGCCGCGATTAGACAGATCGCTACGGTTTCTTGGAGGTAGGCGAGTGGCTGCCCAGGCTTCCCTCCCCTCCCTAGGGAAAATGGCGCACGGAGGGGCAGGTGGCGGCTGCGAGGAGGTTGGGAGCAGCGGATCGAACTGGGGGAAGACAACGCGCACAACAGCGAAATGGGCGTCGATAGCATCCGGATTTGGTGGAAGGAAGCCGTCGATTGCCTGTTAGACGACGTTTCTCTCTCTCTCTCTCTCTATTCTCTTTCCTCCAGCTCACTAAAAATCCTAGGTGGCATCTCTTATGGACAGCTGATGGTGGACTACTGTATATGCCCTTAGAGTTTAGCGGCTTGAGTTTCTTAGGATTTGTTTATAGCTAGTTGCTGCAGCCTTATTGGTCATGCGGCTTGATGCGTGCATGTGAATTGATTGCTGCTAGTGGCTGCTATAGTTTTTGTCTTGTGCGTGCATGTGAGTGCTTATATATGTGATTTTGCTGTGCACATTAATGGGAAAAGCTTTGTGTCTGGTGTAAGAAAAGTCAGGGTGCTAGCAGTGTCTTCTTTCTAGGGATGTGGATGTGTGCATCCGGCTGCATGTATGTTACAGCTGGATATTAAGCAGCTAGGTAGATTTGTTTTGGCCGACGCAAGGGCTTGTGGCTGCTGTGCATGACGAAAAGGCTTGTAGTGGCTTGTTTCCTTTTTCTTCAGTGCGGGACACGAGCATCGCCAAGCGCAGAGACACCGGTGCTGCAATTAGGTTTTTGGTTTCCGGTAGATTGCATCTACATCAAGTTCAGTTTGGTGTGAAAAATCTTTCATAATCATTTACCCCCCTCTCTCTGATTGTCATTAACGATCCTATAAGTGGTATCAGAGCAAGATTGCTATTGCGTCAGAGAGATATATGAATCGTCCCCCCATGCTAGATGGTACTGATTTTGCTTTTTGGAAGTGTCGTATGCAAACTTATATTGAGGTTCAAGGTAATGATGTTTGGAATAAGGTTTCTAGACCGTATGAGCTTCCTGTTACTGTTACTGATCTAAATAAAATAGATGTTGATTTAAATGCTCAAGCTCGTAACTTGCTGTTTCAAGGGATTTCTCGCAAAGAATTTGATCGTGTTGCTTATATTAATTCTGCCCACTTAATATGGAAAACTCTGTGTGATTATCATGAAGGAACCACTAAAATTAAGAAAGTGCGCAGAAATCTTTATCAAAAAGAATATTCTGATTTTGCTATGAAGCCTCGTGAAGCCATTGATGATCTTTTTGCTCGGTTTGAAAAAAATATTGAGTAATTTGCGCGGTGTTGATGTTATTCCTACTGATGAAGGTAATGCAACTAAAATTTTGAGATCTTTAGGTTCTGAGTGGTTGATGGTTGTCACAACTATAAATCAAACTATTGATCTAGATATTTTAACCATGGATGATCTTTTCTCTAGATTGAAAACCTATGAGATGGAAGTTTTGCCATCTAAGATTGATAAACCTTCATTTTTAGCACTTGTGACTAACCCCGTGCAGTCTGCTTCGTCGAGTTCTTTTCTTGTGTCTCCTTTATCTTCTTTTTCAGAGAAACAGTTCGAACAACTCCCTAAAGAGGATTTGGTGTTGATCTCCTCACGAGCATATAAGGCACTCAACAATATGAAGATAAGAAAGCGAGGTGGTGTGTCAAGTTCGATCAAGTGCTATGAGTGTGGCGAGCCATGTCACATTAAGATGGAGTGTCCCAAGCTCAAGAGAAAGGTGATTAAGGAAGACAAGAATTACCATCGTCGGCCATCCAAGAACAACAACATCAAGGGTGACAATCTCTGTCGGAAATTAGCTGAAAAGTTTCTTGCGGCTATCGAGCATCTTGATCTGAGTGATGTGAAATATGAGAGTTGCGACAACAATGACGACGACTATGATGATGCTAAAGGTAAGAAAAAGAACAATGACGACTTCACGGGCATGTGCTTCATGGCAAGAAATGACAAAGACGACGACGACGACAATGATCCCGATGAGGTAAGACCATCATATGATGAGCTTGAAAATGGTTTGATTAAATTTGCTATTGAATTGAAAAAAAACAAAAAAGAAATTGAAAGAAAATAATTGTCTCGTTGAAAGCTTAACTTCTGAAATTGATAGACTTAGAGCTTCTATTCCTGATGATGAATCTTGTGAGTCTTGTCAAGTTTTACACTCTGAGTTGGAGACTGCTAGAACAATTAATGCATCAACCTTGGTTCAATGTAGGGATGTAACTGCTAAACTTGATGAACTAAGTTTAGCACATGATTCTTGTGATGAAAAGTTAAAACTTGCAAATGATGAAATTGAAAAGCTCAAGTTTAGTTCTCCTACATGTTCAGAGTCAAGTATTTCAAATGTTAAATCTAAAACTTACTCTAATTGTGAATTGCTAGAAGTTAGACTTAATTCTTCTCAGGAATCTATTAAACAAATGCTTTATCATAAGACACTTTCTTGCACTAATTGTCCTAAGCTTAGCGCAGAGATAGAAGCACTGACTAGACAACTTAATGATTTTGCTGAAAAAGATAGATTGATTCAGTCTAGTGCTTCTAAGAACCTTGTGAATGAACCGGTTAAATGCACAACTTGTCCCACTTTATCTAAAGAAAATGAGTACCTCAAAACACTTTAGAGAGATTTTCTTTTGGCAAAAAAAATTTGAATATAATTCTAGACAAGTCAAAACTGAGTGTTAAAAATACTGGTCTAGGATTTAATGCTACTAATTATACCAAGAATAATCCACCTAAGATAGTTAAGGTCATTGGAAGTGGGCTAATTGAAACAAAAAGTAAGCCTCATAAAACCATGTTTAAATCTGCTGGTTTTGTGCAAAGCACTTCTGCTAATGTTGTAGGTGCTAGCTCATCATCTCAAAGGAATTCTAATTATGTTAAATTTCATTGCACCTATTGTGGTAGAGATGGGCACTTGCATGAATTTTTCTTTAGGTGTGTTAAGAAAGAGAAAAATGAAAGATTGAATGCCTTAAGACAAAAACGTGCAACCTCTTTTCTTTTCCCTAGAACTAATGCTAAAGCTAGGTTTTTAGAGGACTTTTATGATGGCTTTAAATCTACTTCACGTACTAGTTTGGGATTTAATTCACATAATTCGCGTTTTGATCGGCACGCACACGTGGTTCTGGTTCTAGTTTTGTTGCTGTTCCTCCATATCGTGCATCTCAGTACTAGATTCCTAGATCTTATTTGCAAAGTGGGTTCGGTGTATTGCATCCTATGGGTTTATTTTGAGGGGGAGCTTGTTGTTTAAAATTTCAGAAGCTTTGTTTATTATACTTGTCAAACAATTCATCAAGTCCAAGCCATTGAAATCAAATGAGGTATAGAGCTCTCGTTATCATATTTACTCGTGTGCTGTGTAGCTTTGATCATGACTTGTTTTAATTACTTTGCCACATTTGAACTAAATCATGACATGACGGAATACTTTGACTAAATTGATTATAGTTAGTACTTTGCGGTGTTCATTGAAAATGATTAGCTTGATTGTGAATCTTATTTTAAATCTTGGATATGAAGCTCGTATGTTTCTTATTGCAATCGTTTTATGTTCACTATTTGGCATGTTATAAAAAATGAGAAAGAGACAATTGAAAAGATGTATGCTTCAAGCATGTCATACATACATACATACATACATACATACATACATACATACATACATACATATATATATATATATATATATATCTCTCTCTCTCTCTCTCTCTCTCTCTGTGTGTGTGTGTGTGTGTGTGTGTGTGTGTGTAATGAGAAGTGCTCAAATGAAAAGAAGTATGCTTCAAGCATGCCATCATTGAAAAGAAGTATGCTACAAGCATGCCACATGCTTAGGAATTGAAAGTGGAGCAATGGATTGTTTCATGAGACTGCGAGCTCATCTAGCTTTAAAGTTTGCTTCACTTTTAGGCTTTGACTTTTCACTGTGATATCTCTTTGTGCTCTTCATAATCGGTTTGGTTATTGTTGAGATGCCTGTCATTAATTTAAATTACTAATCATTCTAAAGACTTGTTTTGTTATTGCTATATGGTATATGACTTTATATGATCTAGATAGCTCTACTAAAAAAGATGGCTTGGTTAATTTATTAAATCAATGCGAAGTGACTTGGATAATCTACGAAGCTTCTTAATTTTTACTCTCCTTGATCTTTTGTTTTAGAATTATTCTTTCTCTAAAGTTCTTGATGATTACATCGCCAAAGGGGGAGAAAAATGGGAGAAATTAAAAAATTAGAGAAATTTGCTTCCCTTGTGTTGAGGGGGAGTTTTCCAGCTCCTTGTGTTGAGGAGGAGTTTTTCACTGTGGTTTTGAAGTGTTTGCTTTGCAGCTATGAAACCCTCTTTTCACAAATTTCTTTTCTTTCAAAATTCAACTCACAATTTTGAAGTTTTGTCAATGTATTCATCAAGGGGAGATTGTTAGACCATGTGGCTAGGTCTAGTATATTTTAGTTGATGAATAATTGACAATATTGAGTACTGATGTTATTTGAGGCGTGTGGTGTATGTGGACTTAATGTCCGTCAAGTTGAGAAGAACTTGTGCCAGGAAAATATGTTGTTTTGGTCTTTGCATGTGCAGGGAAACTTAGAGGCGATCGTGGTCTACGGCGGTGACCGGGAGATGGCTTGGTGTGAAGTCATGGTCCAAAGGGTTGAAGATGCTGGAGGAGACGGTCGAGCTCGAGTTGGGGCACGTGGAGATCAAAGATGGATGGTGCGTGTTGAAGCTACGGAGATGCGGTCTAGAGGCTACGACATGTGACAATTCTGGGGTGTCCAAAATTGGTTTTGTAATCTGGTGTAAAAGCCTATGTATTGGGCCCTAGGACTGTTGGGCTGTACGTGGATGATTAGGGTTTGAAGGCTGTACGGGTATAAAAGGGATTAGGAGTTTGGCTATGTGTGGTGGTTGTTTACGCAGAAAAATAGTAGATACGTCGTGAGGGCTCTGGCGGCGGTCGGGGCTCTCGGAAGGATAGATCTTTTGGCGGCTGTGTGAGGTGCTCACAGCAGCTATAAGTTTTGGTGTTAGCGCGGCTGTGCATGAGGCCGCATAGTTTTTCGGGCGTGAGGATTTGTTCACGCGGTTATTTGGCCCCGTTTGTTTTAGCTCCGGCTTGGCTTTTGATCGAAGGCGGAAGTCAAACAAACGGGTGGCTTCCCGCTTCTTCGAAGCTCAAGCCGTCTCAACGCGGAGAAGCCGGTCTTGAGGGGCTTCCCGCCGCTTCCTCGCTCGGCCTACTGAAAATGCCCTTGGACTTCCGGAATAATTACCCGCATCTTGCCATTGCATAAAACCCCCAAACCCACCGAACCCTAACGCTAATCCCCGCTCCCCCGTGCCCCTCTCTCCCTTCCTCCCGAGTGGTGCTCCCTCTCCCCCCTTCCGCCTGACGCCCTTCCTCCCCTCGCGCCGGTCGGCCCGACCCCCTCCTCCTTCCCATGCTCCGCCGCCTCTCCTCCTGCCCACGCCCTTCCTCCTCCCGTCGACCCCTCCTCCCCCCCCCTGTCGCCTCTCCTCTCCCCCCCCCGCGCCCCTCCTCCTCCTCCTCCTCCTCGCCGGCCCCTACCTCCTCCTGCGCCGTTGTTGCCCCTCCTCCTCCCCACTCACCAGCGGCCTCCTCCCTCTCCCCCGCGCGTCCGGTCGCCTCCGGCTAACCGGATCTGGTTTGCTCCCGACCTCGAGTCGCTGGCCTCTCCCTCCGCCCAGATCTGGCTCCACCGGCTCGAGCCGCCGCTTCGCCTCCTCCTGCGCCATCGTCCCTCCTCTGGCTACCTCCCTCTACCCCGCTCCTCCCTGGCCATATCCTCCCCAGCTACCTCCTCCTCCTCTTGCGGCCGTCACTCTCCTCCTCCCTCTACCCCGCGGCCGCCGCCCTCCACCTCCTCCTCCCTCGGCTGTGTCTACGCCGGCCGCACCTGCAACATCAGGGCTCCGCAGCTCCACCTCCTCTTTGCTTGTCGCCTCTCCTTCCCCCCATTTCTTGGGGTAAGGATTTCTTGGATTCCTGGGGAGTTGGAAAATTCTATGTGGTTTTTGGGTGTTTGCTTGGATGATCCCAGCCGATCTTGACGTTGACTTGTGCTTGTTACACTTTATTTTGTTTTATGTCTTTCTCTGTAATGCAAATAAAAGTGCTCATGTACAATTCCACTTGATTTCAGATCTAAGATTTAAGACTAGCATTGTGGTGTATATTCAGAGTTGAAGGCTGATTCTATTATACAATCTTGTGTAGGTTGATCACTGTCCTGTGATTTAAGACTAGCATTGTGTTGTATACTTCTTGAGTTCAATTAATATCTATATAGCATTGGCATTACGTCTGTTCTTTATCATGCATTACTTTATTGTTATTAGGCTTTGGATATTGTTTAGCACATTTCTTGACAACTAGTTGTGAGTCATGGATAATAGTTGTTAGAAAGGAGGTAGTGCTATGCTCATTGTGATTTTTACAAGTTCATTTTTACAGAATCTGCGATGTGTGGCTTACAGTTTTGCGGTAACTTATCTATGGCTAGCACTTAACTCTGAAAATTGAGCACCTTTGTTTCTCTTTGTTATGCATCAACATGTCCACTGAAATTGTCTCATTCATAGTTGAATGCTCAAACCATTACGATGTCCATATGCATGCCTATTGTTATAGATAATGTATCCTTATAAAATTTCACTATTGATTCCATGACTAATTGTTTTGATGTTGTTTAACTGGTTAATTTCCACCTCTTAAAAATGGTTGTAGTTTCTAATTATACACTTAGGGGTACATGTGAGGGTAGGGGTGCCTAACACTGCCGATGCCAGTCCCAAGCCCGGAAAAAAATGGAGGGGGCATGAACTGTTTGTAATAGTTATTTATGTAATAATTATTTATTGTAATAATTATCGTTAAATACGCTAATTAGAATACTCTTTTTGATAAAGATTTTTACACACTTTCTTGATTTTAGTGGTTCCCTCATGATAATCGCAAAGTGTCTTCCATATTAAGTGAGCAGAATAAATATGAGCTACATGATCAAATTCTTTGCGAGAGATTCCTTGAAACAACAAGTTACGAGCTTGAGCATTTAGATCAACATCTGTTTTATTCAGATTGGTAACAATAATAGGAACCACATATGGTCTAGAAACTTTATTCCAAACATCATTACCTTGAGCCTCAATATAAGCTTGCATACGACACTTGCAAAAAGAAATATCAGTATCATCTAGCATGGGGGAATGATTCACATACCTCTCTGACGCCATAGCAACTCGCTCTGATACCACTTGTAGGATCTAGTACAGTAATCAGAGGGAGGGGTGAATGATTATACCGATTTCTTCCTTCCAATTCAGCCGTACTCGCCATGCGCTAATCTTCTCTACCTCCCGAGGTGGTTGGTGACAATCGGGTGATCAACACAGCACGTGATCGTGACAGCGAAGTCAACGAAGAAGAGCTATCTCGCCACGCACTGTTCGAACAAGAACAAATCTGAGACGATGCTCAGAGAAACACGCCACCAGCGAAGGCTATTCGGAATAGATCTGAGCTTTATTTCTCAATCTTGTTCTGTGGCTACAAAGCGCCCTTCACGGCACCCCTCAAAGCTTTCTTCCGAAAGCCCTCTCCATATCCCCTGCAAAAGCTACAGTAAAACTCTTAACCTCTGCCTCCTTTTAAAGGCTAGAGTCCTAAACCGTATCCGCAACGACACGGATACAATATCCTATCTCTTCCGAGAATCAAGGGACCCGAAACCCTTCCAAACACGGGTTTTCCAATATCTTTAAACCTTTCAGATATGAAACACTTTCCATATCTCCTCACGCGTCGTAAGCTTTCAGGACTGCACCTCCCGAAGCTTCTCCGCGCATCATGCATCCACCTTTGATCTCCACGTGCCCCAGCGTAAGCCCGACCACCTCGTGACATCCTCGACCACCTGAACCTCAGATTTCCCCATCCTAGTCCCGGTCCTCCTCGTCATTGACCATGATCGTCTTCATGCTCAACCTGCACATGCAAAGACCAAAAAACATATTCCAAGCACAAGTTCTCCAACTTGACCAATATCAATTCACACACGCATATCACACCTTCAGCCATCAATAACCAAGACCCAGATCAAGCACGATTTGTTCTACTAGGTCTACGACCACTTGCAAGAAGTCCACGACCAGTTCCACCAAGTCTACGACCACCTCCAACAGGACTACGCACCGTAGCACTCAAAGCCTACGACTATGCACCGTAGCACTCGAAGTTACAGTACTCGGGATGAATAGTACTCGAGCTACAGGACTCAAAAGACCTCCTCACTAGGGGTGGTCCTGGAAGACCTTTAGGTGGTCCTGGAAGACCTCCTAGGTGGTCCTGGAAGACCGTAAACCGACCACCCAAACAGAACAATCGAAACTTCCACAACATTGGTCTTTGGTGGTAAATTCCCCAAATCAAGATTTTTGGGTCTAAACTTTGACTAAGCATAGAGTTTTGCAACATATGCTAGTTCATACTAATGTACCAACTAGCTCTTTACTATGGCGACAAGGGGTGGTTGAATCAATAATCAAGTTTGGATGTACAAAGGAATTTAGGAATAACTATAAAGTTAAAACAAAGATTTAAATTACTTAAATTTAAATAAACATGCAATAATAATTTGAACAGAACTTAAATAATTTGAGATACTGGGATTCAATATGATCAAGGGTGTAACTTGCCTTGCTCGAAAGCTTGAGGGTCTACTTCTTCAGAGTACTCGGGCTCTCTGGAATCGTCGAAATCTACACATGAGAACGAAGCAAATTCAAATAAAGACCAAATAAAAACCAAATCAACTCCAAAACAAACTGAACTAGAACCAATAGCAAGGTACTGAATTAAATGAATTAGGAACGTGCTCTCGGGAGGAGGCTCGACTAGTCGGGAGGAGGTCCAACAGAGAGGGAGGTCGAGGGAGGTCCCGAGGAGGTCAAGGGAGGTCCTGAGGAGATCCTGAGGAGGTCCTGAGGAGATCCTAAGGAGGAGGTCCTGAGAAGGTCGAGGGAGGTCCAATGAAGGATACGACTACTCAACGTGGTCGTGCGAAGAATACACAAGAGGTACGACTACTCAACACGGTCGTACGAAGAATATAAGAAGGATACGATTACTCAACGTGGTCATGCGAAGAATACAGAAGGGGTACGGCTACTCAACGCGGTCGTACAAAGAATACAAAAGGGATACGACTACTCAATGTGGTCGTGCGAAGAATACAAAAAGGGGGGTACGACTACTCAATGCGGTTGTACGAAGAATACAAAAGGATACGACTATGCAGCGTAGTCATAGGAACAAGGGAAGAGAACAGGGCACAGAGAAACTCACCACGGCCGAGAGAGACTGAAGGAGGAGGGAGAGTCGGTGGACGATGGGCGGCGTTCGAAGACGGCGCGGGCGCTCCGGTGAATCCTTCGGCAGCAAGGTGGTTGAAGATGGCGCAGGCTCCAGCGGACTCCTTGGCAACGAGGAGGCGATGGCGCGGGCTTCAGTGGACTCCTTGGCGATAGGGAGGCGGCGGCACAAGCTTAAGCGGACTCCTTGGTGACGGGGAGGCGACGGTGCAGGCTCCAGCGGACGATGGTGAAACTTGAAGCACGGTGAAACTGGGCGAGAGCAAGAGAGTTGGGTGTAGAAAAGGTGATGAAAGAGGGATGCTTAGGCTTTTATAGCTAGGAGAGACGGGGAGAGTCGCTGAGAGACTTGGAGGCGCACACAATCAAGGGTAGGTGTGCGACAGGACAGAGCACGGCCGACAGGTGAAGGAGGAGATAGGGGCAGGTAGGAGAGGAGACAAGAGGGGGAATAGGTACTGCAGAAGCGACAACATTTAATGCAACACAATGGCATTTAATGCGTGAAGACTAATGCGTCAGCAGTGACGCGGTGGGAGGAAGAAGAAGGTGGGCAAGGTTGACAGGTGGGGCTAGTCAAAACTCGGGAGGGTGGTCCAACCAATGGGGAGGTTGTGACCAAAGGGGTGGTCGTGACCCAAGGAGTGGTCGTGACCGGTCTCCAGGACCGCCTAAAGGTCTCCCAGGACCACCCGGAGGTCTTCCAGGACCACCCGGAGGTCTTGGACTGAGAGGGAGGTCCAGACGAGAAGGAGGTCTGGACTGGGGGAGAGGTCCAAACGAAAGGGGGGTCTGGACCGGGGGAGAGGTCCAAACGAAAGGGAGGTCTGGACTAAGGGATAGGTTCAAACGAAAGGGAGGTCTGGACTGAGAGAGAGGTCCAAACGAGAGGGAGGTCTGGACTAAGGGAGAGGTCCAAACGAGAGGGAGGTCTAAAGAAGAAAGAGCTGGGCCAAGGGGAACACGGAGCGAATAGAGAAAGGGGATTTCAACACCATAGAACTCCAACAAACTCAAAATAAACCAAACTTTTAGATTAGTTGAAGTTCGATTTAGTCATTTAAATCACTTTTAATTCCAAAATCTCAAGTTAAGCTTTAGAACTTCAACAAAATCAAATGGTTCTTTTTATTTTGAAAATTTTCAAAAAGGCCTAAAAATGGGGATATTACACCTACTCGGCAGATAAATAGTAATATGTATGCTTAAGTAAGATTACCCTCCAGGGTAATGACACAGGGCTCCGCAACTACCAACTCTTTAGTGTTCCCACAGCCAAAGAGAGGACGAGGAGGTGAAGAAGAACAAAGCAGGAGGGGAGCACAGTGAGATGCACTTACCCGGTAGGAACCCACGAACTATCCATGCGTCGATCCACTGCTCCAGATCCTCAATCCGTGTCCTTTTCTTCTAGATCCGCTGCTCTAGATCCTCCAGATCGTCAATCCGCGGCCTTCCTTCTCAAGCTATCTTCTTACTGTAGCTTGAAGGCGGTGGATTTGGACTAGGGTTGCGGTTCCATTCCAGCCGCCATTGCTAGGGTTTTCCGGAGGTTTGGCTCGGGTGAGTAAAGAGGAGGGAGAAAGTAAGAGAGGGATACGAGGGCATGATGGAGAAATGGACATGTCTCAAACGAAGAGAGAGAGAGAGAGAGAGAGAGAGAGAGAGAGAGAGAGAGAGAGAGACAAACGGCTTGACTCGACACTGTTGTGACTCTAGGGTGCTGGAGGGTGACGGCAGTGGCAATTTCCAAAGGAAATTTGCAAAGTAGTGGCATGTAAAGGATAAGCGAAAAAAGAGTGGCATGAACCGAAAGTGCAAGTGAGGCAGTGGCATAGAACGAAATTATCCTTTAGGAAATGGATATGTGATAAATTAAGTGTACTACTATGCATTTTTTTTTGAGACATGGTATCTTGGTATTATTAAACTATGTATGTTATGAAAGAACTAAGTGTGATGAGCTTAAGTGTAAACTAAGTTTTATGTATGTGATGAACTAAGTGTGAATGTGTGATGATTTATGAGTTATGAGCAAAATGTGGTAAACTAAGTGTTATGTCTGTGATGAGCTAATTAATGCAGCTTGCAAGTGCCAATGTTGTGTGTGGTTGCTGAAAATATGAACAATTCATGAATGTTTGAATCAAATAAACTAGTTATATGTTTTTGTTAATTTCTGGTGTACAATTTAAGGGGTTTTTATGTTCCAAACAATATTTGTAATCGTATTTGTTTCGATTCGTATCCGATCTGTATTTGTATTCGTTTTCAGGGTATTCGTATTCGTATCCGCATCAGGGAAAAAAAATAAAAACAAATATGGCAGAGCCATTATCCGTCTGTATTCGATCCGTTTTCACCCTTAGTGCTAAAGAATAATCTATCATCTAATCCTCACGTACGCCTTTTGCTTTGGATGAGTTGGTTTGTAGTTTTTGCTCTTCATGACCACTCCTCGTAGCTTTATATAGTGTCTACTAAGATTAGGACATGAATCCATGTATAACACATCTCCAAGTCCTAGTAGATTAGTACATGAGTCAGCCATGCTCAACAATTCCTTTAGTTTTCAGTTCTTGCGTTCTCGTGGAGATTTTCGTTGGCACTGTCTCGATGATCCAATCCTGTTTCTTGAGTTTCCTGTCGTGCCCAAGAGAGCAAAGCAGACATCAAGAAACGATGTGTGACTCCCCCCGTTCAAAAAAATGTTGTGCAGTTTTTGTTGTATGGGTTTGATGGCCCTGTTTGGTTGTTTCATCAAGTTTCAATTCATTGATTCTAGCGAGGAATTATTTGATCTTTGATCTGTCCTACTAATATTTATTTAACATTGATTGAGTTGGTACTGGTGTCAATTAGGCTTAATTAACCACAACTAGCAGTCATGTCACTGGTAGATTGCAAATGTCAATTAGTTAGTTTTACTTCTTTTTTTTCAAGAATCTGATTGCAACATTTACAGCATAACAGAAGAAAGAGTTAAAGGAAAGTATTGATTGCACGATTAGCCAGGTTAGAATGTGATCACAGACGCCTGAATGCAAATGGTCTACACTCTGGATCATTTTTTTGATCCATTATAATCTAGTATAGTATATACTATATACTTGGAGAGGCGTCATGATATGCTTGAGTTGCATCAGTCAGTAATTAGCAAATGTTTATGGTATTAAGATGGAGAAAATATTGAAATATTTGGGTTTGGTTAGAATTAGTGAAACTTAAGGGAAAGCAATGGATCCATCGATGCATATTTCTGGAACAAGTTCTTACTACTTGGTGATGAAGATCTTGAACAAGTGTATTCAGTAACAGAAGATTAGGGCCAAGACGGGCTAGAACTTTGACGTGAAAATTGGCAAGTGCATTCTTTACCTTTTGACCTTCAGAAACATTCCACTTCGTAGTTGCTTGGATTCACCTTTTGTGTAATTCATCAACCACAGTGTGTGTACTTGTGACTTCTTTTTTTTGACATGTGACTGTAGGGGAGGCCCCTACTTGTGACTACTATATCGGTAAAGAGGACTGATTGTCGGTATGTGAATTTTTCAGGTGCTCACATCTTTTTTAGAAACATAGGGCAAAACACCCCGCCTCCATTTTTATAGAGGTACTCACATCTGTGTCTGCAATTGCAGCATCTGCATCTGTGCTTCTAAATGAGTGAGGAAGTCATCAAAGAGATTATCACTTCAACTCCTGCTTCAGCTGAGCCGAAGAGCGAAGATTGCCTCACAAGTTCTTCAGGAAATGTAGAAGGCAACTGTGTGCCATCTGATCTGAAGAGAATGGAGAAGCCAGTTCCACATTACCTAAGAGCATCCACTGGTTCTTGCCATGACAACTGCAAATTTGGGATCCAGCAATCGTCTAAATCCAGAAAATATTGGCCTGTTCGTCGCAGGCATCAGCAGGGGTGGACCTAGCAACAGGGCGAGCCTGGACGGTCGCCTGAGGTACGCCACCGGTGGGACCTCCAACCCACCCACCCCAGCATCCGCCATGAGCAAGCTCTACTCGGTGTTGATGAGTGGAACAGGTGAGCAACGTCTTGGGGAGCTAGGCCAAGGGACTGACATAGAGTATTGGGCCGCATGATGAGGAATTAAGTATGGCCTAGCCTAGTATCCACTAGTCACATGGTCAAAGTTCCCTCCTACACTCTGAAGGAGGGAAGCTCGAGCAATCCAGTCGAGGTGTCAAGCTAGCCCTAGCGGCTGCCGGCTAACGTGCGAGGCAAGTTTGAAGCAGTGCACGGCCACTGGTGCTTGATGAAATTAGTGGAAAATAGAATGGATTAGGATTTGTGATTGGTTGAATGTTTGATTTGCTAGATTTGAATAGCTATTTTATAATTGTATCACGTGGGTGCAATTACCGGTGCAAGCAGAAACATGGCGGTTATCCCGCCCAACCTAAAATTTATTCCCGGGTCCGCCACAGGACAATGTGAACATAGGGAACAGAAAATGAGACCTAGCTGAAATCGTACCACAAAGAGGCAGACCGAGAAACAAGGACAAGAAACTGGAGATTTGTCATGTAAAAGATGGTAGTGCTCCTGCTAAGCCTGAATTCACCAAGCTGAAGGCACCACTGGAGAGAGTATCTGGCCATTCTGAAAGCTCTCCTTGTGTAGAAGAGTTGTCAGCTGAAGCTTCTGAATCTGTTCTATCTGGAACCATGCTAACTGATGCAAAGTACCTCAACATCTCTCATGATGTGTGGAAAACTGTGGAGATGGAGAATCAACAGAGGGAGCTGTAAGCATTGAGCTGGAAATGTTGTTAGCCATCCAGGACAGCGATGCGTCTAACGATCATATCGCGGATGTCATTCTGCCTTACGAGGATGCACGCAAAGCTTGAGAACTGTCGGGGACCAGATTTACCGTCCGGAATCCTCTGTGTATACCGCACTATTATCTGGATCAGTATATAGTACACATATATATTGCTGGATCATACACATGCATCGCACATGATCATACCATGCTTAATATTACACAACACATAAATAGATTGTAATATCATTTTTACAAAACAGGCCTGATAGGCCAAATACTTAGCACATAGTTCAACACCGAAAGCGAAGGTAGATGAGGAAGCAGATAACAAAAGGTGGATCCATCAGTACTGTCCACAAGCAAGCGACTGAGGGTCCTGGCCTACATCCCACCATCGTCTTCCCCATCTAGTCTGGACGTGACAAAGTAGGCGTAAGGGTCTTGGTCAGAAGGCTTTGAGTTTATTCATAATGTGCGAGTGTAAGTACACAACGTACTTCGCGAGCAACACATAGAATACAGTTATAATAGATGCAATGTTGCTCAAAGGAAAGGCTTGATGTCCTTTTATTTGCATAAAGCCACAACTAAAATAGATTAAGTAGTAGACAAGATCTACGACCTAGCATTTTAAATAAACCAGTTTTAATGAAATTGAGCAGTTGTCATATAATACCAGCGAATGCTCCAACCTCCTGTTAACAGAGAGTGGCTCCTACCACCGGACACTATATTTTCATCGGGCTACTACCCGCACTTTCCACTGTCTACCACCAGGAAAAATAAAATCCTCAGGCTGCTACCTGCACTTTCCACTAGCTACCACCAGGACAAATCAAAACCTGGGGAAGCTACCTAACAGTTCATCCCTCCCACAAATTATTTTATAAAAGCTGAGACTAACCAAGTAAGTCTCATACATCACCTATGACCGTGGGTATGGCTACCCGGACAGTTTTCACTCTGCAGAGGTTGAACAACTTTACCCACAAGAGACGATAATCTTGTAATGTCAACATGTTACTGTCAAGATTCAAGAAAGCGCTAGGCGCTAAGCGGGCGGTGGCCCGTGCCTAGTGCCTAGGCGGACTAGGCAGTGCTCAGGCGGACGGCTTAGCTACGGTGTAGATAAGCCCACAACAGGAATAATATGATGAATTGAGCAAGCATCAGGCATCAAATTGACCAAGATAGAAGAAACATTACTTGAAGAAGCAAGACATGTGTAATTTGATGTAGTCATGTATATTATCTCCCCTCCAAGGTTCAAAGAGCTTGATGTAAACATGTATGTATTGTAATCAAATAATAATGTAAACCTGCATATTTAATCAATGATGAGTTATTTTGCTACTGTGTTGTGTGAGAAAGAATGTATGAATGATTGATGAATGAATGAAAGTATGAAACATATGTAGCCACACATCTCAAAGACTTGACATAGAAAATAATCAAAATATCATAAGTTCATAACATGATAGTGCCAACTCCACATAGTCTCACTCTCACACAATAAGATATAGAACTACACATAGACATAGACATAGTCTTAGACTCTTAGAAGCAAGCAAAATACTAAAAGAGTTTATGATGAATTGCTAAGATGACTCAATTTGTCAATCATGAGTTAGTGTCTTTGTCCTCCTCATAATTCCTGGTAACAACCACTTTATCTTGGTCGAACTCGAACTCAATGTCGTCCTCCCCCCTCGTTGACATCCTCTTCAGAATTGAGTGAGAAATCATCTTCATAGAGGTCTCTCACTCTTGTGCTCCTACGAGGTTGCATGGCTTCACTAGCCCCAGATGCTTCATCAATGAGCTTCCATGTAAGCCCCGTACCGGCCTCAACCTCTTGATCATCATCACCACCTCCAATTATCTACCCTTAAGCTTGTGTAGCATCTGAAGCTAGAATGACATCGATGTTCTTCACATTGCTTTTCTCTTTTTTGCTCAACAATCTTGCATTGAATTGAACATAGACTAGATTGTTGAGACGTTTCACATCTAGCCTATTTCTTCTCTTTGAATGTATCTACGAATTGCAAAGTGGAGTGTGGTAGTTACATAGTTGACATATTGAGAATGAGATAGTTTATACTTTATAGTTGAGAGTTGTGACTTACCATATCAAAAGTGCTCTAATTTCTTTCACATCTGGATGAACTTGAGGTCAAGGAGAGGATTCTTATGGCCATTCTTTGCAAAGTAGGAACTTGATATCCAAAAGTAGACCACCATGTTGCTAGACATTAGGAAAAGTAGAAGGAAGTTAGTACAAGACAAATGGTTAAATAAGCATGCTTTGAGTTGAAATCATGATTGTGAGTACAAGTTTACCAGGATTAAAATTGTTTTTTTGATATCCAAGTTTGGCAGTAGGTTTTTGAAAGACCCCTTCTTGACCTTTAAACTTGTGCCAGTCCTCATTAAGTACTTAAGTTTGCATTTCATCATGACCATGATAAAATGTTTCGACACATTCAAATAACGCATCCATGAGATTTGTATCTTGCAAGATGGTTTTATTGTTGTAACTATAATGTGGATTCAGAAGGTACGCCGTCAAATGCAATGCAGAATCAAGCCTCCCTGCCATCTTTCCATCAATTGTATCCATGATCAATTTGTAGTTGTTGTCCAAATTTTTCAAGGCCTCCTTGATTTGCTTCTTTGCTCGTAGTATTTCTCCATAAACAAATACCAAAGATGGATCATCCCCATCTACCATGCGAAGAACTTTCACCAATGGTTCAAAAACCTTCAATCAATGCAATATACAAGGTTATAAAATAGCAAACAATGCAAGAATGATATAATAGACATCACATATTCACAAGGATATGATGCTTGGCTATACCTTCAAACAAGTAGACACACTATTCCAAAAGGCCTTACTCATTAGTGTATTAGTTGTCTTCTTGCCTTTTTGTGTTTTAGTTTAAATGCTATCCTCCCATTCTGAACTAAGTGCCATTGACCTTAGTGCGTCCTTCTTCTCAATCAAACTTTGCAAAGTAAGAAAAGCTGATACAAATCTAGTCACCCCCGACCTTATTATATCTCTTCTCTTTATGTGTTTCCTCATCAAGGCCAATGTCCTATGATGTGCATAGACAAATATGGTGAATGCCTTTGCTTGATCGATTGTCTTCTTATACTTTGGTATATTCTTCACAATTGCTTCTAGTACCAAGTTAATTATGTGAGTTGCATATGAGCTCCAAAAGATATTTGGTCTCTTGTCCTTCAATAATGTCTTTGCTTCCATGTTGTTGGAAGCATTGTCCATTACTACTTGCACAACATTTGTTGGACCTAGTTGTTTAATGTGTGTATCCATGTACTCGAAGATGTACTCACTTGTGTGTGCATAATCCGACACCTCCTTTGATTGTATGAAGCTTATCCCCAATTTGCAATGCACACACACATTCATCATGCTCCTCTTCTTTTGATCGGTCCATGCATCGGTCATGTTGGAGCACCTGGTCAAGGCTTTCTCTTCTTCACGTGTCTTCAACAAATCCTTTGTTCTTTCCACTTCCTCCTTCAACAACTTCTCCTGATAATCATATTGAGAATGACCTACAAACCCTGGTCCAAAGCAATCAATAGCCTCACATATTTGTTTGAACTCGTCATTATTGATGGCATTGAAAGGGACACCTAAACATAAAAACATACAATATGAGGCTAGCAATCAATAATTCAACAAAAGGATAGCAATCATGAGAGAATAAGAGTTGCATACAAATTATACCATGAGCATAAAGCCATCTTATAACATATTGTTTCACCTTATGAGTCCTTTCTTTCCAAAGTGCATCGTTAATATTTTGTTTCTGACCTGTCAAAGCAATGGAAGTATCAATAGGGCAAGCAAACTTATCCATTAGAACTAATCTACGAGGTGCCGAGCCTCCAACGACTTCAAGCTCTTTATCTTCATTAGGGTCATCTTCTTTTTCAATTGTCACTTCTTTTCTAATCTCTCCCTCTTTTGCTTTCTTTGCCTTCTTCAATGCTTGTGCATCCTCTATAGACTTCCTTCAATTTGCTTGTTCTTCTTGTGTGAACTTTGGACATTTAGCAACGTTCCCGTGAATATAACCGATATATTGTTTGAGCCTATACACCCCTCTGTAGGATCAAGGATAACCGACTAGAGGGGGGTGAATAGGAGGTTTTTAAACTTTTTAATGATTTAGCAATTTTATCCAAATATTAACTTAGTCTAAACGAGATATAAATCTAGCTAAGCAATTTATCACAAACGACAAGCTAGAAATATAAATGCGGAAATATAAAGACTAGAAATAACCACAATGACACAAGGGAGTTTTTCCCGTGGTATCGAAGACTTGCCGGTCTTCACTAATCCACGTTGAGGAAGCTTGACGTCTCAAGCCGGCTCCATGAATTAAGCCTTTCCTCGATCACTAGTGGTAGCTCTTCTCCTCTCCGGATAGGCGAGCTCCAACCTTCACAAATGCCCGAGCCTTCTCACAATCTCCTTTGAGAAGGTCACCGAAACAAACTCCAAGCCGTCTAGGAGACGGCAATCTCCAAGAGTAATAGAGCAAGAATTCTTCACTTGAGAGCGCTCTAATGCCACAATGATCAAACCCAATGAAAAGCTCTCGGAAAAACCTCAACTACCTTTGCAAATGGAATTGAATGCTCTCAAAGAGTAGAAACAATGCAAAGGGCTCAAGAGATGTTAAATGAGGCTCAATGTAACATCCCAAATGTACAATTAGGGTTTGTTCAAGTATAATTATATGTGTAGAAATTAAAACTTTTTCTCACATCTTGAAAACCCCTAATCTCTCATGTAATTCTGGTCCAAGAGTTGTGTAATCCAAAAACACAAAGCTCTTGTTGACCAAAAGTCAAACTCATTCTCCGTTTATCTTAAATCTTGTGCCAAACCTTTGGAAATATTTTCCTTGGTCCTAAAACTAATGTGGGACCCCTCTGAAAAATATCACAAGTTGTAAAACTAGTTTGATAAATTTTGGAGGTAAAACAATCCTTTAAACAACCTTAACGAATTTCCTGAGAAAAATGCATTGCATAATAACCTCTGGAAATTTTATGTGAGGTTAATCTCATTGTCAGCAAGCTCCAGTTAAAATTTCATAAATTTTGGAGCTCAATTTCTATTCCAAACAACCCTGCAAAATCTCAGCTGTTGAAATTGAATTTAAAAGCCTACACTGTTCCTTGGGCTAGCCACTTTCCCAAAGCTGGTCCAGCCCAACCTTTTCCCCCTAGCTCGTCAGACCTCCTCTCCACCTTGATCAGGTCGAGCCGTTGGATTAACATCCAACCGCCACGACCTCCTCCATGATCAACACCGCAAAGACCTCCCACCTCATGAGGTCATTGCCGTTGGATCGATGATCCATGGTCATGACCTCCCCGTGTTAAACCTCAAAGACCTCCTCGAGTGTTAAACCATCGCAATGAGGTCATCCCATTTGTTGAGGTCGTGGCCGTTGGATCAAATCCAACACCACGACCTCCTCCTCAATATACTCGGTCGGGACCTCCCGCCTCATCGAGGTCTTGGCATTTGGATCAAAAATCCATGGCCTCGACCTCCCAGCTCAAACTACTCAGATCCCCTTTTTGCACTCACTTGAGGTCGAGCCGTTGGATCCAATCCAAAGGCCACGACCTCCTCTCTGAAACCATCGTTGCGTGGATCTTCCACCTCGTTGAGGTCGTAGCCCTTGGATCCAAGATCCATGGCCATGACCTCCCTCTTTATTGAACTAAGCAAACCTCCCACTTTGTTGAGGTCGTGGCCGTTGGATCGAGATCCAACGACCACGACCTCCCTCAAAATATCCAGCGCTCACAACCTCCCCATCTCATGTTGTGCACCGTTGGATTTAAAATCCACAGTCACGACCTCCTCCTTGTCTTGTGCGCATTAGACCTCCCACAAGACGTGAGGTCGTAGCCCTTAGATTTAAATCTAAAGGCCATGATCTCCTGATGCGTGCGCAAGCTCGGGACCTCCCCTCTTTTGATCGAACCGTTGGATCAAAAATCCAAAGGTCTGACCTCCCTTGCCTCTGCGCAGCGTCTCGAGACCTCCTCGCCCTCTCATCACCATTAGATCTTAATCGATGGCCATAACCTCTTGTGCGCTACTGGCGTAGTGCTAAGACCTCCCCTTTGGTTGTGCGCCCTTGGATTTAAATCCAAAGGCCATGACCTCCCCCTCTTGTTCTTAAGTTCGTGTGCGGTTAAGACCTCACAGGAGGTCCGCACGGTTGGATTGAAATCCAACGCCTTGGACCTCCTGTCCCTTTTTCCACGTGCGCATTCGCATTATGGAAATCGGAGGTCACGACCTCCCGATCCAGATCAATGGCTGTGATCTCCTCCTTCTCCTTTTAAAACTTACTGTTTGATTTAGATCTCGAGGTCACGACCTCCCCTCATTTCTAATCGGACGGTGGTGGCAACTCTGTTCTTCTCCTAGCTCTGGCTTGCAGACGCCATGGCGATGGAGGAGGCAAGTGATCTGTCTTGTCCCAGCGGCTCTTTGCTGCGAGGCATTTAATGCGGTCGAGCTTTTAGCCCCAAAGTCGCTGCAGGCAGAGCTGCTCTGTCACCTCCACGTCTGTCCAAGCCGTGGACCTCCCTTGGGCTAAGCTCACCATGAGCTTAACCCGTGGTCCAGACCTCTTTTGCCCTAGCTATAAAACCTCCCCATTGTTTTCCTTGGCTTCTTTTCCACCATTCACCATTTACTCTCGATTCTGTGGAGCTCAAACCACCCCGACCTCCTTGGCCGCCATTGTTGCCCTTGGAGCTCCTCGGTGGCTCGGTGCTCCGTGGCTTTTCCTCTCCGTCTCGTTGCTTCAATCTAAGCCACTACCCTCGGTGACCAAAAGCCCTAACTAAATTGGTTGGGACATTTTCAGAGAGGCCTAACTTGGAGCTTGGAGCTTGGAGCTTGGAGTTGGCCGTGGAGCAACCCTTCTTCCCCAACTCCGGTCCTCCACGTCCCCAACCTCCTCGGCACCTCCGCGACCTCCGGGTAACCCTCTGGTAGTCCGTGAGATCTTGCACTGCATGTATGTTGTTGCGGAGCTTAGCTGCAGCAGAATGTTCATTGCGGAGCTCATTATCGCTGTTTGTGTTTTGGCCATGTGTTTTTGCCGCCAATCTCGACTCGTCGCCGTTCAGGCCACCCCCATGACTGGAATGGTCTGGCGTGTCGCAAGAACACTATTGCGCTGCGTTGGTGCCTGGATGGCGTGGCGAGGTCCTCATCGCCGGCGACAAGCCTTGGTAACCTCTCGGGATTTTGTCGGACGACAATGGCACCGTGCCATTGTCGTTAGGACAAAGATCTCCCCTTAAATGCGATCATCATTGCTTATCATTGGTAAACTCGGGTCAGCCTTTAATGCCTTGTTTTACGTCCTTGTTGCGCAATTAAGGCCGCTTAGCCTCCCAGCGTGCATCTCTGGGACCTCTTTGCCAAAGGATCACCCGTGGACTTTTGGCAAAGACCTCCCAAAGACCTCCTCGGGGTCCTCTTTGCAAAGACCACCCCTGGTCTTTTGTAGGACAACCCCCAGGACCTCCTCCTTGCGATCTTGACCGCTAGGACCTCCTTGTGGGAGATCTTAGCCGTTGAGGTCCTCCTGTGTTGATCTCCACCGTGTAGGACCTCCCCGAGGTCCTCTTAACCTTGTGGACCTCCTCGGGTAAATCTTAGCCGCCTGGACCTCCCGGTGGAAATCTGAGCCGCTTAGGACCTCCCTTTATTAGATCTGGCCGTTCGGGACCACCCCAAGTGGATCTGAACCGCCCAGGACCTCTTTGTTGTTGTCTTGACCGTTAAGGTCCTCCCTGTGATAATCTAGGCCATTAAGGTCCTCCTTGGAAAATCTGGACCGTCCGGGACCTCCTCGAGAGGTCTTGACGATGTAGATCTTCCTTGGGGAGATCTTGATAGTTTAGATCTTCCTTTGGAAGATCTCGGCCGTCGAGACCTCCCTCGTTTGATCTGGACCGCCCGGTCCTCCCTCTTGTGTTGTGGTTCGTTGGATGCGGTATCAGCGGCCACGACCTCCCCTACGTTTGCTTGTGCGTGGCGGGGAGGACATGGACCGTTGGATCCAAGATCAACGGCCCGTGTTCTCTGGACTCTTATGCTGCGTCGCTGTTTTCCTCTGGAGGTCTTGGGCCGTTTGATTTAGATCAACGGTTCACGTCCTCCCCTCTCTTTTGGTTTTAGCAATTCCAGTGAACTCTTATTTATAAACTGAAAAGGTATGAACTTCAAAATATCATAACTAATTCATTCTAAATCCAAATGAGGTCATTCAAATTGTGTTAGCTCTGTCTTGAACTTGACTTTAATCCAAAAATGATTGTAAGTTGAGTTCAGCTCCAGAGCACAGTTTTGCCATTAGATTTTAAAACTCACTTTAAATATACACTCAAAATAATGTTTAACTTGTAAAATACACAACTAATGCTCTGTAGATTCTTTTTGAGTGATTCCAACTTTGTTGGTTTCCTCTATTAATGAACTTACTATGAAAATTAGTTTTGAGCTTGTTGCTGTTATAAAAATGAGGACTTGTGCATTATAATTTTGTTCGAGTTCTTGTTTTTGAGAAATTGTAGAAAGTGCAACATAGCTCCAAATGGGATGAACTCAATTGTTTTATTCATCTCATGAGGTGCTGGTTTTACAGTAAAATTTCAGCTTCACTTCTTTTCTAGAAAATGTTGCCTCATAATTAAATTAATGAATAGTGCAGTTTGGTATTTTTAGGGCTGAGCAGAATTGTTTTGCTCATAACTTTTGCATTGAGAATCCAAATCAATTGGTTCTTGTTGCTAAATTCCTAAAATCATCCTCTTGCTTCTGTAGAAAATTCAGAGTGTTTGGAGTTTGTTTGCTGTGTTGTCCTTGTTGTTTTAAATCGTTCTTATCGAATCTTTTCGTCTTTTCGATTAGGTGCCGGCGAGTGTATTGATTCCGTGGCGATCCTCAGCAACAAGTTGGCCAGCAACAGTAAAGGCAAGCAGTTTGATCATTTCCATCATTGTCCCATTACTTTAAAGTCTAATATTTTGTTTAACTTGTATGTATGCATGCTTTTGTGTCAAAATATTTTATCGTTTAGAGGTAGCTATTCCTATTGCATAGTTGCCCTAAATTGTTACCCTGCCACAAACCATAAGTTACTAATATCGCTGGTGAATTAGAGCCCGTGATTTAAGTATGCTCTTTTATTTGCTTTTACGGTGTCATGCTTAGCAATGCTTAGATAACGGTAGTAATGGGCGATCATCGACTTAGTCGATGGTCTTGATCACTCAAAACTGATTATTACTCCTATATGTCCAGCACTTGTGCTTTGATTAATTGTAAAATCAAAACTGAAAGCAAAAGATTGATTTAGACTTGGGCATATTGGATGGATGGCGTGGTTTTTGGATGTGGTGGTATGCCGGGTCCCTAAGGACCGAGTACTTGGGTCACTAAGCCAGCGATTTCACAGCGTACTAACCACACGAGGGCATATGGAACCCTCTTGACTAAGTACTCTAGGAGGTGTTAATTATGAGCGAGCTCGGTTGGTGTGTTTTCAAAACAAATGTATATGTATAGTGTGGAGGGAGCATTAGCTTAGGGAAGGTTGTGTGATGTCTCCTTCTCCCGTGGGTTGTGCAGCTCGTAATTAGCATTCATCCTTTGGAAAGGTCTCGTAGGACTTAGCCGTGCAAAGCACACCTTGGAAGTGTGCGTAAAGGAAAGGCGATCGGCGTGTGGGTGCAGTGGTACACCTGCAGGATAAAACTATTGAATAGCCTCGCCCTAGGTTATGGACATGCTTGGTAAGGTCGTTCAAGACTAGACTACAACCTTTAATTAAAACTTGATATGGTTGGTATGAGCGGGAGTTCATGCTATTGTTGTGGTGACTTGGGTTAGTCACTTCGAGGATTGTTCTTGTTGTTGTTATTATGTTATTATCTCGTTGTTACTTCAACATTTAAAAATGCTTTGCCAAATTGCCTTCAATCTATTATGTTATTGCAAATAAATGTTGCTTTATGCTAAAATGAGTCCAAAACCTCATCCACTTAAATAAAGCTTGCATGTAGCTATTTATAGTTCTGTTATCTCACACGTAAGTCTTGCGGAGTACTTTATGTACTCATCTGCCCGTGGTTGTGGTATTTTTGTGGCTTTTGTTGCAGAGGAAGAAGGTGAGCCCCAAGGGCTTCACTCTTGCGAGATGTGCTTCGGGTTTGACGACTAGCTTGGCGGTCCAGTTAGTTGCCTTGTGGGTAAAGGCACACTAATTGGCTTTTGTGTTTGGCCAACTTTATGGCACTTTTGCTTCCGCTGTTATCTTCTTGTAATTATTGCTATTTGGCCTAAGGGCCTCTCTTTTGTAATGTCTATTCCATATTAATGTTAACTTCTGGTTTGTTGCTTATGTACTATGTGTTGTATGGAATTGGTACATTCTTTTGTTGTGAGGTATGTATACTGCATTCTGGGAAGTATACATCTCTCGAGACCGGGTTTATTTGGTTGATAATACTAGGGTCAATTGGATGACTAAGTATTATGAGCTTAATAAACGTCGGGGTCTCACAAAAGTTGGTATCAGAGCTATACTGACCGTAGTAACGCAAGCTTGGTCGTCTTTAGGGTATTTTGAAAACCTAATTTCAAAGCATCAAATGAGTTTTGAAAGCTTAAGAAAATTCTCGGATTTTACTCCTCATCTATCTTAGCTTTCTCTTCTCATCTCCCTCTAATTTAAGTTTTAAAAGTTGTTTTCCTCTCTTCCCTTCTACAAAATAGTTGTTATCGATTAATGGGGTTTTGGGGAATCAATGAGTTTGGCAAATTGAAGTGTTAGCTGCCCATTTACAAGGTTTTGAAGCTTCTGGAATGGCCAATTTATTTGGAAGCTTGGATGCAAAATCTGGACAGCAAGCGTCAATTTCCGGACAGCAAGCTCAAAGGTTCTAAATAGGGTAGAAAATGAGAGGTTAAATCAACTAAAATTTGTGGGAATAAAAGGGTAAGATGTGATACTAGTTAGCTAAGTATCTAACACTTATTTCGCTGCATTAACCTTGCTCTCTAATAGTCTTACATCTCATCTTACAATCTGATTTTTAATCTTCTCAACCAATTACTCGTTCATTCAATACAAGTTAGTTGTGTTGGGAAGTTGGCCTTTAATCTTATGTCTTCCTTGCTGTTTTGGAGTCATTTTGGGAGCTTTTAAAGTGCATTTCCTTGCTGTTTTTGTTTCTCCTTTATTATGCTCCCTATAACTTCTTTTATTCTGCTTGTTTCATTAGTTTACATTTACTATCATCTAATCCGTTATTAACTCGGTAGGGTTCTATACCACCTGTTTTGTTAGCTCTCGGTTAGGGTGGTATTTCATCCCCCTAATCATTGGCTTCTCCTTTCCCGTTCTTTAGCTTCTAATCTTCAGGTTTCCTTGCTAACCCATCTCTTCGTAGCGAGGATGTGCAGGCGCATCCCGGCGGACTAGGTCAGCAAGCTGGTTGGGATGAAAATCCTCCTTTTTGCCGTAGCTGTGGCGAAGAAGGGCATTTCGCCGATGGTTGCGAACTAGGAAGAATCAAGGTCTGTCGGCGTTGTGGCGAGGAAGGACACTACAACAATCAGTGTACTTCTGCTTGTCCAAACTGTGATGAAGACCATTTACTCGAAGATTGTCCAATCGCCAAAGTTACTTGTTTCCTTTGCGAGGGAAGCGATCACTATCCCAAGGAATGTAGCATGAACACGGTGATTGCCAAGTCATTGGGCCGCAGCGATCGCTTCTTCGGTCATCTGCAAGCATCGCAATCGCCAATGCCTCCAAATCGAGAAGTTCTTGGGTGATTTATGCGAGGAGTTATGGGACAAATTACCGATCCATGCCTTCCCGACTTTCGACTTGTGGTGAAAATCCTGTTGTTGCTATGGGCGTAAAGAAAAAGTCGAGGATCGTCGCAGTGTCAAGAGAGGACTCGGGGTGACTCGGCAAGGTCGCCGGTGTCACTTGTTTCTTCCGCAATCTCAAGGGCCACTATGCTAATAATTGTCCTAAAAGCTTGCGGCAAACCCTTGTCGCCGCAGTCGTGCCTCCATCACGTGCACTGCAAGTCAGCAAGGTGGTCCCCGCAAATCAGATGCCGGGATCACTTGTTTTTTTTGTGGCAAGAAGGGGCATTACGCCAACAATTGCCCTTTGAAGCAGCAAAAGATCGTTTGTAATCCAGTCGACTCCATCTTAGCTGAGAAAGCTCTGGAGGCACCTGACGTCGTGTTAGGTACGCTTCTCGCTAACTCTTGCCCTGCTACTGTTTTATTCAGTTCAAGAGCGCCTCATTCCTTTGTACCTCCATCTTTTGCCACTGTTAGCGATCTTTATTTCGCTCTTTTATCCGGTGCTCGGCACCACCCCGGTTTCAAAAAGGTCTTCTAGTCTACCCTGAACCCCTAAGAAAAATGATGCCCTCTGGGTTGTCATCGATCGTTTGACTAAGGTGGCACATTTCCGTCCCTTTACATTTTAAGGGCATCACCTCCCTGTTGTTGCCTCGAACCTTCGTGGCCTAAACGGCCATAATCCTTTGTAAGAGAGCTAGCTGCGGAGGGATGACTCCGTATAGCTAGATAACCGACCAAGGTCTCGCTCGTTAGTGGAGTAACCAGACAAATTGCTCCACCAACTAAGAACGGCCATAGTCCCTCTAAGATAGCTAGCTGCGGAGGGATGACTCCGTATGGCTAGTTAGCGGTGAGATCCGTTATTCTTGGAATTGACCAAATAAATCGCTCCGAATTAACGGACAAGTTGTTAGGAATTAACGAACAAATCATTCCACCAACTAACAACGACCATGCACCACCAACCATCGAATCAAGAACAAGCTCTCGATCATCAAAAATAACCTTCTTGTAGGTTTTCCAAAGGATCTCTACATATTCCGCATCGTAAATTTGCGGTGTCTTGAAGACGATCGTCTTGATCGTGCTTCTCTGCTCACGTCTCAATTTTGGCATAGCCTATAAGAGGCTCTGAGCTTCGAGTTTCTTCGGATCGACTTACCCTCATCAAACTGATGGTCAGACCGAAAGGGCCATCAGTGTTTCCGCGTCATGGGCAAGTTAGCTCCTCGATACGTGGATCCTTACCGCATCATCGAAAAGAAAGGAGTTGTCGCCTATAAGATTGAAATTACCTGCTGCCCTTGAGGGGATACATGATGTTTTCATGTGTCCCAGTAAGGAGTGCCTCCGTGTTCCAACCGAGGAAGCTCCGTTGGAAATTCTTGTTGTGCAAGAAGTTGGGTCGGAATTGTGACCTAACGAGAAGCAATGCAATAAAACAAATCAAATAAAATCCGCTCGTCAAGAAACGAGTGGGAGCAATATGTAACTAAATAAAGTGTTGGTTGGATGAACATAGTTCGAGAATTAGGTCGATACAACAAAAATGTTATAAATGGATAAGAGTCTTAAAGGAAGGTTCGTATCTTTGAAGAAGCTAAACGAAGATCAAGGAATCGTGTCCTCAAGATCCTAAAAGTTCAATGGCCAAATCATTCTGTGGATGAAGTTGCTTGAAAACGGAAAGACTACCCATCTTCCTTCCCCGCCTGAGCCAAAATCTCGGGACGAGATTTTTGTAAGGGGGGGAGATTTTGTAACATCCCAAATGTACAATTAGGGTTTGTTCAAGTATAATTATATGTGTAGAAATTAAAACTTTTTCTCACATCTTGAAAACCCCCAATCTCTCATGTAATTCTGGTTCAAGAGTTGTGTAATCCAAAAACACAAAGCTCTTGTTGACCAAAAGTCAAACTCATTCTCCGTTTATCTTAAATCTTGTGCCAAACCTTTGGAAATATTTTCCTTGGTCCTAAAACTAATGTGAGACCCCTCTGAAAAATATCACAAGTTGTAAAACTAGTTTGATAAATTTTGGAGGTAAAACAATCCTTTAAACAACCTTAACGAATTTCCTGAGAAAAATGCATTGCATAATAACCTCTGGAAATTTTATGTGAGGTTAATCTCATTGTCAGCAAGCTCCAGTTAAAATTTCATAAATTTTGGAGCTCAATTTCTATTCCAAACAACCCTGCAAAATCTCAGCTGTTGAAATTGAATTTAAAAGCCTACACTGTTCCTTGGGCTAGCCACTTTCCCAAAGCTGGTCCAGCCCAACCTTTTCCCCCTGGCTCGTCAGACCTCCTCTCCACCTTGATCAGGTCGTAGCCGTTGGATTAACATCCAACCGCCACGACCTCCTCATGATCAACACCGCAAAGACCTCCCCACCTCATGAGGTCATTGCCGTTGGATCGCTGATCCATGGTCATGACCTCCCTGTGTTAAACCTCAAAGACCTCCTCGAGTTGTTAAACCATCGCAATGAGGTCATCCCATTTGTTGAGGTCGTGGCCGTTGGATCAAATCCAATGACCACGACCTCCTCCTCAATATACTCGGTCGGGACCTCCCACCTCATCGTGTCTTGGGGCGGATCAAAATCCATGGCCTCGACCTCCCGCAGCTCAAACTACTCAGATCCCCTTTTGCACTCACTTGAGGTCGAGCCGTTGGATCCAATCCAAAGGCCACGACCTCCTCTCAAACCATCGTTGCGTGGATCTTCCACCTCGTTGAGGTCGTAGCCCTTGGATCCAAGATCCATGGCCATGACCTCCCTCACTGCTGAACTAAGCAAACCTCCCACTTTGTTGAGGTCGTGGCCGTTGGATCGAGATCCAACACCCACGACCTCCTCAAAATATCCAGCTCACAACCTCCCCCATCTCATGTTGTGCACCGTTGGATTTAAAATCCACTGTCACGACCTCCTCCTTGTCTTGTGCGCATTAGACCTCCCGCACAAGACGTGAGGTCGTAGCCCTTAGATTTAAATCTAAAGGCCATGATCTCCACAGTGCGTTCGCAAGCTCAGACCTCCCCTCTTTTGATCGAACCGTTGGATCAAAAATCCAAAGGTCTGACCTCCCTTGCCTCTGCAAGCGTCTCGGACCTCCTCGCCCTCTCATCACCATTAGATCTTAATCGATGGCCATAACCTCTTGTGCGCACGGCGTAGTGCTAAGACCTCCCTTTGGTTGTGCGCCCTTGGATTTAAATCCAAAGGCCATGACCTCCCCTCTTGTTCTTAAGTTAGGTGTGCGGTTAAGACCTCACAGAGGTCCGCACGTTGGATTGAAATCCAACGCCTTGGACCTCTGTCCTTTTTCCACGCAAGATTCGCATTATGGAAATCGGAGGGTCACGACCTCCCGATCCAGATCCAATGGCTGTGATCTCCTCCTTCTCCTTTTAAAACTTACTGCTTTGATTTAGATCGAGGGTCACGACCTCCCCTCATTTCTAATCGGACGGTGGTGGGCAACTCTGTTCTTCTCCTAGCTCTGGCGGCACAGACGCCATGGCGATGGAGGAGGCGGTGATCTGTCTTGTCCCAACGGCTCTTTGCTGCAGCATTTAATGCGGTCGAGCTTTTTAGCCCCAAAGTCATTTGTCTTGAGCCTGCTCTGTCACCTCCACGTCTGTCCAAGCCGTGGACCTCCCTTGGGCTAAGCTCACCATGAGCTTAACCCGTGGTCGAGACCTCTTTTGCCCTAGCTATAAAACCTCCCCATTGTTTTCCTTGGCTTCTTTTCCACCATTCACCATTTACTCTCGATTCTGTGGAGCTCAAACCACCCCGACCTCCTTGGCCGCCATTGTTGCCCTTGGAGCTCCTCGGTGGCTCAGTGCTCCCGTGGCTTTTCCTCTCCGTCTCGTTGCTTCAATCTAAGCCACTACCCTCGGTGACCAAAAGCCCTAACTAAATTGGTTGGGACATTTTCAGAGAGGCCTAACTTGGAGCTTGGAGCTTGGAGCTTGGAGTTGGCCGTGGAGCAACCCTTCTTCCCCAACTCCGGTCCTCCACGTCCCCAACCTCCTCGGCACCTCCGCGACCTCGGGTAACCCTCCGGTAGTCCCGTGATCTTGCACTGCATGTATGTTGTTGCGGAGCTTAGCTGCACGCTTGAATGTTGGTCGGAGCTCATTATCGCTGTTTGTGTTTTGGCCGTGTGTTTTTGCGCCGCCAATCTTCGGCTCGTCGCCGTTCAGGGCCACCCCCGCAGCCGGGAATGGTCCTGGCGTGTGCGCAACACTATTGCGCACACGTTGGTGCCCTTGGATGGCGCCGGCGAGGTCCTCATCGCCGGCGACAAGCCTTGGTAGCCTCTCGGGATTTTGTCGGACGACAATGGCACCGTGCCATTGTCGTTAGGACAAAGATCTCCCCCTTAAATGCGATCATCATTGCTTATCATTGGTAAACTCGGGTCAGCCTTTAATGCCTTGTTTTCTGTCCCTTGTTGCGCAATTAAGGCCGCGCGCTTAGCCTCCCCGCGCGCGTGCATCTCTGGGACCTCTTTGCCAAAGGATCACCCCGTGGACTTTTGGCAAAGACCTCCCCAAAGACCTCCCTCGGGGTCCTCTTTGCAAAGACCACCCCGGTCTTTTGTAGGGACAACCCAGGACCTCCTCCTTGCGATCTTGACCGCTAGGACCTCCTTGTGGGAGATCTTAGCCGTTGAGGTCCTCCTGTGTTGATCTCCACCGTGTAGGACCTCCCGAGGTCCTCTTAACCTTGTGGACCTCCTCGGGTAAATCTTAGCCGCCCAGACCTCCCAGTGGAAATCTGAGCCGCTTAGGACCTCCCTTTATTAGATCCTGGCCGTTCAGGACCACCCCAAGTGGATCTGAACCGCCCAGGACCTCTTTGTTGTTGTCTTGACCGTTAAGGTCCTCCCTGTGATAATCTAGGCCATTAAGGTCCTCCCTTGGAAAATCTGGACCGTCCAGGACCTCCCTCGAGAGGTCTTGACGATGTAGATCTTCCTTGGGGAGATCTTGATAGTTTAGATCTTCCTTTGGAAGATCTCAGCCGTCCAGGACCTCCCTCGTTTGATCTGGACCGCCCCGGTCCTCCCTCTTGTGTTGTGGTTCGTTGGATGCGGTATCAACGGCCACGACCTCCCTCTATGCTTGTGGCGTGGCGGGAGGACATGGACCGTTGGATCCAAGATCAGCGGCCCGTGTTCTCTGGACTGCTTGATGCGGCTTGGCGTTTTCCTCTGGAGGTCTTGGGCCGTTTGATTTAGATCAGCGGTTCACGTCCTCCCTCTCTTTGGTTTTAGCAATTCCGGTGAACTCTTATTTATAAAGCGAAAAGGTATGAACTTCAAAATATCATAACTAATTCATTCTAAATCCAAATGAGGTCATTCAAATTGTGTTAGCTCTGTCTTGAACTTGACTTTAATCCAAAAATGATTGTAAGTTGAGTTCAGCTCCAGAGCACAGTTTTGCCATTAGATTTTAAAACTCACTTTAAATATACACTCAAAATAATGTTTAACTTGTAAAATACACAACTAATGCTCTGTAGATTCTTTTTGAGTGATTCCAACTTTGTTGGTTTCCTCTATTAATGAACTTACTATGAAAATTAGTTTTGAGCTTGTTGCTGTTATAAAAATGAGGACTTGTGCATTATAATTTTGTTCGAGTTCTTGTTTTTGAGAAATTGTAGAAAGTGCAACATAGCTCCAAATGGGATGAACTCAATTGTTTTATTCATCTCATGAGGTGCTGGTTTTACAGTAAAAATTTCAGCTTCACTTCTTTTCTAGAAAATGTTGCCTCATAATTAAATTAATGAATAGTGCAGTTTGGTATTTTTAGGGCTGAGCAGAATTGTTTTGCTCATAACTTTTGCATTGAGAATCCAAATCAATTGGTTCTTGTTGCTAAATTCCCTAAAAATCATCCTCTTGCTTCTGTAGAAAATTCAGAGTGTTTGGAGTTTGTTTGCTGTGTTGTCCTTGTTGTTTTAAATCGTTCTTATCGAATCTTTTCGTCTTTTCGATTAGGTGCCGACGAGTGTATTGATTCCGTGAGCGATCCTCAGCAACAAGTTGGCCAGCAACAGTAAAGGCAAGCAGTTTGATCATTTCCATCATTGTCCCATTACTTTAAAGTCTAATATTTTGTTTAACTTGTATGTATGCATGCTTTTGTGTCAAAATATTTTATCGTTTAGAGGTAGCTATTCCTATTGCATAGTTGCCCCTAAATTGTTACCCCTGCCACAAACCATAAGTTACTAATATCGCTGGTGAATTAGAGCCCGGTGATTTAAGTATGCTCTTTTATTTGCTTTTACGGTGTCATGCTTAGCAATGCTTAGATAACGGTAGTAATGGGCGATCATCGACTTAGTCGATGGTCTTGATCACTCAAAACTGATTATTACTCCTATATGTCCAGCACTTGTGCTTTGATTAATTGTAAAATCAAAACTGAAAGCAAAAGATTGATTTAGACTTGGGCATATTGGATGGATGGCGTGGTTTTTGGATATGGTGGTATGCCTGGGTCCCTAAGGACCGAGTACTTGGGTCACTAAGCCAAGCGATTTAGCGTACTAACCACACGAGGGCATATGGAACCCCTCTTGACTAAGTACTCTAGGAGGTGTTAATTATGAGCGAGCTCGGTTGGTGTGTTTTCAAAAACAAATGTATATGTATAGTGTGGGAGGGAGCATTAGCTTAGGGAAGGTTGTGTGATGTCTCCTTCTCCCGTGGGTTGTGCAGCTCGTAATTAGCATTCATCCTTTGGAAAGGTCTCGTAGGACTTAGCCGTGCAAAGCACACCTTCTAAGTGTGCGTAAAGGAAAGGCGATCGGCGTGTGGGTACAGATGGTACACCTGCGCAGGATAAAACTATTGAATAGCCTCGCCCTAGGTTATGGACATGCTTGGTAAGGTCGTTCAAGACTAGACTACAACCTTTAATTAAAACTTGACATGGTTGGTATGAGCGGGAGTTCATGCTATTGTTGTGGTGACTTGGGTTAGTCACTTCCTGTGATTGTTCTTGTTGTTGTTATTATGTTATTATCTCGTTGTTACTTCAACATTTAAAATGCTTTGCCAAATTGCCTTCAATCTATTATGTTATTGCAAATAAATGTTGCTTTATGCTAAAATGAGTCCAAAGCCTCATCCACTTAAATAAAGCTTGCATGTAGCTATTTATAGTTCTGTTATCTCACATGTAAGTCTTGCGGAGTACTTTATGTACTCATCGCGCGTGGTTGTGGCATTTTGTGACTTTTGTTGCAGAGGAAGAAGGTGAGCCCCAAGGGCTTCACTCTTGAGATGTGCTTCGGGTTTGACGACTAGCTTGGCGGTCCGGTTAGTTGCCTTGTGGGTAAAGGCACACTAATTGGCTTTTGTTTTGGCCATCTTTATGGCACTTTTGCTTCCGCTGTTATCTTCTTGTAATTATTGCTATTTGGCCTAAGGGCCTCTCTTTTGTAATGTCTATTCCATATTAATGTTAACTTCTGGTTTGTTGCTTATGTACTATGTGTTGTATGGAATTGGTACATTCTTTTGTTGTGAGGTATGTATCTTGCATTCAGGAAGTATACATCTCTCGAGACCGGGTTTATTTGGTTGATAATACTAGGGTCAATTGGATGACTAAGTATTATGAGCTTAATAAACGTCGGGGTCTCACACTCAACAACATTTCTAGTTGCAGTGGGTGAGGTATTTATAGCCTCCACCCACTGCACTAGCCGTTGGACACGAAATTCCCAAATTTTCAGGGAGCAGTCGGTCACTTGCAGCATCTGTGCGGTCATCCGCCTCAGTATCTAACGATCGTAACGCATTAAATGCACCGAAAAATAGCCGTTACAGGGGTGTCCGGTCAGACCGCAGGTGAACGTGCGGTTAGTCCGGCCTACAGAAAAACGGAATTCGTTTTAGAGACTCTCTGGAAAATGCTGACCGCATCCAAGACCCGGGGGTGCGGTCAGTCCGCACATATACCGGCGGTCAGTTCGGCCTGGCAAATTTCAACTGAAAACCTTCTCTGGAAAATGTTGACCGCGTCCAAGACCCGGGGGTGCGGTCAGTCCGGCCAAAGGCCGTCGGTTAGTCCGGACCAGTGGAATTCAGCAAAATCAGAAAACAACATCTTACTGGAAAATGCTGACCGGCCTTTTGGTCCGGCAATCCGGTCAGTCCGGCCAGGTAACGTCGGTGAGTCCGGCCTCCAAAGAAAATCAGCAAATTTAAAAAGAGGCCAAACCAAAAAAACAAATGCAAGCTTAAATCAAATAAGAGTTGAGCAATTGTGGCATCATTCACTTTCAAGATACTCAATTCTTGCACCCTCTTTATAGTACGGCTGTCTACCCTATAACCCGGTCTTCCAACCAATTCACCTAAGACCGGTAAAATAAAAGATCCTAGACTATTGTACCTTGTCTTTGAGTCAAATGATCTTCATGTAATCCTTTCGCGTGCAATTCCCGGTCATCAAGAGCACCAATGAGATTTAACCTTGTACATACTCAGTAAGCACGTTAATCCCATATTCACATATTATCATTAATTACCAAAACAATTTTTAGGGGCCTAGATGCTTTCAATCTCCCCCTTTTTGGTAATTGATGACAACACACTTAATATGTGAGAGAATGATTGTTTTGAATATACTATGAGTGTATATTCTTTTGATGACTTAACAGCGATATAATTCTTGCAATAAGCTTTAAATGAGTTTTGAGAATTATTTCCTTGTTAAATCCTGTTTAAAGAAAGCTCCCCCTAAACATGTGCATAAAAGGTAGAGAATTTTTGCAAGCACAAGTAGAGATTTTAGAGAATTTTGGCGGAGTTTCTTTTACATGATGGAACTTGAGGAAATGCAACAATATATAACATTATAACCATAGCATTTCAAGAGAGTAATATAATCACAAGATTAACCAACAAGTTCATCAAGATAATATTGAGATTATAGCAATGTCTTAAACCGATTACAAGCATAGAAGTACATGATCATTCAGCCAAGCTCATAGACGGTAAAGCATTAAGCGTTCATATAAGAGGTTCAATAAGCTTACAAAAGATAGCAAAAAGAGAGAGCAGTAAGCTTATCCTCTAATTATTACACACAAAAGTCCATAGAAGTTCAACAAGCATTCAACGACCATAGCTAATAGATATAGAGATATATAGGACCATATATAGCACTTCTCCCCCTTTGGCATCAACTACCAAAAGCTACGAAGTAGGGGGAGGAGGAGGAGGAGCTGCAGTCGATGTGGAAGGGGCTGTAGGAGGATCAATGCGTCGACGCCGAGAATAAGTAACAGTCTGCTCGATCGACGAGACGCGAGTGGTCATCTCAGCCATGTCGGTCTGAATCCCTAAAACCAAACCAACCATCTGATCTAGGCGCTGAAGCACAACTGAGTTGGACTGCTCCACGGCTGCCTGGCGAGAGTCCAAAGCCTGTGTAGTGCTTTCTAGAGCATCCATGCGATGATCCAGAACTTCTAGGCGACGATCCACTGCATCAAAAGCGAGATACTATCGTGTTGATGCCGTATCTGATGCGTAACCTCCAACAACAATGGATCAAGTCCACCCCGCCGCCGAGGAGCGGGGTGAGGAGAGGCTGGGCGTCGAGAAGCTGGGTGAAGAGGCCTGTTCCTCAAATCTCTCTGGTGGTCACCTTCTGGCTTGTACTGTTTGTGAGGAAAGGGAGTGGTACCATGAAAATCAGTAGTCCTCAAAATGAGCATCATGATGTAAGGAGCATAATACATCCTCTTTCCCAAATCGCTGTGGCAAGATTGCAACTCAGTCAAGATTAAGTGCATAATATCAAATTTCTTTCCTTGCATCACATAATCTATGACATTCCATGCATGGCCTCGAACAGCGTCATTGTTGCCACACTTGGGCAAGATGGTGGCCCTGATAATCCTGTTAATGACACTAGGGAGGGGCCTCAGACCGGCAACCTTACCAGGGACAATACCAACATGGGTAGGCTCATAGAACTGCATCTGCTCTAGAGTCTGCGGCCGCAGCTCAAGATGGATCTTAACATACTCACGTCTTTGGCAGATTGAGGGCCTCCTCAAAGTGGCGCTTGGTGGCCGTGTAGCGCCCGACCTGTCATCCAAGTCACAAGATGGCCAAGGAGGATGGAATGTAAATCGTAGCATAGAACTGACGGATTACCTCCTCATTGAGATGCTAACAATCCCATCGAGCAACATTGTAAAGCGAGTACAAGGTCGCATACCGGGTTTGCTCATTGAGATATGACCAATTTATGTATCGAATAGCGAATCGCTTGTGAAGCACCACATGATTGTAGCAATTCTTACGGAATAGAGTGTGAAATCTCTCATCTTGGTGACCTTGGGCGCTCATAAGGAGATTGTTTTCTGAGTTGCTTGAAATCATCATTCCGGATTGAGCGAAGATCCACACGAGGCTCAGGTGCAAACTCCATATCAGCATCATCTTCTTCGTCCAAAGGTTCACTGGCGCTAAGCACGGAGGACAAAGACAACGAGGAGTCCGCTTCGTCGCTATCAGAATGCTCAACCGGAGGACGACGAGTAGCCTGGCGAGGAGGACGAGACGCGGATGCCTCGGGATCGGCAACAGTCTTGGTCCTTGCCATGATCACTGGAGAGATGGACAAGACAAACAAGGAGTGAATTGAATTGAAAGGAATAGGGATTATCAAGTTGACAAAAGCGAAGTTTTTACTGTCGGGGCGGACTAACCATGCAGTTGTTGGCGGTCGCCACCAGAGGTTCTTGTGGATCGATCAAGACCTCAACACGCCGGTTAGTCCGGCCTTGACTGAAAAAGCTAGGGTTTTATCACAACCACGGGAATCTCCATAATGCAGGTTAATCCAACATTCAAAGCAGTGTAGAAGACACAGGGAGCATTCTAAAAGGTTGATTAACCAACTAGGAACCGATTATTGAGAGGAGATCCACACGATGATCGATTAATCGGGAAAAAATTGAACCTGCCGAGTCGGTGGAGAGGAGGAGGAGCCGGCGGCGAGGAGAGGACACCTGAAGGTGAGGAGGACCCACGGGTGGTGGAGACGAGAGGGCGCGTCTAGGACGACGGCGCGGTTGCGATTAGAAGAGGAGAAATGGACGGGGAGGAGTGGAAGAGATAGAGGCAAACCGACGCGTTGGTGAAAAGTTAAAGAGAGAAACTGAACGCATTAACTGCTGCGCGCGGACTGACCGCAGGGCAAAGCTCGGTCAGTCCGGGCACAAGCCTGCGGGTTGACCGCAGTTAAGCTTGCGGGTTGACCGCACCTGGAGATTTTTGAGGATTTTTGCAGAATTTTTGTGTTGTCTTTGCTCCATAGAATTAGCACACAACATAAACACCATCTTGGAGCAATTTCAACGAGATTAGATCAACAAATGAGTTTTAAACATACATTTTTAAGAAATTAGAGTAGTTTTTGAAGAAAACGATTTGAAAGAGTTAAAGCAAGCAAACAACGAGATTTGTCACTTGTGAGGACATGTATGAGTATGAGATACTATTTTGAGGCAATATATGAGAGAAATTATTGCCTAAATAGTAATACTCATTTTATGCTAGAATTGACTTAAGCGCAATTTTCGGGTTTTGGGCTATTTTTAGCGAGATTCAAACTTAAATAACTTTGATTTGGTTGAGAGTTTGAAAAACTTGTGAATACGAAAAAGGTTACGAATAACCAACTTTAGCTTTTTCCTTTTGGGAGCAAGATCGAATTTCTTTTGGAAACACTTTTGGATGAAAAGCCGTTTTTGGTCAAAAACAAGATAGGTAAGAAATTTGTTTGGCCAAAACTTGATTTTTCTCTTAAGATAGACAATTTTGAGATCTTTTCAACCAAAAACCTTTGAAATATACTAGAGAGTAGATATAGCTAGTTTTTCAAGAGGTTTGATTGATAAGCACCAAGTTTTGACTTTTGACCAAAATGATTGGTTTTTCAAAAGACACATTCTAGCATGTTTGTTGATATGTGCACAATTTGAGTTGTGGTATACATGGTGATTGTATAGCACTCCCCCTAACTGTGTTTCCCATCTTAGTTCTTGAAATAAGAGAATCACGAGAGAAAAGCGAATTCAATTAAGATTCAAGAACACAATGTAATCAAATGACATTAGAACAATCTATGATATTTAATTCATTCCTCAATTTGCAAAAGCGGCATTCATCTAAAGGTTTGGTGAAAATATCCACTAATTGGTCTTCGGTTCTTATGTGGCTAATTTCAATATCTCCCTTGCTCACATGATCTCTCAAGAAGTGGTGACGAATATCTATATGCTTGGTTCTTGAGTGTTGAACAGGGTTATTAGCGATTTTCACCGCACTATCATTGTCACACAAAAGAGGCATTTTATCAAATTTAATTCCATAATCCATCAATGTTTGCCTCATCCATAGCAATTGAGCACAACAACTTCGGCATGAAACATATTCGCCCGGCGGTAGATAAAGCTACAGAGTTTTGTTTCTTGGATGACCATGATACTAAGGATCTTCCTAAGAATTGACAACTACCCGAGGTGCTTTTTCTATCCACTTTGCAACCCGCATAATCGGAATCGGAATATCCAATTAAATCAAATTTAGCACATTTGGGGAACCATAGGCCAATGCTAGAGGAATGCTTTAAATATCTAAGAATTCTTTTAACGGCCATAAGATGACATTCTTTTGGAGAAGCTTGAAAACGAGCACACATACAAACACTAAACATGATATCGGGCCTAGATGCGGTAAGATAAAGTAAGCTACCAATCATGGATCTATAAAGCTTTAAATCTACCGGCTTACCTCCCTCATTTAGATCAAGATGACCATTTGTAGCCATGGGAGTCTTGATGGGCTTTGCATCTTCCATGCCAAATCTTTTAAGTAAATCCTTCACGTACTTGGCTTGGCTTATAAAAGTCCCATCTTTGAGTTGCTTGATATGAAGTCCAAGCAAATAGCTTAATTCTCCAATCATTGACATTTCAAATTCCCTAGACATCATTTCACCAAATTCTTTGCAAAAATCTTGATTAGTAGACCCAAAAATGATATCATCAACATAGATTTGACAAACAAAGAAATCATCATCTAAAATTTTGGTAAATAGGGTTGAATCAATTTTCCCGATTTTGAATCCTTTTGATACTAGAAAATCTCTAAGGCGTTCATACCATGCTCTAGGAGCTTGTTTAAGACCATAGAGCGCATTGGAGAGTTTATAGACATGATTTGGATTCTTAGGATCTTCAAAACCGGGAGGTTGTTCAACAAAGACAAGTTCGGATATTTTACCATTTAAGAACGCACTTTTAACATCCATTTGAAATAATTTAATATCAAAGCATGATGCAAAAGCAAGTAATATCCGAATTGACTCAAGTCTAGCTACGGGAGCGAAAGTTTCACCAAAATCCAAACCTTCAACTTGTGAAAATCCTTGAGCGACCAATCTTGCTTTGTTTTGAATGATCAAACCATTTTCATCTTGCTTGTTCCTAAAGACCTATTTTGTACCAATAACATTGTGTTCTTTGGGTCGATCCACCAATGTCCAAACTTCATTTCGGGTAAAGTTATTGAGTTCTTCATGCATCGCATTTACCCAATCCGGATTGTCAAGTGCTTCTTCTACATGCTTTGGCTCAATAGACGAGATAAAAAAGTAATGTTCACAAAAAGAAGCAACACGAGAGCGAGTTTGGACACCCTTACTTACATCACCCAATATTTGATCCATTGGATGATCCTTTGCAATTGCATTGTGGATTCTTGGTGGTAGATTAGATGGTTGATCATCTTCCTTGTTATCCTCTTCAATAATTTGTACTTGACTTGTGGGAGATGTGGGTGGTTCAACTTGAGTGGAGGATGATGGACCATCTTCGGGCTTGATGTCGCCTATTTGCATATGTTCCATTGCTTTTCTTAAGGCTTCATTACCTACATCATCAAAATTCTCATGCTCTTCTTGAGAGCCGTTAGTCTCATCAAATTGCACATCGTGCCTTTTTTCAACTAAACCGGAGTTTTTGCTGAAGACACGATAAGCCTTGCTATTTGAAGAATAATCAAGCAAGAAACCAACATCACAACGACTATCAAATTTTGAAAGACGAACACCCTTCTTCAAAATGTAACACTTGCAACCAAAAACACGAAAGTAAGAGATATTCGGTTTTCTTCCTACAATAAGCTCATAGGAAGTCTTTTTCAAAATACGGTGCAAATAAAGGCGATTTATGGCATGACAAGCGGTGTTAATAGCTTCCGCCCAAAAACTATCGGAAGTATTATATTCATCAAGCATTGTCCTAGCCATTTCAATTAATGTTCGATTTTTCCTTTCTACTACTCCATTTTGCTCCGGAGTGTAGGTTGTGGAAAGTTCGTGCTTTATTCCAAGTTCATCACAAAAGTCCTCAACTTTAGTATTTTTGAACTCGGAACCATTATCACTATGGATTTTCTTTATTTTGAAATCAAATTCATTTTGAGCCCTTTTTGCAAATCTTTTGAAAATTCCGGAGGTTTCACCTTTATCATCTAGGAAGAATACCCATGTATATCTAGAGTAATCATCCACAATGACTAAACAATAGCTATTTCCCCCGATACTCTTATAGGTTGTTAGCCCAAACAAATCCATATGTAAGAGTTCCAATGGTCTAGAAGTTGACATGATACTTTTGGAAGCATGAGAATTAGCGACTTGTTTACCGGCTTGACAAGCACTACAAAGTCTATTTTTCTCAAATTTCACATCTTTCAAGCCAACAACTAAATCATGTTTGAAAAGCTTTTTGAGTTGAATCATTCCAACATGAGCTAGCCTTCTATGCCAAAGCCAACCCAAAGAGGTTTTTGCGATTAAGCAAGATTTTAAACAAGATTCACTTGAACTAAAATCAACTAAGTAAAGATTTCCAAATCTAAAGCCTTTGAAAGCTAAAGAGCTATCTTTTGCGTTAGAAATGGTTACACCTTCACTAGAGAATGAGCAAATTAGTCTAAGATCACATATTTGAGCAACGGATAGCAAGTTAAAGTTTAATGATTCTACTAGAGAAACATTAGAAATGGAAAGGTCATTTGAGATAGCAATTTTACCCAATCCTAATACCTTTCCTTTGCTATTATCGCCAAAGGTGATCTTGTCTACTCATTTTCCATTCTCGAATGTGGTGAACATTTTTCTGTCACCGGTCATGTGTTGAGTGCATCCACTATCAAGCACCCAATGTTTTCCACTAGTCTTATAGTTCACCTATAAAACAAGAGTCAAGTTCTTTTAGGTACCCAAATTTGTTTGGGTCCTTGGAGGTTAGTAACTAAGGATTTAGGCACCCAAATGGCATTCTTTTTAGCACCTAAAATTGAAGTGCCAATAAAATGAGCAACTGTTTTACCATTCATAGTCCTTTTAAGCACATAGTATGAATCATATATACCAAGTGATGGAACCTTACCCTTAGGACAATTTTGTTGCATATGTCCTATTTCCCGGCACTTATAGCAATACATACCATTTTGCCTCATAAATCTTGTGGGCTTATTTTTCGGCTTCTTACCTTTCTTAGGCACATACCCAAGACCCTCCTTGTTGAATGAACACCTTTGCTCGCTCAAAAGCTTGTCAAGAGTGGCCTTTCCCTTGAAACATCTCTCCAAGCTCTTGTTTAGCTTGGTCACTTGTTCTTTTATCTCATAGTTCTCATTAACAAGTTTTGCATCATTTTGCTTAATATTATCATGATTAGCATCAATATTAGAGCAACATGGCATAGCAAGTAGGTCATCACATGAAGTAGATGCACTAGTCTTAGCAATTTCTATACTATGCATTTTATCAATAATATCGTATGTAATTCCTACACTAGAACAAGACTTATGTGAATTCTCTTGGATAAGCAAGTTGTGAGCTTCCTTAAGCTCCATATAAGAATCTTTTAGAGTATAGTATTCTTTATTTAAGACCTTATATTTTGATTTTTCTTTTCCAAGATATTCATTTAAATCATCAAGCATATCCATTAATTCATCATAAGTTGGTTCATCACAAATAATGGATTTTACCTTATCTTCTTTTGCCATGAGGCAAGTAGGAGTGGAGAATAGCGATGAAGCTTCCTTGGTGGCTATACCGGCTAGTCCCTTCTTCTTGGGGGACTCTTCCTTATCGGAATCGGAGTCGGAGTCGCTTGACTCATCATTTGAATCCCACTCTCCGATGTGAGCTTCATTTTTGCCATCCTTGTAAAGCTTCTTGAAAAGCTTCTTTTTACCGTTGTATTCCTTCTTCTTGAATGGCTTGCCCTTGTCATCCTTCTTTTCGGGGCAATGAGAAGCAATGTGCCCCTTTTCTTCATAATTATAGCATCGAATATTGCTATATCTCTTCTTATCATTTGAGGATTGACCCTTCTTGAACTTGTCAAAGTTATAGCTTCTATTGGAGCGCCTCTTCATGACCCTCTTCATTCTTCTCACAAGGAGTGCATACTCCTCGTCGGAGTCTTCTTCTCCATCCTCATCATCACTAGATTCCGCCTTGGCTTTGAAAACGGTAATTTTCTTCTTTGAGGATGATGTCTCCAAAAGCTCTTCTTTGTCCTTTTTGAACAACTCATTTGTGATGAGGTTGCCCAAAAGCCCCGTTGGTGTCATCCTTGGCAACTCGGGCGAGTTGAGAAATAACGTCACCAACGTCTCATATTTATCTGGAAGAGCCCTAAGCATCTTGCGAACAATGTCAACATCAAGACGGTTAGTCCCAAGGCCTTTGAGCTCATTCACAATGTTGTTGAGTCTTGAATACATCTCATTGATGTATTCATGTGGCAACATTATGAATGTCTCATATTTAATCCGAAGCCTATGCAATTTGGCTTCTTTGATCGTGGATGTTCCCTCATAGATTTCCGAGAGGGTGGTCCAAATATCATGAGCGGTTTCTAAGTTGCTCACTCTATTGAACTCATCCGCGTTCAAAGCCCCAAAGAGAGCGTTCATAGCTTGGGCATCTAAATGAGCATTACGTTCCTCTTGCTCCGTGGGGAGTAGTGGATTAAGAGGCATGACGTAACCCTCATTTACGATTTTCCAAATTCTCGGACTCATAGCCTTTAAATAAATTGACATTTTAATTTTCCAATAAGCATAATTTGAGCCATCAAAGATAGGAGTCTTTCCTATAGCAATTCCCTCACTAGCCATCCTTTTCTCTCTTAGACGGTTAAGTCTAATTCAATGAGAGACCAAGCTCTGATACCACTTGTAGGATCAAGGATAACCGACTAGAGGGGGGTGAATAGGAGGTTTTTAAACTTTTTAATGATTTAGCAATTTTATCCAAATATTAACTTAGTCTAAACGAGATATAAATCTAGCTAAGCAATTTATCACAAACGACAAGCTAGAAATATAAATGCGGAAATATAAAGACTAGAAATAACCACAATGACACAAGGGAGTTTTTCCGTGGTATCAAGACTTGCGGTCTTCACTAATCCACGTTGAGGAAGCTTGGCGTCTCAAGCCGCTCTCTGAATTAAGCCTTTCTCGATCACTAGTGGTAGCTCTTCTCCTCTCCGGATAGGCGAGCTCCAACCTTCACAAATGCGGGCCTTCTCACAATCTCCTTGAGAAGGTCACGAAACAAACTCAAGCCGTCTAGGAGACAGCAATCTCCAAGAGTAATAGAGCAAGAATTCTTCACTTGAGGCGCTCTAATGCCACAATGATCAAACCCAATGAAAAGCTCTCGGAAAAACCTCAACTACCTTTGCAAATGGAATTGAATGCTCTCAAAGAGTAGAAACAATGCAAAGGGCTCAAGAGATGTTAAATGAGGCTCAACAACATTTCTAGTTGCAGTGGGTGAGGTATTTATAGCCTCCACCCATTGCACTAGCCGTTGGACACGAAATTCCCAAATTTTCGGGAGCAGTCGGTCCATGAGCATCTGTCGGTCGATCCGGCCTCGGTAGTAATGGTCGATATAGCATTAAATGCACCAAAAAATAGCCGTTACAGGGGTGTCCGGTCAGACTGCAGGTGAACGTGCGGTTAGTCCGGCCTACAGAAAAACGGAATTCGTTTTAGAGACTCTCTGGAAAATGCTGACCGCATCCAAGACCGAGGTGCGGTCGATCACACATATATATGCGTGATCGGTCCGGCACTGGCAAATTCAAACTGAAAACCTTCTCTGGAAAATGTTGATCGCGTCCAAGACCCGAAGTGCGGTCGATCGATAAAGGCCGTCAGTTAGTCCGAACCAGTGGAATTCAGCAAAATCAGAAAACAACATCTTACTGGAAAATGCTGACCGGCCTTTTGGTCCGGCAATCCGGTTAGTCCGGCCAGGTAACGTCGGTCAGTTTGGCCTCCAAAGAAAATCAGCAAATTTAAAAAGAGGCCAAACCAAAAAAACAAATCCAAGCTTAAATCAAATAAGAGTTGAGCAATTGTGGCATCATTCACTTTCAAGATACTCAATTCTTGCACCCTCTTTATAGTACGGCTGTCTACCCTATAACCCGGTCTTCCAACCAATTCACCTAAGACCGGTAAAATAAAAGAACCTAGACTATTGTACCTTGTCTTTGAGCCAAATGATCTTCATGTAATCCTTTCGCGTGCAATTCCCGGTCATCAAGAGCACCAATGAGATTTAACCTTGTACATACTCAGTAAGCACGTTAATCCCATATTCACATATTATCATTAATTACCAAAACAATTTTTAGGGGCCTAGATGCTTTCACCCTCTGTGAATTACCTTTGACACAAACGACACTTCACTCTATCTAAGTTGTTTGGATCATCTAAATACCCAAATTGCCATCTTATATCTTCGAAATTTCTATTAAGGACGCTTGAACTTGTCGCACCTCCGGAAGCAACGAATGACATCTTGACAAAATGACAAATCAACAATAAGTCATAACATACATATCACACATTGCAGCACACAACACCATGGAAATTGCAGCACAACACCAAATTCAGACAATCAAAGAATCGTTTAGTATCCTTAGTCCTTACTCCTTACAGTCATAGCATGACAGCAGTATTGATATTGACAATTCGGCAATTCGTCGATTCGAGTTCTAGCGATATTGATTCGATTCTAGCGATATTGATTCGGTATTCACCAATCAGCACAAATCAGTTCAGTTCACAAATCACAAGCAGTATTCAGTTCAGTTTACAAGCAATGTTCAGTCTAGTTCAGTTCAGTATTCAGCAAGCAGTATATGGAGTTAAGCCAAATGTAGGCAATGGACATCAGAAAATCACAGTCACAACATATCAACAAGCAAATCAGTTCGGTTCACAAATCACAAATCACAAAGCAACAAGCACGCAAGGGTGGAGCAGAGAAGCAGCGCAACAAATCACAAAGCACATGCTCATAGCGCACAGCAGCGCTGGGAGGCAGAGCAGCAGAGGAGGGGAGTTGCGGCACAAGGGTGGAGTAGAGAAGCTGATAGGAGGGGGAGCTGCGGCGCAAGGGTGCAGAAGAGGAAGGGGAGCTGCGGTGCAAGGGTACAACAAAGAGGGGAGGCGATGGTGCGGGAGGGGGAGCAGAGAGGAGAGGTTGGCGGCGTGGGAGCAGAGGGGAGCGGCGTACCTCAATTCGATGGTGTAGATGGTGGGATGATCGTGTTTCGGAGGCGACGAGGTCGATTCGGCGGGGAAGATGGTGGTGCGAGCTCGATTCGGCGATGGGGGAGGCGCGATGCGGGAGCCCGAAGTCCTGAACCCTAGCGCCAAAGGGTGGATTGGATGGGGTCGAGGCATGGGGCATAGACGCGTCCTTAGCTGCCTTGACTCTCGCTTCACGCCGCCTCCGCCTAGAGCCGTCGCACGCCGCCCAGGACCAGCTTGGACCGCCTAGCATGTCCAAGGTGGCTCTCCCGCCTAGCTCGCTGCCTTGGGCAAAGTCGCATCGGCAGGGCTCCGCCTCGCGTCGAGTTGACACCTAGGACCACTTTCTTGAACCTTGGTTACTGTAGACATGCGACTAAAAAAAATCATCACAAGGCCTTTACAATATACCACCCCAACACAGCTCCACCTGCTAAGGTTTCAACCGCCAGAGGCTACTACCCTACCAAAGCCCCCCTCTTTGCGTCGTGTGGGCTCCAATGGCTCCAACAAGCCCCACATTCCACCAGATGGTGGAACTAACGCCGAGGCAAAGCAAATTAGTTAGACAGGTCGACACCATTATAGACTTGTGGTTGCACTGTTAGTGCCCGAGAGGTCATTAGAAGATTCGGTCTTGAATTGACTGGGACATAACTACCACAGTACCAATTCTTGTGCTCCATCTGCATCTACCCAACTTACCATCCGCCCAAGTCTAAAACAACTTTTGGGTTTTTGTTTTTTTTAAAAAAAACTTTTGTAAGTTCAACATACCAAGCATCTCTATGCAATAGCTGCCCAAATCAAATTTTGATGTTTGAATGTCGGGGCAAATTAATACTCACATGTAAATGTATACCATTATTCAACTGTAATATCGTGTTTATTCAAAAGAAATATAAAAAAATTGAAAAAGGTAAGCATGACACTTAGATACAGACTTAGTAACTATTTATGTATACCATTATTCCTAGGGAAACTGAAATATCATGTTTATTCAAAAGAAAGAGAAAAAAAATACAAAAGGTATTTTTTTACCAGCCCAAGGCCCAACCCGAGTTGGTGTGGGTTTCAGCGTGGGAGAGTGAAGGATCTAGACCTGCCATTATGTGTTAATGGAGTTTTGGTGATTAATGACAAATCTAATTGTGGAACTAACACTTTTATTGATATACATATTATGTAGTCTTATTTGGATATAAAGGTGATAATCATGAAGGCATGCAAGTTCTTAATGACAAATCAAATTCACTAGATAAACAAAAGGAAAAATCCAAACAGGTACGCATTCATTATGACAAATCTATGTGTGAGACTAACTCTTCTATTGTTGTATCTTATGATTAGTCTCGTTTGGATATAAAGAACAAAAGAGGTATGCATTCTACTTTGTATTCATTTATATATTATTGCATTCCTCGGATCCAAAATATAGGTTGAACTCCACCAAAAGTCTAACTTGAATATGTGCATATGTTTCCATTACACATTTATTTGGGATCTTTACTTTGAAACATATCCTTTGAATATATTTAACTTGCATAGTTAATATATTCATGTGAGTATATAAGACTTGTGTAGTCTAAATATACTTATATGTGAGTATAACATAACTTGTGTAGTTCATGTGTACTCACATATCCTTGAATATATATAACTTGTGAAGTTAATATATTCATGTGTGTATATGAGACATGTGTGCTCATATATCCTTTGATTATATATAACTTGTGTAGTTATATATATTCATATGAGTATATACAACTTGTGTAGTGCTTATATACTCATACCCATCTACATTCAATTATTTGCAATTGTGTTGTGGGACTAACGTGTGTGCTAAGTTGTTTAAAGGCTTTGTCCCAGTTTATGGATGGCGACATGGTAATAAAAATGCATGACAATAGAGGATCATGGCTAGTAGCTTGATAGCATGTTCTTGCCCTTTGGATCAATTTAGGATCATGCATGCATTTGAATTTAAACTTGAAATTAAATTGAAAAGTATTAAGTGCTTCTGTCCAAAATCGGTAGTACCGCAGCTATACTAGCGGTCGTACCGTTTGGTGCGGTATGACCGGACTTTACTTGGCGGTAGTACCGCATTTTGAAGGGAATAGCCAACTTTGTACTCAAGCAGAACGACCGGCTGCTTGAACGGTCGTACCGCAAAGCGGTCATTCCGAATTTTAGTTGGCGGTTCAAGAAAAACAGAAGCGTTGCAACTTGCCTCAGAATCTCTCATGAAAATCGGTCGTTCCGCTCGTGACTTACGGTCGTACCGTAGTGCGGTCGTTCCGAAATTGTGAGGCGGTTCAATAAAAACAGAACAAGTGCAAATCTGCTCAGAATCTCAATCGAAATCGGACGTTCGGCGCAGGAGCAGTCGTCGCAACCTCGCGGTCATTCCGATTTTTATATGGCGGTACAAAAATTCGAACGCTTGTAATCTTTAGCAAATTGGGAACCCTGCAATCGGTAGTACCGCTCCTTCGTGCGGTACGACCGGACCAAGCGGTAGTACCGCAACTTGGTTGGCGGTAGTACCGGTCCAGGATTTTCAATGGCTTGTTTAGAAGCATTATTGCAAGTATATCTTGATAATTGATGTTAATCATTATGGGACTAACATTTTCCATGAGTTGGATGAATAGGTTATGTTCCAGGGTAATGGAGACTTCGGATGGCATCATGAGTTGATCGTCATCAAGTCAAGGTTCAAGAAGAGGATGTATCATGTGTTGATGCATATCAAGATCTCGGAAAAGATATGATCATGAGTTGATCATCAAGTCAAGAGAAGACTCATCATGTGTTGATTGAGGTCAAGTAAAGGATGCATCATGGGTTGATGCATGTCAAGACAATGACCCGGACTTGAAGTGAAGATGTGCATCATCAACCTTCAAGAAGATGCTCAAGGCAAAGGTATGACTAGCTAGGGCTAAGGATGTGTTCCTAGTCTTTTACCGGTCTTGGTGTTTGGTTGGAAGACTGGATTGCTAGTATAGGTTGCCGTACTATTAAGAGGGGTCTTGTCTAGTAGCTTGAGTCTCATCATGTGTTGATAGCTCAATCTCACTTGCTCTAGCTCACCATGGCATGATGCTATTATTTGCAAATGTGTTTTGCAAATAGTCGATGCTCATGCATTTAATCTTTGTAGCATGAGACTATACTTTGCAAATGTGTTTTGCAAATGGTTGAAATCCATGTACCTACTCCTTGTGGCATGATCTAAGTTTGCAAATGTGTTTTGCAAATTGTTGGGATTCATGTATTTTCCTTGGCATGGTCTAAGATTGCTTGTTGCTAATTCTTTGGACTTAGACCATGGTAGTGGCTCTTGAGTTGTGCTTTTGATTTGATAAAATGTGTTTGAGATCAAATCAAATAGGTGGGTTGTGTAGCCCTCGAATAAGCTTTCCATAGAGTCCAAGATCACTCAATTCCGACATCGAGTCAAAAGTTATGACCTTTTACCGAGTGTAAATGCATGCTGATTTTTGGGTTGCGGTACGACCATGATATAAAAAGCTGACGACCGCCTTGAACAGTTGTACCGCCCTTGTGAGTCTTGATACGACCGCCCGAGGCATCTTGCTAGTTTTTGGCTGTTTCGTCTCCCAACGGCTAGTTTTTGGTGTAGGGGCTATAAATACCCCCTTGGCCGGTTGAGAGGCAACCTTTGGCATCCCATTTCACTCTCTTGAGCTAGTGTGAGCCTCTCCTCTCAATTGTGCATGTGTTGCACCTTGTGAGCAAGGAGAGAGGTCTCTAGTTGCATGTGTTGCATCTAGAGGTGGATTTTGTATCCACTTGAGCTTGTGCATTCGTTGCACGTGGTGAGAGTCAAGCAAGGGGCTTGGCTTGTTACTCTTGGTGTTTGCCGACACCTAGACGGCGTGGAGACGTCGTAGACCGGTGATCTTCTCAAGAAGCTTGTGAGAAGGCCCGGCGTGTTGTGAAGGTTGGAGCTCACCTACCCGGAGCGGGAAAGAGCTACCACTAGTGGAATTGAGGTGTTTGGCTTAATTCGTAGAGCCGGTCCAATTAGTTTGGGCTTACCTCAACGTGGATTAGGGGAGACCGGCAAGTCTCCGATCACCACGGTAAAACATCGACGTGTCATTGTGGTTTGTTCTCTTTGTGCCTTACTATTACATTTACATTCATTGTGTATGAATGCTTGCTTTACATTGTGCGATTTATATACCTTGTAGTAAATTGCTTATTCATTGTGTATGATTGCAATAGTTCATTGTGCTATTCACCATTGCTAGAATTGAATTGCTCAAGTCATATGTTTAATTGCTATATTCTTCAATAGACTTGTATTGTTGGTGCACTTAGTAAAGACTAGTTGATTTAGGCTTTAATTGTGCAAAACCGTATTTGTATTAGCTTCCGCATTAGAAATCGGTTTTAGCCAAAAGAATTTTAAAACCTCCTATTCACCCCCCCTCTAGTCGGCCTCCTCGATCTTACAAGTGGTATCAGAGCTTGGTCTCTCATTTATTAGACTTAACCGTCTAGAGAGTAAAGGATGGCGACTAGAGATTTAGTGCACCTTGGTGAAGCACCTCTATTTGATGGCACAAATTATACTCATTGGAAAATCCGCATGTCATGTTATTTTAAGGCCATGGGCCTAAATATATGGCGGATTGTAGATGTTGGCTTTTCTCCTCCATTGGATCAACTTGCTCCAACAATTGAGGAAGAGAAATGCTTACATCTCGATGCTCAAGCAACTAACGCTTTATTTAGTGCTTTGAGTGTAGATGTGTTTGATGCCGTATGTGATCTCCAAAATGTTCATAAGATGTGGACCTATCTTCAAGAATATTATGAAAGGTCCATTTCAACTAATGAGGATTGCATACAAGAGTGGACGTCGGGAGAAGAATGCTCAATCTCTAACTCCGACGATGAAGAGTCCACAAGTCCCTCCACATCAACTTCTAGCTCCAACGATGATAACACATCAACTCTATCTACATCGCCTCATTGCTTTATGGCTAAAGGTAAAAAGGAGGTAAACGATAATAATGAACCTTCATATGATGAGTTGTTAGATATGCTAGAAGAACTAAATGATTATTTAGGAAAGGAGAAATCTAAATTCAAGGTTTTGAAGAATGAGTATGTCTCACTTCAAAATGATTATAATGTTTTAAAAGATGAACATGAAATTCTTCTCCTAAATGAACTTAAAAAGCCTAAAGTGGATATTGGCATTGCTTGTGATTTATTAGATGATATGCCATGTGTAATTGCTAACTCTTGCATTTCATCTAAAATCAATATATCCACATCTTGTGATGATTTGATTGATATGCCTTGTTGCTCTAAATTAGATGATTCTATTTCTTCTATGCTTGCTGAGACTAACCTTGTAGAAGAAAATAATGAGCTCAAGGCCCAAGTCAAGAAATTAACAATTGACTTGGAAAGAAGCTACAAAGGAAAAGCCACTCTCGATGAAATATTGAGCAAGCAAAAGTGCTTACAAGATAAGAGTAGAATTGGCTTCACTCCCAAGAAGAAGAAAGAAAATAGCAAGATGAGGCATAATGCAAGACACACGAAGAATATTAAGTGCCTTAATTGTCATGAGAAGGGTCACATTTCTTCCGTGTGCCCAAATAAGAAAAATAACAAGGGAGGACTTGGTTTCGTCACCAAGAAGAATGTGAAGAGCAACCCAAAGAAAAGAGGAAAACAATTCAACAATATCAAGTACTTTGGATGCAAGAAGAATGGTCACATTGCCTCGGTGTGCCCAAATCAAAAGGAAGTCAAGCTAAGACATCCAACGAAGAGGCAAGCCGGTATTGAGCAAGATAAGAAGATATCAAGGGGAAGCAAAAGCCCTACTTGCTACAATTGCCGTGAGAAAGGACATTTTAGTAAAGAATGTCCCAAAGGTATCACTCCTAAGCCTATCATCTATAATGATCATTACTTGCTTAGGAAGGATATAAATGGCAATGTGTTTGCTAGAATTGTTAGTTCACCTAAGACTATTGCTAGGGCCATTTGGGTGCCCAAATCTATTGTGACTAACATTCAAGGACCCAACCGAGTTTGGGTACCAAAATGCGCTTAAAAGGATTAATAGGTACTTGGAGATGCATTGGAGACTTGGCTTATTCATGAAGAGGTGGATTCCATCATATGTCAATTTGGAGCCAAGTTTGAGGACAATCATATCATATCAACAACCAATGCCATTTCGGTAACAAGTACTTACATTGAAGTATTCTAGCCCCTTTATACCTTGTGTAGGTTGCATTCATGAATAATCTTAAAAGGGTGTTGTTGCTCTTGTTCTTAATCGTCTTTATTAAAATCTTGAGCAAATTGGTTGTGGCATATTAAGGGGGAGTGCTAAATCATGATCATGTATATCACATCCCTAAGTGTGCCCAAATAAATTAAGTGCTAATAATGTTTTTCAAAAAATGAACCATTTAGCCAAAACTCAAAATTTTGAAATTATTAGTATAAACTTTGAAAAACTAGTTGCAAAATGTATACAAATGCTTCTCAAAAGTTTTGCAAAGGTTTTGGTTCAAGAAAAATCTATTTCAAATGAAAATGAGTTTCTAACCAAAATTCTAGATCTTAGAATCTTGTTTTTGACCAAAACTAGATTTTTGTGTAAAATCTATTCTAGAAAGAATTTGACATTTGTTCCAAAATGAAAATCCTAGAGTTGGCCATTCTAAACAATTTTGGTATTCAAAAGTTTCTCAAAAGGCCAACCTAGAAAAAGTTATTGGATTTCAAAACTCGTCCAAAATTCTAGTTTGACCAAAGTGGTCACTTTCTAGCACTTAAGTGAGTTTTGCCATTTGAGCCTAAATTATTCACAAGAATAGGTCCATAATGGTATTCATAACTCATACATGAAATTTGATGCTTAAATTCCTCATTTGCTCATTTTGGTTCGTTTGAAGAAGTTTCTCAAAAACGAGTTTTATTCGCAAAATCAAAAGATTAATTCATAAAAACTATATTCATTGCCGTTTCTATTTCCAATCTAATGCATAATGATCCTAGATATATTTATTTGATTTCTAAAACTAAGGATCATTTGCATAATTCTCCATTCCATGATCTATCCTTGAATCTCCAGGAAAATCGGAACAACAAGCGTTATTCATGGTATAGCCGTTTTTGATGCGACCAAACCTTTAAACGGCGGTTCTTCCGAACAGCGGTATGACCGGCATCTGAACTACGGTAGTACCGATTTTGCTGACTTTGCAGTCAATTGAATCCATTTCAATTCTATTCTATTCTAAATCCTTTTGACTGCCTCCCTCAAGTAAAGTTGATCCTTGTTATCCTTACAAGCTACTCACATATCTTTTGTTGACTCCAAATACCATTTTGATCGTCTTGTGATATATTTATCATTCAAGTGGTATTTCTTTAAATGGTAGCACCTTTTGATCATCTTGATCTCGGCAAGAGATTCATATTACTTGTTTTTACAAGTGGTATTCTTCAAGTGATATCATCTTGTCTTTATAAGTGGTATTCTTCAATTGATATCATCTTATCCTTTCTTGTGATATCCTTCAAGTGGTATATTTTTGTACCCACCTACAAGTGATATCTATTTCATTGCTTGCCAATCAAATCTTTTCAAACCAAGCTCTCTCGATACCTCAAATTCATGATATATTTTTCAAGTGGTATCTCTCTTTAAGTAATCTTCTCTCCAAGTGGTACCAAGTGTCTACAAATGGAATTAATTATTCTTGGTACTATCTTTTCTCTCAAGTGATTCACTCGTTCTCTCTTCTCTTTGGATGCTTTCTTTGAAGATCATTGCAAGAGAAGTTCAAGCACCTTGAGATTTCAAGTCTTGTCGACGCATGTTCTCTACAAGTGGTATCAACATGTGGATTTACAAGTGATATCTACGAGTATTATTTTCAAGTGGTATCTACATGTATTACCAACAAGTGGTATTGTCGACTCATGGTATCTACAAGTGATGTTCAAGGATTATCTTACAAGTGGATACACATAAAGACATTGGGAGAAAATGCTTTGGTGTTAAATATTAAAGAGAGAGTTTTTGGATGCAAATTAAAGATCAAATGGAAGAGGTTGAAGTCATCTTAAATATTGGATTGACATATTTCAAAAGGATGACAAAGAGGGAGATATGGAATGGATGGAAAAAACCTTTGTGTGTCAAAGGAGAAGAATGTCAAAGAACCTTTGTGTGTCAAAGGAGAAGAGAAGTTTGTCATCAAGAGGAACCTTTGTGTAAGGGGGAGTTTTCCTAAAAAGTTTTGAAAAAGTATTATTGAAAAATGTTTTGATTTTTAAAATGGGTAATCTATTATATGGGAAAACCAATTTAAAAAGACTCCCTTATGGCTTCGTTTTATTGTGGATTTTTGTTGTTTTATGCCAAAAGGGGGAGTATGCTTATTTGCTCAAAATAAAATGAGTTTTATTGCCTAGCTCATAAGTTTTGCAAAGACTCTCCTTTTGCTTAAGATTTGTTTCGTTTTTTGGTGCTTAATGCCAAAAGGGGGAGAATTTGTATGAGCTACATTTGGATGTTAATTTGTATGAACTTTATTTGTTATTCTCTTGATCTCTTGTGTTGCCTAAAAGGGGGAGAATCAAGGGGGAGAATCTTGTGGTGCCAAAAGTGGGAGTTTACCAAGATTCTCTTGTCACTTCAATGCATGCAAATAGTCAAACAAGCTTCATTTCTTATCCTATGTTGATTTATATCCAAATGTTGTCATTTATAAAGGATTTGTCATCAATCACCAAAAAGGGGGAGATTGAAGGATCTAGACCTGCCATTATGTGTTAATGGAGTTTTGGTGATTAATGACAAATCTAATTGTGGAACTAACACTTTTATTGATATACATATTATGTAGTCTTATTTGGATATAAAGGTGATAATCATGAAGGCATGCAAGTTCTTAATGACAAATCAAATTCACTGGATAAACAAAAGGAAAAATCCAAATAGGTACGCATTCATTATGACAAATCTATGTGTGAGACTAACTCTTCTATTGTTGTATCTTATGATTAGTCTCGTTTGGATATAAAGAACAAAAGAGGTATGCATTCTACTTTGTATTCATTTATATATTATTGCATTCCTCGGATCCAAAATATAGGTTGAACTCCACCAAAAGTCTAACTTGAATATGTGCATATGTTTCCATTACACATTTGTGTATGCACACATTTAGGGGGAGCTCATTCTATGTTTTGTGGTTTCATTAGTATTGATCCATATTCCTGTTTCCACACATATTTGGGATCTTTACTTTGAAACATATCCTTTGAATATATTTAACTTGCATAGTTAATATATTCATGTGAGTATATAAGACTTGTGTAGTCTAAATATACTTATATGTGAGTATAACATAACTTGTGTAGTTCATGTGTACTCACATATCCTTGAATATATATAACTTGTGAAGTTAATATATTCATGTGTGTATATGAGACATGTGTGCTCATATATCCTTTGATTATATATAACTTGTGTAGTTATATATATTCATATGAGTATATACAACTTGTGTAGTGCTTATATACTCATACCCATCTACATTCAATTATTTGCAATTGTGTTGTGGGACTAACGTGTGTGCTAAGTTGTTTAAAGGCTTTGTCCCAGTTTATGGATGGCGACATGGTAATAAAAATGCATGACAATAGAGGAATCATGGCTAGTAGCTTGATAGCATGTTCTTGCCCTTTGGATCAATTTAGGATCATGCATGCATTTGAATTTAAACTTGAAATTAAATTGAAAAGTATTAAGTGCTTCGTCCAAAATCGGTAGTACTGCTGACTATACTTGCGGTCGCATCTGTTTAGTCTTGATATGACCGGACTTTACTTGGCGATAGTACCGCATTTTGAAGGAACGACCAACTTTGTACTCAAGCGAGCGACCGGTCGCTTGAGCGGTCAATCTTATAAGCGGTCATTCAATTTTAGTTGGCGGTTCAAGAAAAAGCGAAGCGTTGCAACTTGCCTCGAATCTCTCATGAAAATCGGTCGTTCGCTCGTGACTTACGGTCGTGCAGTAGTCGCGGTCGTTCAAATTTGTGAGGCGGTTCAATAAAAAGCAGAACAAGTGCAAATCTGCTCGAATCTCAATCTGGAAATCGGACGTTCGCGCTTAGGAGCAGTCGTGCAAACTGCGGTCATTCCGATTTTATATGGCGGTACAAAAATTCGAACGCTTGTAATCTTGACAAATTGGGAACCACGCAATCGGTAGTACCGCTCCTTCGTCTGCGATGCGATCGGATAAGCGATAATACCAATAACTTGGTTGGCGGTAATACCGGTCCGAGATTTTCAATGGCTTGTTTAGAAGCATTATTGCAAGTATATCTTGGTAATTGATGTTAATCATTATGGGACTAACATTTTCCATGAGTTGGATGAATAGGTTATGTTCCAGGGTAATGGAGACTTCGGATGGCATCATGAGTTGATCGTCATCAAGTCAAGGTTCAAGAAGAGGATGTATCATGTGTTGATGCATATCAAGATCTCGGAAAAGATATGATCATGAGTTGATCATCAAGTCAAGAGAAGACTCATCATGTGTTGATTGAGGTCAAGTAAAGGATGCATCATGGGTTGATGCATGTCAAGACAATGACCCGGACTTGAAGTGAAGATGTGCATCATCAACCTTCAAGAAGATGCTCAAGGCAAAGGTATGACTAGTTAGGGCTAAGGATGTGTTCCTAGTCTTTTACCGGTCTTGGTGTTTGGTTGGAAGACTGGATTGCTAGTATAGGTTGCCGTACTATTAAGAGGGGTCTTGTCTAGTAGCTTGAGTCTCATCATGTGTTGATAGCTCAATCTCACTTGCTCTAGCTCACCATGGCATGATGCTATTATTTGCAAATGTGTTTTGCAAATAGTCGATGCTCATGCATTTAATCTTTGTAGCATGAGACTATACTTTGCAAATGTGTTTTGCAAATGGTTGAAGTCCATGTACCTACTCCTTGTGGCATGATCTAAGTTTGCAAATGTGTTTTGCAAATTGTTGGGATTCATGTATTTTCCTTGGCATAGTCTAAGATTGCTTGTTGCTAATTCTTTGGACTTAGACCATGGTAGTGGCTCTTGAGTTGTGCTTTTGATTTGATAAAATGTGTTTGAGATCAAATCAAATAGGTGGGTTGTGTAGCCCTCGAATAAGCTTTCCATAGAGTCCAAGATCACTCAATTCCGACATCGAGTCAAAAGTTATGACCTTTTACCGAGTGTAAATGCGTGCTGATTTTTGGGTTGCGGTACGACTGCAAGATAAAGAGCGAGACGACCGCCCAGAACAGTTGTACCGCCCCTTGTGAGTCTTGATACGACCGCCCGAGGTTATAACGGCTAGTTTTTGGCTGTTTCGTCTCCCAACGGCTAGTTTTTGGTATAGGGCTATAAATACCCCTTGGCGGTTGAGAGGCAACCTTTGGCATCCCATTTCACTCTCTTGAGCTAGTGTGAGCCTCTCCTCTCAATTGTGCATGTGTTGCACCTTGTGAGCAAGAGAGAGGTCTCTAGTTGCATGTGTTGCATCTAGAGGTGGATTTTGTATCCACTTGAGCTTGTGCATTCGTTGCGTGGTGAGAGTCAAGCAAGGGGCTTGGCTTGTTACTCTTGGTGTTTTGAGACACCTAGGCGGCGTGGAGGCGTCGTGGACCGGTGATCTTCTCAAGAAGCTTGTGAGAAGGCCGGCGTGTTGTGAAGGTTGGAGCTCACCTACCGGAGCGGAAAGAGCTACCACTAGTGGAATTGAGGTGTTTGGCTTAATTAGTAGAGCCGGTCCAATTAGTTTGGGCTTACCTCAACGTGGATTAGGGGAGACCGGCAAGTCTCTGATCACCACGGTAAAACATCGACGTGTCATTGTGGTTTGTTCTCTTTGTGCCTTACTATTACATTTACATTCATTGTGTATGAATGCTTGCTTTACATTGTGCGATTTATATACCTTGTAGTAAATTGCTTATTCATTGTGTATGATTGCAATAGTTCATTGTGCTATTCACCATTGCTAGAATTGAATTGCTCAAGTCATATGTTTAATTGCTATATTCTTCAATAGACTTGTATTGTTGGTGCACTTAGTAAAGACTAGTTGATTTAGGCTTTAATTGTGCAAAATCGTATTTGTATTAGCTTCCGCATTAGAAATCGGTTTTAGCCAAAAGAATTTTAAAACCTCCTATTCACCCCCCCCTCTAGTCGGCCTCCTCGATCTTACAGAGAGGCCAGACTCCTAGTGCATAAGAGGAAGGCCGAAACCTAGCTTGTCCTTACGCCTTGCTCTCCTGTTGCACACCATGACCATCGGTGTGCCTACTACTTTCGGCCTTGCCATCATCTCTGCGTCGCACGCCCAACCAACTCCACTTTGCAACCCTGTTCTCTACTGCTGCTGCATGCTTTTCTACCTATAGCGTTGCATGCAATTAGTGTTCGGTACTATAGCGCTGCATGTATTCCCTGTTCGTCTACTGTAGCGACTGTTGCGCCGATTCTCTACTTGTTGCTTGGCTGAGCTACTGGGTTGTTCTCTACCATATGTGTGGCAGTGATGCTGGTGCCAAGGAGAAGGCAAGGAGGAGAAGAAAGAGGCAGGCCAGCCATCAAGAAGGCACAAGAAGGGAGAAGGAAAGAAACGAAGGGGGAGGAAAAGCTAGGAGTCGCGATCGTCGTCGTTTTCTTTAGAGGTAATGATCTGGTAGTCCTTAGTTTAATCCTAAAATAGCGTTTGTTTAGGTTGTAGATCATTTTGATCATAGGAGGTAGGGGTTTTGGGAAGCTCTAGTTCGATGAACTGTGCTGCAGAACATTGCGAGGGAATTAGGGGTACCTACGCTCATAATCAGGGTTTCATCTAGTTAGAAAAGTTGTGGAAAATTTCAGTAGCCTTCCAGGAAGGTCTAGATCATTAATTTTGGAGTTGTGAGCGAGAGGTTCTGGCCTCGAGAAGGTCGCTATCCAGAAATCTGCTATCAATGGCAGCAGTCGTGTAGATGGGTTAATTACATATAGTAGATGGAATAATTTAATTGTGATCATAACTTTAATAAGCTAGATATTTATTAGTAGATTCCAGAAATACCATTGTTTACTACTTTTCATGTTATAGAAAAATGGATATGAAAAATGTGAAGTACACTATTATGTCATATTCTGGTTTAATCTTCGGGATTGGAAACAAGAACATAAATGGCGAATTCAGAAGTTTTGTATAACTAGAACATTGTAGAGAGTTTCATGGTGTTTCCAAAAAATATATATTTGGCTTGTTTAGAGTTTAGATGAGGGAGTTATGGCTGTTTTACCACTGGTACAACGGGTAGTGTGTCCGGTAAAGTTAAGTTAAAGGCATCGGATTTGCGTGTAGGTGCGAGGGTGATTTATTTGATCTTTTGGTATTGTGGTGGTATGTTTTTTAATTGCTTGTCCAGGGAGTGTTACCTCAAGCACCGTGCCGCTGTTGCATCACCCGGTTCATAAAGGTTAAAAGGTAGGTACAGGGTAGAACTGTGAACAATGGGTGGTTGTCGTTGTCTTGTTTTTATATTATCATGTGATTTAATTATGCTTTCGTTAAGCTTATTTACATGTTATGGTAATGTTGATGATTTAATGAGATTATGATATGATGATGCAATTACCATGGGGATGAGATGGTAAGGTTAATAATGGATAATGAATAATTGCATCATTCAGTTGCATAAAGGCCAGGGCGGTGAGTAATGTTATGTTTATGTCTCTTCCGGCATGCTTCTTGTTAAAGTCCTACAGAGGTAGGGACCCCACCCTCAAGAAGGTGTGGGAAGAGTGTGTCATCGACGGGTGAACACTTCGCTATACCGGTATCAGCTGAAAGAGTTGCATCATGACATTTGCATTCATGAGAAAGATATTGATAATTTTTTAGAATGAGAATGAGAATAATGATTATGTTTTAAATGTTTAATGAACCTGATTATTTATCGTTGTATCTTGTACTGGTTGAGTCGTAGACTCACTCTTACTTTGTTGTTGTTTTTAGGTAACCGTTAACAGCAACATGTATGGGATGGAGTAGCACACGAACATCACATGCATGAATCACACCATCATTATCAATTAGTTTGCTTTAATTATAATCTAGTGACATGATTATTCCATTTATGACTTATTCATGATTGGACTTGATAATCTTGGAATTGATAGTTAGAACTTTGGTTGATTGATGTCGGGACTCGGATTTACACATATGAAACCCTTTGTGCATTCTGAACTAGTCCGGGATCAGTAGTTAGCTCTAACAGGAAACATCGATAAAATGCCATCTATTTATCGATTTAACTAAAAAGATCTCGAAATAACAAATAGTAATAATAACTGGACCTTATGGTCAATGTTTACTTAACTTGCCACGTAGGGCTAAAGAAACAAATAAACTCTCGCAACGAAACGAGAAACTTGAAAAGACCAATCAACATGTCCACAGACAATCAAGTGGAGAACGCATCCTAAGTCGCAAAGTCTTCAAAGAACTCTTCTTCGTAGAACTATTGAGCAACTTGACTTTCTTCAACTGAGCAGCAAAGTTTAAAGCTGTGAGTATATAATGTACTCAACAAGTCGTAGGGAACAATATTCAATTAATATTAATGCCAGGCTTGAACAAAGAAATAGTTGTATGGTTCTATCGCAGAAAGCAGTATTGACGATAAACATGGTAAATAGATTGAAATGCATAATTAAAAAGAATAGTAAATAATAAACAATTGCTTTGAAATAACCAGTGAACCTCCTGTTCACATCCCAACCAAACCACCAAGTGAATATCCCATCCACCAAGTGAACATCACATTCACCAAATGAATCCGACATATTTTTATAAAAAAACTCTACCTCTCGTATGAAATCCACGAGTGTTGTCCATAATCAGGGACACAACTGTTTAAACAGTTTTAACTCTGCAGAGGTTGTACAGCTTTACCCACAAGAGATAAATCAACTCAAAGTGTCTGATCACACTTCCGTAGGTGCCCGACTAAGTGATCATTACAAGGCCTTTACAAAGCTCCTTCTTAATTCAATTCTGCCCGCTAAGGCTTTAACACTGAATGTCATCATGACCAGACAGCCCCCCTCTTGCGCCATTGTGAGTATCCATCCCGGATCTCACGCTTCCAAAAACAAAATTAAGCTAAGACATTGATAATTACTTAGTCAGGTCCATCCCATACTAGACAAGTGGTTGTATGATATGGCACTGTTCAATGGCGCACAAAATTAAGTCCTTGATAAGTTACCCAGGTGAGACTACCTCATCCAAAACAATGTGCCTCACGCACCCCCTTTACTGCATGATCATTCGCTTGAGCATAAATCATTTTGTTCAACCAAACCAATGACAATCTCTGCCATGTCACAAAATTTTACAATAGTGGCATCGCACTACAATTGGCACAACAGTGACATCACACCATAGTTGCACAACAATAACATCGCACCACAATTCCATTTATCATTAAGTCAAATTATCAATATCAAACATGTGATCATGAGCTCATTGTAACTAAGCATGACTAAGTATCTCTATGATAACCCATGCTAGTGATAAAAATATATCCAACTAATAATAACCATCATATGGTGACAAATGATTCATGGTATTCAAACAATCAATGGAGGTGTAGTAACAAATAGGTGATTAACTATTCTAAAGGCAGTTGATATAAAGATAGCATGTAATTTGATATAAAATAATATAATTTTAAAATCATAGGTTTAATATGATCAAAGGACTATGACTTGCCTTGGTTTTGCTCAGTTACCACACTTGGATCTTCAAAGCTTGCTTCTGCTCCTGCTCCTTGAAACAAATCGTCTGCGAGAGAGAAAACAAAAGGCGAAGCATAAATAAATCCAAAATAAATTCAAATACAGTAAAAAAATATAAAAGTAGCTCTAAAAGAAAGAGCTCAATTTTATATGAATTTAGGAATTTGAACGGACTGAATCGGAGTTCGGACAAAGGAGAACGAACTCTTGGAAGATTTACTGGAAAGAAAAAACAGAGAGAAGAGAGAATATTCCTAGAATATTCCTTCGGATTAAAATAAAGAAAATACTTAGGGGCAGACAGGTGGGACCTACTGGGATTTTTTGATTTTTGAATAAAAGAAAAACCGGAAAAGGGGTTTAGAGGCTGGCAAGTGGGCCCTTGTCTATGGACTAAGTCCACGGAACTGGCTTGGGTCTACGGTGAACCGAGTGCACAAAGGTGACATGCGGGCTGATGACAAGGACGACACATGGGTGTAAAGCTAACATGGTAGCTGAGGTGGTTGACTCAATGGAAGAGAGAAAGAGAGAGCAGCTCGGGCAGAACAAAGGAAGGAGGTGGTGCTGGCTTGCGCTCGACGGTGGCGAGGGAGTGGAGACCAAGGGCAAAAACAGGACGCTGGGACCATGGAGAATACTTGGGCAGCGGCGGCATGGCAAGAATGGCGACGAGATGACGGCAATGATGACGATGGCGGAAGTGAGCTCACGGGCTCGTGATGGCGACGACAGAGCAAGGGCGCCCAGAGAGGAAGGAAGGAAGCACGGCGTCAGCGACAACGAGGGGAACACGATGCGAGGTTCGAGACGACCGAAGGATGACCAGAGTGATAGGACGACGGTGGTCGGAGATGAAGAGGAAGAGCAATGGCGGCGGGGCATCTCGGCGATAGAGAGACAAAAAGGAGGGAGGGGATCAGGTGGCTTTTAAAGGCAGAGAGAGGGAGAGTTTGAGTCGGGGACGCTAATGGCAGCGTGCATAAGCGATAGAAGGACTCCGGGTTGAAGCTAAAGATGAAGGCGAGACACTCACAGGTGGGGGCCACCAAGCAAAGAGAGAGGTGGGCGAGTTGGGCTGGGCTAGCGCGTGCGGGAGAGAAGGAAAGCGACGGGGATGGGCTGGTGGAGAAAGAAGTTGGGCTAGGGAAAAAGGAAACAAGCTCAGAAGAAAAAGGAATTAGGCCCAAAAGGAAAAATCCGGAGAAAGAGGATTTATGTTTTTCAGAAAAAGGAATAAAGGATACCAAGCTCAAAGAAATAGCAAATAAACTCCAAAAATTCCTAGAAAATTCATGAAAATACTCAGGAACTTAAGGAACCCAATAAAATAGCTTTGAATTTAATTGAAGTTCAAATTAATCACATTAAATTATTTTGATTTCTGGAAATTTAAATTAATCTTTGACTTAAACAAGAAAATTCAAATGGTTATTTTATTTTTAAAGGCTTCATATGAACTCCAAATTTGGGATGTTACAATTTAGTATTAGTTCAATTCAGTTTTTTCTATTAAATGTTTAGTTTATTTGTTGGATTATTAATTGCTTAATAGTAGTTGATTATTATTAATTGTTGACATCCTATGTACCAGGAGCATGGTCTCGGCATTTCTTGAGTGCATGTATCTCAAGCGTGACTTGGGTTCGGCATCCCAAGTGTTTATCAGGTGCGAGTATACCGGGCGTTTCTCAAGCATGTGTGCTCTGAGCCGTCTTGGTGACATGTACCAAGATGTGATCTTTTATTATTATGCAGTTACTTTGAGTTATTGTATCTCTTGTGACCCATTCATGGGATTTTACTCTATACGTGCTTGCTGAAATTTAGTGTTAATCAAGGTTTAAATTGGTAGCTATAGTAGTTTTGGTGATATTCTGGGCTCAGTGTTGGACCGGGGTGTTACAGAAACAAATGATAGTGTCCAAGATCAAGGAAGGGAATTTAATAGTTCACTTAATATTAAGGCATTAACTATAAGCTAGTGTCAACATAATTGTCATCAAGGTAAAGCATGAATTTGATAATTTGAAACAATATAATCTGTATTAAAATATAGGTGCAATATAATCAAAGTGTTGACTCGCCTTGCTCACAGTCTTATTGGTCTTGGTCGTGCTCGATCTACTGCTTTTCCGAAGCTTTGGGATCTATTCACACGAAATTCAACCAAATTCGAATAAATCCAAATGAATTGAAATTTATTTAAAATTTAAATAAGCCCCTAAATTAATTTTTTTTGGGTATTTTTAGGTAGGGTTTGAATTTAGAAATAAGAATTGTCGAATTTGGAGTTAAAACGATAGAGAACGAGCTCTTTAAAGTTTAAATTTGGAAAAATCCCTAAAATAAAAAGAGGAGAGGGTGCCTCTCACTGACAGCTGGGACCCACCCCATTTTTCAATTTTCCGACCAATGTTTATATTAAAAATAAGCTACATTCACTTATAGCTAGGACCCATTGTTTTTTGTTTTATTTTTTATTTATTTTTCAATTGGGAATGCTTACTATCGCAGACAGGTGGGCCCCGTGGTATTTTTAATTTCTTTTTTGATTTATTTTCTAATTGAAAATGACAATAATAATTAACAAGTGGGGACACTAAGTTTTTTATGTTCTATTTTAATTATTTTCCTAAAGGAAATTTATGAGTTTTTGACATGTGGGGCCATGGTCCACGTGGTTTCAGTCCACAAAATAGTACCTGGGCCATGGGCCCATAGGTCAGCGGCACAGGTCTACGAACCGAGCCAAAATGATGCATTTTAAAGGATGGGGTTTGCATGTTATAGACTCAGAACTTAAATTAGGCTCTAATTAGATTTTCTAATCACCTTAGCCCCACATGTGATACTAGCCTTAACCGGTGATTAACTTATTTACTAATTATATCATTAACCCCTAATGACACAGCTACCATACTCCCCCGCAAATCGCACTGGAACAAGGGAGGGCACCATGGACGCGCTCGGGCCGCTCGTTGTCGGCGAGCTGGGCCTCCGAGATGACCCAGGAGCCCCGAAATGGGTTCCCACGTCCTCGGTGACTCTAAGGGTGGTGGCAGTGAGGGCGGCAACGACCACAACGGCGGCAACGACGTTCTGGTCTACGGTGGCGGCGGCGAGCCGGCGGCTAATCCAGCAAGTCAGTGCACATGAGCATCTACAAGCCAAGGGGTTCTAACAGCACCACCGGTTCGGTGCGGGGAGCTCCGAGCACGGTTGTCCGCGACGACTGGCGCTGGAGACGAAGGTTCTACGACACAATTGCTAAGCGCTACTCTACATCCTAAATCAACTAGCCCATTAGATTCGCCTAGCCCTAGAACACTAGGTGGTGTGGGCACTAATGGTTTTCCGGCCATGATGATGAGTCTAAGTGGTGAAGGAAGTCGGCGGCGCGGCTACGAGGTCACCAGCGCAGAGGAAGAAGACGACGACGTGACAGGCGCTCCTATGGGAGAGGACGATGAAGAAGGTGAGCCTGAGATAGACGAGACCGAAGTGGCGCTAAGGGATACGAGCACTATGGTTTAAGCTCACCAGAGAAGGTAGCGTCGCTCGGCAAGGACGGGCGACGAGGACGGCTCAGTCGTCGGAGGGGAAGAATATGAGGTCGTCGGCGTCGATTCTGCGGGGGAGGAGGAGAACCAAGGTGAGCACGAGCTAGAGGAGGAAGAAGCGTGCTCAAAATGCAAGGACGGAGAGGCAGGGGCTCACCCGAGTGGTCGGAGTGGCTTGGCAACGACGGCGACGGATGAAAACATAGCTAGTGCTCCTCGAGCTCTCTCTCATTCGTGGCTGGGGAAGAGAGGAGGGAGGAGTGGGGGAAATGGAGGGAAGACGGAGGTGGGCTCGGTGTGCGGCTCGCCCGGGGCTTTTAAGGGGGAAAGCGAGGCGAATGGCGGCGTTGTGTGCGGCAACGCAGTGGCATGGGCGCAGCCGGGGAGAGAGCGGGTCATGTACGAGTTTGGTCGGGGCGTGGGTGGCGGCATGTCGACGGCGCTGACGCACGACATAGGAACGATGGCGTGGCTACACGCGACGAACGCGGTGAGGCTAGCGTGTGGACGGGGCGGCGCAAAGGCCAGGAGGGCAAAGGAAGGCTGAACGGGTCGGGCCTGGGCTGGGAGGAGGGAAAAAGAGGAGATGGGCTGGCCCAGGAAAAAAGAAGAAAAAAAGAAAAGGAAGAGGGAAAAAGGAGAAAGGATATGGGTTGGGCTGGCTCGATTTTGGCCCACACCGGATAATTCAATTTTGCATTTTAGTAAATGTTTTTGCGAAATTCAAAATGCGACAAAACTCCAGATAATTCACAGAAAATTCAAATAGCTCCAACATGGAATAAAGTTTTTAAAAATCCCGCATTTCCACGCTCGGGAGTTTTGGTTACAAAATTTAGGATGTTACAAGAACAGTCACCTGTGGATGATGTGTCTGATCAATCAGCAAACGAGTATGTAAGTTCAGAGAAGAGGACTCATCAGACTGTGATGGCGTCAGAGAAGCATGAACAAGGTGAGAATGGGGCTAAATCAGAGAGTTTATCTAAGGAGCCTGTAAAACCCAAGGCTAAAGCAACATTGACTATAAAAACTGCCTCGAGCCAGAAAAGCGCAAGAACATTGCATCGGAAGGCTGCAGTTACAGCAGTTAAAAACTCCAATGAACAAAAGACAATGAGAAAAAAGGCAGATGCTAGTGCTACTACCAAGTTCAGTCGGGAGAAGAAATTCAGCTCAACTGTTGCTCCAGCTGTGCTAAAACTTAAGGAGATCAAAGTGCCATCACCAGCTAATACGACGGATTCACCTGCCAAACCTGCTAGGTTGCCAAAGCTTAAGGCTTCAACGGCAAAAAAAATGATCCATCTCCATCACTTCCTTCAGAAAAACAGACTGATAGAAAGATGACAGTGAAGAATGTTGCCAAGAATGCTCAAATTTGGCAAAAGAAGGGATAAGTGAAGATAATACTAAGTCCACTTAAACTGTCTCGTTCTATAAACACGTCTGCCAAGTCTCTTTCAAGCATGAAGATGAGAGCAGTCAAGAAAGAAAAATCTGCTTCCCCAATGAAGAGCAATAAAAAAAGTTTATGGAGCAGAAAATGCTGCTGCTGATGTACTAAAGGGTAAAATTTTGAAGACGGCTTCACCAAAAGTACGAAAACCAGAAGTAAACAACAAAGGGAGCCAATCTCGCAAAGGTACATTTTATCTGCACCACTCGAATCATGAACATGATTGCACCTTATGTCATGAATTGCTTAATTTTACAGATAACAGTACTATAAATTTCACATTATAATTCATAATGCCAATTAACAGTTTATAATGCAATGTATATGTCATGATTGATTATAACGCTACCTTAATTGATCATGTCATCCTAATATTACATAGGGTAAACTAACATCCAACATGATAAACTATAGATGAGTTATCGTGTCAATACTTATTTTCAAGTAAACATATACTCCGAGTTCGTCACACGACAATGACAAGTCTGCACTCCCATTTTACAGAAAAGGCTGCTACTCCAAGAACTGAAAGTGCAAGGGGGCTAAAATCAGCATCCATATCGTCAAGCACCGCGACGCAGTCGCCTCACAAGCTAACGTTCCACCGAGGCAGGGTGCTGAACCTTCACGGCAACTCCGAGAACAACACACCGAGACGACTCCGGTTCGGGCCTGCAAAGCCTGCCGATGATAGCAGCAGAAGCAGAGAGTCCACCAGAGGCAGAATCACCAGGAAGAGTGGTACTGCAGCTTCAAAAGATTCAGGTGTTTTACGAGCTGAAGTCGTGGTCCTGAGGCATCAGGATGTCAAGGACAGGAAGAAGAACGAGCAGGGATTGTTCAACAACGTGATCGAGGAGACCGTGAGGCGTGAGCAAGCTCGTCGAGACGAGGAAGAGCAAGGTGAAGGCCCTCGTGGGCGCCTTCGAGACCGTGATCTCACTTCAGGAAAGCAAGGCAACTCCAGCAGCAGCTGCAGCTCCATGAGCATTTCCTGACCTGAAAGTGTACCTCATCTTCGAATTTGTGAATTACATGTAAATGTGGAGTTGTTGAAGCTTGCGTATTTGAGGTTTTTCATAGGAGTTCTTGTTCATGTGGGTTTGTGTGTATGCAATCCTTTGCTTTGTGTTACATATAAGATACTCCCAGTTCTTTTTTACTTGACGTTCTAGAATTGCACCGTCAAACATTCTAAAGTTTGACCATCAATATATTTAGAACTATCTAGATTAGTTACATAAAAATTATATCATTAGATTTGTCGTTAAAAATAATTTCATAATATTATAATTTTATTTGTATATATTAATGTAAATGTATAAAAAGTAGCTGTCAAAGTTGCATCTTAGATACCGTGAAAAATAAAAATAAAAACGTAAAATAAAAAAGAACGAAGGGAGTAATTTATCAACTAGGAAGAAATTACAATGGTGATATACTAAACTAAAAATTGAACTTTGTTTCAGTGGCCTACTCTATTTCTTGTTTTACTGCACTCATTTCATAAGTTTGTAAATTTGTTCACCATGGCCTTGAGAATTCCCTCTTCTTGTTTCCTACTAGCTGCAAGGTCAATGCAGCTCAAATTGTCATATTTTCCATATGTTCAATTCAAGAGCATTGGTCCAACATTTTGATCATTCTTGTTGGCTTGACTGGACCGTTGATCATGGAGTAGCTGGATCAAAGCCGGGTGAATTTGTTGACCAGGTCAAACCCATCCAAGAGCTGAAACCTGACGGAGCACACTAAGGAGTAACACTAGAAGTAGAAGAGATGTCCGGCCCAAATTTGGATTCATTTGATGGATTTTTTTTTAGAACACGAATTTAATTTAGTGGAATTCAGATTTCAGTCAACATTTCAAGGAAGAAGCAGCCAGAGAATTCCAACACGTAAGCAGGTTATGATGATTTGGAGCAGTTGTCACAGTACGTAGGATGATACAATGGACAATGGAGACAAACAAATGGATCAGAGTGGTGTATAAAATATTATTTGAGTAGGAAAAATTAAAGTCTTGGATTGAAGTTGCTGGATAAGCATGCCGTATGCCGTATGTGGCTTGCTCTCAATTTGGACCATTTCTAGTCTTCTTATCTTCTACTTTCAGACAAAAGGTAGAATCATGTCAGATCAATTTGACAAAAAGTATCATTGCAAATTTTGCAAACAGTTCATCAGTCAGTGAGTGGTATGTTCTTGGCATTTCGGAAATTTATATGAAACTTTGAATCATTTGCACAAACATAGCTCTTTCTGTGTGTGCGGGACGGATGTCACGGATCACTAGAAAAAAAAAATCTCCAGTCTTATTTGCACAACTAGTGATATGATATCAAAGTGCTGGCACCTCGAATGCATCAGTGACTAGTAAGATCCTGTGGAAATAAAGATGCCTTTTTAGTCATCCATTAGCACAATCATGATACAGTAGCAAACACTCATTTAGATCGTATGCAAATCAATGATTTGTCAGTTGGGACACCTATTGCATATGTTTGGATGCATGGGATAGAGAATTTGCTTGTCCAAGCATATCCACTCAACAAGTGCAAGTTGCCCGTCTTTTTTTTTTCGTTTAGCTTCTTTTTCAAAAAATTTCAAACGAAATAGCAAAATTGCCCTCACTAAACGAAATAACAAAAATAACACATTTACCATGCAAAATCGTTGCAGAAGGCGACGCGCCGTGAACCGGGACCACGAAAGCCGACCTAGCTCGAACCAGGACCGTAGCATGCGACCTGCCATGAACCCAAACCGCGATAGGTGGCGTGTCATACTGGGAGGACGTACTGGCCGCACTCTGGGTTCATGACAGGTCAACTTCCGTGGTCCTCGTTCATGGTAGGTCGGCTTCTGCGGCAATTTTGCATGCCGCATTGCCTTCCATGGTAGAAGTGTTATTTTTGTCATTTCGTTTACGGAGAAACTAGTTTTACTATTTTGTTAAAAATAAAAAGTCATTTCGGCCAGGGACTCCAAGCTACACACACAAGAAAGTGGATAGGAATTGATCCCCACTCTCTCCACTTTTTTTTTGCCTTTTAAGCTAGATTTTGGACACTATTGGCCCCATGAGACCACCTAAATTCCTAGAGTATCCCCCTAGCCGTAGAATTCCCATTTTAGCCCCCTGTCACCTCCTGCTACCATCGGGGACAACAGTAGGGCACCTACTGCCCTCGAGTACGGCAGCAGGCACCTACTGCCCTCCCCGACGGCAATGAGCTCAAAAAATTATGAAATTTTTTGTGGAGCCTCCTAGAACAGTGTACTTGCTTGTGTAATGTTTTCAGAATTTTTTCAGTTATTATTTTTCTCTAAAATTTATTTAAGTATACTGTTTGTAGGAATTTTCTAATATAAAAAATGAGGTCCAAAAATTATTAAAAAACATTTCTAGGTTCCTTATACATTTTACTTGATTGTGTAATTTTTTCATAATTTTATATGTTACGAAATTGTCTCGACAAATTAAAGGTTTAGGTCTCGAAATTTAGGACGAAAGGTTTCGGAAATTAGGGTTTCATGATTTCATGTGACTTGGAATGTGGGAAGTTTAGTACCACATGAATACTCTAGGTAAGAGACACTCCCTCCTCTGTACATTTGTCGCCTCGTCGCTGTTGTCCCCCTTTGCCCGCAGTGCTCGCTTTTATGGCATGCCGAATCTCAAGACCCGACTCCCGATTGATTCACTCACGCGCCTCCACCAGCAAGGGTGTTGTGTGACGCTTCATGGCGCCACACCGGCGTTAAATCGAACATATTAGAAACCCTTCCTGCAAACATGTCCTGTCCATTTAAATACATATAAATACATACTTCAAGTGCATATAAATACATACTTACTGCATATACAAAAGATTGTGTCGGTTCAAACTAGTTCAAACATTAAATTTTAAAACTACCATCCTTAATCATTAATAGAGCATGAAAGATTTGTTGCCAACTTGCCATGGCCCCACCACCTAATTCTTCATGTGGCATTTTTGGAAATTTTTGCCGTATTGGCACCTTTTAGGACAATTTTATATGTGTTCTGAAATTGTCTCCAAAATTTGGATTTAGGTCTCAAAAATTTGGATTTTAGGTTTCAGAAATTAGGGTTTCATGAATTCCCACACAAAGTACTCATAACAGAATTAGGGTTTCAGAAATTAGGGTTTCCAATAGAGTTGCAGTGTATGTGTTCATACATAAAATTGACGATATTTGAAGCGTTACAAACATTACATGATACACGCATGGGCGCGGGTTTATTGCAATCGAGACACTCTTTGTTAATTTATCAGTTTATTTTGGATGATATTATTTAATATTGTATTATACCATAGACTAGATAAGCTTGTGCATGAATCAACTGAGGAAAATGTTTGGCATACAGATGATATAACAATGTGTATGCTATGGTATGTTGTTATACGATCTACATGCCATGCATTTCCCTCTATTGGTTCATATACAAGCTTATCTAGCCTGTGGTACAATACAGTATTAAAGCAGGACATGACTTCTCTCTGCAAAGCAGGACATGACCACCCTTTACAAAGTAAGACGTGACAACACTCTGTCGCAACGACGAGCACAATGAGCGTATTCAGCGGGAGACGCAATCTCATCTCGAGGCATACAGACGCAAGGAGCGTGAGGCTCGCGAGAGGTAGCGCGAGAAAAAGAGGAAAATGACGGCCGAGGCCAAGGCGACTGGCGAGGAGTACAACGCCGAGCTCGGAAGGAAGGGCAAATGGCCTCGGTCCACGCAGTAGTTCGGGTTATTTCGTAGTAGTCCCCCATCTTACCCACCATATTTTATTACTATCCCCTAAAGGCATGTATACTTACATGGTCCGGATGCTTGTGTTGCAGTGTACCGTAATAGTAACGAGGATGACTAAAGCAATTAGCCGAACCATCATGCCATGTAACCACGTGTAACGTGCTTCTGTCTGTGGACTCTAATATAGTTCTGGTTATGTGCCTCCGCTAAGCCATCAAAGCAAGCCTATATTGCAAGTATGTCTCTTCTAGTCGAATCTCAGAAAGAACCATTCGCATTGACATCGAATTCTCCATGTTTTAGGGCATCTTCGTAATCACAATGAGCGTTCTCAGCCCCTTCAATTGTATTATGTACAAGCTTTATAAAGTACTTTGCTTTAACTCCACAATAGTGAAGTGATATCATCAAGAACCGTAGTGACCAAGATATTATTCCTTCTTAAATGCATTGTACTGCAAGGGGATGGATGTCTCCCACAAGTGTTATATGGCATCCAACGTTTCTATATGAAATTTGGTTAAGAAGGAAGTTAATAAGCACAATTTGGTTAACATGGGAGCGAACAATGAAAATTTCCCACATTCCAAGTCACATGAAATCATAAAACCCTAATTTCTGAAACCTTTCGTCCTAAATTTCGAGACCTAAACCCTTAATTTGTCGAGACAATTTCGGAACATATAAAATTATGAAAAAATTAAAAAATCAAGTATAATGTATAAGGAGCCTAGAAATTTTTTTATAATTTTTGGACCTCATTTTCTATATTAGAAAATTTCTACAAACAGTATACTTAAATGAATTTTAGAGAAAAAATAATAACTAAAAAAATTACACAAGCAAGTACACTGTTCTGGGAGGCTCCACAAAAAAATTCATAATTTTTTGAGCTCATTTGCTATATTTAGAAATCCCTCCAAAAAATATTCTTAAATGGATTTTTTTCTCTCCTCTTGGATTTGCGTGTGGGGGGAGGCGAGTTGCTGCCGTCCCACGACAAGAGGTGCTCTGCTTGCCGTCGGGACGATGTGAGGACACCTGCTTGCCTCGCACTCAAAGCGGCAGGAGGCGCCAATGGACCAAAATGGAAATTCTGCGACTAGGGGGGCTACTCTAGAAATTTAGATGGTCTCATAGGGCAATAGTGTCCAAAATTCTTTTAAGCTTGCAGTTTTCATTGAAAATGGTGATGTGGATTGATTGATCCTTGACTTGCATCTCTCACCCTTTCCATTCGAAATCAAACGTTAAGACTTGGACTTTCTATTACAAAACACCTCAGCCTCCATTCCTTGCTCTTTCTTCAAGCCATGGATAAAAGTCGTCCTCAATTTATCTGCACTTTGATGCTCTTCTTTTCCCATCATAATGTACAACATGTTTATCTTGGTAACAAAAACAATAATTTTCCACGAAGACTTGCAACTAATTGGAACATTGTCAAACTTAGTGCCCATATTTCACCCTGTCAACACCAATGCTTTGTTGCCTTTTGAGTCTTGGGGCCCACGTGTCTGTCACTTACCAACTTCACAACACCATGCTCAACAACTTTCCCCACCTAGATGAGAAATTCCAAATTTCCAATACAAAATGACTCCACTGCATATGAACATAATATTTCCACAAAATTTCATGACACTTCTATTCTCTCCAAGAAGTAAAGCTTAGAAATTTGGACTCTTGGATTTTATCTATGTATGCACCCAAACGACACTGCAGGGCCAGGAATCAGGATATAAACCAGTCCTTGTTTTTGGTAGAAGCTGGAGTCAGACACAGTGATTGCTTGTTGCCTTCAGATTCCTAGAAAACAACTGAGCAATAACTTTCCAGGACACAGGTAAGAACAAAAGCATCACTGTTTAGTATTAGTACTAATTAGGAGCGGCATAGCTTTCTGTAAGGGAGTAGCTTTGAAGGGACATATGAAGAGAAGCAGCAACTACCTCCAAAATTTCTTCAAGAATCTCTCTCCCCTTCTCTAGCCGAGAGCTCAAACTTCGCTCAATCTTTAAATCCTCCCGGCCCGTTTCTCCGGGTTTGATTCTGGACAGGTGGGAGGTGAGAGGGGCAGCAATTGTGGGGACAGATACGAGCTTTTCTTGATTCGCTTGCCCTGCATTGGAAAGAGAGTCCTGTTCTTGGACATTCTTGGGGGTCTCTGAGCCAACTTGCGAGCGTTCTTGGGTTGGTTGTGATTTCCAGGTAATGCTATCTGCTTGGTTTCTCTTGGATTTTGCGTCGTATCTCTGCTGTTTAGTAGAAAATCTGTAGCAAATTGTCACGCGCCTAGGTTGGTTTTGGTTGCCTCACTGGTTTCAGTTTGTGGGAGGATTCGATGTTGTTTAGTTGTGTGTTATTACTTATGAGGGAAGATGGTTTAGTGGGCTTCCATCAAACAATTTGAGCATCTTAGTTCATTGAAGGTTCAGATTCAGCTGGGTTTTTCTTGGGTTTTGCTGAACTTGTCTCTGTGAGATAAACGTCCACCTTCAGTTTATTGAATTTGAGCAGAGAAGGTATAGGTTTCCGGGATTTTTGTTTCCTTGAATATTTCGGGGGCCTTTTTGTTGGCAATTTGAGATGGGGCATTCACTGAAGAAGAGCTATTGCTTGCATTATGTTGTTCTATCTCAGTTAAAAAGGTGTTTCTCTATGTTGAAATGAAGATATTTATGGGTATTGGAAGGGACCTCAGTGCCAAAGACAAATCTTAAGTTTATCATTGACAGTAACAAAGTGGTTTACTTACATGAAAAAAGCTAAACTGTTCCACATACCGAATTGACCTGTTAAAACCGGCAGGTGTCACTTTCAGCTACGCTAATAGAGTAGAAATCTAGACCTTTTCTTACCAACTAATTGCCTTATTTAAACAGCATAATAAGTCTCAACCGTTCTAGTTGTCTTCTTGGTGGACAACACCATTTGCAGGTGGTGAAAGCATGAGGTTGTGGTTGTTCCTTCCCCTCCTCCTCAGTTTGCCTACACTGATTCGGTCAGAGGATTACTCAGATGTAACTGTTATCATTCGGGGCTCTGAGACCATCGCGGCGACCAGCGATGAATTTGTTTGTGCCACCATTGATTGGTGGCCTCCGGAGAAGTGCAACTACGATCAGTGCCCATGGGGAAATGCTTCTGTCTTAAATTTGGTAAATTCTCAAGCATAATCTTATCTTCCACATAGTTTTTGATATCTCGGCAAAAAACTAACTTTGGTCCTTTCGTGAATCTCCCAGGACTTGACTAATCCTTTGCTAGCTAAAGCTATCCAAGGTGAATGTTCTGACTGTTGTCATTGAAGAATTTTCTATTATTCACTTGCAAACTCCCCTGTGGAGGCTTATTTGTTACACTGATGAATTAAAATTTTCCCTTGTTTTCTTGTAGCCTTTAGCCCACTACGTATCAGAGTTGGAGGCTCCTTACAAGATCAAGTGGTATATGGCACACCAAATTTAGGATCTCCATGCAGCCCATTCACAAAGGTTTCAAGTGGCCTATTTGGATTTTCTCAAGGATGCATAACCATGGAAAGATGGGATGCTATTAATGATCTGTTCCTGAATACAGGGTGCGGCCTTCCTTCTCCAGTTTTTTATCACCATCTGCATTTTCTTTGAAGTCGGTTATGACTGATTATAGGACGGATTGTTGAGCATACCACATCTTAGAACTTATTATAGGATAACAGTACCAGTGCATTAAGGATATTCTTATCACCTTCCTTTGGAATATTTGAATAGTATATTACTTCATGCAGTGTGTTTCCTAATTCCTTTTTGTTTAATTCCTTCAGTGCAGTTATTACATTTGGTCTTAATGCGCTTCAAGGGCGACAGCAAGTACGCAGAGGCGTTTGGGGAGGTGCTTGGAATTCAAGCAATGCACGGGAGTTCATGGAATACACTGCTTCGATGAACTATCCTATTGATTCATGGGAATTTGGTAATGCATTGTCAAACAAAAAGCTTTTTTTGCTGCTCACGAAATGCTTACATAAGTAGCTCTGCTCATGTACTAGGTAATGAATTGAGTGGAAGTGGCATTGGTGCGAGTGTGGATGCTGAACAATATGGAAAGGACCTAGTTGAACTCCAAACCATCATCAACCAGTTATATGGAAACTCTAGAAAACCATTGGTGGTAGCCCCAGGAGGATTCTTTGATCAAAAATGGTTTGCTCAGCTTCTTGAGGTCTCCGGGCCAAATGTTCTCAATGCAATGACTCATCATATTTACAATCTTGGTGCTGGTGAGTATTTTTTCAGATGTTAGCACTACTCCTTAAGTCATCTTTGTTTTATGTCTTACGTCAAAGAGGATACAAACATAATCACCTCAATCTTGATTAGGTAATGATCCTCGTGTTGCAAATAGAATCTTGGACCCACAATATTTGAGCCGGGTTTCTGATACGTTCAGAGATCTCCAACTCACGATACAACGACATGGACCATGGTCGGCTCCGTGGGTTGGGGAAGCTGGTGGTGCATATAACAGTGGCAGCCGTCTCGTGTCCAATACTTTCCTGAATAGCTTCTGGTAATTACTTGTCAGCTGAACCAATAATTATGTCCAAACCATGGTTCTTCTCTTATTTCATCCTCAAGTTGTCTGTTTGAACTAGGTATCTTGATCAACTTGGCCAATCAGCAAAGTATGACACCAAGGTTTACTGCAGACAAACTTTGATTGGAGGCAACTATGGCCTTCTTGACACTGAAACTTTTGTGCCGAACCCTGATTACTACAGGCAAGTTTCTATACTGTATATGCTGCCGCAAACATGGTTTACTACTTGCATATGCCTTGGACTAAACTATGGTATCAGTTCAGTGCCTTGCTGTGGCATCGGCTCATGGGGAAGGGAGTTCTTTCCATAGACATCAGCGGTTCTTCATACTTGCGTGCCTATGCGCATTGTGGAAAGCAAAAGGTAGGAGCCTACCCCAATACTTTGATTACTTACCCGTTTGCTTCCACTGGACTGAAACAACCTAAGTAAATATTGAAATTGTAATGCAGTCATGTTCCCTCGTTGCTAAACATAAGCATTGTGGTGTACTGCTGTAGCATCATATTACTATCATATAGTTTGGTAAAATTGGAAGTGAACAGATGCTGATCTCTTTACTCTAAAAATGTTTCTCTTACTACAGGGCGGCGTCGCTCTCCTCTTGCTCAACCTGAACCGGTACATGGGATTCATGGTTTCAGTCAGGAACGACCTCAATGTCGATCTCAAGGAGGGGCAAGGAATAAGGAGGGACAATTCCTTTGTTCATGGCCTGAAAAGGACGGTCTCTTGGGTTGGGAGCAAAGCTTCCGACGGGCTGGAGAAGAGGGAAGAGTACCATCTGATGGCGCAAGATGGGAACACTTTCGCGCGGACCATGCTGCTGAATGGGGTTCCTCTTGAGCTCACTGCAGATGGTGACATCCCTCCATTGTATCCAGTGCAAGTTTCGGTGAATTCACCAATCTATGTTGCTCCACTGTCCATTGCATTCGTCGTCTTCCCGGATTTCGAGGCTGAAGCTTGCGAGCAATGATCAACTGTAGATAGAATACCAAGAGGTTTTCTGCTATGATAATATAGCTGTTCCCAAGATTAAGGATACTGTAAAGATTTGTGTCAGTGTTCTGATTTGTGCCCCAATTGGGCAATCTATGTTCTCTCTCTTCCATCATATATAGAAACAGAATTACGTGATTATTATTTCCACACCGATCAGTGTGTAGCAAGTCTGTCATTCCTTGCTGTAGTGACGTTCATTAGATCAACATTTCCAAAAGTTTCATTAACCTCCTCATGATATTAACCTATTTTTTCTAAAAAAATGCACATCTTTTACTTTCAGTTATGTAACTCTTTTTTTTAAGATTAGTTCTGTAATTCAATTTGTGGCGCTGGGCGCTGCATTGGGCTGTTTTTGTCCTTTTTCTGAAGATATGCAATTTGTGTTACAAATAAATAAGAAGTTAAATAAATAACTGGTATTGATCTTACCACTAACCATTCCATTCAGAAAGTTTCTTTAGATAATATATACATCCAATACATACAGATGCACGAAGGCCCAAACAGATGAACCAAAGATACAGTAAATGTAAAAAGCATGTAGAAATCCAATGACAAAGGATTTCATTGAGATGATCACAAACAGATATCAAAAAACAAGGAGCACCATGTACAAGGCTTTTTTTTCTTTTTCTTTTTCTTTTTTTGTAAAACCAAAATCTGACCCATGCTCTTCACATGGTGAATTGTATACTCCGGCAATTACAATAGCGATGGGCCTACCATCAATTCTGCCAAATCAGGCAATTTATATTGCTCCATCAAATACAAAAGAACCATCCTAAACAATATTGTAATTTCATGAGCTATGATACAAATGGAATAAACAAAAGGAAAGGGGTCCTAGTGTAATGAGAAGAAAACATTCCTTTCTGTTCATCAAATATGCTCCATCAGCGCATGTAACCAACTCTGGGATTACTGTTCAGGTATCATTCCCTGGATACCCTTCAAACTGTCTGATGTCAGTCTCCAAAATAACGAAATTAATTCCACTTAATTTACGCCTTTATTTATTAAATAATTTGTCTCGCCAATCTACAACTGAGGCTCCATTATATGACAATTTCTTATGAATTCATTCGAGTAGTTCACATGTCTTGTCCAGAATGGCTGGAGATGTTTAAAACCAATCTCCAGCCATGGTTTACTTTGTCCATTATAATGTATAACTGCTGCTTTTCGAACACTAGAGATATCTGTCTTTTCCTGATATCCCAAGCCTAAAAGATGCCACGATGGATGGATTGGATGAACATGGCCTTTAAATGCTATAAGGCCTGGTGGTAATGTTCCAAGCCTCCAAAGCGTGAAGTTTGACTTCAGATTCTGCAGGCAAAGGACATACCATGAATGAGATAACTGGAGCTCACCGACATGTATTTAGAAATGTTTAAATATGAACAAAGCATAATTTCAATAATCAATTAAATTGGAAAGAAGAGTAAATTTCGCAAAACTACCGACATGTATTTAGAAATGTTTAAATACGAACAAAGCAAAATTTCAATAATCAATTAAATTGGAAAGAAGAGTAAATTTCGGAAAACTACATGTTTGTTGTACAAACTATCAGAAAGCTACAGGTTTTAGCAACTATTTCACAAAACTCCATATTTAAGGACTATATGTATCACAAAGCTACAGGTTTTAGACATCATGTCGCACGAACCCATAATTGACAAACTGGGCCCACCTGGCAGCTATTGTACCACCCTCACGCCCCGTTACGGCCTGTCCACGTCATGCGCCACGCATGCCCTAGCTAGCCACGGCAATCTACATTACGTGGCTTGGGGCTTTGCCTAAAGGGTTCGAGCGGAAGATTTTGCTATCACTAATATTTGCAGATTGATGTGGCTGGCCAGGGGTTGTGTGGCGCATGACGTGGACAGGCCATAACGGGGTACGAGGGCAGCAGAGTGATTGCCAGGTGGACCCAGTGTGTCAGATACGGGTTCATGTGACAGGATTTCGAAAACCTGTAGCTTTGCGATACATATACCCATTAAATCGGAGTTCAGTGAAATAGTTGCTAAAAACTGTAGTTTTTTTTATAGTTTATAGTATACAACAAACCTGTAGTTTTGCGAAATTTACTCTGTAAAGAATGATGATAAAAAATGGAATTCAGCATCACTCAATATGAACTAACTTTATATGCTTTTTGAGTGATCAAGAGAAATTTTAACATTTGAACAAATCAGCAGCCCGGTATAAATTTAATTTGATATCTTTTAGAACTTTTCTACAGAAAAAGGCTATTATGCTTAAATAGGGATGTATTAGACTTCCAATAATCGAATACAATTACTTGTTTACTATGAAATAGCAAAAAGAAAAGTACAGCATACAAATAATTAACAAACGACTGGTGTGCATATGTAACAGGAGATAGTGGTATATATATTTTACCTCCTTGACCCAATAATGGTATTTGTCTTTAATGGTTGTCTTCCTCCATGCATTCAGGTCAAAAATATTCATGCCGTACGCCCATGCACACTCCGAAGGGTCAAAGTTATTGGCAATGAGGGGGTGAGAGAAGTTAAAATAATTCCTGAACCTCTTAGACATCACCCAACTATCTCCACCTCTGCAAGTCTCAACAGCTCCATTAACCTTTCCAACTAGATCAATATCCCAAAGTGATGAAAGGTCATGCTGGACAACAACGTCATCATCAAGAAATACAACCTTGCTGAGGCTTGGGAACAACTGCTTTCACAGATTACAAGTGTTATTATGTGATTGTGGATCTCAGCTAAAATGAGGTAGATTAAAAAAATACTGCAGTTAGAGCAAGTTTGCACCACTATAAAAATCTTTTCTCTTTAAAGAAAACTCCAAATGTCTCAAAAACGAAAGGGAAAAAGAAAGTGCTACTAGCTGTGGAACATATTGAACTGTTGTATTCATGCAGAGTGGCTTGCCTCTTGACCCCCAAAAGGCCCCATTCAACTACAATAGTTTCAAGCTCATTTTTCGAGGAAAAAAATCTTTCTTTCACAGTTTTCATCGTTTCAGCTCATCCTTCTATTACATTTTATGTGTTTACTTGTCCAGTTGTCCATCAAATATGCCAAAGCTGGTGAAACAGTACTCAGAATGATAGTCAGGAGAAAATTCTTATACCTCAGGCAAATATATCCGGATGTGATTGAGGACAGAAGTATATGTTGGACTTCCTGCCTGCAGCTTGGCTGCAAAAACCCTTGGGCTGTCACCTACACTAGTTCTTGCAAGGTGATTTCCATGGTAACGACTTCTGACAGTGTGCTGAGTTTCTATAGCTTCAAGAACTGGCACATTTTCTCTTGTTAACCAATCAAATTGGTGAACACCTTTCACCTCAACAATGGCAGGATAAAGAGGATTCAAAGCAAACCATGAATGCATGGCAGGATAGGTCTTTTTGTCAGTAATGACATGGAAGACTATCCTCTCAGGCTTCAATGATGATCTAATTGTTGATATGACCACAACCGAGGCTGCAAGGATGTTATCTGATGCCAAAACAAAATGGAAATAGGAATTGTCAGAAAGACGAGGGACCAACTCAGGGGGCGGTAGTTGTTTCCTCGCTAGGGCATTTGAGGAGTATTCATCAGTTAGACGCAATGAAAGGCAATAAAGGCCTTTAGGAATGGCAATTGCTGCATAGTGTTTGTTTAACTGCTCTGATAACCTGGATGATCTCAGTTCCCTATCCATGCTCTCCATCTGCATGTTGTTATTTAAACAAATGAATACAAGAACTGCAACTTGCTGAACAAACAGAAGCAAAGAAAAAGCTGTGTAATGCTAGCTGATTTAAAACATGAGGCTTGGATCACTAAATGCATTAGCTTTGCTTTTTACAAGAGATTATGTAATCATTAGATAAGTACAAAAAAATGTATACATTTGCTAAGAAAGAAGTTAGCTTACCGTGGCCTTCAGCCTAAAAGCAAATGACCTTAAGTCGTAATCACTATTCTTCATATCCCAGATAAATTCATCAAAAGATTCTGGCACCTTTAAATCAACAGGAACTTCCTCTGAATCTATTTCATCAAGCATCCTATACAAATCCCTCACGAGCCTCTGCTCATTAGAATATAGAGATCAAATAAGAAACTAAATAAATCCGCAAAAGAAAAAAGAAAAGAAAAGAGCAAAGCACATATAGTACCAGGGATCCGTCGTTGCCCCTACCAAGGAGGTGTGGACCTAACCGCCTGCCTAGACAATCTGATAATAGCAACCAATGAATCAATAACAAGTGATTGACCCAACAATTTATACAATTTATTTTGGAACAAATTTGAGAATTGAGCAAAAAGCATGTTGGACCAGGCAGCCAAATAATGAGGGAGAGAAGTACATAAAATAATCATCAAGGCATAATAGTAAAATAAAGTAGATACCAATTCAAATGAAATTAAATAAATAGTGAACAGAAGAGAATTAGAATGGGACAGCCTATAAAACAACTGAAATGCTAACAAACTCAGGTGTTCAACAATAAAAATTAAGAGACAGAACTCATGGTAAAAAATAATAATATCTAGATAAGTGTGCCAGAACCAAACTGTCTGGTAACTCTGGTTCCCCGCTCATTTAAAATAATAATAATGGCGTAAACTTAGAATGTCAAGAAAAAGAGTAGGCTGTAATGCACACAAAATGCTGTCACGCATCTAGAACTTCAAAAGATAGGCACTTCTATGTTTTGAACAAGGGAATCACCCTTGTTTATATTTTTATCAACAGAGACAAAACAGTCTGTTACACACTTACACCACATCCCCCCAATCCAACATATGAATAAAACGTAGGACATGATCAGTTGATCACACGATTTAAGGTTTGCATGCACAACATACAGACACGCAAGGCTGAAAAGTAACTAAAGCAGAAAATGGGACACGCTAAAACTTCAACACAGCAGACTTAACAACATTCAAAACATTGTAGCTGCCCCACCCCCGTGCTGAGCTCCATATTGCCTCAGTCCAGCACAACAAGAGGCACTTGTTGCTTTTTAAGTATTTAACTGATCCTAAGACGGTAGGTAGCCACAGATGATAGGCCCTTCTTTATAAATTGCTAAATGCGTAGATTATGATGTACTAAACCTACGTAATAGATCTCCAATTCCTCTGAGCATAGCTTTTAGACCTTAGTGGTGAACTTCTAGAACGTAATGATAGCATTCCACTGGGCATAGCATTTCTGGTTGGCTTACTACGGCTCTCTGTAGCATCTCAAATATAACACAAGCATGTCAGGTATCAACGCACAAAATCGATCATTCATGTAGTGTAGAAAACTAGGGGCATTGCATATATTTCTCATTCACGGCTTACTATATAAAATGTTTAAATTACCATGTCAATACAAGTGCACCTAATTTCTCACTGAATCATCAAGATATCATTACTAATCAACAATGACCGTCAGTACATCGCACACATTCTGAAAGTGAACAAAGCAACCATTTAAGCTGATGCATTAGCAGTAAGTGTCCCCCCTCTCTACTTACCTTTATACAAGAGACCAAAATAAGCGGTTTCGGCAGCTTAAGCAAACCAAGTAGGCAGTTAATCAGCCAACTAAGTACATATGCAACCAAATAAACGGCCCAAATGGGCCCTAGATTCTAGTAACGGCGAGTCACGCTAGTCACCACCAATACAGATGCAACCTACACTACATAAATTTAGGTTGAACCCGACAAAGTTATCAACCGCCTGCCCGTTGTTCACCAACCAAATTGCAGCACAATTCAGACCCCACAAGCACACTGCACATCTCTGGTCAACCATTACGCTATCTAAACTCTCGAATATAACACAAGCATGTCAGGTATCAACACACAAAATCGAGCATTCGATCCTTCTTGTAGTGTAGAAAACTAGGGGCATTGCATATATTTCTCACTCACGGCTTACTATATCAAAAGTTTAAATTACCATGTCATAAAATTGCACCTAATTTCTCACTGAACAACAAGACATCATTAGTATCAACAATGAACGTCACACACATTCTGAAAGTGAACTAAGCAACCATTTAAGCTGCCACAAAAGCGGCAAGTATCCTCCTCTCTACTTACCTTTTATATAAGAGACCAAAATAAGCGGTTTCAGCAGCTTAAGAAAACGAAGGAAGAAGTTAATCAGCCAACTAAGCACATATGCAACCACATAAACCGCCCAAATGGGCCCTAGATTCTAGTAACGGCAAGTCACGCCTAGTCACCGCCAATACTTATGCGCCCTACATTACATGAATTTATGTTAAACCCGACAGAATTATCAACCGCTTGCCGTATTCACCAACCAAATTGCAGCACAATTCACGCCGCACAAGCACATTGCACATCTCTGGTCAACCATTTCGTTATCTAAGCTCTAAAGGAACTAACACCTCGGGCTACTACAACACCATTTCAAGAACGGAAATAACATCACGGGGCTGGCGGGCGTGCCGTGGGGTGGGGATACGTACCTAGGGAGGAGCACTTGTTGAAGCCCTCGAGGGTCATGAGGGCGGTGAGGATGAATACGAAGGGCAGGAGGAAGGCGAGGATGAGGACGGTGTGGAAGACGGTGCGGTAGGAGAAGTGGCGCGCGGCGGCCTTGAGCTTCATCAAGTCTAGCAACCCATTGCTACTGGAGATGGTGATGCTCCTCATGCTCGGCGACAGCCGGATCTGCATCCTCGCTCGCCCAGAATCTACCGGCTCCGGCTCCAACAGCGCATTGGGGGCCGCGGCGACCCGCGAGATTCAGAGGCGCCATGTCAGCCCGGCGCCGAAGGGGCAGGAGGAAGCCGCCGGACCGGCCGGATACGGCATTGGCGCGAGGACCTGCTCCCTCTCTCCTCTCAGCGCTCGCCGGGGTACTCTTCTTGATTTCCCCTATGCCCGGATCAAGAAGAAATCTGGGTGGTTTCTTGGCCCGATTCTCCGCGCGCGCGGGCGCGCAAGAACTCGAGGGGGAGTGGAGGGATCGTGCGGGGAGGAATGGAGGAGGAGGGTTTGATCTGGGTTTCTTGGTGAGCTCGGGATTGGGGATTTGGGGGGAGGAAGAGGGGAGGAGAGGAGCAGGGATTTGACCCCGATGAACAGAGGAGAAAGGGAGTCAGATCGGGTCGGAGTCCCGCGTGGTTTGGTTGGGTCAAACACTCAAACCCAAATGGATTGTTCCTTCCGGGAAGCGAAGAAAAATTACTTGGCTAAGTAAGTACTACTCCTACACAATAGACTAGCCCACGTGGTATTCTTAATTTCTTATTAGAATTTTTTTTTGTTCCTAGCAACAATGTAGGTAATAAACAATAATGATTGTAAGTTGTAACCATTAAACAGTGAAAATACATGGTAAAATATGGCAAGAATCGGAGTGATAATTATTTTTTATATTTCCACCGTTAAATCCGTCTGATTAGCTTACACCATTGCGATGAACAATGGTAGAGGACGACATAAGCAAAGTGAAAATTTTGATAATTATTTTTTATATTTCCACCGTTAAATCCATCTGATTAGCTTACACCATTGCGATGAACAATGGTAGAGGACGACAGGAGCAAAGTGAAAATTTTCGTCTATAATATGCAGGCAACGGTGGTAGCGGGCATATGAAAATGTTAAGTAACAGTATGTTTGGTAGGGCTTCGCTCCTTATTTTTCAACTCCCAACTTCTGACTCTCAGAGAATCCACTCTTCTAAGAATCTGGAGTTGACTGACAGAAATGTTTGGTAGGAAGTTGACTCCTAAAATTATAAAAGTGAGGATTTGAGGCAAAAATATCATGTTACCTCTGTTTTTTAACACCTAAGCTATTTGTATCGCACTTTTTTCTATTTGTACACAAATTTTGAAAATTTCTTTACAAATTTCTCAGGACTGATATTGTGTTTGATGTGTAATCTCATAAAGATGACGGCCCAATGGACATAGAAAATAATTCTAGTACGAACGACATTGATATATGAAGATTGAAATTATTTTCTGTTTAACACGATATTGACGAATGAAGATTGATATTCTTTTATGTTTAACATGAGCATATGGACTAGCTTAGCACGTTATTGAATAGTGATCATGGCACTACTATTATTGAATAGCATAAAGAAACACACATTGTGCATAACATCACAGTACAATAATACCAATGACTATTGTGATTGTAAAGGATGGCAATTGGCAAGGTTACAAGGGTGTTATCCATTCTATACATCTTGCATTTCATGTCAATTCAATCACAGTTCGGTTTCAAGGATAAATTCTACAGCCGCAAAGCTCAAAATCATGAAGCTGGAGATCCATCCCATGTGTAGCAAAAACAGAAAAGCTCTGTCTATCTTATTTCTTCAAAAGGTAATCCTTGAAGCCCTTCTCCAGTTCTTCTCCATTGAGATTCTTGCCTATGAACACAATCTTATTGATGCACGGCTCATTTGGTTCCCACATTCTCTCAGGAGATCCCTGGAAAATATCATGCACCCCCTACCCATGGAAAACACACAAGAAATTGAAGCACATGTATACACACACATACAAAAATGGCAGTGCAACATCTAGCGAGTTGCTCAGCTCATTCATGCAATTTTGAAAGATAATTTGTCCAATGTCACACTAGCACACAAGAACAAAAGAAAATTGTTCTAGAATTACCATGACTTGTCACTAAAATTGTGATTCCTACCAACATAAAAAATAAAGGAGCACTGAGCATTGCTCTCCTTTGCAATGCACTAGCAAACTTGTTCTTCTCAGCTTTGCTTCCTTCAAGTCTAGTAGGGGGTGCCCTTCATCAAAATACTGCAATTCAGTAGTATTCATCCACATCAACAAGTAACAACTAGTTGATCTCTCACAGTCAAGAACTAGTAGTACTCACATGAACAAGTAATCAAATTTTGCTAGTTGTTATGTCAGGGGAAAAAAGCATGGAGTAACACAATATGCAGGTTCATCTGTTCACAACAAAAATTAGCACCACCTAGGCATGGAGTAGCACAAAAATTAGCATACAGTACAACGAACCAAAACCAAAGAAATTACTAAAAGCCGAATCTAGGCATCAGTTTATTCTAGATCTAACATAAAAAAAAAAACCACTACAGATTCATCGGTTCAACAATTCATCAGAAATTGACCAAAAAACCACAAGTAGCACCCCCCCAACACACACACACACAAATTATCACTTCATAGAATGCATAAAAAGCAAATTCATTGGTTCATCAGTACGCATTTGCTAGGCAAGGGTGGGGGGGGTGGGGGGGTGGGGTGGTGTCGGTGACCGACAGTGAAGAGGAGAAGAAATGCAAGAAGATGGGGCGGGGGCCTAGGAGGATGCAGTTGTCGATGAACTTTTAGGGTTTGGGGGTGGCGAAACTTAGCGGTGGTGATGGATTTGAAGGGAAATGGCAACGTAGGGGTAAGGGGTGGCACGGATATGAGGGATGTGGAGATGTAGGGGTTAGGGCGACACGCACCTAGAGGGAGGTGGCAGCGTGAGGACGCGGTCAGCAGAGGAGGCCGGTGGCCGAGGAAGAATCTGGTGGCGGTGATAGGGTTGTCGCCAGCTCTCGCCCCTCTGCATTGCTCTCCAGTCGCTCATGCTCTGCTCGACCTGAGGAGAAGGTGTCGAGGCCGAAGGGGTATATCCAGTGGCATTTGCGGGTAATTTCCCAAAACTTCTAGAGGTAGTTTCACTTCTTGCCCGCAACTCCCCACGAGAATCTACCTTAGCGTTGCTCCGAAAAATGCATGTACGAGTTGCTCTGCTCCAGATTCTCCAAAACTGGGAGTAGGGGCGTTTAGTTGGACTCGGACTGCTCCGGTTGAGAATCCGATAGTTAGAGCCCTACTAAACAGGCCTTCAGTCTACATGTGAGAAGATTTGTGCACCAAGTTTTCTAGGCATGAGTCACTAACAGACGTCCTTGCCTCCATGGATGGAGCCAGGAAAATATAATGAGAGGACCAATTAATAACATTTTTGCATTGAAGGGGCAAATACAAATTTGCTGCTATTTGTCTAGCAAATCCATGTGTGCACAAGGGATTGCATGGAGTATGAGGGGGGCTCGCAGGGACGAAGCCAGGAATTTTTTACCCAGGGGCTATATGATGAAAACTAAACATCGAGAGATGCCAAATATAAATGTTTTGATATTCTACATAAACAAATTAAAAACTAGATAGAGAAATTCATGAACCATAGGGGGCTAGGACTCCCACTAGTCCCCTGCCTCTGTCCCTGAGGCTAGGGCTACCCCTAGCACCCATGTCTCTGTCCTGCCTCCGTCGCTGGGGCTAGGGCTACCCCTAGCATCTATGTCTCTCCTGCTTACCTCTAAATATCACCGTAGAGCGACATGTTATATGGAATTACTAAGTATTGCACTCCATTATTATAGTGGTTCTCAATATTCATCTACATATTCCAAATTCCTACGCTAGATTGCTAGGTGAACGAGAATTGAGAGAAGCCGGCAATGGGCAGTCGTGGAGCACTCAGTCTCCTAACAACGATGGCAACCTAGTCTTTAAGGTCCATCCATCGCCAACCATGGAAAACATAGGAGTAGTTATTTTGCTTGATGCGCTCACAATTTTTGACTTTTTTCAGTTAAGCCCCCTTAAATTTACCCATAATCCGAATTTACCTTAGAACACATAATCCTAAGTAATTATTTGGAATTACTTTCTAACCTGACACAAGAGATAAGTCAAGATACGCACAGATCAGACATGTTGTTCCTATTGGTCCATGGTTTTGAAGACGTAAACCTAACACTAACAGCCCATGTGTTCTTCATGTGACCTTTTATAAAACAGGTAATTAAGGTTGGCACTAGATCATCAGCTCATCACATGCCTCGCCGTCAGAATTGAATTACTTGGAGCAACCTATGCACAGAATAAGCTTCCAAAGCTGCTGTACACTGACAATGGGCATCCATTCCTTTCTGCATTTGGGGAGTAATTAAGCTGCATTGCATTTCCTGCATGCATTGGCAGTGCAACAGGCACAAATACTTCACTGATTCTTATAGAGTGGTGGACAAGGCTGGAAAAGCCAAGCCATTTTGGTCTACTTTTTCAACTTATAGAGTGGTGGACAAGGCTGGAAAAGCCAAGCCATTTCGGTCTACTTTTTCATCTTTCCTTCTTCTGTCAAATACTAGCAGTAAGATGCTTAGGATCGTTCAAAGACCATAATACTGACATAAAATGGTATCTCGACTTCCTTTTCTGTTCTTTTTCTTTCTATAAAGTAGCTAGAGCTAACAACTCTAAATAAGCTTGTTTCAACATATTTAGTGCCTTGTTAACTACCGAAATTTGACAAGGAAGCAAGAGCAAAAGAGAGAAATTGCAGCACATTATCGCAAAAAGCATGGATGCAACCGAAATTGCCACACTCGGTTTCAGAATCGAAGTGGCAGCAAAATATGCCTAGCATAAAAAGGGGCCAACTGATCACAAAAATCGCATCATATTTACTAGGGATGGGAGATATTCGGGGTGGTTTGAACCGCCCCGAACCCATGCAGACCATATCCGAGTTTGGGGGCGACGGGCCGACCCAAATGACACGGGTAGGATGGAACTAATGGTCTGTTGGTTCTTATGGATCGCCCCCTTGTTATTTGCTAATTGTTAATATACAAAGAAACCAATTACCATATTGTCGTAGGGGCAGCCTACCGACCCCACCAACCTAGCGAAACAGTGTCGAGGCTACAGCAAATACCCTGAAGAGGGTCCGAAACCTGCGAAGGGTCAACTAAGGAAGCCTCCACTGAAGCCTCCGGAGGGTCTCCCGAGGGGTACAGAAGGTATCCCGAGGGTGATCCGAAGCCTCCGGAGGTTCTCCCGATGGGTACAGGAGGTACTCCGAGGGTGATCCGAAGCCTCCGAAGGGTCTTCCGAAGTAGCAACCGAAGGAGGCTCAAAGAGCATTCGAAGGGTATTCGGAGGAGATCCAGCCGGAGGAAAGAAAAGAGACAGGTGGACCAGAAGCTAAACATAGGGGTAGGAAAGGAGCCTGCAGTCCCTATACTAGTGGTACTTTTGTAGGGGTGCTCATGTATCCTGCCATTTTGTCTATAAATAAACATCCACCCCCATGTAATAGCTAAGGGTTTTTCAAAGCAATACACAGTACATCTTCATATACTATACACTTTTTCTGACAATCTGTCCCCTCTTTGAGGACTCTTCGAACATTCCGAGCGTACTAGGGGTCCCCCCTCTTTCACTGTCTGGCCTTTTGCTACGACAGTTGGCGCCTTCTGTGGGGACGGCAGGAAAGTCGCGAAGCACAAACTTCGAGCTCAAGCATGGCACCACGGAAGAAAACCAAGTCCAAAACCTCGGCGGCCGAAGTAGCCGCGGCGACCGCAGCACCCAGCACCCTAAGGGCGAAGCGAACTAGAACCTCCGCAGCGAAGGCACCCCTCGCCCCGCAAGCGGAGGAGGAAGCAAACAATTCCACACAAGGAGCAGGCCAGCCCGCCGTGGAAGCAGGTGCAAGTCAAGAATCGTTTGTAGCATTGCAGCAGGAGTTGGCAGATCTTCGTCGGGAGATGGCAATCCTCCGACACCCACCGACTTCACCCGTTCCAGTCGGCGCAGCGGAGGCAATTCCCGAGCCTCCCGCCCCATTGCTCCGGGGGGATCCCAACTCCCCGTTGAGCGTGGGGTTGGAGACCGCCCGCTGGCCGTAAGGGTTCAAGATGCCGGAGATCACACCATTCCATGGGTGCACCGACCCTTCGGGATTCCTCCGAGTTTATTAAAACCGCGGTGGAGGCCGCCGGAGGTGATGACACTACAAAAGCGAAGAGCGTCACCCTCGCCCTTAGGGGCGTAGCGCTGACGTGGTTCTTCACCATCCCCCCGCGCTCCATCTACTCGTGGGAGCAGTTGCGAGACCTCATCAGAAATAACTTTCAAGAAAACTACACAGAACTCAAGGATGCGGGGCATCTTTTCGCAATAAAACAGGCACCAAGTGAATCCCTCCGCAGTTTTTTCAGAAAGTTCGAGATGTCAAGTGCTAGGTAAAAGGCGTCAACGAAACCACCGTCATAAATGCCGCCACATGCGGGCTCCAGAATGGACCCCTCTTAGAGAGATTGGCGCGCAAACCCGTCCGCACGGTGACGGAGCTCTTCGACAAGATGGAAGAGTACGCCCGAGCGGAGGAAGACAGTGTTCGAAGAAGAACGCTCACCACCTCCGCTCCAGGCCTAGCACCCTCGAAAGAAGCGTCTGCCACCACCTCAGCCAGGACGTCCGCCAAGCCACGAAGCAATGACTTCCGGCAAAAGGGCAAGGGAGTCTACTACGTGGATGGCGCGCCAAACCCCGAAGGAGGGCGATGCGGAGGTCGCTGGGGTTGAGGCCGCGGGCGAGGACGCGGGCAAAATTTCGGGCGCCAACCGGACAACCGCTCCGAAGGACCTGCACCCTTTTGCGACCTTCATGGTGAAGGCACGCATACCACCAACGAGTGCCGTACAATTGCAGCCATGCAGGACTACATGCGCCGCAAGCAGCAGCCATCAGAGCCCAATAATAAAAGAGGAAGCGACAATCGACTCCTCGCACCACCACCAAGACCCCGCATAGAAGGAAGCCACCCCGAGCACCACCAGAGGATCATCAATATGATCACCGGAGGGTCTTCGCTCGGAGTAGCATCAAAACGACAGTGCCAAGCATACGCCCGACAGATTCACCACCTCGCGGCGTTCCCTGCATCCAGCCACCCAAAATACTCCGAAATCCTAATCTATTTCGGCCCAGAAGACGCTTAAGGAGTGTATTTTCCGCATCAAGATCCCCTCGTCATTTTCGCTAATATAGCGGACTTCGAGGTCAAGCGCGTCCTCATGGACAGAGGAAGCTCCGCGGACCTCCTCTTCGTGCAGGCCTTCGACAAAATGATGATCCCTCGGGATCGCTTGTCACCCCCAGGCATTCCATTGATAGGCTTCGGAGGGAAGCCTGTAACAACCTTAGGTCAGATTACCCTCAATGTCACCTTTTGTGATGGCTACACAACCAGAACCGAGGCCGTCACATTTGATGTTGTCCAAATGCAGTACCAGTACAACGTCTCCTTGGCAAAGCAGCATTGAACTCTTTCGGAGCCATTGCGCACCACAACTACCTATGTATGAAGATTCCCGCACTAGAAGGCGTCATCACCGTGCGAGGAGGCCAAGACCTAGCAAGACAAATCGAGCTCCAGTTATTATCACCAGCCTGACATGTCCACACTATCGAGCAACACAGCAACGAGCAGCCAACTAGCCCTTTGGCAAAGTGGGCACCAAAGACGAAGCCCCATGGCGAGCTCCGGAAAGTCCCATTAGATGATGACTCCCTAGACAGGACAGTTTCACTGGGGGCCCAGTTGCCAACAGAAACGCATAACGCCATACTCAAGGTACTTCGCAACAACAAGAACGTCTTCGCTTGGAGCCCTGAAGACATCCCCGGCATAGCAAGAGCAAAAATTGAGCACCGCTTAGCCCTCCGAAGCGATGCACCACCCAAGAAGCAAAAACTGCGACGCATGTCTGCCGAAAGGTTGGAAGCAGCGAAGAAACAAATCACTAAGTTGTTAAATGCCGGAGTCATTCGTGAAATCAAATACACGAAGTGGCTCAGCAACCCTGTTCTCGTCCAAAAAAGAAGACAAATGGAGCATGTGCGTTGACTACACGGAGCTCAACAAAACATGCCCCAAAGACGATTTCCCTCTACCACGCATTGACCAGCTAGTCGATGCCACTTCGGGCTGCGAGCTGATGAGTTTCCTCAACGCTTACTCCGGATACCATCAGATACTCATGGCCAAGGAAGACGAACCGAAGACAGCATTCATCACCCCGTAGGCACATATTGCTATACCCGCACGCCCTTCGGGCTCAAGAATGCGGGCGCGACCTTCACCCACCTCATCTCTAGAGTCTTAGCTGGACAGCTTGGTCGCAATGTAGAAGCCTACGTTGATGACATAATGGTCAAAAGTGGGTTGGCAGATGTGCACACGAAGGACCTGCAAGAAACCTTCGCAAACCTTCGTAAGGATGGAATCAAGCTTAACCCAGAGAAGTGTGCCTTCGGCGTTAAGGCAGGAAAACTTCTAGGATTTCTAGTGTCCGAGAGGGACATCGAGGCCAACCCCGAAAAAATAAGGGTCGTCTAGGAGATGAAGCAACCTCACAATGCCCGCGAAGTACAAAAACTTATAAGCCGGCTGGCAGCCCTTAGCCGGTTTCTTTCCCGCTCGGCAGAGAAGTCTCTTCCATTCTTCAAGACACTCCACGGAATGGAGCCGTTCCGGTGGACCGAAGACTGCCAGCACGCATTCGAAGAACTCAAACAGTACTTGACCCAGCTGCCAAGCCTTACATGCCCGAAGCAAGGAGCAGATCTCCTACTTTACCTCGCCGCCTCATCATTAGCAGTAAGCGCGGTCCTTATCCAAGACGACAATGGCCAGCGCCCAGTCTATTACGTCTCTGAAGCACTCCAAGGTGCAAAAACCCGATACACAGAGCTCGAGAAGCTTGTGTACGCCTTGCTCATGGCCTCGCGGAAGCTCCGCCACTATTTCCTAGCGCACACCATCATCATCCCCACTTCCTACCCCCTAGCTTTGTTGCTGCGAAGCAAAGATGCCACAGGACGAGTAGGAAAGTGGGTCGTCGAGCTCGCACCCTTCAACATTACCTTCGTCGCCAGGACAGCCATTAAATCGCAAGCTCTAGCAGACTTTGTTGCTGAGTGGACACCAAACAGCGAAGACCACACCCTCACTCATGTCGAAAACCCGTGGACAATGTACATTGACGAATCATGGTGCTGCGCCGGAGCCGGAGCGGCAACCATTCTGGTCGCTCCGGACGGGCACACCGTAGCCCACTCAGCCCGCCTCGCCTTCCCAACAACAAACGATGCCTCCGAGTACGAGGCGCTGCTACTGGGCCTCCGCAAAGCGAGGGCACTGGGAGCAAGGCGAATACTTATCAAAAGCAACTCCAGACTAGTAGCGGGTCATTTTGACAAATCATTCATCACTAGAGATCCAAAAATGGTAAGTTATCTCGCCGCGGTCCGCAAAGCCTCAACCTACTTCCTCGGCCTAACAGTACAAGCCATACCTCGAAGCGACAACAAAGAAGCAGACAGACTGGCAAAGATGGTTAGCTCTGGCCAACACCCTTCGCTAGATGTCTTTCACGAGTCTTGACGAAACATTAATTTGCCTTTCGAAGCACAAGGGGTGCAGAACGAAGAACATGGGTCATACCGATGCACAAGGGCTCGCCGAGCACATATGGTGTCACGCAGCGTGCTCCAAGTGGCGGAGGCCGACTGACGAGACGTTATCATCAAGTACCTTGCTGGAGAAGAACCAGAAGATGAAGCCGAAGCAAAGCGCCTCCAGCACAGAACCAGAAACTACCATATCCTAGGCGGATAGCTTTACAAGGGGGTGGTCTGCGCCCCTTACTTACGATGCCTATCTCGGGAAGAAGGCCAAGCCTTCCTTAAAGAGATCCACGAAGGATTATACGACACACATCAGGCACCTTGAAGCATCGTTGGCAAAGCATTTCGCCAAGGATTTTACTGGCCCACAACGCTCCGAGATGCCCAAGACCTCGTTCAACGCTGCCAAGGGTGCCAATGGGCCAGCAGGCAACCCAAAGCCCCCTCTCTCCCGCTCCAGCCTCTGCCACCAGTGTGGCCCTTCGTGAGATGGGGACTTGACGTCATCGGACCATACCCCACTACAAGGGGTAGCTTGCGCTTCGCATTTGTTGCCATCGAATATTTCTCAAGATGGGTCGAAGCAGAGCCGGTTGCAAAAATCACTTCCGCGGCAGCACAGCGGTTCATTTGCAGAGCCATAATTTGCCGGTACGGAGTACCGTGTGACATCGTCACAGACAACGGGACCCAGTTCAACTCATCAGCCTTTCAAGCATTCTGCCAAAACCTAGGCATCACAATATGCTTCGCATCAGTAGGGAACCCCGAGGCTAACGGAGCAGTCGAGCGCGCCAACGGCAATCTGCTAGAAGGCCTAAAGAAGCGCCCTGTCGGACTCCCGAAGGGAGTATGGCCAGAAGAACTCCAGAAGGCCCTGTGGGCAATGCGCACATCCCCAACAAGAGCCACGGGCTTTTTACCGTTCAAACTCCTCTTCGGTGACGAAGCCATGACCCCTGCAGAATTCACCGCAAAGTCTCTCCGAGCAATATCCGAACCAGACCCGGCAGAGAGGCATACCTCCCTCGATCTCCTCGAAGAGCACCGAGTCCAAGCAATCACAACCATGTCCAAGTATGGCGACGAGTAGCCCGGGCATACAACCAGAGAGTCAAGATCCGCCCCTTAGAACCAGGTGATATGATCCTAAAGCGAATCGCAAACCCCACAGCTACGGGCAAGCTAGAGACCAAATGGGAAGGACCCTACATCGTCACCAGCAACACCCGCGCCGGTACCTTCCGCATTGCTACACTAGAAGGAGAGCAGCTGGGTCACACCTGGAACGCAAAGACCCTCCGCAAATACTATCCCTAACATTGTAAAACCGGCTGCGTCTGGCAAATAGCCCTGCTATCGCTAGAAGCGGAGTGGGCATGTACAAAAACAAGTTGTAAATGCTCACACCTTTTTGCTCCCTTTCAATAAAAAAGCATCAAGAGGCTACAATGAAACGCTGCACACCGATGCCTCTCGCAGGCATGAGTGTATAAACAAAGACACCGCGCATAGCCTTCGGCCCCGGTGCACACCGATGCCTCTCGCAAGCATGAGTGTATAAACAAAGACACCGCGCATGGCCTTCGGCCCCGGTGCACACCGATGCCTCCCGCAGGCATGAGTGTATAAACAAAGACACCGCGCATGGCCTTCGGCCCCGGTGCACACCGATGCCTCCCGCAGGCACGGCTGTATAAAATAACCCCTCGCACATGGCCTTCGGCCTCGCTGCAGGCCAATCATATCAATAATAACGATCGCCCTGACGACGACGACGCGCAATGTGAACCCCAGTACGGTGTGGTCCGAAGACCAAAATGCACCGCGGGGGATGGCATCGTCCTCGCAATAAAGTTAGGGCTCCTTGGAGCCATATCTGAAAAAGTATGGGGGACGACGCGAGGCTTCGCCTCCCCCTCGCAAAAAAAATAATTTATAGAGTTAGGGCTCCCCGGAGCCCTATCTAAAAAATATGGGGGATGGCGCGAGGCTTCGTCTCCCCCTCGGAAAAAAATATATAGAGTTAGGGCTCCCCGGAGCCCTATCTAAAAAAGTATGGAGGACGGTGCGAGGCTTCGCCTCCCCCTAAAAAAAATAGAGTTAGGGCTCCTCGGAGCCCTATCTAAAAAAGTATGGGGATGGCGCGAGGGCCGCCTCCCCCATAAAAAAAAAGAGTTAGGGCTCCCCGAGCCCCATCTAAAAAGTATGGGGGATTCGCGAGGCCGTCGCCCCCCATAAAAAAAAATATAGTTAGGGCTCCCCGGAGCCCTATCTAAAAGAGTATGGGGGACGGCGCGAGGCTTCGCCTCCCACTCGCATATATATATATATATATATATAGAGAGAGAGAGAGAGTTAGGGCGAGCCCTATCTAAAAAAGTATGGGGACGGCGTGAGACTTCGCCTCCCCCTCGCAAAAAAAATATATAGAGAGAGTTAGGGCTCCCCGGAGCCCTATCTAAAAAAGTATGGGGGACGGCGCACGCCTCACCACGGTTCTTTTATTACACTCTACATAACAGATACACACATACAAGGGATCGCTCGAAAAAGCAATCTACGAAACAATACAGTACACATCAAGTCACAACAACAGTACAACTCATTACTCGTTACAGGCCACACAACGCAGCACGACCATAACACACCTCTAAGGGACAAAGTCCCACTCCTCTCGGCGGGTAGCCCATTCCAGAAGCTCCTCATCCGAGGCATGAGCAGCCACCAAAGCCGCATACTCCCTCGCGGTAGCCACGTCCTCAGGTGTTTCGGAGGAGCTAGTCGAACACTCCACGGAGGCCCGGGCCTGCGAAGGTCCGCCAATAGCAAACACCGCACCCCTGCGCTCTGAGAAAGCCCGGATCTCCTCCTGCACCTTTGCAGCATTCCGTGCACTAAACCGGAAGAAGCTTTCATTAAGCCCGCAGGATTAGCCTTCTTCCAACGTTGCCACTTAGCACCATGGCATATAACACCCCGGTAGCAAACACGCAAAGGCCATTTTGATAAAAGAGTCCATTCATCTTTCGAAGGACACGTAGGAACAGAACTCTTAATCTTATGCCCCACGGGCGACCAAGGACCCCGTTGCGCAGTACGCTTAAACAAACATCGTTCAACCTGTGTAGAGGCGAGGCGCAACTTCAAGATAGCAATCAACACCAAAGTATTTTCTATTTAAAAAACAGAGGTCGTTACACAAAAAGAGGACAACCTCCGCACAAAATACAAAGGCGGCTCCGATAAAACAACAAACAAAAACAGAGCATGCCATCTGCAAAATATCCAACTCCTATCACTCTAAACAGCAAGCGGGGGGTTCACACCTTGTCTCCGTGAGTGGACCCCCGCTTGCCAGCCTTGGGAACATCCTCCACAGCTTTCCCCTTCTCTTGACAGGCCTGGGCAATTCGGAATGACCCCTCGGCAGCTTCATGTTCGCGATTCATCCAAAAGTCCTGCTGCAAGACTCTACTCGCCTTCCGAATCCGAGGATGCGCAGCAACAACCTCCTCCGCGGTAGCCACGGGAACGCAGCCAGTGGCAACCCCATCTAGGTGAGCACATCCTGCCTTGTCAAGGGTCGCCAACCAACTAACCCTCGCACAGTGGTCACCATAAGCACGAGCAGCAGGCACGCAAGCTTCGCAACCACGTCGAAGGCGCTCCATAGTAATATGCATCTCGGTAGGCGGTGGCTCCTCTCAAGTAATCTGGCACCAACCGCCAAAGCACCCTCCTGAGCCTCCATGCATTCCCAAGCAGACTGGCCAATAGTAGTGGATAGCTGCTTCTCATATTTGATATCCTCTTCAAGAGAACCACGGACAGCTCGCAAAACTTTCACTTCCTCCTGAAGGGAAGTGCGCTCCTTGTTGGCATCTGCCACTTCGCTTCGAAGTGTAGCACGCTCCGACTACACCTTCGAAACCTTCGACTCTAAACCCTTAATTTTCTCAAGAAGGGTCTCCTGCTCGAAATTCAGAACCTCGTTCCGAGCATGCTCCGCATCGAGACTTTTCTAAATTTCCCCATACGCCTGGGTGACATCAAGCTTGAGGGCTTGAGACAACATCAAAGTCTGCACGTAAACCAAAATATCACACACCAAAAATAGAAGGGATATCAAATACGCGTAGTGTCAAGCCTTACCCTCGCAGCATTTGCCTCAATGCCGGCAAACAGATCTTTCATCGAGGCGTCCTCAAAACACCCAAAGACAGATGAAGGCGCGGTAAGTCAAGAATCGCCTGTTCGCAGAAGAAGAAGATTGGTCAGAACCTCGAAATCGCCAAGGCACAGTCGGCCCAAATTCATCGCGCTAACAACGGAGGTCGCGCGCAAAACCGCAGGGTCCGGATCAGAACCCGTCGCCGCACGACCCTCCGAAGCCTCCTCGACCTCCTCATTACCACCATCCTCGCTTGAAACTAAACAATCAAAATCTTTAGTACCAGCAAATATGCGCCGAATTCAAATTAAATAAGGAAAGCTTACTCACCAATTTCCACCTCAAGCGAGGCAGGCGCGCCACCAGAGACTTCGACGTTGCCTCCATCACCGCACGACCGAATTCCACCACTGGAAGACTCCGTCGCATCCAAACGAGGATAACGAAATATTTGTTTCCCCTCTTGAGACTAGCTGTAGATTTGATCGAGGGACTACTTGTTGTAGGTTGTGGCCACAAGTTTTTTCGTCCAGTTGTTCATCACCATTTTGTATTTGTCGTACGTGAGTTAGTAGTGCTTGCGTCAGTTCAAAAAACAAAAAACAGCCTTGCTGATTAGTCGTGTGCTGATTAGTAGTTGGCCATGAGAACAAACAAAAGAAAGAGAGAGAAAAATGCAAATGATATGTCCCAAATATTCCAACTTGTTTTGAGCAAAACTGCACTTAGTTCTCTTAACCACCAACTAATGTTTTCTTAGAATTTCAAATACCATAGCCAATTGTTGTGCATGATCTGTTAAATCTTTGCTATAAACTAAAATATCATCCATAAAGACTAAGACAAATTTTCTCATGTAAGGAGCAAAAATTGAATTCATAAGGCATTGAAATGTGGTAGGAGCATTGGTTAACCCAAAGGGCATAACCATAATTGAAATTGTCCATTAATGAGGGCATCCCTATCACTCCATCTTCTTCTCCTCCTACACAAGCGCATGGTGACGATATTATAGTAGACTTGCCTCCGGGACCTATTGAAGGATCATGGGTAGACTACGATAGCACAAAACAAATTTTCTACCGCGCAACCAAGGGACATCCGCTAGTAATAGATCACGTGATTACCACTAGACGCGCTGACTCGTAGCAGAAGTAGAGTCAACGTAGCGAGTTGATGCAGTCGTAGTCATACTCGCCACGCGTCTTCTCCTTCGGCTCCGATGATCGTCACGAGTTACAGATCGTCCTAGTGCTGATGCTTCGCAACAACACCTCCAAGGTATCCATACGTACGGGGCAAGGATACCACGTGCTGGAGTGCTAGCACCAACAGCGTGGTTGAGGAAGGCGTAGCTATTAGGTTTTCGAGATTCTTTGAAAGATTACTACACCCCATGCCACTGCCCCTCTATTTATAGGCATCCACGACGGGTCTCGAACTTGAGGCCCATTAGGAACTCATGGCCAACAAGAATTCGGATCACCATCCAAATCAAATCCTAGCCCTTTAAGTGTGTGACCCTATAGGTTCATATGTGATCGATTGTGACTCAGAAACTCTTTTCTGACCACGAGTCATTAGCGGTACCTAGCAACACATAACGATTCCCGAACACACTAGAATATATCGGACGAACCTTAATGCAATATGATCTATGACCAAGTCTTTATCACTTACGACCAGCTCGTATCTAGTCACGATAAGTCCAAACTTAGTTACGACTAGGTCGTAAGGAGACTCCTTACGACCAGTTAGTGATTATGTTTGACCAGTCTACGACCAGCTCGTATCTCCATACGACCAGTATTCGACCATCTTCGAGACGTCCTATTGGACCTCCTTGACAGGTTTCTCCAGGATCACTCCTGGACCACTCTCGGACCATTCCAATCAGAGGAGGTCCTAGGCAGAGGAGGTCCTAGAAAGCTATTATCCCTACACGCGAAGAAAGGATATTAGCTGTACTATCTGGTCGAACTGAACGACCTGTTTGTGTGTTATCCCTTTGCCTCACGACATTTGGTTGAACTCCAGGTGAGATTATTTGTCATCCATGGACTGTTCAATACTTTCTCGATCAAGTGTCGAATAACTTCATGTGATCGACACTTCGACTGCTAGTGGCATGGCCATACACTTTATTTATCCGATCATAACGAGGGGCCTAGAGACATCTCTCCTGTTATGTTAGGAGGGGCAAATCCCATATCCGACCAGTCACATCCCTCCGCACATTTCATAGCATACTCGAAAGCTATCTTTATAACTACCCAGTTACGAGTAGCGTTTGGCAACCCCTAAAAGTGCTATTACACATGTAGGAAACCATACTGATCTCAGGTCTAAGGATTACACATCAACATTGCTTGAGACCAATTGATGACATACGAAATCATAACAATCTCAACAGTGTCTCAAGGTGGGTCAAACCAACACCATGTTCTCTAACATGTGTCCATATTATTGGTTTGATATCTCCATATCTATGACCTATGAAACATAGTCATCAACCAATACATATGCTAGTCTATTCATATGTGTTCTTATATGTTTTCGACTAGTGAACGTTTAAGAATAATCATCGCAGAAATACAGAGTTTTACAATCAAGTCACATACTTGATAATAAATATTAACGATATTATTCTAGGAACAAGATAACATATTATTCAATGTTATGAACATAACAAAATATAATCATCTCTATGATTGCCTCTAGGGCATATTTCCAACAGTCTCCCACTTGCACTAGAGTTAATCATTTAAGTATCTAATATCGATAGCTCTTGTGTGCGCCTCATGCTTTGGCTGTATGAGAGGCTTTGTCAACGGATCAGCAATATTTAAATCCGTATGAATTTTGCATATCTTAACATCTCCTCTATCCACCAATTTGCAAATAAGATGATAACGCCTGAGTATATGCTTAGACTTCTGATGGGATCTAGGCTCCTTAGCATGCGCAATGGCTCCATTATTGTCACAATAGAGATCCATTGGGCTCGAGGCACTCGGAACCACACCCAACGCAGCAATGAAATTTCTTATCAAAACATCTTCTTTTGTAGCTTCAGAAGCCGCAATGTACTCGGCCTCCGTCGTAAAATCAGCAACCGTCTCTTTCTTGGAACTTTTCCAGCTCACTGCTCCTCCATTCAAAATGAATATAAAACCAGATTACGAATGATAATCATCTTTGTCGATTTGGAAGCTTGCATCGGTGTAACCATTTATAACGAGCTCTTCATCACCACCATAAACTAGGAACGCATCCTTAGTCCTTCTTAAGTACTTAAGAATGTTTTTCACACCGTGTCCAAATGACCTTCATCGATCGACTTGGTATCTACTGTAACACTTAGAGCATATGATACATCTGGTCGAGTACATATTATGGCGTACAAGATAGATCCAATAGCTGAAGCATATGGAATACCATTCATACGGTCTCGCTCATCAATTGTTGAAGGACACTGACTCTTGCTAAGACTTATGCCATGTGACATAGGCAAGAACCCTTTCTTGGCATCCTTCATGTTGAACCGAATCAACATCTTGTCAATATAAGTACTTTGGCTTAATCCAATTAGCCTTCTTGATCTATCTCTATAGATCTTTATCCCTAAGATATATGCTGCCTCTCCTAGGTCCTTCATAGAAAAACTATTTTTCAACGATGCCTTAACGGATTCCAGCATAGAAATGTCATTCCCAATCAATAATATGTCATTCACATATAAGATTAGAATAACAAGCGCGCTCCCACTAACCTTCATGCAAGCACAATATTCTTCTTTGTTCTTGACGAAACCAAACCTTTTGATCTCCTCATTAAAATGTATATTCCAACTCTAAGATGCTTGCTTCAACCCATAAATGGACTTTTGAAGTTTGCACACTTTACTAGCATTCTTTGGATCGACAAAACCTTCAAGCTATGTTATGTACACATCCTCATCTAGGTTTCCATTAAATAAAGCCGTTTTGACATTCATTTGCCATATCTCATAGTCGAAATATGCAGCAATAGCTAGAATGATCCGTACAGATTTAAGCATCGCTACTGGTGAGAAAGTCTCATCGTAGTCAACTACTTGAACTTGTCGAAACCCTTTTACGACTAGTCGAGCTTTATGAATGTGAACATTTCCATCCATGTCAATCTTTTTCTTATAGATCCATTTGCACTCAATGATTTTAACACCATCAAGTGGATCAACCAGGTTCTAAACCTGATTGTCTCTCATGGAGTCTATCTCAGATTTCATGGCTCCAAGCCATTTCTCAGAGTCTGGGTCCATCATCGCTTCCTCATAAGTCTTAGGCTCATCATTATTCAATAATATTACGTCATGCCCATACCTTATAGGCAATTGACGTGGCCTTTTAGATCTACGTGGGGCTGATGCCTCATCTACAGGTTTAACAATATTTTGTTTATCCTGTAGAGGTTCAGTAGGAGTTGAAACACTTTCAGACGTTTCCCGAATTTTTTCGAGTTGAACCTTTCTCCCACTGACTCCTTTTGAAAAAACTCTTTCTCCAAAAAGACACCATTTTAGGCAACAAAAACTTTGCCTTCTTCTCGGTTGTAGAAATAATATCCTTTGGTTTTCCTAGGATATCCTATAAAAAGCATTTATCTAACTTGGGTGTGAGTTTATCAGATGTCAAACGTTTAACATAGACATCACATCCCTAAATCTTTAGAAAAGACAAACTAGGACTCTTCCCAGTCCACATCTCATATGGTGTCTTATCTACTGATTTAGATGGTACCCTATTTAAAGTGAAAGCGGCAGTTTCTAGAGCGTAACCCCAAAAAGACAATGGCAGATCTGATTGGCTCATCATTGATCGAACCATGTCCAATAAGGTCCGATTACCCCGCTCGGACACCCCATTCCATTATGGAGTGCCCGATGGTGTAAGCTGTGGAACAATTCCATATTGCTTCAAATGATCACCAAATTCATGGCTCAAAAATTCACCCCCACAATCAGATCGTAAAGATTTAATTGTCTTACCAAGTTGATTCTGTACCTCACTTTGGAACTCCTTGAACTTTTCAAAGGATTCCGACTTGTACCTCATTAGATAGATATATCAATATCTACTATAGTCATCGGTGAAAGTAATGAAGTACTGAAAACCACCTCTAGCTGTCGTGCTCATTGGTCTACACACATCAGTATATATGAGTGCCAACAAGCACTACTACAAAAAGGCTAATACTGGACGCCTCATCACAGATGGTTGACCAAAACCGTCTGTATTAAATACAATCACAGACGATTTTGGTTTAGCGACCGTCTATGTTACTAGCAGCGCTAAAAACCGTCTGTGAAGAAGTAATATCACAGACGGTTCGTGTTGAAAACCACCTGTGAAGTACCACAGACGGTTCTAAACAAGAACCATTTGTGATACTTCACAGGCGGTTTTTAACATGAACCGTCTGTGACTTTCTGTCCTCATCACAAACAGTTTGTATTAAAAACTGTCTGTGATAAGTATTTCTGATTTTACCAAACTCTCTGATTTTACCATGACATGAAATCGCAATCCTCTGCTGCGGTATGGTTTGGCAGGGCGATGGCTTGCCACGACAGGGCCTGGCAAGGGCGCAGCATAGGATTGGCTGCCCAAACCCTACCACGGCACCCAATCCTCTGCCGCAGTAGGGTTTGGCAAGGCGACGGCTTGCCGCGGCAGGGCTTGGGAGGGGCGCGGCATAAGATTGGCTGCCCAAACCCTACTACGGCACCCATTCCTCCATCGCGATAGGGTTTGGCAGGGCGACGGCTTCTGCGGTAGGGTTTGGTAGGGCGATGGCTTGTCGCGGCAAGGCTTGGTAGGGGCGCGGCATATGATTGGCTGCCCAAACCCTACCGCAGCACCCATTCCTCTGTCGCGGTAATGTTTGGCAAGGCGACGACTTGCCGCGGCAAGGCTTGGCAGGGGTGCCACGGCAGGGGCGCCACAGCAGGGGCGCGACAAAGGATGGGTGAAGAATCTAGTCCCGCCATTATATGTTAATGGAATATTTTGGTGACTAATGACAAATGTATTTGTGAGACTAACACTTTCATTGATATACTTATTGCTTAGTCTTAGTTGGATAAAAAGGTGAAAATAAAAAAGGTATGCATTCGTCATCATAATCTTATATCTTGTTGCATTCCTCAAATCCAAAATATAGGTTGAACTCCACTAAAAGTATAACTTGAATATGTGCATATGTTCTCATTATACATTCAGGTATGCATACATCTAGAGGGAGTTCACTCTATGTTTTGTGGTTTCATTAGTATTGATCCATATTCCTTTATCCACAAATACTAAGGATCTTTGCTTTGAAACATATCATGTGAGTATACAAAACTTGTGTAGTTTATACATACTCATATTTATCTACATTCAATTACTTGAAATTGTGATGGTTGTCATCAATTACCAAAGAGGGAAAGATTAGAATATCTTGTCCCACTATTATGAGATAATGGTATGTTGTGGTAATTAATGACAATCATGTTGTGGGACTAATGTTTTCCATGAGTTGGATGAATAGGTTATGTCCCATGATGAAAGAGACTTTGGATGATATCATGAGTTGATTATCATCAAGTCAAGGTTCAAGAGTAAAGGATGCATCATGTGTTGATGAACATCAAGAACTTGAAGAAAAGGAAATCATCGTGTGTCGATGATGTTCAAGAAAAGGAGATGATCATGAGTTGATCATCAAGTCAAAAGAAGAACCATCATGTGTTGATGGTGGTCAAGTAAAGAATGCATACCAAGTCAAGGACCCGGACTTGATGTGAAGATGTGCGTCATCAAGCTTCAAGTGCTTGTGCAAGGCAAAGGTATGACTAGCTGGGGCTAAGGATTTGTTCCTAGTCTTTTACCGGTCTTGGTGTTTGGTTGGAAGACCGGACTGCTAGTATAGGTTGCCGTACTATTAAGAGGGGTCTTGACTAGTAGCTTGAGTTAGTCATGTGTTGATAGCTCATTGTGTTTGCTCTAGCTCTTGTTAGCATATCACCAATATTTACGAATGTGTTTTGCAAATAGTTGAGGCTCATGTATAATCCTTGTAGCATGTGACTTTAGTTTGTGAATGTGTTTTGCAAACGGGTTTAGTCCATGTACCTTATTCCTTGTGGCATTGATTCTAAAAATTGGTAAATGTGTTTTGCAACTTGTTGAGAATCTTGCCTTTAACCTTGTGTGCATCTTGCATCAATTGGCAAATGTATTTTGCAAATTGAGTTGATGCAAAGATCAAAATCTGTTTTTTAGCTTTGGTTGCAGTGGGCGGTCTGACCGCCCATATCAACGGTCTGACCAGTTGTGTATCGGTCTGACCGGCGTGTTTGGAGCGGTCTGACCGGCCGTTCTTCACCGCAAAGGTTTTGCGGTAGTACCGCGCTTGTTTACGGTACTACCGTTGTGCGGTTGTTCCGATATTTTCCTTGGCGGTACGTTTATTCCAGAGAGCTGCTTTTCTGGTCCTTGGCCACTTTTTGTGGAGCGGTCTGACCGCCAGCTATTGGGCGGTCTAACTGGCCATTAGTTGGCAGTCAGATCGGCAGTGAGTCCAACAGCTAGTTTTATAGCTGTTGGAGCTGGGGCGGTCAGACCGGCCATTAGTTGGCGGTCAGACCGATTTCCCCCAGATTCTCTGGAATCTTTCCTCAACGGTTAGTTTTTGTGTGTGGGCTATAAACACCCACCTTGGCTGGTTGTGGGATTGTTGCTGGTGATATATTCATTTCCATTGAGCTAAGAGCAAGCCCTCTACTCTCATTTGTGCATGTGTTGCACTTAGTGAGCTTTGAGAGGCAAACCCTAATTGCATGTGTTGCATTAGGTAGTGGATTGAGTATCCACTTGAGCTTAGACACTTGATTAGTTCAAGTGAAAGCCTTCGACTTGTTACTCTTGGTGTTTGTCGACACTTAGACGGCATGGAGGTGTCGTGGTTCGGTGATCTTCTCAAAGAAGGTTGTGAGAAGACCCGGGCGTTTGTGAGTGGCTTGGTGCTCGCTATCTCCGGAGTGGAGGAAGAGCAACCCTAGTGAATCGAGGTGTTGGTTCTTGTTGGAACCGGTCCAAGTGGTTGGACTTATCTCGGAGGGATTGCCTTAATTCGTGAAGCTGGTCCAATTGATTTTGGGCTTACCTCAACGTGGATTAGGGGAGACCGGCAAGTCTCCGATCACCACGGTAAAAACATCGTTGTGTCAATGTGATTTGATTCCTTGTGCTTTACATTGTGCAATTTACATTCCTTGTATTTGAATTGCTTACATGTATGTGTACGATTGCTATCATTTATATAGTCTCATATTCTTGGTGCACTTAGTAAAGACTAGTTGATTTAGGTTTTAATTATGCAAAACCGAATTGATTTACAATTCCACATAAAACTTGGTTTTAGCCAAAGAAATTTCTAAAACCGCCTATTCACCCCCTCTAGTCGCATCCTCGATCTTACAAGTGGTATCAGAGCTTGGTCTCTCATTTTATTAGACTTAACCGTCTAGAGAGTAAAGGATGTCGACTAGTGATTTAGTGCACATTGGTGAGACACCTCTATTTGATGGCACAAATTATGCTCATTGGAAAATCCGCATGTCATGTTATTTTAAGGCCATGAGCCCAAAAATATGGCGGATTGTAGATGTGGGCTTTTCTCCTCCAAAGGATTCTTTTGCTCAAACTATTGAGGAAGAGAAATGCTCACATCTCGACGCTCAAGCAACTAACGCTTTATTTAATGCTTTGAGTATAGAGATATTGGATGCCATATGCAATCTCAAGAATGTTCATGAGATGTGAATCCATCTTCAAGATCATTATGAAAGGTCCACCTCAACTAGTGATGATTGCATACAAGAATGGATGTCGGGAGAAGAATGCTCAACTTCTAGCTCCGACAATGAGGACTCCTCAATTTCATCCACATCATCCCATTGCTTCATGGCTAAAGGTAATAAGAAGGTAAATGATGATGATAAGCCTTCATATGATGAGTTGATGGATATGCTTGAGGAGCTTAATGAGTATTTAGGAAAGGATGTTTCAAAATTCAAAGTTTTGAAGAAAGAGTATAACTTGCTTCAAAATAATTATGATGTTCTAAAAAATGAACATGAAACTCTTCTCCTAAATGAGCTCAATAAGCCCAAAGTGGATATAGGCATTACATGTAACTTACTAGATGATATGCCATGTATAGCTCCTATCTCTTGCATTTCATCTAAGGTTAGCATATCCACTTCTTGTGATGATTTGCTTGATATGCCTTATTGCTCAAAATTAGATGCTTCTATTTCCTCTAAGTCTTGTGAGACTAACCTTGTAGAGAAAAATAATAAGCTCAAGACCCAAGTCACAAAATTAAAAATTGACTTGGATAGAAGCTACAAAGGGAAAGCCTCTCTTGATGATATATTGAGCAAGCAAAGAAGCTTGCAAGACAAGAGTGGGATTGGTTTCACTCCAAAGAAGAAGGAGAATAGCAAGACAAGGCACAATGCAAGACACACGAAGAAATACATGAAGTGTCTTGGATGCAATGAGAAGGGCTACAAAGCCTCGGTGTGCCCAAATCAAATGGATGTCAAGTCAAGACATTCAAAGAAGAGACAAACCGGAAAGGAGCAAGAAAAGAAGACAAGTAAGGGAAACAAAAGCCCAACTTGCTACAATTGCCGGGAAAAGGGACACATTGGTAAACAATGTCCCAAAGGTATCTCTCCTAAGCCCATTATATATAATGATCATTATTTGCTTAGGAAGGATAAATATGGCAATGTGTTTGCTAGAATTGTTAGCTCACCTAAGATTATGGTTAGGGCCATTTGGGTGCCTAAATCTATTGTGACTAACATTCAAGGACCCAACCGAGTTTGGGTACCAAAATGTGCTTAAATGTTAAATAGGTATTTGGGGAAGCATTGAAGGCTTGGCTCACTCATGAAGAGGTGGATTCCATCATATGCAAAATATGGAGCCAAGCTTGAGGAAGATCAATTCATATAATAAACCAATGCTATCTCAGTAACAAGTATTTACATTGAAGTATCTAGCCCTTTTATGCCTTTTGTAGATTGCTTTCATGAAAATCTTAAAAAGGGTGTTCTTACTCTTGTGCTAAATCTTGTTTATTCAATTCTTGAGCAAGATGGTTGTGGCACATTAAGGAGGAGTGCTAAATCATAACCATGTATATCACATCCCTAAGTGTGCCCAAAGAAATTAAGTGCTAGTAATGTTTTTCAAAAATGAGTCTTTTAGCCAAAAGTCAAAATTTCATAAATATTAGTAATCTCTTGAAAAAAGAGTTGCAAAATGTATACAAATGTTTTTCTAAGGTTTTCCAAAGGTTTTGGTTCAAGAAAAACCTATTTTAAGTGAAAATGAGTTTCTAGCCAAAATTCTAAATCATAGTATCTTGTTTTTGACATAAATTAGATTTTTATGTAAAATCTATTCTAAAAGGAATTTAAAAATAATCTCAGAAGGAAAAACCTAGATTTGGCCATTCTAAACATTTTTGGTATTCACAAAATTTCCAAAAGGCCAACCTAGAAAAAGTTATTTGATTTTGAAACTCGTGCAAAATCCTAGCTTGGCCTAAATGGTCACTTTCTAGCACTTAAGTGAGTTTTGTCATTTGAACCAAGATTATTCACATGAATAGGTCTATAATGGTATTAATGACCTATACATATAATTGGATGCTCAAAATATCTTTAATTGCTCAATTTGGATCTTTTGGAGAAGGTTCTTGAAAATTAGATTTCATTTGCAAAAATAAAAGATTAATTCATAAAAACTATTTAAGATTTGGATTTTAAAGGGCTATATAAGTTGTAAATGCTCCAGATATGTTTGTTTGATTGATTGTGTGAAGATTTGGAGCAAAATACAACAATCCTTTCTTTTGCTCAAATCCAGTCTTTGAAATCATTGGCGATTTCAGACTCAACCCGTCCGACCGACCATATTGGCGATCGACCGCTGGTTAACCATGATCGACCAATTTTGCGTGAGGGTTTCTTTAACTTCCACCCGAATGGGTATTCTCTTCATCTCCTCCCTCAAACCGAAGGCTTGGTCTTCTCTCATCCTCCCGGCCGCCTCTCTCCTCTCTGGCCCGGATACTCTCCTCCGGCCATCTCCTTGGTACCCAAAGGTAACCTAGGGTTCTCCCTCACCCCCTCTCACCTTTCCTCCATATGATTTCTGTTTTGGTTGACTAATCTCTCCAAACCATGGAACCCTAGGTGAAAGAGAACTTTCAAAAATCTGGCTATTTTGATCCCTATTTGTTTCAAGGCTTCATATCCTCGGATTCCCTACTTCATTAAGCCGGTAATCCCTCAAACTCCTACTTGCATTCTTCCCACATTGTAGATTTTCCCCAAAATCTAGGGTTTAACTTGAATGTGCCCTATTTCTTCCAAATTGGTGGAAATCTTTGTCATGCAAGTAGATTATGAATGTAATAACATGTATTCACTATGCCATTGCACCTACATTGCAAATTTTGGGTTCTTCCCAAATTCGGTTCGTTTCTTTGTCCTTTGGCGGTCGACTAGCCGCAACTTTGGCGATCTGATCAAGCCATTCAGCGATTCGGCCAGGCAATGATCGACCACCGTGATGAGAAATGGCGAAATGGCATGTTGAATGTTTTGTTAATTCATTCCATGATTTTACCTTTGACAATCCTTGCAATCTTTTCAGCGACAATGCCGCGCAAGATTTCACCGTTAGTCGGTCGGCTCTTCCTCCTCCTTCTCCTAAAGGGAAATCACCTGTTGAGGACCATCCTGAAGAAGAAGCAGATGAACAAATGCAAGATGTTGAAGAGAAAGGGACAGCGAGTGGTAATAGTGACAGCGATGAGAGCGATGAAAACTATGAAGAATCTGAAGAAGATGATGAGAATGAGGATGAGGATGTGGCTCCAGATCAAACCCCTTTCATTCGACTTGATGTGTCTAGGATCAAAAGTGAAAGGTATACCGTTTTGAGACACATTAATCAGTTTAGATTTCCAAAGAATGCCACCATGGGTATGTTCCACACAATGTTTCAGCAGGATGTATATCATATTATTTATGCCCAGAAGAAATTTGCTAATCATAGATTTGTGAAGTGGAGTTATATTGGACAAAATCAAGTCTACAATGGTTTATATCGTTTATTCATAAATGTGGATTTGTATTCTTTGGTTACCTTGCAGAGCAATTTTCATGCCAAGGCCATCAAACAATTATATGCAACAGTTTTTGTGTCCTCCGACCATGACCATCTCATTTGGATGACGGGACAAGAAAAGTTTGAAGCCTCCAAGAATGATTTTATGACAACTTTGAATTTGAAGGAGTCAGATGGGATCAAAATACATGTTCAAGAATACTTAGCTCTCACTCAAGTGGATGAGTATTATGATCAGAATTATCCTTATGTGCTTGGGAAGGTAACTGAACTTCACCCTCTTCCCAGTATCGTTAATAGGATCATGAGAGCTACCTTCTTCCCTAGGAGTGGGAATAATGATGAGATACATAGGAGAGCGTGGAATGTGGTAAAGTGCATTATGGAAGGTACTAAGTTTGATGTTATGGATCTGATCATCAGGAAGATTACCACTTCCAAGGGAGATAAGACCAAGACTATTTATTTTTCTCCCTACATTATGAAGCTAATTAAGAAAAAGACTACTTTTGACCCCCCCTCTTGACATGGAGCATAAGGAGTATAGACCCAGAGATCCTCCACCTCAGGCTCCTCCTCCACCTCCTCGTTAGTCTCAGGGACAGGGATCATCCTCTCAGAGTCATCCAGTGCAGCAGGCTCCTCAGGAGCAGGATGCAGTCGTGGCAGCTCTTACTCGTCTTCAGTCCAGTATAGATCGCATGCATACAGAGAATGATCAGAGGCATGCAAAGAATATTCAGAGGCATACAGAGACTAGAGCTATGATAGAGGATCTGAATGTGAGGGTGACTCACATGGATGAGTGACTGACTGAGTATCAGCAGCAGCGAGTGTCACTTGCCTATCAGAGGTTCGGACGTGGTCAGTGCCCTCCGTCTTTCACTCAGCGGGGAGATCATCCATCATCATCGTCAGGCGCTCCTCCCTCCTAGATGCTTTATCTTTCATATTTAGGTCGACAAACCTTGTTTTATAAGGATAAGCTTATGTGTCATTCTTGTAATATCTTATGTAAGCTTATTGAACCTTGGATGCTTTTATTGCTTTTAGTCTCTTTTTGGACAATGGAATGGTTATGCTGAGTTATTCATCTCTGTGTATCTTGTCCAAAATATGCTTATGTTGAATGGTTGAATGCTTGTGTTATGGATCATGCTTAATTTAATATCTTTGTCCATAATGTGTTTATAATTGAATCCTTATTGATGTTGCATGCTAATTCATATCTCGATTATCTATTGTCATGCTTCTTTGGATCAATTATTTAGAGGAAACTCCGTCAAAATTTCCTAAAAATCCTCTTATATGCAATGTATTTCGATTCTCATCTCCTTATGCATATATTTAGGGGGAGTTTCTTCTCTATGGCTCTTGTTTGCAAAAGATTCAAAGTGTTTAGAAAACTTAGCTTGTGGACTTCTTTTGGACTTGATTTGAAAAGGATTTAGTTCTTTGTTTACATGCTGAAATTTCAGATTTTTGCATGATCTTAAGTTGATTTATGAATTTTTTATCTCTAAATAGATTCATAATCTTAGGAAGACATAATGATGACTTTTGATCATCTATAGTTGGTCTTTGATGTCAAATTTTCTCAGATTTATTGGATCTATTCTATCAAGTTTTTCAGCCTTGTTTTGAAGCCTAAATGTTTTTGTGCTCAACTTGCCTTAAACTTGTAAATTTGCGAAATATCATTTCTTCTTTTTTAAAAACTCCAAGATGGCCTCATTTCAACTTGTTTTACTTTTTTCGGCCATAAAAGAGGAGCTTGTGCAAATGGTTCTTGATCAAAAGTGAATTTGTATAAGATCAAAACTGTTTTGGTCACCGGTGATCTGACCGATCAATAACCTTACGGATCTGACAAGCCATTCGGAGGTTCGACCGGCAGTATAATGGTGTGACCCTTTGTGATGTAAATAGCTCAAGAAAAATATATATGTTCCAAATAAAATGAATTCAATTTCCAAGCTCTTTCTTTTGCAATATCTTCATATTGGCTTGAATTTGTTTTGGATTTTTGGATTCAATGTTTATATGATCAATCTATTTGGATTCTCTCTTGAGTTGTGTTGTTTTCACCTTTTCATGCATAGTACCAAAGAATGATAAGTTATATTGCTTAGTATCATGCATAAATATTCTTAAATAGCTTAAATTCCTATCTTATGATGATTTATATCCAAATGTTGTCATTGATAAAGGATTTGTCATCAATCACCAAAAAGGAGGATTGAAGAATCTAGACCGGCCATTATATGTTAAAGGAGGATTTTTGTGGGACTAATGTTTTCCATGAGTTAGATGAATAGGTTATGTCCCATGATGAAAGAGATTTTGGATGACATCATGAGTTGATTATCATCAAGTCAAGGTTCAAGAGTAAAGGATGCATCATGTGTTGATGGACATCAAGAACTTGAAGAAAAGAAAATCATCGTGTGCCAATGATGTTCAAGAAAAGGAGATGGTCATGAGTTGATCATTAAGTCAAAAGAAGAACCATCATGTATTGATGGTGGTCAAGTAAAGAATGCATCATGGGTTGATGCATACCAAGTCAAGTACCCGGACTTGATGTGAAGATGTGCGTCATCAAGCTTCAAGTGCTTGTGCAAGGCAAAGGTATGACTAGCTAGGGCTAAGGATTTGTTCCTAGTCTTTTACCGGTCTTGGTGTTTGGTTGGAAGACCGGATTGCTAGTATAGGTTGCCGTACTATTAAGAGGGGTCTTGACTAGTAGCTTGAGTTAGTCATGTGTTGATAGCTCATTGTGTTTGCTCTAGCTCTTGTTAGCATATTGCCAATATTTGTGAATGTGTTTTGCGAATAGTTGAGGGATGCGACAGAGGATTGACATTTCAAGTCATGGTAAAATCAAAGAGTGATTAGCAGCAGAGGTTCATGTGTGATTGGTTGTGACTCGGAAACTCTTTTCCGACCACGAGTCATTAGCGGTACCTAGCAGCACATAACGATTCCCGAACACACATAGAATATATCGGACGAACCTTAATGCAATATGATCTATAACTAGGTCCTTATTACTGACGACCAGCTCGTATCTAGTCACAACCAGTCCAAACTTAGTTACTACCAGTTCGTAACTCCTTACGACCAGTTAGTGATTTTGTTCGACCAATCTACGACCAGCTCGTATCTCCATACGACTAGTTTTCGACCAGCTTCGAGATGTCCTATTGGACCTCCTCGATAGGTTTCTCCAAGACCACTCCCAAACCATTCTAGGACCACTCCAGGCAGAGGAGGTCCTAGAAAGCGATTATCCTTACACGTGGAGAAAGGATATTAGCCGTACTATCTGGTCGAACTAAACGACATATTTGTGTGTTATCCCTTTGTCTCACGACATCTGGTTGAACTCCAGGTGAGATTATTTGTCATCCATGGACTGTTCAATACTTTCTCGATCAAGTGTCGAATAACTTCATGTGGTCGACACTTTGACCACTAGTGGCATGGCCATGCACTTTCTTTATCTGACCACAATGAGGGGCCCAAAGACATCTCTCCTGTTATGTTAGGAGGGGCAAATCCCATATCCGACCAATCACATCCCTCTGCACGTTTCATAGCATACCCGAAAGCTACCTTTATAACTACCCAGTTACGAGTAGAGTTTGGCAACCTCTAAGAGTGCTATTACACATATAGGAAATCGTACTGATCTCAGGTCTAAGGATTACACATCAACATTTCTTGAGGCCAACTGATGACATACGAAATCATAACAATCTCAACAATGTCTCAAGGTGGGTCAAACCAACACCAGGTTCTCTAACATGTGTCCATATTATTGGTTTGGTATCTCCATATCTAGAACCTGTGAAATATAGTCATCAACCAATACATATGCTAGTTTATTCATATGTGTTCTTATATGTTTCCGACTAGGGAATGTTTAAGAATAATCATCGCAAAAATACAGAGTTTCACAGTCAAGTCACATACTTGATAATAAATATTAATGATATTATTCTAGGAACAAGATAACATATTATCCAATGTTGTGAACATAACGAAATATAATCATCTCTATGATTGCCTCTAGGGCATATTTCCAACACCTATCACTCGAGCTCGAGCTAAGAAGATGCATTATCTAGTGACCTTGTTTCTTAAAGAGGATGTTATTAATTCTAGCGAGCATTTTATACCACAAATGCAATAATTTGTGCAAATGCTCTAGAAATCAAATGCATGCTCATGAGATGCATAATATTTTGGTTTAATACAATGGGGCTGTGACAAACCTCCCCCCCCCCTTACGGAGAATCTCGACCCCGCGATTCTGGTAGTTCGAAAGCCGGACATGAAGGTTTCTAGGTGGTTCTTTCAACTCTAACTAAATACATCATCAACTGTCTTGATTTCCTTCAAAGATAGTGCTAATATATCCTAACAAGGTAACAAGGAGTTGCTAATACATTTTCCCTTCTATTGCTTTGTTTAACCTTTCCTTTCTTGATTCGAAGGCACTTCAGACATATGGCAAAGGTATGGATACTCCATCCGCATTTGATCCTCATGCTCCCAAGTCGCCTCATCTTCAATATGATTACTCCACTGAATTTTTAAGAACTTGATGACACGGTTTCTTGTCTTACGCTCTGTTTCTTCAAGAATGTGAATCGGGTGCTCCTGATATGAGATATCAGGTTGCAAATCAAGGTCTTCTAACTTGGTTGCTTCAGTGGAAACTCGAAGACACTTCTTCAGCTGGGATACATGAAAAACATCATGCACATCAGAAAGTGAGGATGGCAACTCCAACTGATAGGTCACCGATCCTCGTTTCGCTAGAATTCGAAAAGGTCCGATGTAGCGAGGTGTAACTTGCCCTTGACTTGAAAATAGTGTGTTCCCTTCATCGGGGTGACCTTAAGGTAAATATGATCATTCACCTCAAAACTCAACTCGCGACGACGACGATCGGCATAAGACTTGCGACGAGATTGAGGCACTCGAAGTCGCTCCCGGATCACACGAACTTGCTCTTCAGCTTCTTGTACCAAGTTCGGGCCATAGAATGGCCTCTCCCCGAATTTGGACCAGTTCAGTAGCGTCCTACAAGCTCTCTCATATAGTGCCTTGAAAGGCGACATTTGTATGCTTGATTGGAAGCTATTGTTGTAGGAGAATTCCGCACACGGCAAACACTTCTCCTAATTTTTGTTGTAGGACAGCACACATGCTCGGAGAAGGTCTTCCAAAATTTGGAGATCAAGAGAAGGGTAAATCCCTAAAATTTTCAAAAGATGAGCACAATGTGGTTTGATAAACGTATTTGTGTACCGGATCAGAAAGAACTTAAGCAGTTAATACTCAAGGAAGCTCATGAAACCTTGTACTCCATTCACCCCGAAAGCGCTAAAATGTATCAAGATCTCAAGGAGTTTTATTGGTAGCCTAGCATGAAGTGTGAGATCACTGAGTATGTAGCACAATGTAACAATTGCCAGTGAGTTAAAGCCGAGCATTAGAGACCTACTGGACTTTTGCAACCTTTAAGTGTACCTGAATGGAAATGGGAAGAAATTGGCATGGGCTTTATCACCGGTCTGCCAAGGACTAAAGCTGGCTATGATTCTATCTGGGTAATTGTAGATCGCCTAACAAAAGTTGCTCACTTCATCCCGGTCAAGACCACCTACTCAAGAGACCGACTTGCAGAATTGTACATGGCAAAGATAGTATGTCAGCATGAGGTACCAAAGAAGATCGTGTTAGATCGAGGATCCCAGTTCACCTCAAGATTCTGGCAGAAGCTGCACAGCGTTTTGGGCACTGATTTGAATTTCAGTACAGCCTACCATCCTCAGATAGATGGTTAGACAGAAAGAGTAAATCAAATCTTAGAAGATATGTTGAGAGCCTGTGCTCTAGAGAACCAAACTAGCTCGGATCAAATGCTGTCTTATGCAGAGTTTTCATATAACAACAGCTATCGATCAAGTTTGAAGATGTCCCCTTTCGAAGCTCTTTACGGAAGAAAGTGTCGAACACCATTATATTAGACTGAATCAGGCGAAGGACAAGTGCTTGGGCCAGATATTCTGAAGAAGGTCGAAGATCAAGTTCGGTCAATTAGAGAAAACCTGAGAACAGCACAGACCCGACAGAAAAGCTATGCTGATAACCGGCACCGAGACTTAGCTTTTGCACCTGGAGATCATGTGTACCTGAAAGTTTCACCTCTCAAAGGAATGCGTCGCTTCAGAGTAAGTGGGAAGCGTGCACCATGATTTGGACCCTTTCCAATTCTAGTCAGAAGAGGAGAAGTTGCTTACAAATTGGAACTTTCCCCTCAGTTGTCCGAGGTGCATGACGTCTTCCATGTGTCTCAATTGAAGAAGTGCCTGCGTGTGCCAGAAGAGCAAATACCGTTAGAAGCAGTTGACCTACAGGAAGATCTTACCTACAAGGAGCAGCCCATCAAGATTTCGGAAGTGGCATAGCGAGTAACAAGAAGCACGATCCTCCATTTCTGCAAAGTTCAATGGAGCAATCACACTGAAGAGGAAGCCACCTGGGAACGTGAAGAGGATCTAAAGGCCGAGTTTTCGCACCTATTCTCTAGTTAGCCTGAATTTTGGGGTCGAGATTCCCTTTAAGGGGTATAGGTTTGTAACATCCCTATTTTCAGGAGTTTTTGAATTTTCAAAATAAAAATAACCATTTGGTTTTGTTGAATTGCTGAAGCTTAACTTGGAGATTTTGGAAATCGAAAACAATTTAATATGAATTAATCAAACTTCAATTAGTGCAAGTTTGGCCTCTCTGGAGTTTATTAGAGTTCTCTGGTTTGAAGTCCCATCTCTTTCTGTTTCGATTCCCGTTGGCCGTTCTCGCTCCCCTTACCTCGACCACCTCTCGGTTTCGACCAACCTCTTGGTCACGACCACCTCTCGGTTTTGACCAGCCTCTTGGTCACGACCACCTCTTGGTTTTGACCAGCCTCTTGGTCATGACCACCTCTCGGTTTCGACCACCCTCTCGCTTCGGTGCGTCCTTCTCTCTCTGTCTCTTTTTCCGCAGTGTTGCACACATTAAATGTTGTTGCGAAAGTCTCCGCGCATTAAATGTTGTCGCCTCCGACACGCCCGTTCCCTCTCTTGTCTCCTCCCTTACCTGCTCCCATCCCCTCTTTCACCTACCGACCGTGCGCTCATGCCTCGCCGCCGCGAATCCCGCCGCTCCATCTTGTTGCCTGTTCCCTCTCCTTCCTCTATAAATGGAGCACTAGGAAGCCCTCAGCCTCTTTTTGTTTCCCCCTCAACTCTTCCTTCCTTTCGCTCTCACCCCGTTTTGCCGTCTTCAAGTTTCTCTGTCGAAGAGTTCACTGGAGTCTGTGGCATCTTCAACCTCCTCGCTGCCGAAGAGTACGCCAGAGGCCGTTCGCTGTTCGCCGCTCACCATTCTCCACCAGCCTCCTCTCCCAGTCTCTCTCTTGGTCCTGGTGAGTTCCCCGTGCCCAGTTCTCCCTCGTGTTCTTTCGACTACATCGAGCAGTCGAATCTCTCTTTCTTCTTCTTGCGGCCACGTCGACCAGTCGAAGCCATCTTTCGACCAGGTCGTTGAACCTCCTTTCCGACCACCTGTCGTCAAACCTCCTTCCCGACCACCTATCGTCAAACCTCCTTCCATGAACTCGTATCTCCTCCGTCCGAACTTTGATTCGAGTGATTCAAATTTCTAAATTTATTGTCTTTCTCTTGGTGCTTGTTTGGTATTTTTTGGATTTTATTTTGGAATTGTTTTATTTATTTGGCTTTGTTCACACGTATAGCTTCCGGCGTTTCGGAAGAATTTGTGGATTCAACGACCGAAGCATCTCAACTCTTCAACGAAGGCAAGTCGTAGACCTTTGATCATGTCGTACCCAATTTATAAAACTATATTGTTTGATATAAACATGTATGGCTAGTTGTATGAAAATGGTTTCGGGGATAGTTAATTACCTATTTGCCATTATGCCTCCTTGATAAATTGAGAATAACATGTACCCTTGAATGACATAATTCCTTGGATCCCTTAGGATGGTTAATTATTAGTTGGACATTATTGTACTACCAACTTGGGTCGTATTATGCTTAGCCCTGCTTAGTCGCGATGTATTCTTGATCACACACTCATAGAATGATAAATTTGACTTAATGATATATGGAACTGTGGTGCGAAGCCACTGGTGATAAAATTTATTGTGCCATGGCAAGGGTTGTCATTTGACCAGGTTGAACGAAAATGATTTATGCTCGAGCGAGTGGTCGGTGGTTAAGGTGGGTGCAGGAAGCACATTGGAATGTGGAAAGTCTCGCCTGAGCAGTATTTAAGGACTTAACTTTGTGCGCTATTAATCTGGGCCATACCGTGCAACCACAAGTCCATTTATGGGGTGGACCGGGCCAACTAATTAGCAATGCTTTGAGTCGGTTCTGTTTGGGTTGATAAGTGGCACAAGAGGGGGCCGGTACGGCGAATCCTTAACGAGGAGAACCGAGTCAAATTAGAGCTTTGTAAAAGCCTTGTGATAATCACTTAGTCACACGCCTTCGTAATCATGAAATGCCTGACATTATAAGATGATTATCTCTTGTGGGTTAAGCTGTACAACCTCTGCAGAGAGTAAAACTATTCGAATAGCTGTGTCCCCGGTTATGGACAATGCCTGGTGATTTCACGCAAAGGATAGATTTTTCTCTAAATGATGTCGTGGTTGGTTTCAAGTAGTCGACTTGGTCGTGGGAAGCGATCTGGTCGTGGTCGTTGGTTGGGAAATGAACAGGGTGTTCACTAGTTGTTTCAAAGAAAATTGATTACTTATGTATTAATTTTTAAAATTATGCTTCATACTCTACTTATTGTATTTACTGTCCATACTGCTTTCTGCAAAATAACCATAAAGCTATCCTTGTCAAGCCTCGCATAAATATTATTTACATACTTTTCCCTACGACTTGCTGAGTACTTTAAAGTACTCACGGCTTTGCGCCATTTGTTGATCAGTCGTCAAAAAAGAACCAGGAAACACCGAGTTCTACTAGGAAGACTACTTTGAAGACTATGCGAATTAGGTCGCGTCCTCCACTCGATTGCCTGTGGGCATGTTGGGTGGCCTCCACAGGATGTTTGGTTTCCGCTACAGGTTACCTTTTGTTTTGAGCCCTGCGTGGCAAACGTTGTAAGACTTGATCATAAGGTCCTTTTGCTGCTAAATAATATTAATTTGTCTACTTCTTCTATAGTTTGTTGTATGGATATGATTACACCAATGTTTCAACTGTGTGAGCTAGCTACTGATCATGGGACTAGTTCAGAATGCACAGAGGGTCCCGGGGTTGCTTATCTGGGGTCCCGACAGCCTCGGAGGTGCCACGCACTTGGAAGCAGTAGGGAACGCTTCCCGTCACTCGTCGGGCGGTGATGTTGACTATGGCCCGGTACTCTTCCATTCCCGGCCCTCAGTCGCCGTGGTAGATGGCGTACGACGATTGGTAGGTGAAGTTGGCCCTACAAAGCATGTCTCGCAGCAATGCTGGGTAGCCATCAACATCTTCATCTTAGGTCTCCTTGACCAAATACTAATGACTCATCTAAACAAAAGAAGGGCAAGGTGAGAAGAAAGTTAGTTTGTAAATCCAAATGAATGTAGGGTAAGAAATTGACTGTAAGATGGGTAAGGAATAAAAGAAGTTAGTTTGTAAATTCAAGTGAATGTAGGGTAAGAAATTGACTCTAAGATGGGTAAGGAATAAAAGATGTTCATAACTTAAACTTTCTGAAATTATTTTGCTAATTTGAAAATAATTTGACTGAAGACTTGCTAACACTAACGCCCATGCTATTTCTAACCTACAGTCAGTATGGCTCTGATACCAACGCTGTGAAGATTCCTGTGTTATTTTCGTAAGACCGAGGCCTTCCCGGTCTTAGGAAAATAACTCCGGGTCTCAGAAAAATGAAATTCAATTTAACTCCATTTAAGTAAGAGGACCCGGCTGAGCTAGAGTGACGGATACTATGCATACCGCTCCTCTGCGTATACTACATGGTAGTCGGTTCTCCAATAGCCCAAGTCCACATTTAAACAAGTTAAAAGACATTTCAAAACAGCAGGTATGTGTCCCATGTTGGCTCCCAAGATCAGTGACCAACACGCACATACCCTCAACAATGTCAATCACAGTCATGCAAGAGTCATACAACGATATAGCAAAAGACATACAACATAGGACTTAAGTATTACAACTATTACAAAAGCGGCCGACCGGCCAAATTCAAAGATTAACATTAAGTAGCAACGGAAACAAGGTAAATAAACCAAAAGGTCCAGCAAGGTGTGCCCAAAAACCGAAGGCAACCGATTGGGAGTTAGAAACAACGTTTATTCGTTAGCATCGTCGAAATCGGTGCTAACGAACTCATTGAGCATAATATCTTCCTCACCTGAACAAGCAAATATCTGGGTTAAGTACAAAATTGTACTCACAAGTCTTACACAAATTCAAAATTATACATGCTAGAGGATATTCAAAGAGAGAGGCATTAGTGGCTTAGTTTTGCAGAAAACACAACAATTTTTATCCTATACATACTAGTTTCCAATTGCCATTTAGAAAACAGATTTATAAGCAAAAAGAAAACAAGTGACCACGATATACATTGATATACATATAGATCAAACAATATCAAAGTGGCAGCCCACTTTGATAAACTAAAAATGCATGAATACCCATTCATGCCGATACCGAGTTGTTACCCATCAATTTGAATTTAGAGTCTAACGATAATGACTCCTGAATCCAAATGGTCGTCTGTAACTGTGGACACAGCTATTCGAATAGATTTATCTCTGCAGGTGAGTACTACTTTACCCACACAACTCGACTAGCTTGTAAGCCTCTGGATATAACACAATTCCTAAGGTATGTCGGCCGGGAAAATCGAGATTCGGTATTGTTTAGCAAGAAAGCCCTATTGAGATGAGTCCCCCTTGCGAGATGAAAACCTAAACTTAGTACAAGCAACTGATAGAGCTTGCTAAGCGGGCTCACAAGTTGTGTTGGAGATACCAATACAATGTAGATAAAGAAAAAGAGTGCTCCCATGCACATTATAGAAAATTACATCGGGTCCTACGAACATATGATCGAACACACATGTCCTCACACCACCTAGAGCTTAACCCAATAAAACCCTCCCCTTACTTAACCGAACGATACCCATATCCTGCGTGTGAAAGTACGAGTGTTACTTAGATTAACGACGTCACCAAAGTTCAGTCCTTAATGGTCTGGACAAGACTACCACAATACTCGAGTCTCGTGCACGAAGGCACCCACACTACAACCACTTGTCCAAACCAAAATCCTTTTTTACTTTGACTAATATAAACTTAACAACCAGATGCGAATATCTGGAAAAAAGCATAAGATTAAAATGTTGTGTTTCCCACAATTGACGAGCTCACCTCATCAACCGATCTAATATGTCTACTAGACTCACAAGGCTAAGCATCCAAGCATATATAATAGATACATCATCACAACCATCTAATCTTAAACATATTTGTAAGGGAAATATCAAGGATGATCAGCGAGAATAGAACATAACTAACTACTACTCACAAAATATCAACATATCAAAATAGCATGCAAACAAGCATTGTTCGCTCTCGGTGGCGTAATCGTTCACATCCGACACTTCGGATTCTAAAGAAAGACGACAACAAATAAACATCGAGAAAAGCCCAAAAATTCAAAGTACTAAAAAATGTATGAAATTTATACAATAGTGAGTTCATGAATTTATATGAATTTAGGTGAAAGAATTATTCCAGTTGGAGTCCATAAGTGAAAGTTATAACCCTTGGAAAATCAAATTAGAAGAAAAATCAGAAAACTCACTATTCTGTTGCTACTGTTCGAAAATCATTGTTTTGGAAAAAATTTGTAGAATAGTGGTGGTAATAAGGATTACATGGTTATCAAGATAATAAAAATTTATGATCAATAAAAATTGAATCACCCCATTTGGTGTACAAATGAATTTTCTATGTATTTTTAAGTTAATTTAATTTCTAGTGTAAAAATAATTCATTACTGAATTTAATTCCATTTTTGAAATTTTATATGGCAGTATCATATTTCAAACCTATTCTAAGTTGAAGTACAATAAAAATGGAAACCAACAAATTTGGTTTCACTCAATTTGGAGTTAATTTGATTTAGTTATGAATTTTTGAAGTTATTTGAATGTACAGTACAAAAATAAATCACTTCGGAAATTCTGAATGCATTTAATACTTTTTGTACCCAAGCTAACCTAGCCTCTATCGCTGACATGAGGGGTCCACTACATAGTGCTCTATTTCATTTAATTTCCGAAATAAACGCCTCCTAACAGGTGGGACCCGCTGTCATTGACTCAGTCCATAGCACAGTGCATGGACCGAAGGTCCACATGCACTGTGTGTTGGTCCATGGCTGTGCACTTAAGCCTTGGGCCCACATGTCATTCACTCTAAAGAAACCGGTTTAACTAACTCTCTCGTTTTCTATTCATGGGGCCCACGTGTAATAGACTCCTCAGTGCGTTAAGACAACCATTAAAACATCTAACCAATCATTAGCTCTTAAATGACCAGGATTTACCCTAATCCAATCACTGCAGTAACTGTCAGAACAGGACATGCGTGACAGCGAGATTGCCCAGCGTCTCGCCGGCGCAGTGGTCCACGATTGCGTCGGCCAAAGCCAGAAATGGATTCCTCCCACTCTTGCGAAGCTAATGGAACTAGTGGCTAAGCTCACGGTGCCCTGTAGTGGTGGCACGCCGGAGAAGGGCGGCGGTGACACTACGGTGAACATGCATGCAACACTACGGCTACGCATTGAGCAAAATATCGTGCGCATGAATACCTAGAAGGTCTAGGGAGCCTACCGGTGCACAGGAGAGGTCCGGAGAGGCTCAGTGACGGCTTGTCGACGGTGATGGCGGCGTTGGCGTTGCGGTTCACGTGGAGATGGAGAGAGGCAAATAGATGTCGGAGAGGCTTAAGGGAACCTAGAAGATGGTGTAGTAGCAAAGAATTGAGTAATGCCTCACCGAAACGGCGTTGGAGACGAAGGTTAGGATGTTCGGACGAGAATGGGGCAACTTCAAAATTCACGAGCTCCTATGAAGCATTAGGGAAATTAGTCGAGGGGAAAACATCCTCATGTCCTAAAACGCGTTCTGACGCGCATAGATGAGGAAGAAACTCACCGGAGAGGAACAAGACATGGTGGCGCAACTTCGGGCATGCTCTGGAGATGAAAATGGCACAACAGCGTTCTGGGCACTACAAGCATCGACAAGAGCTGGGGTTAGAAGTAATGGAGACGACGATGAATGGAGAAGAGAGGGGACGCAATAGTGTGGAGCTTACCCGAGAGTAGAGCTCAAACGAGCGTCCTTCTCCTCAACGACTGAGAGGAGAAGTGAGGGAGAAAGGAGGCATGGAGACGACTTAAGCTCGGGCAAGGACGAAAACAGAGGTGGCGTTAACTAGTGACACTTCGGGTTGGGCGAAAATGGCGGTGGATCCACGGCGTCACCTACACGGTTCAGCGCATCTCGGCCGCATGGCAATGGAGCTCTGGGCGCTCGTCAGCGAGAGGTAGGGGATGGGTCCGACAGGTGGGCCAAGGTTGTCAGCAACTCAGAACGGCGCAAGTCGGAGTGTGGCTCGGCCGGTGCGTTTAGTTGATTGGGTCGAGTTAAGTCAACCTAGTTCAATCAGAGTCGGAGTCTGGCTCGAGTCCAACAGTGTTGAGTGATTAGAATTCAAACTCCCCGACTTTGACCGAGGTTTTAAAAATAGCAAATAAATTCCTGAAAATCTGAAATTTTTCAGAGAGGTTCCTGGGATGACCTAATACACATAAATTTTCAAACCTCACTGTTCATGTTTTATTTACTTATTTTTAATTCCTTTACAGAAGGTGCTTTTAGAACTTGGGTTGAATTTACTCAGGGTCGAATTAGGTTCTAAAAATTTGGAAAATTCATATTTAGTTATGATAAATATTATAAAATTTAAATAAATTCTTTCCTAGAGAACTTTATAAGTATTTATTTATGTTTTCTTTTGGAGCTTCAATTTGAGTTGTATGTTTAAACTTGTTTTGAAATTTACAAATGCAATAATTTGTACAAATGCTCCAGAAATCAAATGCATGCTCATGAGATGCATAATATTTTGGTTTAATACAATGGGGCTGTGACACTTGATACCAATGTGCTGCACTTCCTGACATGTACATGGTTGCTGCTGCCACTTTGAATCCCTCCGGAATCTTATACATTGTGAAGAATGTATGGTATTTATCAACCCATATTCTTGCATCGGTTCCATCGAACCTCGGAAAATCCAACTTAGGCATCCACGCTCCCCTTCCCAGTTCCTAGTTTCCTTTACTCACTTCAAGTACATCAGAGATCACATGAGTTGGGGGTGGAAATTGTATCTGTATGGTCTGGGCTGGAGGCATCTCTTGTCTCATTGCAGCTTGGTTCAAAGTCTCCCCGGGTCGAGCCGCTAGTATTCCTGCTTCCTCTCTTGCAAGGAGGAGGAAGATGACACTGTTTCTTTTCCGGTAATCCACACTACACGGTACAGTACTCTTTTAACTCACATATTCTCTAACTATTACATGGGTCAGACCCTTTCTTGATTCCTTCTCAATTCAGCTTGCAGCCCAGAAAACACTTCACTAATACTTGTGTCCTGTGAAGTCTTCCCGCATACCTCCTCCTCAGCTAGCTTGCGGCTACTCCAGAGCTGGTGCAGTGAATAGCGGCTAGATTCGATCTATCACTGGTTAAACTGCTAAAATTACAAGTTGATTGGGCTCAGATTCTATTGAATCCGTGTTTATGCTTGTTCCAGATCAATTCTGTCGAATTGACAAGTGACAACTGCCGGCCGGACTGTTTGTCTGGACAGGCCGCGCGCATCTGCTGTTTCCAGCACTGAACACTCACTGCCCAGATTGCATATTTCCCGTCATTTCGATTCCGATTTGTGCTTGCGCTGTTATTTATTTATCACTACATTTCTACTCCATATCCAGGTCACTATGGCTCGTAAGAAGATTGCTCGGACGCGCGACGAGCCGCCCTGCCCTCTTCACGGCTTCCGGCGCTCCCTCCCCGTGTTACTCGATCGCACGCGGCACGGTCACTCCGATCTCAAACCTCTGGCCAGCAGCAGCAGGTTCAGCACCTACAGCCGGCTCCTGCTCAACCTGATTAGGCACCTGCCCAGCCAGCCCGAGCTCCGGTAAACTACAAGGCATGGTCCAAGGACGACCTGAACGCACTCAGGGCACGGGACCCCTACAGCGAGCCCGTACGGACAGCTACAGATGACCGCTTCTAGCCGTCTACTCCTTGACCCAGCAGGACTTGTACGAGACAATCTACAGAGAGGCGAAAATGTCAGGTCAGAAGAGGATCAGTTTTGAGCAGTTGGACAGTCAGCCTGGATAAGGGAACATCAGGCAGCTCTTCAGGGATGTCGGTTTGGAGAGGCTGCTTGAGATTGACACTACTTTCCTCTGGGACGAGCAGGCCTATCCGTCAGTTCTACTCTACCCTCTTTGTCAGCGAAGATAGGCAGAGAGACTCACGTTTATGACTGGCACACAGAGGTACACGGCGACAAAGGCCGACTTGGAGGCAGCCTTGCAGATTCAGTCTGCTCAGAACCTGCAGCGGCTCCACACCTTGACACCCCTACGGCGTGAGTGGTGTCGATATATGTATCAAGGGGAACAGTATGCTGTTGGATCTGCTATTGATGGACTCACCCCGGAGGCGGAGACTGTGAGGAAGATCATCAGGTGCACGATCTTTCCACGAGGTGGATCCCGAGGGAACATCTTCAAAATGTGCTTCACTGTGATGCATGGCATTCTGCAGGGGACACGGTTCGATGTAGCTAATCTGATCATATGGGAGATTGTACTTGCTATCGGCGACCCCAAGCGCTGCATTTGGTATGCTCCTTATGTAATAGCTGTAATCTGCAGGCTTCAGGCATACGATGGCCTGACTGCCAAGGATCTCCCTCTATATCGTCCATTCCGGCCAGCGATCGCCGCCGTGGGGCTCAAGGTCCCTATTGTTGGAATTTTCATTATCTATGTCTATGCGCTCGGTTCTTCTTACACAAAATTCACCGCTCGGCATAGCTTTGTCCAGAGATGCAATTGGCTTTGCTTTCTTCTAGTCCAGCCGTATGCTTTTCTTCCTCTCTCCACTATACCTTACGTTCTCTCTCTCCTATCCTGTGCATCTGCATGTATGTGCCTGCAGCACATGTGTGTTGTGTCTATGCTTTCTCTCCTCTTCGTGCGCGTTGCTTTTTTCCTTGACGTGACCCACCTGGCTCTGGTCTTCACGTGATGTACTCGATAGCGATGGATCAGCTCAGCTTCTCCTGGTTCCTATGCGTGAGAAACCAAAGCACAGAGTAGCGCCTGCGTCTTCTTTCCTGCCCGAAAAAGGCTACGCCGAACCAAAATGAACACAGCGAATGCAATCGATTTCTTTCGGGAGCAGTGCTCCTCTTTTTGTCTTTTCTATTTCTTTCATCACAACTCACTTCACCCGTTACATGGCCCTAGGCTTCTTATATACACATGCACTCAACACCCTACTTGGATTCTATGTCCTAACCGGACACGGTTAACAAAAAAAAACTAAAAACAAGATTATATCTATCAATCATCCCCTTAATCTTATTTCTTTATCTTGATCATGCTAATCTTCTCTCTCATCTGAACTTTCAAGTCTTCCTCTTTTACCTACACTCCCGTGCGTCGTTCCTTTCTGGGCCGATACCGCCCTACCGTCTGTACTTGCTCCATCCCGAGCCATGCACAAACCAACGCTTGCCGCGCCTTGCACCTGGACTGAACTCATCCTTCCTTGCACACTCGCCTGAACTGGGGCACCTGCTCCCATGGCCGCTTGGGCTTCGCCATTACCTGAGCCTCTCGCTCCTCTCTCTTGGACCAAGCCTACCCACTTTCCCTCATACATCTTAGCTGAGGCTATACCGCCTCTCCCTCATACAGAGGCGTTGATCCCTATGTCCAATGTATGCTCGTGAACAACTTCGAGCACCGACTGGGTGCCTGGGCCTCCAACTGAGCCATCACCAATCCCCTGATCAACCTGGTCATCAAAGTCAGCTTTCGGCAGCCGTGAGGACACGCCACATACACCTCCTGTATTGATGTCTTGTCGATGGGACCCACCTCCTGTGCTTTGATCTTCCCAGCCAATTCCTTGATCACTTGAGCTTGCAGCATGCGTGTACAGCCCTGCATGCGGGTGGGTCCATGGGCTTGACCCGAGCCGGTGGTTCCTCTAGCAGCAACTGCATGCATGTGGAACTCGCCGTCCCCTTGAGCGCTCTGCGCGCCGTCTGGACCCCCTCCCGAGGCTCCGCTTGCTGCGCGTCCTACGCCAACTTCATGCTGTCCCTGGGTCCCGCCATGTCCTAATTTAATACTCCAATTCCACTCTGATTCCTCCAGACTGTTCTTTACACAAATCGGTTTACAAGTTTTCAGAGAAATTTTGTACAACCGGTTCAGGGATCTTTTCACCTTCATCAACAGATCTTTGTTCTTGTCATAGACACGCAAGAACTTATCCTACAGCACCACCCTGCACCCTCGTTTCGCCAACTGCCCGAGACTGAGTATGTTGTTGCACAAACTCGGTATATAATATATTTCAGGTAGCATCTTCTGATCACCATTCTTGCATCGTAACAGCATTGATCCTTTGCCTCTTATCTGCACCGTCGAGCCATCGCCAAGCTTGACTTTGCCTGTAATCTTCTCATCGAGCTGATAGAACATGGAGCGATCTCCCGTCATGTGATTGCTTGCTCCATTGTCCAAATACCACTGATCAGTGTGATCGTGGTTGCCTCCCTCCGTGCGTAGTTTAGGAACTACATTCTCCTTATTCAACATCACCACGACTGGCGCCTCGTTGACACCTAAGGAGAAAAGCAGGACAAGCTCGTCATCTTCGCTGGCTCGGGTGAGGTTTACCTCATCGTTCTTCTTCTTGTTTCGGCAATCCGAAGCGTAATACCCGTACTTGTCGCGGTTGAAACACTTTATGTGGCTGCGGCACTCCGACGCGTAGCGACCGTATTTGTCACATTCAAAACACTTGATATGTGACTTGTCACGGGATCTGTTACCACCGTCTTGCCTAGCCCAGTCTCCACGTCCTCCTTTGCCACCTCGCTCACGCCTGCATCCACGCTTGCGCTCACGGCTTCTTGATGAGCCATGGTCGTCCTCTTCCGACGATCCCCTGTGAAACCGTCTGCCATCGTTTCTTGTATCTCCCTTTAACAGCAACGCTTGCTCATTATAGGACCGATACCTTTGCTCGTTACAAGATTGATACCCCTTCAATAGCTCCTCAAGCGCCTTGAGGGAACTGGTGATCTCCTCGATCTTCTTTTCCTCTAGATCCGAGGAGTACATAAGGGTGGTGACGACAGGTACGAACTTTTCTGGTAGCACGCGTAGATATTTTTTTATTGCCACAGATTCCTCCATCTTGTCGCCGAGAGAGACAATCTGATCGTACAGTGAAGTCAGCTTGCTAGCGAACTCGTCCGCCGAATGGGTTTCTCCCATCTAGAGATTCTCGAACTCGGTGTGCAAATTCTGCAGCCGCACTTCCTTTACGCGGTCAACTCCCTCGTGTATCTTCTGAAGCGTCACCCACGCCTCACATGCCATCTCCCTGCCGATGAGTAGCCGCATCATAGAGTCTGGCACCGCTTGGTAGATGATGGACAAAGCCGTCTGGTCCACCTTGTCGTCCATATCCTTGTCCTTCGCATTCAGATCGACTGCACCCCAGACTCCCTGGGCGCGCATATTTGCCTTCATCTTCATTGCCCACACCAGGTAATTGTCGGTCGTCAGGACAGGATATAGGAGAGAGAACAGCACATCTCGGGTCTTCGCGTTGTCGCCCATGATCTTCAGATAGCACCAAGATCAACAAGCTCTGATACCAACTGTTGGAATTTTCATTATCTATGTCTATGCGCTCAGTTCTTCTTCCACAAAATTCACCGCTCGACTTGGCTTTGTCCAGAGATGCAATTGGCTTTGCTTTCTTCTAGTCCAACCATATGCTTTTATTCCTCTCTCCACTATGCCTTACATTCTCTCTCTCCTATCCTATGCATCTACATGTATGTGCCTGCAGCACATGTGTGTTGTGTCTCTGCTCTCTCTCCTCTGCGTGTGCGTTGCTTTTTCCTTGACGTGACCCGCCTAGCTCTGGTCTTCACGTGATGTACTCAATAGCGATGGACCTGCTCAGCTTCTCCTGGTTCCTATGCGTGAGAAACCAAAGAACAGAGTAGCGCCTGCGTCTTCTTTCCTGCCTGAAAAAGGCTACGCCGAACCAAAACGAACACAATGAACGCAATCAATTTCTTTCGGGAGCAGTGCTCCTATTTTTGTCTTTTCTATTTCTTTCTTCACAACTCACTTCACCCGTTACATGGCCCTAGGCTTCTTATGTACACATGCACTCAACACCCTACTCGGCTTAACTGGACACGGTTAACAAAACGAAACCAGAAACAAAAAAACTAAAAACAAGATTATATCTATCACCCATCTAGAGCCTATCTTTCAGGATATTGAACAAGACCCGGAGCCTAAGGATTCCGAGGTTGAAGAGCCAGATCTCACTACTTCTAAGCTTTTGGAGACTATACAACAGATGCAGCAGCGGTAGGCAGAGTAGTAGCACCGTCTAGATCAACTGCTTCCTACTCAGCAGAGTCAGCAGCAGCTCCTTGAGAGGATCTGGTCTAGGATGTCTGGCCCGTCTTCATCACCTTCTACACCTCCTTAGCCATCCTCGACGCCTCCGGTGCCTTCCAACTCCAGCTCCTCTGGCTCCAGCACCTCTCCCTTAGCTCTTCCAGCTGGGATTTTGATCGTTCAGCTTTAGCTCCACCATCTTCCAAGATAATTGACTAGATGCGCGTCGATGACGCTACATCTTAGACCTTCTCTATCTAGCTTGTGGATCCTTTTGGGTGGCTCCTCTTGTTAAAGAAGTCCATATGCTTGACGATCAAGTCAAATGGTTTGCGCAATCTCCAGAAATCAAGAGTTAGTTTATCTCCTGACAGACTTAAATCCTAGCGATAGCTGTAGCTGATATTTGTTGTTAATGTAGCAATTCCGGGATTGTCCTGGACTCCATGTTGTAACTGGATCTGTTATGATCTCTTGTATCAAGTCTGAATATAAATAGATGTCGAACCTCTTCAGGGGATTCACGGCAAATTACAAGATTGTTTTCGTGGTATTAGAGCCAATCTGATTTCCACCTTCCAAACTCGATGAGTTCCTCAACCGCATCATCCTTTTCGGCTTCAACATCATCATGTGTTGTTAGAAAAATAGGGACAAAGGAGACACGAATTTTTACATGGAAAACCCTTGCGAGAAAAAACCATGGGCGCCAACCGACGATGATCACTATATGAGGAGCGATTACAAAACACAGGGGATTACAATGAGACGTCCCTCTCCCATGCGGCTTACAAGAGGTATATAAAGGGGTAAAGGGACTTAGAGTCCAAGTAGGAAACTAATCCTCTAATATGGAAACTAATCCGGATCATTCCATATTAGAAATTCGGATCAGAATACAACAATCTCCACCTTGAGACGAATTTCCTCTTGTAGCAAAATAAAGAATCATCAATCATGAAATGATTCCCCAATAAGATAAAAATCATCGTGCGCCAACTAGTCACTAGGACTAAACTTTAACACCAACTAAGCTTGAGCAAAGCTCAAACTTAGTAACATGAACTGGCTTTGTCATCATATCAGCAGCATTATCATGAGTACTTATCTTGCAAACTTTGACATCACCTTGAGCAATAACACCTCGAATAAAGTGATATCTCACATCAATGTGCTTTGTACTCTCATGGAACATCTGATCCTTTGTAAGGCATATAGCACTCTGTCTATCACAAAATATAGTAGTGCAAGAATTATCTCCACAAACCTCAGTGTACAAACCTCTCAACCAAATAGCTTCTTTACAAGCTTCAGAAATAGCCATATATTCTGCTTCAGTGGTTGATAAGGCAACAGTAGCTTGCAAACTTGCCTTCCAACTAACAGCACAACCACCAATGGTGAAAACATAACCTGTTAGAGACTGTAACATCCCAAAGTGTTGTTACTAAAATAAAATAAATAAAGTAATTAATTTGTTGGATTTTCTGAAATTTGAAAGAGTTTGTTTGCTTTATTTGAATTTATGAAGTTTTACAAGTCAAAAATAAAATTTTAATAATTTTCTGGATTTTTTAAGCTTTTCCCTAATTATTTTAAAACCAAAATATTTTATTTGAAAATTTTGAAAGACAACTTTAAGTTGGAAATAATTTTATTAAGTCCAAAATAATTTTAGGAATTTTTGTGAATTTTTCTAGAATTTTTAGACTCTATTTGCTATCTTCTAAAAAAAATGGTATTTGATTTGTATTTATTGCTACAGTAATTCGAAGAAGAAAATAAAAAAAATAATTTTTTTTTTAGTGCTTGGGCACCACTTCCCTTACGATCACCCATCATTATTTGCCTGTGCGACACATATGACAAGTTACAATGCATGTGCTGCCAATTTGGCTTTTGGCTTTCAATCAATATTAGTCTCCCTTTTATTGTTTTATTCTCTCCATTCTCTCTCCTATGTTCTTCTTCCTCCCGAGAACATTTCTTCTTTTCTGTTGCTTCCAAGTTGCTTCATGGCAACACCTCCTCCATAACCAAGCTGCTCCATGGTGGTCATGACCTCAGCTCCGGCCACCGTCGGCGACCACGCCGCCCCTCCCCGGCAACCGCGCCACCCTTCCTCTCCCTTCCCATGCCGCCCCATGGCTGCCATTGCTGCCCCAAGCTCCAAAAACTGCCATTAATGGCCGAGCCTCAATCTTTCTCCCCTTTCTTCGCACCCGGTGCATTAAAACCGAATCCGTTTGAAGGGGAAGGTCCGCATTAATCTCGTGCACGTTACCACGCCATCAATTGAACGTTTCCCCCTTTGCATGTAACCAATTTGGCCGGTTGAATCGTTCTTTAACTGCACCCGAAAATTTCGCTTTTTCGCTGACGGATTCCCGCTGATTCAAACCCCTCATCCCCTATATAAAGGGAGCACCATGAGGCCCTCTCCGTCCTCAACCCATCCCCCAAAACCACTCCTCCCCTCTCCCCCTATTTTGGTTGAATTTCAGAGTTCAATCTCGTTGGTCGAACGCCGTTAAATCGGCCAATGCGTCTCCTACGGTGGAGCCCGGCACCATCGACCACACCGCTAACCGTCTCGGCGTGTTCTCTGCCGTGATCCGCTTCGCCTTCGCGAGCATCGCCGAGCATCGCCGAGCACCGCCGCCTCCATGAGCCACGCGCGTCGGCGTCGTCGTCCTCGTCTCCGACCACCGTCGCGTTCCTCCTGGCCGAGGTGAGCACCGGAATCTCCATCATTCCCTCTCTCCATTCCACCCGTCACCGGCTGCTGGAACACCGTCGTTCGCCGGCAACGTTGCCATCCGAATCTTAGACTAAAGCTCCTTTCTTTGCGAATTGCATCGCCGTCGGGATAGCTCCGGCCACATTGTCTACTTCCTCGACATTGCGGCTTCACATTCTACGTGTTGCTCACCTCCGCGTCGCCGGGAACTCAGCAGAGCACCACCCTCCATGGCCGCCATTTTTTTCCTTGTGCTGTTCGGCTAGAGAAGATAAACAGTAGCAATTATTTAGTTACACGCACTACACTTTGTACATGCCCCTTTTATTCATTCCAAAATTTCGTTCTCCCACATGAAAGCTCCAAATCCGTTGATTCCTTCACCTAAATTCATCTAAATTCATCTACTATTTTCAGTATTTATTTTGTAATTTTTAGATTTTATTTAATTTCTGTTAATTATTCGGTCCATTTTGCGCGTCGCCGCCGGCCGACCGTGTGCATTCCACCCCAACCGAGGTGAGCGTTTTGTTCCCCACGGTTCCTTCTTCGTTTCGCCACAAACCCCATCTGCTAACCCTTCTCCGTTTACCCGAAACGCCGACGTCCGCCCACCGAAGGTCTTTTCCGTCATACTACGGCGCCATCGAAGATCCTCTGGCCGAGTCGTCTACACCGTTGAGTTTGCCTCGACGCGTTGTGCTTTTGATGCCATCGGCATGGCCATAAAACTCTTCCTTTGTTCCCAGTCATCCGAAACCACAATTTCCATATGAATAGTGAAATCTTCGGAATTCTATTATTTCATGTGATTTGAAACCTTCCTGGGGTTCGTTCTCCTTCATACGAACTCCGATTTCGTCGATTCAAATTTCTAAATTCTTATAAATTCAAGATCTAGCTAACTAAACTAAAATTATTTAATTTGGAGTTCATTTGAATCTTTATTTGAATTTTGTTTGAATTCGGCTTATTTTGCGTATAGATTTCGACGACTCCGGAGAGTTCGATCATTCAGAGGACTTAGAATATCAAGACTTCAACGAAGGCAAGTTACACTCTTGACCATATTTGCACCCATTATTTTAAATTATTTAATTTCTGTTTTAAATTATTATTGCATGCGTATTTATATTCAAGTAATTTAAATCCCTGTTTTAAGCTTTATAGTTATACCCAACTCCTGTGTATAACCATTTATTGTCGGTATAGACCGTATGAAGAACCATTCCGAATGTGATATATACATTGGAGGTAGAAAGTGAAAACATTGGATTATAAGATTTCATGATCATTGAATATCGGATTATAGGAATAGTCTATTGATAAATATTGCAAAGATGGAATTTGTCGGAAACTGAATTATAGAAACATATTGAATGTTTTATGGAATAACTTGATCATTGGGTAATAACTTGATCATTGGGTATCAGATTATATGAAGGCATGATTCTTAGATATTGATTATACAGTTACATAATTGTGATTGTTGGGTTATAGGGTAGAATAATTGTTAGAGATTGAATCATAGGAATGCATTATTAACAAATGTAGAAATAAGTGATCGATGGATATTGAATTGTAGAAATAGTTAATTATTGAGATTGGACTATTAAGATTGAATTATAGAAGTAGTCATTATAGAATATTGATGGGCTTGGATGTTGGATTGTAGGATTAGCTCTTGGTGGGATTTTAGAAATAAAACTTGTTTAGATTCTAGGAGTAAATAATTGCTGATAATGGATTATCGAGGAATATATTATAGAAATAGATAATCATTGGATATCGGAATATCAAAATTATATTACATAATCATCGGATTGTTGGGTGTTGAATTATTAGAAATAATTCATTAAGGAATGATGGATTGATGGATGTCGGATTATAGAATTAGAGCATTACTGAATGGTGGATCGATGGAGGTCGGATCATAGAAATAGTGATATAGTGGATATTAGACTATTTAATATTGGAGTATAGGATTACATAATTCTTTGGAGTTTGGATTATTGGATTATGAGCTGTACGGATGGTTTACTTCTTGGTCTCGTACTTGACAAATCTTGAACATTGAATCCCTCATACCTTGTCGCCTAGATAAAACTCTTGTTAATACGATAGTGTTAACAAGATGCGTTGATTGAAAAACTTTATGTAGCAATGCTTAGACCCAAAAAGTATTTGATTTGGGAAATTTAGCCAATGATTCAAATCTTGTTTAAAATTAATCTATGGTATTGTTTTACCATGGACTCTTGGAAATGATTTTGAAAACAAAATAAAATCAAAAGTTGGTTTGGACACAGGCGAAATGGATGCTTGATGGGTGCGAGTTTATGCGGAATCAATCAGGAAGGATTGAGGCGGGGGTTATTTGGAAAGTCGCCCAAGTCAGTTAAGGACCGGTCTCTGAGCGATCCTTTGCTATGCCTATAATGGGCTATGCCGCACCGTACAACCACATGTCTCCAGAATGGGGTGTGGGATCTGGCTGATTAATTTGTGGAACTCCATCGCAGTTTATCCTGTCTGTACGTGGGTGGTCTTTCATGGCCTGTCTTTTATGACTATTTTATTCCCACCTGGCGCAAGAAGGGGCCTTGAACCTGCGGATGGTTAGTCCAAAGGGGGCGAAACCTTAGCGAGGCTAGACTGCGGTGGAATGATGCATTGTAAAGGCCTTGTCATGAACTCTAGATCTCTTACCTTAGGCAGTGAGAGGTGGCATTGACGGATGCCGAATAAACTAGAGGAATCATGTCATGTGGGTAAAGTGTACAACCTCTGCAGAGTGTAAAACTATTCGAATAGCCGTGTCCACGGTCAAGGACATGCTAGCAAAGCCTCTCAAAGTTAGACTTTGGTTTTGTTTGAAAAGACTTTGTCAAATGGATTATGCAAATGGGAATTGGGCGGAAAGCCATGTGATAGGAGGGTATCCTTCACCATTCATGTGTGAATGTTATCTGACTATAAAATTGATTTATAAAATAAATTTTAGTTATGTAATAACTGCTTTGGAACTTAGTACAAGTATTTAAAGAAAATGCTGCTTTATGCAAATCAACCATATTAAGCCTTCCTTTGAGATATCCATGTATGCATGTCATCCTGTTATTTGTGGGTGTAACTTGCGAAACACAGTAGTTGTGCTCATACTTGCTTTGTGCAAATAAATTTCAGAGAGAAGGACTTCACCATCGGTGTGGATCTCGACGACTAGGCCGCTATCGATCGATTGCTGTGGCGAATTAATCTGGACTCTACTACGACTTCTTCGTTTTCATTGTGTTCTTTATTGTTGGCTTGTAAGCCTCTTTTGTAATAAACTCATCGGTTATTAATAAAGTTATCGATTTATGGATGTTACCACATTTTTTCTTGTGTGAACTAGCTCTTGATCATGGGACTAGTTAGAAATACCTGAGAGGATTTGGGAGTGTTAATCCGGGTCTTCTGAGACCTCCTTTTGTCCAAATCGCCAAACATAATCGAGTCAACATAACCAACAAGTTCATCTCTAGAATTCCCAAAGCGTAAACAAGCATTAGAAGTGCCACACAAATATCGAAAATCCTTTGAGCTGCTTTCTAATGCTCTTTTCCAGGATTAGCCATGTATCTACTGACAATACTCAATGCATGAGATAAATCAGGATGAGAACAAACCATGGCATACATAAGAGAACCAACTGCACTGGAATATGGAACTCTAGACATGTACTCAATATCATAATCGACTCGGGACATAAAAGGTGAAGATAATCGAAATCTGAAGCTAATGGAGTACTCCTTGGTTTTGCATCATGCATATTAAAAGCGACGAAGGACCATCTCAATATAACCTTTTTGACTAAGGTATAACTTGCCAGATTGCCTCTCTCTAATAATCTCCATGCCAAGAATTTTCTTTGCTGCACCTAAGTCCTTCATCTCAAATTCATTACTCAATTGTGCTTTCAGTTTTGCTATTTCTAACTTATCTTTTGTAGCAATCAACATAGAGAAGTAAATAAATAGCTGAACCATTAACAGTCTTTAAATAAACACAGCTATCATAATCAGACCGCTTAAAGTCATGAGAGAGCATAAATGAGTCAAATCTCTTGTACCATTGCCTAGGAGATTGCTTCAAACCATAAAGAGATTTCTTTAATCTACAAACAAGGTGTTCTTTTCCAGGAGTAACAAAACCCTCAGGTTGGTCCATATAAATGTCTTCTCCCAACTCTCCATGTAAGAATGCAGTTTTAACATCTAATTGCTCAAGTTCATAATCACGCATAGCAACAATCTTGAGTAAAGTGCGAATAGAACTATGCTTCTGGCGAAGAAAAGACATCATTAAAATCAATACACGGAATCGACTATAACCTTTAGCAACCAATCTTGCTTTATACCTTGTTGAGTACGAGAGAAGAAATACCTTCCTTTCTTTTGAAAATCCACTTGCAATGAACAGGCTTTTTCTCCTTTGGCAATTTCACTAATTCCCAAGTGCCATTCTTTTCAAGTGACTCCATTTCATCATGCATGGCAGTTATCCACTTATTACAATCGGTGAAGTTAATAGCCTCGAGTATGATGAAGGTTACAAATACCTTCAATTTCTTACGCCACACTCAAAGCATAAGCAACAATATTAGCTTCTTCAATCAACCTCTTGGGTGGATTAATCTCCCTCCTAGGCCTATCAATTGCAATAGACCGTTGTGGTGGCTGCTCAACAATAGGAGTATCATCAACAATAGGTGCATCATGAACAACAATATTTTCCTTATCTGATGTGTCATTTGAACCAACAAAATGGTCTACCTGAACACTTGAATTCTGCTCACTCTCAACAGGAACATTAGTGGGCGGTTTATCATGAAGCATAGCAGATTCATTAAAGACAACATTTACGCTAATCACAACCTTCCTTGTTTGAGATTCCACAACTTATATCATTTAACACAGATTTATAACCAAGAAAGATGCATAATGACTCTAGGCTCTAATTTTCCATTATCAACATGAGCATAAGCAATCTGACCAAAAACTCTCAATTATGAATAATTTCTTTGGGGAACCGACCATACCTCAATTGGAGTCTTCTTTTCAATTGCAAGAGAGGCGACCGATTAATAAGATAGCAAGCGAAAGGAAGCGGCAAATTTCAAAAACGTCTATGCAAACTGCATTTGACAACATCTGCAGACCTGGAAATGATGGTCTGTTCATACGCTCGGCTACACCGTTTTGTTGAGGAGTACCGAGGAGCAGTGTAGTGCCTAACAATACCTTGATCTTGCAATATGATTCAAATTCATCGAGCAATTCCATCCCATTATTAGTGCGAAGTTTCTTTACCTTCTTTTCGGTTTGCCTTTCAACCATAGTCTTCCACTCTTTAAATCTTTGAAAATGCTTGATTTATGCTTCAAGAAATAAGGCCACACTCTTCTAGAGTAATCATCAATAATAGTTAACATATAACGAGCACCTCCTAGAGATGTCTTAGAGATGGCCCCATAAATCGGAATGCACATAATCCAAAATACCATACGTGGTATGAGCTGAGATATTGAACCTCACCCTCTTGTGTTTGCCAAACACACAATGCTCTAAAAGTTCACTTGCCGATGCTATGTCCATCAAGAAGTCCTCTCTTACTCAATTCTGCCAAACCAAGTTCACTCATATGCCCAAGGCGCATATGCCAAAGATTAGTAGCATCGGAATCAGATAATGAACTTGAAATTACAGCAACATTACCTAATATTGTAGTACCTCGCAGATGGTACAAATTGGCAGATTTAATATCAGCTTTCATCACAACAAGAGATCCTTTTGATACCTTCAAAACTCCACCTTCACCAGAATACTTGTACCCTTTACCATCAAGAGTACACAAAGAGATGAGGTTTCTTTTCAAATCTGGAATGTGCCTCACATCTGTCAAAGTTCTGACAATGCCATCAAACATCTTGATCTGAATTGAACCAATTCTGCAACCTTACAAGATGAGTTATCACCCATCAAGGCAGTACCACCTTCAACGAGGTTCATATGTGGCAAACCGGTCCCTATTAGGACACATATGAAAATGCAGAGAGAATCAAGAATCCATTCATCATTGGTCTTAGCACATCCAGCAAAGGCAACATGAACTCCTCCATCAGAATTATCATCAGCAGCAAGGGAGGATTTACCTTCATCATTTGGTTTACCTTTTTGCAATTTGTGAGAGTACAACTTCTGCTTGAGATGCATCTTCTTTGGTGAGATCCTTTGTCATGCAAATTTGTTCGACTTGACCATAATCGTGATTGTCTTCTCCTTCAAAACCTCCTGCAAAATATTATTTGATAGATGAAGGTGAATATAAGATAAAGCCTTACGGTCTTTACGATTCTCATCTGCAGTCCATGTCATAGGTTGTTTCTCAAACCCTTCCAATGCATCATTAAAATCCATCTGTGCCAACACAGCTCTCATCTTGACTTGCCACAGCGAAAATCTTGTGTCTCGACCCAGGAGTGGAAGATCATACTTCAAAGTCGCCATGAGGAATAAAACCTGAAAATTACTAGTACTGAACTGTGTAAACCTAGCAAAAATCACGACCTCTTTGGTACACGTTCTGTGTACGCAAAATAAAGATCTTTAAATATCCGGGTACTGATCTCGTGTGGACGTGGCAAGGAATCTCCAAAACTACCAAGTGCTCACGTGATTGACACAGGAAAGATTGATCTGTGCCCCTCCACATGAAGCAACAGGAAACGCTTTAATGGCTGTTTGGCTTGGTTTACCTCCACGCGAATCCACGTGAATGGATTTGGAACGGGCGCGGCTTGGGGCTGAACGAAGAACGGAGTGCGCGGCTTGGACTGTCGCTTCGTTCGCGTGCACACGTCTCGGCGGACCGAGTCGTCGGGTTGCCCTGGTGTCGGCCACCCGATGGACCGAAGGACGGTTGCTGGCGCTTCGACCGAGGCGACGTGCGGATGCAGGCGCACTTCTCCTTTTGCATCGGATCGATCTGTTTGCGAGATGAAGATGCGCTACACTCTTGGATCGTGGCGATCAAGGGAGTTGATAATGACCTGCGAAGACCCTGTCGATGGCCGAGAAAAGCGAGGAGCAATGTGCGGGAAGGTGAAGGCAATTTGCTGGCGAGGGCGGCGCCGCAGACGGATCTGCTATTTTTTCTCTCTTCGTGTCTTTCTCCAAACCCTAAAATCTCATGTGCTCTCATACCACTTGTTAGAAAAATAGGGACAAAGGAGACACGAATTTTTACGTGGAAAACCCTTGTGGGAAAAAACCACAGGCGCCAACCGGCGATGATCACTATATGAGGAGCGATTACAAAACGCAGGGGATTACAATGAGGCGTCCCTCTCCCATGCGGCTTACAAGAGGTATATAAAGGGGTAAAAGGACTTAGAGTCCAAGTATGAAACTAATCCTCTAATATGGAAACTAATCCGGATCCTTCCATATTAGAAATTCGGATCAGAATACAACATGTGTCTTGATGTCTTCATCAACAGGAGTCATAGCTGGACCTTCCTTCGGCAACTTTGTCACCATCAAGCTCACAAGGGATAACTTCCTCTTATGGAAGGCTCAACGGATTCCCTATCTTTGCGACCATGATGCAGCAGCTCGTAGATGGAGTGCGCAAGAAAGGCATGCGTGTTTATTCTTTGGGACAAACGAACAAGAAGTGTGATAAGTATCAAATCCAGAGTACACAAGATGGTTTCGGCAAGATCAACTTGTGCTAATTGTACTTCTCTCCTCTCTAACAGAGGAGATCCTCGGGCATGTGCTATTCCTCACCACATCAGCTGATGTGTGGGCAACATTAGAAGGCATGTTTGCCTCACGCTCACGTGCACGGCTTATTCAGATTAGGTTCCAACTTGCCAATCTGAAGGACTTGACGGCGTCAGATTACTTCCAGAAGATGAAGGTTCTTGTAGACACGATGGCCTCCATCGGTCATCCACTTTAGGAAGAGGAGACAGTCTCCTACATCCTCACAGGACTTGGCGAAGAGTATGACTCATTTGTCACGTCCATGACGACCTGTGCAGATTCAGTTTCCTTAAATCAATTATATGTGTCGTAGCAGGGCACCATGGGGTGCCCCGCACCCTAGGGTCCTTAGGAATACCGGTGTACCGTCGGAGATATTGTACATATGTAGACCAAGTCCATATAGTGTTTTTAGGCAAATGTACCTAAATGCCCTCTCTCTATCTTCATACATTGTGGGGACAAGAAGGTAAATGTCCCTTCTTGCCCCCTATAAATAAAGCCCCAAGGGCATGTAAAAGGGGGACTTCCTCTCATTCTCATTGGACACACTCATAATACAAGGCTCCTACCATTGTTGGTCTTTGGCTTCTCCCCCTTCAGTCTTCTCCCATGACAAAGGGTACTCTGTATCCACTGTCTAGCCTTTTCTTGCTACGACAGTTGGCGCCTTCCGTGGACCCTAGTCGTTTCGAAGGCCCCACCTCGGCGACTATGGAGTCTCTCGCCTCGAGGGCCTCACCTTGGCGGAGAGATATTTCACATCGCGCTCAATCACGCAAAGACCCTAGTCGTTCCGAAGGCCTCGCCTCGGTGACTAGAGAGTCTCCCGCCACAAGGGTCTCACCTCAGCGGATAGACATTTCAAATCACGCTTAATCGTGCAAATACCCTAGTCATTTCGAAGGCCCCGCCTCGATGACTATGGAGTCTCTCACCTCGAGCGCCTTGCCTCGGCGGAGAGACATTTCACATCGCGCTCAATCGCACAAAGGCCCTAGTCGTTCTGAATGTCCCGCCTCGACGACTAGGGAGTCTCCTGCCTCGAGGGCTTCGCCTCGGCGGAGAGACATTTCACATCGTGCTCAATCATGCAGACCCTAGTCGTTCTGAAGGACCCGCCTCGAGGACCTCACCTTGGCGGAGACATTTCACATCGCGCTCAATCGCGCAAAAACCCTAGTTCCGAAGGCCTTGCCTCGGCGACTAGGGAGTCTCCCACCTCGAGGGCCTCGTCTCGGCGGAGAGACATTTCACATATCGCGCTAGTCGTTCCGACGGTCGCACCTCAAAGCCCTCGTCTCAACGAGGACACCTCGCAAATCAAGCACCTTCGGGCATGAAAACAAAACAAAAAATATATATGAGGGACAGCGATCGGCTTCGCCTCTCCCTCGCTAGCTTTGGACTCCAAAATGAGCCCAATCAAAAAAAGGATGGGGGACGGCGATCGGCTTTGCCTCCCTCCTCGCTAGCTTTGGGCTCCCAAATGAGCTAAATCAAAAAAAGTATGGGGAACGGCGATCAGCTTCGCCTCCCCCTCGCTAGGTTTGAGCTCCCAAATGAGTCCAATAAAAAAAGTATAGGGGACGATGTTCGGCTTCGTCTCTCCCTCGCTAGTTTTGGGCTCCTAAACGAGCTCAATGAAAAAAGTATGGGGGATGACGATCAGCTTCGCCTCACCCTCGTTAGCCTTGGGCTCCCAAACGAGCCCAATAAAAAAAACATCGGAGACGACGATCGGCTTCGCCTCCCTCTTGCTAGCTTTGGGCTCCCAAACGAGCCCAATCAAAAAAAAGGATGGGGGATGGCGATCGGCTTCGCCTCCCCCTCGCTAGCTTTGGGCTCCCAAACGAGCCTAAAAAAATATGGGCGACGGCGATCGGATTCGCCTCCCCCTCGTTAGCTTTGGGCTCCCAAACGAACCCAATAAAAAAGTTTGGCGGACGGTGACCGGCTTCGCCTCTCCCTCACTAGATTTGGGCTCCCAAACGAGTCGAATAAAAAAAAGTATGGGGGCGGCGATCGGCTTCGCCCCCCCCCCCTCGCTAGCTTTGGGCTCCCAAAAGAGCCAAATCAAAAAAAAAGTATGGGGACAGCGATCGGCTTCGCCCCCCACACTAGCTTTGGGCTCCCAAACGAGCCCAATCAAAAAAAATATGGAGGACGATGATCAGCTTCGCCTCCCCCCTCGCTAGCTTTGGACTCCCAAATGAGCCCAATCAAAGAAAGTACGGGGAACGGCGATCAGCTTCGCCTCCCCCTCGCGAGCTTTGGGCTCCCAAACGAGCCCAATAAAAAAAGTACAGGGGACGGTGATCGGCTTCACTTCCCCCTCGCTAGCTTTGGGCTCCCAAACGAGCTCAACAATTAAAAAAGTATGGGAGACAGCGATCGGCTTCGCCTCCCCCTCGCTAGCTTCAGGCTCCCAAACAAGGCCGAACAAAAAAGTATGGGGGACGGCGATCGGTTTCACCTCCCCCTTACTAGCTTTGGGCTCCCAAACGAGCCCAATCAAAAAAAGTATGGGGGACTGCGATCAGCTTCACCTCCCCTCTCGCTATCTTTGGCTCCCAAACGAGCCCAATCAAAAAAAGTATGGGGAACGGCGATCGGTTTCCCTTCCCCCTCACTATCTTTGGTATCCCAAACAAGCCCAATAAAAAAATATAGGGGACGACGATCGGCTTCGCCTCCCTCTCACTAGCTTTCGTCTCCCAAACGAGTCGAATAGAAAAAAGTATGGGCTTCACCTCCCCCTCGCTAGCTTTGGGCTCCCAAATGAGCCCAATCAATAAAATAGGATGCTAGTTGTGGGCTCCCAAACAAGCCCAATAATAATAATAAGCAGCCGCCTCCTCAGGCAAGCAAACATCAACCCTTCACGTTACTCCAAGTCGCGGACACAACCCACTAGGAGTGGCGAAGAGGCAGTAGGCAGCCCAGCGAGACCAGTATGAACAGTCACAAGCGAAAATCGAAACTGCGAGGTGCGATGGCGGCTTCACCTCTACACGTCACCCGCCTCGTAGGCCATGCCTTGGCAAGCGGCACCGCGTCGGCTTCACCCGCGCATGCTTCACCTTGACGCACCGCCCGCCTCGTTGGGCATGCCTCGGTGGGGCGGCCCCATGTCGGCGTCACCCGTGCGTGCTTCATCTCGACGCGCCGCCCGCCTCGTAGACCATGCTTGGGCGGGGCGGCCCTGCGCCGGCCTCGTCCGCGTGTGCTTCACCTCGACGCGCAGCCTGCCTCATAGGACATGCCTCGGTAGGATGGCCCCACGTCAGCATCGCTCGCGCATGCTTCACCTCGACGTGCCGCCTGCCTCGTAGGCCATGCCTCGGCAGGGTGGCCCCATGTCGGCCTCGCTCGCGCGTGCTTCATGTCGACACGCCGCCCGCCTCGTAGGCCATGCCTCGGCGAGGAGGCCCCACATCGGCTTCACCCGCACCTGCTTCACCTCGACGCGTCGCTCGCCTCGTAGGCCATGCCTCGGTGGGGCGCTCCTGCGTCGGCCTCGCCCGCACGTGCTTCGGTGTGGAAGCACCGCAATAGCTTCACTAGCACGGGCTCCATCTTGGCGTGTCGCCCGCCTCATAGGCCATGCCTCGGTGTGGCAGCACCGTGATAGCTTCACCAGCACGGGCTCTGTCTCGGCGCATCGCCCGCCTCGATGGGATAGCCCGTGTCGATTTTTTTTCTGGGGTATCCCAACTCTCGAGGGGCCAGGGGGCGACATGATTGTGTCCGCTCGCCCCTCGATATCGCGGGACCAGTCCTCGCGACCTTAGACCATGTAGACGAGGAAGTTATCATAGCAGGGCACCATGGGGTGCCCTGCACCCTAGGGTCATCAGGAATACCGGTGTACCATCGAGGATACTGTACATATGTAGACCAAGTCCATATAGTGCATTTAGGCAAATATACCTAAATGTCCTCTCTCTCTCTCTCTTTATACATTATGAGGGCAAGAAGGTAGATGTCCCTTCTTGTCCCCTATAAATAAAGCCCCAAGGGCATGTAAAAGGGGGACTTCCTCTCATTCTCATTGGACATATTCATAATACAAGGCTCCTACCATTGTTGGTCTTTGGCTTCTCCTACCATTGTTGGTCTTTGGCTTCTCCCCCTTCGGTCTTCTCCCAAGACAAAGGGTACTCTGCACCCACTGTCTAGCTTTTTCTTACTACGACAATATGCACATCTACTGAGCTATGAGCTACACAAAGAGAAACACACTGTCGATACCCAGATCACTTCATCGGCCAACAATGTTGTTAGGAACAACAATGGTTGTGGCCGTGGCAGAGGTCGTGGCCAAAACTTCGGAGGAGGAGGTGGTAGCCGAGGACCAGCTGGAGGAGGAGGTACCAACCATGGCAACAATGGTTCTCGCATCACATGTCAGGTCTACAGCAAAAAATGAGCATGATGCTCTACGCTACTAGTATCGCTTTGATCACTCCTACCAATCCATAGAAGATCAGCGAGTTGCATTAGCTGCGTCCACTGGTAATTATTAGATTGACACGAATTGGTATGTCGACACAGGAGCTACTGATCATCTGACAAACGACTTGGAAAGGTTAATCGTGTGTGATCGCTACAAGGGAGGAGATCAGGTTCAAGTCACCAATGGGCAAGGTTTGTCTATCTCCCACATTGGTTGTGCTACTGTTACTAGTCATTGTCGATCTTTACATCTTAACAATGTCCTTTGTGTCCCAAAAATCAACAAACATCTTCTTTCCGTTCACAAATTTGCTCTTGACAATGATGCCTTTTTTTAGTTTCATCCAAACTATTTTTTGTGTCAATGATCGGGCCACAAAGACAACTCTTCTTCAAGACAGGTGTAAAGATGACTTATATTCCATAGTGTCGGCTCCTACATCTCGTCAGTTTCATCCTTGCCAGTGCCTAGTCGCTGCAGCTGTCTCTTCATAACAGTGGCATCGTAGACTCGGCCATCCAACGTCCTCCATAGTTCAGACAATACTTCAGTCAAATAAATTGGGTTGTATTAGGAATAAAGATGTTGTTGTTTGTGATGCTTGTCAAATGGCAAAAATCCATCTCACCTACTTGTGTTTCAACTTTTACTTTAGAACTTGTTCATTCTGATGTATGGGGGCCAACTCTGACTTCAGTGGGAGGTTATAAATATTATTTCAGTTTCCTTGATGATTATAGAAAATTTTCTTTAATCTATTTACTGAAATACAAGTATGATGTCGAGCAAGCGTTTCTTCAGTTTCAAAAACATGTAGAGTGCTTACTTGATAGGAAAATTCTCATTGTCCAGTTAGATTGGGACGATGAATATAAAAAATTACACAAGTTCTTTCAGTCTGTTGACATTTCTCATCGGGGTTCTTGTCTGCATACTCACCAACAGAATGGAGTTGCCGAGAGAAAACATCGACACATTAGTGAAACTGGGTTAACTCTCCTAGCTCATTCATCTTTGCCTGTTTGGTTTTGGGACAAAGCTTTTCTTACATCTGTCTATCTCATTAATCGACTACCAAGTCGTGTTATTGATAACACTACTCCTATACAACGTCTTCTAAACATTCCTCCAAACTACTCCATGCTCAAAACCTTCGGGTGTTCCTATTGGCCTAACTTAAGACCTTACAATTCCCGAAAACTTAGTTTTCATTCTCATAAATGTGTGTTCTTATGTTACAGTACCCTTCATAAAGGATATAAGTGTCTTTATCGTCCTTCAGGACGCATTTACATATCTCGTGATGTAATCTTTGATGTACACCTTTTTTCATTTGCCACCGCACCTGATCTAGTTGGTTCTAGCAATAGTATTCTTGTTTCTCATCTGACAATGATCTTACCACCCCTTCTTGTCTCTGAACAACCTCCTATTAGACCAACGACTTAACAGTAGCCTCTAATTCATGTCGAGATAGTATTACTTTTACTCCTTTGTCTACTGATATGCATGTAGCACCGAGTTCTTCTTCTCTGTTTACAGGATCTCTACCGTCCACTTCAGGGAGTATCAGCAACAAAATCCAGTGCCACATTCTGGTGTTCGAACACGACTCTGCAACAACATTATTGTACCGAAGCAATACACATATGGAACGGTGCGCTATCCACTAAAAGGGAGAAGTGCATTCTATGTAGAACCTGCAGAACCAACATCTCATGTTGAGGCTCTTGAGCAACCAGAATGGAAAGAGACGATAGATGAAGGGTTTGCTACACTAAAGAGGAATAAAACATGGCATCTAGTACCACCATACAGAGGCAAGAACATCATCGATTGTATGTGGGTTTTTAAACTCAAATAGAAATCTGATGACACCATAGACAGACACAAAACTCGCTTGGTAGCCAAAGTTTTCAAGCAACAATATGTCATTGATTATGAGGAAAAATGTAGTCATGTTGTTAAACCCATAACAGTATGTCTGATCTTGTCTTTAGCATTATCTCATGGCTGGTAGATGAAGCAGATAGATGTACACAATGCTTTCCTTCATGGCTGGCCATAAGAGGAAGTGTACATGCGACAACCTCTAGGGTATGTTGATGTTAAACATCCATATTATTTGTGTAAACTGGATAAGGTGCTTTATGGGCTAAAGCAGGCACCTAGAACATGGTTTTCACGATTGAGTGCTAAACTACAAGAATTGGGATTCATACCATCGAAAGCAGACACCTCCCTGTTTATCTTTGATAAAGATGGTATCATCATTTATATGTTAATATATGTTGATGATATCATAATTGTTAGTTCCTCGACTGTAGCAATAGAGAAACTCATCAAAAATCTTATAGAAGATTTTGCCATCAAGGACTTAGGAGGACTGAATTACTTCCTTGGAATTGAAGTGATTGCAGGGAATAATCACATGGTCTTACATAGAAGAAATCTTCCTTAGATATGTTACGCAAGGCAAACATGTAGAAATGCAAGCTAGCTTCTACTCCTATGGCATCGGGAGAAAAAGCTTTCACAAGTAGGAAGTAAGTTATCAGAAAATGGTGTTTTTCAATACAGAAGTACAGTAGGAGCCTTGCAATATCTCACATTGATAAGACCAGATATATCTTATGCAGTGAATAAGGTATGTCAATATCTTCAATCTCCCACTGAAGAGCATTGGGCTGCAGTGAAGAGAATACTAAGATATATCAAGGCAACTGTGTCAGATGGACTAACAATTCGTAAGTCCTCTTCTATTTTGTTGAGTGCATTCTCAGACTCTGATTGGGCTAGGTCACCAGATGACAGAAGATCACAAAATGGCTATGCTTTTTTCCTTGGACCGAATCTAGTTTCCTGGTGTTCAAAGAAGCAGTCAACTATCTCAAGATCCATCAAAGAAGTTGAATACAAGACAGTAGCAAATGCAACTGCAGAATTGATTTGGATTCAGTCTTTACTGAAAGAACCGAAAGTGTTTCAGGATAAGGCACTAATACTTTGGTGTGATAATGTGAGACCTTGCGGCCTTGTCACGGTTTTTGCTGATGAATAATTGATTTGAATATTTGTCTTTTGGGTTGCTTGGAATTTGCGGTTGTGAAAGTTTCGGTTGTTCCTTTTTGGGTGTTTGGTTTAATGTCTTCCAAGACCTCCCCAGAGGTCTTCACGACCACCCCAGAGCTTTTCCATGATCATCACAGGAGATCTTCGAGGTCCTCCTCGGGAGGACTCGCGTGGACTCATCTGGGCCATTCAGGACCTCCCCCAGCATAAATCTGGTCCATCAAGGACCTCCTCCAGGAGAACTAATGCGCATCAATCGCAACCGTCTAGAAGAACTAATGCGCATCAATCGCGTCCGTCCAGGATCTCTCCAGGAGAACCAACGCGCCTCAATCGCGACCATCCAGGACCTCCCCAGCATTAATCGCGTCCATCTAGGACTTTCCTCAGAAGAACCAACACGCCTCAATCGCGACCATCCAGGACATCCCCAGGATATCAACGTGGAGCAATCTCGTCAGTCCAGGACCTCCTCTGGATCAATCTTGTCCATTCAGGACCTCTCCATGAACATCAACGTGGATCAATCTGGACCACCCAAGACCTCCCCCTTGAGCTATCTGGATCGTCCAGGACCTCTCCTTGGCGACGAGATCTTTCGAGTACTGTAGCAAGGAGGTCTTCCAGTTATTGTTCATCATGAGCACTGAAGCAAGGAGGTCTTCCAAGGCACTGTTCTTTTTAGAGTTACTGTAGTACGAAGGTCTTCCGAGGTACTGTAGCAAGGAGGTGGTCTTTGCAAAAAGATGTCCCTAGAGATTTACAAAGACGACCCTAGATATTTACAAAGATGACCCTGGAGATTCACAAAGACGTCCCTGGATATTTTTAAAGACGACCCAGGAGGTCTTTGAGGAGGTTTTCCATGACTTCCCAAGAGATCTTTGTGGAGGTTATCCAGGACCTCCTAAGAGGTGTTTTGAGGAAGTCTTACAGGACCTCCCAAGAGGTCTTTGACGAGGTCTTTCAGGACCTCCCAGGACGTCTTCACAGGACCTCCCATGAGATCTTTCAGGATGTTCTTCCAGGACCACTCACGAGGTCTTATAGGATCACTCGGAGGTCTTCACAGGACCACCCGTAGGTCTCCACAAGACCACCCTATTCATTCCAAATATTGCATGCTTCAAGTGCTACGGTGCAGGTGAGTGATCGTAGACTTGATGAAAGTGGTTATAGACGTCATGGACGTCTTGGAGGTGGTCGGAGACTTGCTGGAACTTATCGTAGATGTCTTGGACGTTTTGGAGGTGGTCGTAGACCTACTGATCTGGTCGCGGACCTGGTTGAGAGTGTGATATGGGTGTGTGAACTAATATTGGTCAAGTCGGAGAACTTGTGCTGGGATATGTTCTTTGGTCTTTGCATATGCAGGTTGAGCGTGAAGATGATCATGGTCGATGACAAGGAGGACCAAGACTAGGATGGGAAATCTGAGGTCTAGGAGGTCGAGGATGTCACGAGGTGGTCGGGCTTGCGCTGGAGCACGTGGAGATCAAAGGTGGTTGCTGATGCACGGAGAAGCTTCGGGAGGTGGAGTCTTCAAGGCTTACGACGTGTGAGGATATATGGAAAGTATTCAAATATCAGGAAAGTTTAGAGATATTGGAAAACCTGTGTTTGGAAGGGTTTCGGGTCCCTTGTTTCTCAGAATAGATAAGTACTCGTGTCCGTGTCGGTAAGGACACGGTTTGGTCTCTGCCTATAAAAGAAGGCAGAGGGGAAGTATTTTCCCGGGGCTGTTACGGGAGTTTTTGTTACATAGCTTTTGCAGTAGAGCTTTAGAGGTCTCTCGGTTGAGATCTTTGAGGGGTGCTTGTTGAGCACTTTGTAAACACAAAATAATATTGAGAAATAAGATATCAGATCTATTCTGCATTATCTCAAGATTGTTCTTGTTCAAGCTGTGCGTAAGAGGTCTTCGAGAAGGTCCTGAAGAGGTCGTCGGAGAGGTCTTCAAAGAGGTCTTCGAGGAGGTCCTGAAGAGGTCCTCGAAGAGGTTCTCAAGGTGATCGTGAGAAGGCCAGTGCACGGGAGAAAGGTTGAGTTTGTGAGCAAAAAATCGGTACAATCATTCACCCCCCCCCTCTGATTGTGCTATACGATCCTACAGATAACCTTGGAGCAATGTATCTAACCACTAATCCAGTATTTCATGCTCGAACTAAGCACATTGAAGTGGATTTTCATTTTGTTTGAGAAAGAGTTGTGGCTCAGAAACTGGAGGTTTGATTCATTGCTTCGGCAGATCAAGTAGCAAACGTTTTCACAAAGGCATTGCCTCATTTGCAGTTTGATCGTCTTCGTTACCATCTCAACCTTTCAGCACCCAGTTGTGATCGAGGGAAGGTGTTAAACAAGTCCATATGCTTGATGATCAAGTTAGATGGTTTGTGCAATCTCCATAAATCAAGAGTTAGTTTATCTCCTAACATACTTAAATCCTAGCAATAGCTGTAGCTGATATTTGTTGTTACTGTAGCAGTTTAGGGATTGTCCTGGACTCCATGTTGTAACTGAATCTGTTATGATCTCTTGTATCAAGTCTGAATATACATAGATGCCGAACCTCTTCAAGGGATTCACGGCAAATTACAAGATTGTTTTCACCTCCCTTTCTTTGCTTGATGCCAAAGAGGGAGAAGATAGGATTAGACTTGGGATTATAATTGTTAGAGATATATGTATAGTGTGTTATTCCCCATTGTTATGAGGGGTTATTTGCATATTCACCTTCTGTACTTTGTGTATATATATTGGCCCATTGGCCTCATGATGAATACAAGCACTATTCATAACATGGTATCAAAGCGAACCTAGGGTTTGTTTTCATCGAGCCGCCGCTGGTTTGTTCTTCCCGCCGCCGCCCGACTTCGCCACTTCGCTTGTCGTCCAGACCTGGACTCGGCGCGCCTTGCTTTGGTGTCACCTCCACCATCGCTCCTCGATGTCGCCTGGCGTCGCCTCGTCCTCAGCGTCGCCACCATGCCTGAAGCCGACGGGGAGTCCGCCGCTCCCTGCATCCTCCTCTGCTCGGGCCGACGAGCCCGACGTCGTCCGAATCTGCGCCGCACGCCGGCCTCCTCCCGCCACCGCGGGATCCTCGGGACGCACGTGAGGACACTGTCGCTCCATCCGAAGGCTTCTTCATCCCGCCACCTGCGCCTGCTCTGCCGTGCCGAATAGCTCTAGCTATCTCCGGATCCGGCCGTCTCCATCGCCGGCTTCCCCGCAGCCACGTCTCTTCCGCCTCAGATCCGACTGTTAGGCTCTTCCCCGCCGTCGGATCCGGGCTCCCCGCGCCGGATCCCTCCACCGTGTGGGTCGCCACCGCTGTTGTTGCCGCTCGGAGCCTCCTCTTCCGTGCGCGCGTCGCCGTGAGGACTCCGCTGCCGCCGACCTCCACCGTCCCCGTCGCCAGATCCGAGCTCCCGTGCGAATCCTCCGCCGTGCGGTCGCGCGCTTCTTTGTTGCCGCTCGGAGCCTCCTCTTCCGCGCGAGCGTCACCGTGAGGACGCCGCTGCCGTCGTTGGCCTCCCCCCATAAATCGCCGTCGGCCTCATTGCCGCCACCGAGGGAACCCTAGTTCCCCGTTCATTACTCTCGCCCGTGTGGGCCTTTCTTTGGCAGGCCGGGAGTTTATTTGAGCCGGCCAGAGTAAAAAAAATCAAAAAAAAACATCGATCTAATCGCCGCGCCGTCCAGCGCCGCCTGTTAGACTTCATTGCCTTGGTCACTGCGTCATCCAGCGCCGCCTACCGATGGCTTCCGTTCGCCTGAGTGGTGCTGGCCTGATGCCACTCTCCTCCGTGCTCACCGCTCGTCTACCTGCTACACCAACTGCTCCACGCTTCAGCACATTGCCTCCTCCAGTGGCTGCCACAGGTGGTGGTGGCCGCCCTCCATCTGGCGGTGACCGTCCTCATTGCTCCTCTTTGCGACAAAATTCGGCCACATTGAGTCGGTGCTATAAGAAGCGGCATCGTTCCGCCGTTCTTCTACTAGCACTGCTTGCGATCTTCTACATCGGCGTCTGCATCGACTCCTTGGCGATTTCTCTCAGCTGGCGAGAATAGCAGACGACGCCTTTGCTTGCCGCTTGAGTTCTCCCTCGGCGAGTTACGCGATTACGCTACTAACTCTTGAACGCTGCGAAACCACCCCTCCACGATCGAGCACCTCCTCGTGGATTCTTGATTCGGAGCATCTTTTCACATGACTTGATTCTTCCACTCTGTCTTTCATTACACCTCTTGATTCTCCTGTCGGTGTTCTTCTGCTGATGGTACCTCTCTTTCTCTCTGCAGTGAGGACCTCTTAGCAACTCATCTTTTCATGTTCATACATCGCTCATGTTCCTCGCCTTACCATGCGACTTCTTTTCTTTGGGTAGATTCTTGACCTTGGTTGTCGGGTCATTCTCGACTCTGACTCTTGTTGTGTTCAGAACCGCCACACGGGAGCTCGGTTGGTTACGGCCCTCGGCGCCTTGACTCACGGTGTCTCTGGGAGCTTGGTAGCTTCACCTTCCTTCCTTGCCACCGTCGCCGCTTGATCTCTCGCTACGCCCTCCATCTACCGGCTCTTTCCAGTAGTGGCATCACCGTCTTGGTCATCTGTGTGGATCTCGTCTATCGTCTTTAGTTCATCGTGGCCTTCTAGGGTCTGTCTCAGGAGACGTGTTTTTAGATTGTCAAGGCTGTAAGTTAGGTAAACAGATTCAGTTTCCTTATCCTCATAGTGAGTCAGTGTCTCAACGTCCCTTTGATCGTGTTCATTCCGATGTTTGGGGTCCGGCTCCCTTCGTTTCGAAAGGGGGTCATCGATATTATATCATATTTATAGATGATTTCTCTCACCACACTTGGATATATTTCATGTCTTCCTGTAGTGAGGCCTTGTCTATCTATAAACAATTTGCCACTATGGTTACTTTTACAATTCTCCTCCTATTCGTGTCTTTCGTCTTTGATTCTGCTTTGGCGAGTACCTCTCTCGTTACCTGCGTAGCTTCCTTGCTGAGCAGGGCACTCTCGCTCAGTTCTCTTGTCCTAGTGCTCATGCTCAGAATGGTGTCGCTGAGCGCAAGCATCGTCACCTCCTTGAGACGGCTCATGCAATCGATGATTCTTGCCTCTACTCCACCTCACTTTTGGGCGAAATTGTTTCCACTCGCCACCTATCTCGTCAACATCCGCCCTCTTACGCTCTTGAGTGCGATCCTGTTGGCGTCTCGTAGTCTTCTTCGACTACTCTACCCTTAAATCTGTTTGTTGCGTTTGCTATGTTCTCCTCGCCCTCGAACGCACCAAACCGACTACTCGATCTGTTGAGTGTGTCTTTACGGGATCTGATCTTGAGCACAAGGGCTATCGGTCTTTGGAATCTGATGATCGACGGATCTGGATTTCTCGGGATGTGAATTTCGATGAGTCTTGTCCCTTCTATCCACGTCACGTCTCTCCTTCGAATTCCTCTGTGGAGTCTCTGTCTTTTTTTACCTTTCTAGATACACCTATATCTGCCTTGCCCTCGTCCACCCCTCCCACTGAGTCTCCACATATTCCTCCTGTGGCCTCTCCGCCATTGTAAATGCTGCTTGCCGTCTCCCTCGGCTCCTCGGGCTCTGTCGGGACTGAAAATGCATCTCGAGGGAACCCTCTGTGTTTTTTGAACTAGTCCTAGATCGTAGCTAGCTCACACAGAAGCAGTGATGAAATACCATCCATTTATTGAATTAACTAAAAAGATATCAAGTAACAAATAATAATAATAACTGGACCTTATGGTCAGCGTTTATAACTTGCCACATGAGAACTAAAGAAACAAATAAACTCTTGCAAATGAACAAAACTCTTCAAATGGCCAATCAACATGCCCACGAGGCAATCGAGTGGAGAAAGCATGCTAATCCGCAAAACCTCCATAGTCCTCCTTCTGAAAGAACTCTTGGGTAGTTTGATATTCTTCAGCTGCGATTAAGCAGAGGGCACAAGCCATGAGTACTTTTGAATGTACTCGACAAACCATAGGAAATGTATGCAAATAGTATTCATGCGGCACGACAAAGGTTAGGCTGTATGGTTCTTTTCGAAAAACAAACATTTGCGATAAATACAATAAATAGATTGAAATCGTAGTTGAAAACAATAATAAATAATTAAACATTTTCTTTGAAACGACTAGTGAACTTCCCATTCACTTCCCATCCCAAAAAGATAAGTGAATCACCAATTCACCAATCGACACAAACCACCAAGTGAATGACCTGTTCACCAAACAAACATTATATTCATCAAGTGAACTTCCCATCCACACTCCGACTCATTTTATAAAATACTCTATCTCCGTGTGAAATCCCGAGCACGTCCATAACCGCGGACACGGCTATTGAATAGTTTTACACTCTGCGAGAGGTTGTACGACTTTCCCGCATGACACAACTTCTCTAGTTTGTTTGGCATCCGTCGATACCACTTGCTCACTACCTTAGGTAGCGATCTAGAAACACGTGACAAGGCCTTTACAAAGTCTGTTTTGATCGATTCGCGCTAAGGTTTCAACACTGAATGTCTTTCCAACCAGACAGGGCCCCCCCTCTTGCGCTTGTGAGAATATGTTTCCCATAACTCACGCTTTCCACGGCAGAACCAAATCAAAACATCGCTAATTAATTAGCTAGGTCCGTCCCATACCGGACATGTGGTTGTACGGTTAAGGCCCAGTTCAATGGCGCACAAGATTAAGTCCTTGACAAGTTACTCGGTGAGACTACCACAAACCCAATCCGTGCTAAACCCGCACCCCACTATCCACCAACCACTCGCCCAAGTGAAAACCATTTTGTTTAACCAAGACCCATGACTCACCCCGTCATGGTACCCACAAATTTTAACAAGAGTGGCTCACCACCACGATTCCATATATCATTAAGTCAAGATTAATCATTATGACACATGTGATGATAAACCCATCGTATCTAAGTTGAACTAAGCATTAATACGCTACCCATACTGGCAATATAAATATGTCCAACTAAAATTATCCCCGCTAGGGTGACAAAGGATTCATGGCATTCAAATAATCAAAGGAGGCATAATGACAATAGGTAATAACTGAGCCCAAAATAATTTGTATAAAAATAGTATGCAATTGTATAAAACAATATACTTTTGAAATCATAGGCTCAATATGATCAAAGGACTACGGCTTGCCTTGAAATAAATCCTGGGATTGATCTTGATCTTGATCTTGATAGACTCCTCCTTGCTCAAAGCTTCCCGAAGTATCAACGTCTACTCGCAAACAAGCAAATAAACTAAATAAATAAATAACAGAGGCAAGACAAACTCCAAAAATTAAATAAAAATCTCAGATAAATAGATCTTGAATTTATATGAATTTAGGAATTTGAATGGACTCAATCATAGTTCGGATGCAAAAGATATGGGCTTTGGAAGATCCACATGAAATGATGAAATTGAGAGCGAAAAGAATATTCAAAGAATATTCTTTCGGATTAAAATAAATAAAAAGAATTAGAGACTTACAAGTGGGGTCCACTGGTAAGTGAAACAAAGATGAAAACAATGAATGACATGTGGGGTCAAGGTGCTGGAGAGAGAAAGAGAGGGATTGACAAAAGGGTCCCACTAGCAATGACTTGGTCCATGATGGACTGAGTTCAACGACTTTGGCTCGAGTTTTGGGTGTTGGTGTGCCATGTGGCTGCTGAAGGGGGTGCTGATTGGGATGCCACGCGAATGACACATAAGCCAATTGATGACGTGGAGGCTTAGTTGGCGGCTGATTCGGTTCAGTGCAAAACAAGCAGAGGATGAGGCAACCATGGCCGGCGGCGAGTTGTCCCGGTTGCGGTTGATTCCGGCGATGAAGTGACGCCCGAAGGGAGACCAAGGGGAGCACCGAGTTGGGGGTGGCTTGGGGATCTCTAGAAGCTGCTCAAGGGGACCAGAGACCATCCGAAGCGGCGGCGCAATGGCGGTGACCGAAGAACAAAAAGAAGCACAGCTGTGGTTAACCGGTGAAGAAAAGAGCACAAGGAGGTGGGGATTCGGATGAGAAGAAGGTAGGGCACGAGGTGACGCGCACGAGAAGGCACGAGGCTCACCGGAGTTGTAGATCGACAAGCGGGCGGCGCGGTCGGATTTGGACAACAATGGCGACGACGGTGTAGAGGTTCTTGGGCGAAGGGGACGGTGTCACGGAGAAGCCCTCGATGATGTGGTCCCGACGGTGAAGACGGCACGGCCGGAGAGGCACGGACGGCGGAGCAATTCGTCGTCGAAGGAGCTTTGGGCGTCCTCAGTTCTTCGGCGATTGCGGCGCGACAAAGATGAATCCGGGAAGGAGACCTTAGGGTTTTAGTGGAGGAGATCAATGCGAATAAACTGACGCGATTGGATGTGCTTATATAGCACTGGAGAGGAGGAGTCCACAAGGGAGCCGGTGGCGTTGTTCTCGTTCGGTTGAAGAACTCAGGAGTCCCTGGTGGCCACGGGTTGAAGATGACCACGTGCGTTGGCGGCGGTCCCACGCGACAGCGAGAAAGAAAAAGGAAAGCAGCGCATGCTTGGGCTGCTGGTGCGAGAGAAAAACAAAGGCGCAGCAGGTTGGCTCGGTTGACCGGGGCTTCGTCCGCACCAAGGAAATCGGGAGGCAGGCCGGGCCGGTTTTGGCGCACAAGAAGCAGCCCACGCAGAAGGAAAGAGAACGGCGGCCTTGCTCTGGAGCGGAAAGGAGATGGGAGGCAGGCTTCGATGCGGCTGTCTCACGCACGCACAAAAGAAATGAAGGGGCCACGCTCGGCTGGTTGGCTTCGCACGGAAGCAAGAACGGGCCGGCCGAGTGAAACAGGAGAAGCGGAGGTGGCTTTAAGCATGGCGAGCCAGCGGTGGAAAGAAAGGCCGAAGGAGAATGGGCCGAAAGAAAATGGATTGGCTGGCTTAAAGGAAATTCAGTCCAAAGATTAACTGAGATTCTAATTAGTTTTTTCTTTTTTTAGAAAATAGCAGAAACTCCAAATAACAAATAGCAATTAGCAAATGCACTCAGACAAATTCTAGAAAAATCTAGAAAATATATCCAATCACAAAGAACCCAAATAAAATAATTTTGATAATAGTTGATGTTGACATTATTCATATTAAATTATTTTTGAACTCTGAAAATTCAATTAAGCTTTTAACTTTACCAGAAAAATCCAAATGGTTATTTTTATTTTTATTTTAAAACAAACCAAATTTTTTTAACTTTGTGTATATATATTGTTCCATTGGCCTCATGATGAATACAAGCACTATTTATAACAATAATTGGGTCTCTTCTGGACTTACATTGACTTATGTTCTCGTCTAGTTGTATTTCATTCTTATGCGGAGCTTATGACTTATGCTCTTGTTTGGATGTATTTGACTCTTAAGAACTTAACGTGTATTTTTATTTATGCTTTCCAAGACATATTTGTCTCCTCTTACGTCTTTGTGGCTATGTGCGATTCTTACGATTGATTGCAATTATCTTATGCTTGTTGTCATTTACTATTTCTTATTGCATTCATTTACGGAGAGCTCATTCTATATTTCGTGATGATTGGTTGCTCTTATTTCATACCTTATTTCCATCATAACCGCACTTCATCGGTCTCTATCTTAAAGTATCGATCACAATCCACATTCCACATAATATTGACCGGTTATCGAGATATGCACATGTAAAATTTGAAAATTATGACAGGCATGAAAGCTTTCTGAATCAAAGTAACATGCAAACTTCACAGATTTTATTATTTTAAGGATCATCTATATATCCAACAAAATATTTTCAAGATATCAATCACAGAAACACAAATAGAAACACCAAACAAAAATGCATTAGAACTAGAGACCACCAGTGCTAAAATGACGGGTTCATACATTGCATCCACTGAACGAAAATTGCTCCACCATGGGAGGAACCAAGCAGTGAGTTCAGAACCATGGCCTTCACCATTAAGCGAAATTTGTTGCTCACGAAACAAAAGCTTAGTATGACTAACATAACCTAACTATCTATTAGAATACAAAAGTTGACTTCAGATTCTGGTTGATGAATCTAAAGGCCAGTGAATCAAGAAGCATGTAACTGTTTGACAACGCCCAGCATATCTGCATATGCTCACACTGAACATCTGCCACTGAAATGAGGTGTTTTGGTTGAGAAGTACAGGTGACACAAATTGCTCTCAATTGGAAAACATAGTGAAAGATTGCTAAAACTTAGTGCATCTGGTAATTTGCACCAAATGAAAAATATAGGTGGTGAGTTGCCAAACTTAAAAGTACAAGCGGAATTGCAACCTTAGGAAAGCACAGGTGGGTCGGTGACATTCTCTCTATAAAAAGTTGATACAAGAGATAACTCAAGATACACAGAGAATTGATCAGACATGTGCTGTTCCTATGGTGGAAAAGATGTGAACCTAACACTTGCCTTGACATCATATGGAGACCAAGTTTTATATGGCGACTAAGTTACTTGTGCAATGTGCATGCATTTATTCCTGAATTTAGGAACTAAGCTGCATGCTTTTCCTGCATTGGCAATCAACAGAACAACTGCTTGATTGAATCTTTTAGTGTACAAGAATGATAAGGCAAGCCATTTTGATGTATTTTCATCTTTTTTCTCTGTCAATTACAACCATTAATTAGGATATTTCAAAGACAAGAATAGTATTAGACTATTAGCACTTCTTTTTTGTTACTTTGTTTCCAAACAGGTTAAACAAACAACTTCAAATAAGCTAACCTCAGCAAGTTTAGTGGTTTGTTAAGTACTGAAATCTGACAAGGAAGCCCTGAAGAGGAAAAGAGAGCAATCACAGCCATAAATTCATAATCTTCCAAACATGCAAAATGCTGCCAAATTTGCCACACCCATATTTAAGAATCGATGCAGCAGAAAAATCTGACCAACTTAAAAGAGGCCAACTGATGACCAAAATCACATCATATTCACTATTCACATCAGTATATGCAATGTGATACCACACACTCATGAAAGTGGTCTGAATCCAAGCAACAACAAAATTGCACAAATTTTAGCCAGCATCTATTTACCCAACCAATCCTGTCATCAAGATATCAACATTTATAGAAACAAAGAAGTGTAAAGCCAAAGAAAAAGCCACTACAACTCCAGACCATTAGTACTAAAATGACAGTTCATCCATTGCATGTAACTGACAAAACTGCTTCACCTGGATGCAAGCACACAATGAATACGGAATCATGGCCTTCACCATTCAGCAAAATCTGCTGCTTGTGAAACAAAAAGATAGTATCAGTATCATAACCTGTAACTATCTACCGGTAGACAAAAATGGACTTCTTCATTTCAGACTGATGAACCTAAAGACCAGTGCATCAAGAAATCTCATCAGTTCGACACAACACCCAGATAGGCTCACACTGAACCTCATCATGGTTGCAGTTCAGACTTCACCTTCAGGCCAGTGTACTTTCAGTCAGTTGGTACCTAAAGATTTAGATCAGAAAGATTAGGCTTCACTTCAAGCTTCTGGCTTTGCTCTTGCACCAAACTTAGGTGATGATCAGAAGCACTCAGCTGCACATCCTCTTTCACCGCAACAGGGACCTCATTGCCACTTTTCTTCCGGAAAGTAGCTGCAGCAGTCTGCTTAGTTTGACCATCAATGACGCTAGGTGTCTCCATATCTGAATTGTTAGTGGAAACTGGGGCATTGAGATCAATCATCAGGTTTTTCTCTTGCATCACAACAGAATCATCGGAAATGTTGAGATCAGGCTCCGCGTTTTGCTCTTGCACAAAAGGACAAACATTGAGATCAAGCTCCATGTTTTGCTCTTGCACGAAAGGAGGAACATTGAGATCAAGCTTGTGCTTTTTCAGTTCCATCACAGCAGAATTTTCAGGACAATCAGCAACCCCTTGATGACCATCATTGTGACTCAGCTCCACCTCCTCCTCCTCCTCTACAACAGGGGCTTCATTTCCACTCTTCTCAATACCAACATAGCGATCCACAGAAGCTGAGTTTTTCTCAGGGTGTGGCTTCAGGAGAGCGACCACAATAACCTTCTCCACTGGGCTGAAACTGAGGGTCAGTGTCTTCTGATCTGAATTGTCACTGGGAGCCAGGACATTGAGATCAAGCTTATGGTTTTGCTGTTGCATCACAACAGGATCACTGAGATCAAGCTTCTGGTTTTGCTTTTGCAGCACAACAGTAACACTGAGATCAAGCTTCTGGTTTTGCTGTTGCATCACAACAGGATCACTGAGATCAAGCTTCTGGTTTTGCTTTTGCATCACACAAGAATTATCAACACAATCGGTAACCCCTCGACAACCATCATTGTGACTCAGCCTCTCCGCCTCTGTCCCCATAACAGCGAACAAATTGCCCGACCTCTCACCACCTCCATAGCATCCCACAGAAGATGAACTCTTGTGAAAGCATGTCGTCAGCACCACATCTGGATTATCAGCAGCTTGTTCATCATCTGGATTAGCAGTTCCTTGATCATCATGAGAACTAGTATCCTTGCCAGGTTGTTCCTGGAGAAGCCACAAAGCCTTCAAAACATCCACCTCTTCTTCTGGTTCCCGATCCGCTTTCACTTCACTGGTCCTTGGCTCCGTCAGAATTGGCCGCTTCCGCTTCAGCACATGAAACCCTGACGCATCAGTGTTGCCACCCTGAGCATCATCAGAAGCTGTGTTATTCTCAGGTTGTTCTGAAAGCACCGGGAGAGCCTCTTCCTCTTTGCGAACTGTCCGCTGCCGCCTTGGTATATGAAAGTTCAACACATCGCTGCCTCCCTGAGCATTGCTCGAAGCTTCTGAATTGTCACTGGGAGCCAGGACATTGAGATCAAGCTTATGGTTTTGCTGTTGCATCACAACAGGATCACTGAGATCAAGCTTCTGGTTTTGCTTTTGCAGCGCAACAGTATCACTGAGATCAAGCTTCCGGTTTTGCTGTTGCATCACAACAGGATCACTGAGATCAAGCTTCTGGTTTTGCTTTTGCATCACACAAGAATTATCAACACAATCGGTGACCCCTCGACAACCATCATTGTGACTCAGCCTCTCCACCTCTGTCCCCATAACAGCAAGCAAATTGCCCGACCTCTCACCACCTCCATAGCATCCCACAGAAGATGAACTCTTGTGAAAGCACATCGTCAGCACCACATCTGGATTATCAGCAGCTTGTTCATCATCTGGATTAGCAGTTCCTGGATCATCATGAGAACTTGTATCCTTGCCAGGTTGTTCCTGGAGAAGCAACAAAGCCTTCAAAACATCCACCTCTTCTTCTGGTTCCCGATCTGCTTTCACTTCACTGGTCCTTGGCTCCGTCAGAATTGGCCGCTTCCGCTTCAGCACATGAAACCCTGACGCATCAGTGTTGCCACCCTGAGCATCATAAGAAGCTGTGTTATTCTCAGGTTGTTCTGAAAGCACCGGGAGAGCCTCTTCCTCTTTGCGAACTGTCCGCTGCCGCCTTGGTATATGAAAGTTCAACACATCGCTGCCTCCCTGAGCATTGCTCGAAGCTTCTGCATGTCCTGCGGCATTTTGCCCGGGCACCTTGAGCCTGCAGAACCTCCAGTGGGCTCCAAGAGCACGTTTATTATAGTAGCTCTTGTCGCAGAAGCAGCACTGGAAGACCGGGTAAACTTGAGGATCACTCGAATCCATTTCTGAATCACAGCAAGTTCTCAGTAAGTAAGAACGCGGTATGGGGAATTAAGCAAGCCATTCTTTGAAGCAAGAACTTGCAAACACTACCATGTGATCAATTAATTAAGGGAAGAAAGGATTAATCACGTTCCTCATGAAAGGCAAGAACTTGCTCGCCAAAACAAGAACGAAAGAAATGGATGAGCAAGAACTCATTGAATCAATCCCGTGAATTACTGCACCAGAGACAACAAATTTGCCACTGACTGAGAGAACAAATCAAGAACTGAAACGCGATCGTAGCATCATGAGCTGACCATGAACTAGGAAGTTGGGTTTTGGGGGAGTTCCTCTCGCTAATTATTTTCTTATTACAAGCATTTGTGCAAACACAGGAACACCATTTGTTCAGATAACTAGGCAAAGACAGGGACTAGATAATAGTCACGGTGACTAGTGCAATGGGAATGGAATTAACACAGTAAAGAAAAGAAGAACTTGCTCGAACAATCACAGTAATTAGTGAGATGGGCACGGGATTTGTACCCGAAGGCTTCGCAGTTCTTGCGAAGATGGGAAGCGATCAAATTGGTCAGGAAAGGCGAGAACTTGCGGGCTGAAACAAGAACACAAGAAATGGATCAGCAAGAACTCATCGAATCAGGAAACCAAATCGAGAACCCATCGAAACACTAGAATCCCCACACCAGAGGCACGCCCGCATCAAATTCTTGGCGAAAGACCAAATCAAGAACCGGAACCCGACCGTGACCAGCAAACCAAGAACTCAGGAATCAGAACCCACCTCAATTTTTTTTTCCGATTCCAGGTTCTAGCCCACTCCACAGCGAGAAATACAGGGCGATTTCTTGGAATGCGGCGAGGGATCGGCTCCCGAATCCCCCACGCGCCCGCCTCCGCTTCTTGCTTCCTCGGTGATCTCCCGGTTCTTTTGGTGGGCGCGTGCAACTAACCGAACGCGCGCGCGAGTGCGGGGTGTTCTTATAGGCTGCTGCATCCTACGAATGTGGACTCTACTGCGTCCTAGGTTCAGCGCGCGCGCGACGACGACGCCGCGGCGCGGCGCAGGGTGTCCGAGCTGCTGAAGCAGGGGGTTTGCGAACGAAGCATTAGGTACTTGGGAAGGGAAGGTTTCTGCCGCAGAACACGTGTCTTCAGTTTTTATTAATTAACCCTTTTTTAATTTTATTTTAAAATTAACCCTACGAGCTTTATTTCCAATTCAAACTCCTTTGATTACGCCACTACCCGTGATATGACAAAACAACACTGTCACGTCAGCTCGTATGTTTGGTCACGCCACCACCAGTGGCGTGACAAAAAGTGCTATTTTAACGGACTTAACCTATGGTGTGACAATGTTATTTTGTCACGCCACTATCCATAGTCAAAGGAGTCAGAATTAGAAATAAAGTTCACGGAGGGTTAACTTTAAAATAAAATTTTAAAAAAGATTAATTAATAAAAAAGTTCGCTGTTGTTTTGACGAGTAGGACTTCTCAGTTAGTCAGAGCTATTTGGTGCTACAGCTACACACTTCATAGAAGCCCTGGTTTAGAAGGGAGAAAATCACACAGGCTTGTTGTTGATGGTGTGAAAACCAAACGTGAGAGAGAGGCGACGCGTCGGTAGTGCTCTGCCGTCGTCCACGAGAACGAGTGTGACACCGGGGTTTATACAGGTTCGGGGGTCCGGGAGGACCGCCCTACTCCTGTCGGTGGCTTGCGGGGGTTTGAGGGTTCCTCCCCGGAGGCTCACCTGATGACTTCTCTTTCATATAATGCTCAAGAGTTCTCCCCTTTGAAAGGAGGGATACATAGGGTATTTATAGGCTCCCAAGCCTGTACAAATGACCGCAATGCCCCTTGGGGGTTGGCTACTCTAAGAATACAAAGGGGGTATTACAATCTTTTACGGTACAAGTCGGGATCTGAGATGGTCTCTGCCGGGTGATTACAATTTCAGATTCGATGAGCCGGCGTTCACCACGTGGAGCGGATCCCACTAATAAGGGAATAAAATATTCCTCCAACAGTAGCCCCCTTGCCTCTTAGCGTTTCAGAGGAAATGACAAAGGGGCAGTCCTCTCTTGTGCCTTTCTTGCGGACGTCGATAACCAAAATTGCATGTACAGACTCAGGCATTAATACTTCCTGGCTTCGGTCAAAGGATGAACCGCAAAAAGCTTGTTTCCTTTGGATGTGGCCCTACTGGTGGTCCTGATTCAAACCAGCCTTTATACACGTGGTATGTTCATTGAGAGAGTCCCTATGTGAAACAATAGAAGCGAGATAGCCTCAAACCGGGCGCCCGTGGAGACGCTCAAATTCAGACCGAGCACTGTAGAGGCAGCTGCAATTCATTGAACCGAGCAGTGTGGGGAGGAATCCAAGGTAAAGATTTTTTCTCTCTCCCCCTTCCATTATCACCTCACAGGGAAGCCTCTAGGCTCTAGGCTCTAGCTCCTGGATCACCTCACATGGGATCCTTTCCTTATTTCCGCACGGCACCGGAACCCCAGAGGAGATGCTTTTCTATCTCCGCACGGCATCGGAAGCTCAGAGCTGAGGCGATTTATTCCTATCTCCCCTCTCCATTGCTTCTTCTTCCCTTCTTTTTCTTCCACTGCGCCTCTTTCCTTCCTTCTTCCTTCGGCTGATGGAGACCTTGGCCTGGCCGGCGCCGCCTCCAAGCCTGGCGCCCTTTCTTGGTCCGCCTCCCGTGACTCTCTCTCATACCTCTGCCCACAGCCTGCGGCCACGGCGCCGCCTCGTGTCAGGCGCCTTTCTTGCTTGACCTCGTGGATCCTGGTGCGTGCGCGCTTGGCTGACTCTCTGCAACCACCGGCGCTGCCTCCGTGCTTGGCGGCTCTGCGGCCTTGGCGTGGCCTCCGTGCTTGGCGGCTCCTGCGATCACCGCCGCGGCGTCCGTGCTGGCCCGGCCCTGCGACCGCCGGCACGACCCTCGTGCTTGGCCCGACTCCCAGATCTCACTGGTCCAGATCCGGCCTGCTTGGATCCGGCGCGTGCGCGGCCCCGCGTGGTCCATCTCCGCCGGCTACGAGCCCGCGCCGTGCCTCTCTTGACGCCTACACCGCTACCACCGGCCCGACCCGGCGGCTCCACGCCGACTCCCTAGCGCCTGCTGCCCGTGCGGACCACCGCTCGGCCCCTCCTGTCTGGCGACGTGGCAGGCGATGAAAGGTGCTTGGCGCGAGGGCGTCGGCGCTTCGAGTGTCAAGATCTGGCGCTCAAGCCCCAGAGCACTTGGTGTGCCACGGCGTTTAGTGCGGTATTTGCTGGTGCTGTGGCGCTGTGCTGTGGCGCCGGTGCTAGGGCGTTGATCGCCAGGCGGTGGTGCTGTGGCGCGGTGCTAGGGCGCGTTGATCTCGCCGGTAGCGCTGGGAGTGCCAGGCGCTTGGTGATGCCGGTAGTGCGGCATTAGTGCGGCGCTCGATCTGCCAAGACGTTGGTGCGGTATTTGGGTCTCAAAGCGCGAGTTGGATGACCCTTTGCTTTGCACGTTACTCTGACAAAGCGCTCGGTTGCTGTCCGCAGGAGTTGGATGACCTTCGCTTTGGCATGTTCGCAGAGCGGTGAGCTTTGCTTCAGAGGCCACTGCCGTCTGTTGCTTTTTCTTTTTACGGTTGTGGTGTGTGAATGCCTTTGATAGTTGTAATGTATGGAAGCTATTGGCTGCTGTAGCTGTAGTGTGTGGATGCTTTTTGGCAGGTGCAGTGTATGGATGCTTTTCAGCAGGTGCAGTGTATGGATGCTTTTAGTGTAATCCTACTAGCTGAAACCCATAGAGAATTCATTCGGATGAATTTGTTGGTCTGCCCGGAAGGCTGGAAACTCACGTTTTAATGTTAACATGCTAAAGGAGGCTTTTTTGGCAAGGGTATAGTAACAACCCTTGAATGACACCTTGAGCACCTGAATGTGAGCGTGGGGTGGTCTCCCGCCGGAGTGGGTTAAGTGTCGGGGTTAGGTTAGGACCACACGTTTCTCCAAAACTTGCTAGAACTTGATGTTTCGTGCGAACTCCATTGTCATCTAAAAACAACGTATTTGATCCACTACGCGAACTTTCACTTCTTGTATAATCATGCGTGCATAAAGACACTTCTTCGCGCAATACTTAGCTATTTCTCGCATTGTTGGCATCTCGGACGATTGATGTAGAAGGCAGAAGATAGTTATCCTTTGTCACTGGCCAAATGTAGCTCTTGGGGACCATTATACCAGAAGCAATTGTCTTAATAAATGTCAGGTTACTCAACAGTAAACCATGTGTTTGGTTTGTAGAAGGATCAGAGTAAGTTTTATCAAGAAAGCAAAACACAAGCATGTATTTTGCGACTAATTTTTCCAGATATACTATGTATGTGTATAGAATTGCATGTGTATATTGACGTTCCTTTGCGCAAGGCACGCGAGGGTGTGGGCGCGAGAGGGCTCGAGCGCACAAGCTACGGGCGAGAGGGCGTAGACCACGTGGGGCGTGCAAAGGCTTGGGCACGAGGGCACGTGAGAGCGTGCGAGGGACGAGGCCCCGAGACCTGAGGGCTTGTCATCGTGAGGGCACAAGGCCGCGAGGCACCGAGGTGCGAGGTTCGGCGCCGCGAGGGGCTGGTCCGAGGGCACGAGGCCTCGAGACTGAGGGCTCGACACCGCGAGGGCACGAGAGCGTCTGCGAAGCTTCGATCGCGAGGGCGCGAGAACGCGAGGCCGCCGAGGTCGCGGTCGTCGGTATGCCGCAAGGTGCACGGCGCCGGAGGATTGCGACCCACGCTACCACGCTGAAAGGTGTCGCTCGAAGGTCTTTGCTCATCGGGTTGTGTGGGATGGCCTTGAGGTGGGCGGCGTCGGGCGAAGCCTTCATAAGCGGTCGTGGATGCGAGGACGCCTGCCGAGGCATAGCTCTTAAGGCGGGCAGCGTGTCGGAGCGAAGCCCAGGTAGGCGAAGTTGTCCTCCTCTTGCTCAGCGGCTTGATGAGAGTCGTCGAAATAGAACTCCTCAGAAGTGTCGCAGTTCGAGCTGCCTATGAAATTGAGTCATGGATATATCGGAGGGGTACCCACAGGGCTAAGTCGTGGGGCACTGGAGGGGCGCCCACGAGACTAAGTCGTGGGGCACCAAATGACCACTAGGGGTTGTAGCCCCCCAGTGGGCTTGGAGGTGCCCATGAGGCTAAGTCATGGGCACATTGGATGTGTGCCCCTGACATTAAGTCGTGGGCACACTGGTGGCGTCCACGAGGCTAAGTCGCGGGACACCGAATGGCCACTAGGGGTGGTAGCCCCCAGTGGACTTGGAGGTGCCCATAAGGCTAAGTCGTGGGGCACCAAACGGCCACTAGGGGTTGTAGCCCCCCAGTGGGCTTGGAGGTGCCCATGAGGCTAAGTCGTGGGCACATTGGACGTGTGCCCCCAACATTAAACGTTCCCGAGGGGATGCGAATGTGTTAGGCACGCTTGGGCTTTGCCTGTATTAGAACAGGGCGAGGAGTGACCCGGAGGTCGTTTGGCATATAGCCTGGAGGCTGAAGGGGGACTAATCCTTAGCACATCCATAGACTCAGGCACTAGGCTGGCCGTCACTGCATACTGGGTCGGCGGGGCGCAAGTCGCCATGGCAGAGTCGATGGACGACCAAGCCGCTTTGGTCTTTTATTAGGGGAGACCGCGGGGGTCGTGCGCCCTAGGCACCACGGAGGTGACATCCTTCGCAGGGGAAGGGTTAGCGAGAGCTTGTGTGAGGCAAACGAGACTTGTAGGATAGGTCTGCTTCCTAACAGCAGCGTGTTAGGAGCAGCCTATCTTATCACCGCGTGTCAGAAGGCAAAACTCTCAATCGTCAATGAGCACAAAATTGAGAAGATATTCACAAAACAGGTCAACCCCTTAACAGCAGCGTGTTAAGGGACTACCCTCAATCCACGTCATAATTGCATAAATGGTGCGATCATGTAGGAACCTCACATCCTCATTGCATTAAGTAAGATGGTGTTTACATCTCGATAGGTGCCACAGGGGGCATACAGTAGAGTCTTAAGCATAAAACTTGCGGATTTCCTTCGCAAAGTCCGCCCTCTCACTTGCGGTTGTCCTCGTTTTGAGTGAATTGGGCATGAAGTGGTGCTGAGAGCATTTCCAATTGGAGAAGCGGTGACGGATTTGGGCGGGAGGGGCAACTTGACCCGTACATGAGTGAGAGTCGTTCGATGGAAGGAGGCTAGGGGTCGTCGCAGCCCCATAGGATCTTTGGGAGCTCCTCTACGGGTTCCCGCTGAGTGCACTTGTTTCAAGGTGGTGGCGTATTCCTTGCGTGACTAGCCCATTGGTTCTTCCCACGGCCCGTTGGTTTTGGACGAGCCACCGTATCAAAGCGAAGGGTGGTCCCGATGGAGTTCTGAAATCTCTAAAGGTGGAGCGTCGAATTGGGCCTCGTCATCCACCGTGAGTTCTTTAGGAACACTAAAGCTTACGACGATATTCTTCCAAAAGAATTCCAACATGGCGAGGCGTGATGGAGGCTAGGGCTCCACCTCTACCCATTCGGTGATGTAATTCACCGATGCTACCACACGCTTGTAGCCCCTTGCGGTGAGGATGGCGGCGTGTCCATTCCCCATCGGGCAAAAGGCCAGGTGATTGGTACGGTGCTCAGGGGATTAGCAGGATCGATGTGATTGGCTGCCATCTTTTGGCATCCCTCGCGCTTCCTGAGCGTGTCGAGGGCATCTTGCACCATTGTGAGCCGATAGAAGCCTTGGCGAAGTGTTTTTGCTGCGATTTCCCTTGGCGCGATATGAGAAGTGTAGAGGCCCTCATGAACGTCCAAAAGAAGTGTCATGTTTGACGGTGTCCAAGAGAATATGCCAGTGTTGGACTTTAAGAACTCCATTAGCTTCTTCTCTATCTTTCCTAGGATAACGACCCCAATTCTAAGAGACTGCGGGTCACCCTGGTCGAAGAGTCGTACTTCTTGCAGGTCCTCCTCCGAACAAGGCTTAAGGGAGCACCTCGCTGGAGGGGGTACATCCTTGGTGTGCCTTGGTGAGAGAGGCAAGGGCATGTCCTCCTTTGACTCCTTGGGTTCGAGAAAGTTGATGTCGTCGGAGTTAGCTGCTGCTTTGTGGTACAAACGGCGAGCTAAGTCTTGATCACCCTTCACGGAGATGACCCATGAGGGCTGGTATCTTTAAGCACGGTAGTTTTGATGTCTTCTTTGCGAAGCGGTTGAGAGTTGCCCTTCCCATGATAGCATTGAATGGGGACTCGATGTCAACAACATCGAATCTGACGGCTTCCGTGCGATGATTCTCCTGTGATCCGAACGTCATGAGGAGTTCGATTCTCCCAAGGGGTTGAATGGATTTTCTGATGCACGGCCGCGAGAGGCGATTGGATGGTAGTAGGATGCGGGATGATAGCCCCTCTCCGTGACTCCCATAGTTCCTTGAGCGCATTACAGGTAGAGTATATCTCTGAGCTTCCTCCGTCGACAAGGATGCGGAGACCTCGCAATTGGATATTGTGGCGATTACTAAGAGGCGCCATCATGAGGGAACCTTAAGCCTTGTGCATCATCAGCTGTGAAGCTAAGAGAAATGCTTGCCCATTTGGAAGGGACTCTTTGAGGAGCCACCCCCACGACATTGATTTCTCGGGCGTACTCCTTCTGTTGGCATTTTGATGCATGGCCGGAGGTCGAGCCCCTATTATGACATTTACTTGTCTTTGCGGCGCTTGGAAAGGAGTTCATGCTCAACATCTTGCAAGTGCTGCCGAGGGGTAGATCCTAGGGACTGTGCAGGGTGGTGGAATTGCAGAAGGGCATCGCCTCATGGTAGTGGGATCTTGATGGCGGCGCCGACGTGGCGGGGCCGTGTTCGAGGAGCTTTGATATTTCGATGGCGTCATCGCGGCACTCATTTGTATCATGCCCGTTCATCTTGTGGTAGGCACACCAGCGCCCATCTCCTTGATTTGGGTTGCTCCTCCTTTCATTGCGGCCTTCGTCAGGACGTCCTTTCTAGTGGGATTTTGGTCTCGATTCCTTCTTGGGTCCTCTGGTGGAGTTGCTCCCGCGCTCCTGCGAAGGAGTGTCGGTTACGATAAGAATCTTGGAGTCATGTTGTAACAGCCCAAAGTTCTGTTACCAAAATAAAATTAAATAAAGTTATTAATTTGTTGGATTTTCTGAATTTGAAAGAATTTTATTTGAATTTTTGAAGTTTTAAAAGTCAAAAGAAAATTTTATTAAAGTTTTTAAAGTTTTATTGGAGTTAAAGTTGAAAAATAACAATTTAATTAATTTGGAGAATTTTCTAAAATTTTAAAAGCTTTTTCCTAAATGTTTTAAAGCTAAAATAATTTAATTACAAAATTTATTATCAATTTTAAGTTGGAAATAATTTTATCAAGTCTAAAATGTCTCTAAGAATTTATGAGATTTTTATAGAATTTTTGGACTCTTTTACTATTTTCTAAATTTTTTTAAAATTAATCGGATTATTTAAAAGTTAAAGCAAATAAAAACTTCCCAACAGTTTTAGGGCGAAATTAGTTCGCCCGTTTTTTCTCACGCTGCTTGGCCCAAGCCGGCCCGCACCGCACCGGCCACCCATCCCACCAACCCCTTTTCTTGACCGTCCGATGTGCATCGGACGGCCAAAGAATCGCCACGCTACATGCGCCCACCAACCGATCCACATCCAACGGCCGTGGCCACCTTCTTCTTCCTCCCCATCTTCTTCTCCAACCCGCACCAAACCGCCACCATTGCTGCGCCGCTTGAGCTCCAAATCGGCCACGATTTCTTCTCCCTTAACTCGCGTCATGATGCGCATTAAAACCCCCACGTTCTACCTCCTCATTACCACCTGTCTCCCCCTCTTCTCGTGGCCGTTTCGCCGGAACTCCGCCACGGCCACCGAAGAACCCGCGCCCATGATCTCCTCTCCCCCACTCGCCCTCGCCCTATAAAAGGACGCCTCGGAATCCCCTTCTCCACCTCATCTCAACGCCTCAAACCTCTTCCATCCTCTTTCTCTCAATCGCTCGGAATTTAGGTTTTCGCGGCGGCACCCGAAGCTTCGTTCTTCGTCTTCTCCGGCGCCGTCAAGTCCTCCCCAGCCGCTCCGACCTCGCCACTAGCTCCGTCGCCTCATCGCCTACCCCGTGCTCCCACTCACTTGCATCGGGAACCATCGGAGAAGCTTCGTCGTCGCGAGCCCGTCGTCGCCGCCGCATTTTTCCTCGCCGCCGGTCACTCCGTCGTCCCCTTGCGCCACCGCGGTGAGCACCGTACTCACCACAATCCCTCTTTTCCTCGTGCCCTCATGGGAGACCAACTCGCCGCCGTTCACGGTTCTTAGGGTTCCCGGCGCCACCTTCGTCCGTACCGACGTGGCACCTCCATGTCACGACCACGCAGCGCCTTTGTCACCCGATGCTCACGTGTCCGCCCACGTGGCGCCCCACGTGGCGCCACCTTGTCACCCCGCCATGTGGCAATGGTGTGCCTTGGGTGGGCTTGGTCCATGAGGACCGAGCCACTTACAAGTGGGGCCAGCGTGTCGAAAAATTCTTTTAATTCTTTAAATCCCGAAAATATCAGGGCTGACATCATCATGCGCAATAATTAGAGTTTCCTTTATAAAAATAATTAGGAAATACTTTAAAATTGCAGATTTAGGATTAAATTTGTGAAATTCATAATAATTGCATCCAAACTCCAAATTGGATGTTTCAAATTTCTAAATTTATATAAAATCAAGATCTAGCTAATCAAACCAAAATTATTTAAATTTGAATTTGTTTAAACATAGAAATTCATTTAAATTTCAGAGATAGGTTAAAACTTGTAAAATTTATATCTTTTGAATCCCAAATCCAAATTGGATGATTTAAATTGCTAAAATCTTAGAAAATTATTGTTTAACTAAATAAAATATAAGCATTCAAATTATAGTTCAGTTTAGTCTTGTTTTAGAATTTAAAATTCATTTAAATTCCAAATTTAGATCAAAATTTGTAAAATTCATATCTTTTGTTTCCTAACTCCAAATTAAGTGTTTCAAATTTCTAAATTCATATAAATTGAAGATCTAGCTAACTAAACCAAAATTATTTAAATTGTACTTCATTTGAATCTTGTTGGTATTTAGAAATTCATTTAAATCTCGATTTAGGATTAAAACTTGTAAAATTCATATCCTTTAAATCCCAACACCAATTTGAGAGTTTCAAACTTCTAAAATTTTATAAAATTATAATCTAATGAATACAATAGAATTATTTAGTTTGGAGTTAATTTGATTTGCCTTTTGATTTGTTATTTGAATTTCGTTTGAATTTGGATCGTTTTACAGATAGATTTAACGACTTTGAGAGTCAATTTTCAACGTAGTTGGAGACCATATAAGAGGATTGATTTTGACTGTATGATCATCATGGTTGTGCACACAAGCAACTTTGGAGAGAGTGTTTGTGAGTACTAGTTGACTGTTAAGGAAAACAACATCATCAAGCAAGGCAAGTTACATTCTTGATCATATTACACCCATTATTTAAAATTATTCATATTCTGTTTTAAATTATTATTGCATGCTTATTTATATTCAGAATTTAAATTCTGTTTTAAATTCATAGATACACCTAAATTCCCTTGTATGGCCAAAGTTGATGATTGAATCAAATACATTGTCACCATAGACAAAACACGGTTGATACATTAGTATGAACTAGGATCATTTGAAAATGTTATGCCAAGACATGCTTAGACCAAAATATTTCATTTGGGGAATTTAGCCAACGATTCAAATCTTGTTTAAAATTAAGTTATGGTATTGTTTTACCATGGACTCTTGGAAAAGATTTGAAAACAAAATAAAATAAAATAATGGTTTGTACTTGGGTGAAATGGTTGCTTGGTTGGTGCATGTCAATGCACGGGCTCAATCTCGGTTAGGGTTGAAGCCCATGGGTTTGTTGGAAAGTTGCCCAAGTCAGTTAAGGACCGGTCTTCGAGTGTATGATGCTATGCCTATAATGGGCTATGCCACAATCGTACTACCACATGTCCCAAGTATGGGTGGGACTGGTCAATAATTTGCAAAGTGCCATCACGGTCGATCCCATGGATTGTGTGGGTCCATCTCGGATGGTCGGTCGATATGACCTCGTTAGTCCCATCGGGCGTAAGAGGGGCCCCTACAAACTCTGCGGATTTCTATCCAAGGAGGGATGCTAAACCTTAACGGGGTGTCTTGTGGTGGGATGGCGCATTGTAAAGGCCTTGGCACGTGCTCTAGGCTGCTTACCTAAGGTAGTGAGCGGTGGCATAGATATATCTTGGGACAAACTAGAGAAGTCGTGTCTTGTGGGTAAAGTTGTACAACCTCTGCAGAGTGTAAATCTATTGAATAGCCGTGTCACAGTTAAGGACATGTTGGTGAATCTGCTCAAAGTTAGATTTTGGTTTTGGTTTCAAAAGACTTCATCAAATGGATTATGCAAATGGGAATTGGGCAGAAGCCTTGTGATAGGAGGGTATCCTTCACCATTCATGTGTGAATGTTATCGACTATAAAATTGATTTATAAAATGAATTTTAGTTATAGAATAACTGCTTTGGAACTTAGTACAAGTATTTACGTAAAATCTTTGTTTTATGCAAATTCAACCATATTAAGCTTTCCTTTGAGATATCCATATATGCATGTCATTCTCATATTTGCGGGTGTAACTTGCGAGCACAGTAGTTGTGCTCATTCTTGCTTAATGCAAACAATTTCAGAGGAGAAGGACTTTGCTACGGTGTGGATCTCGACGACTAGGCCGCCTCCCGCTTGATTGCCCGTGGCGGATTAACAGACCCTACTACTTCTTCGTCTTCCATTGTGTTTATTTTATTGTTGGCCCAGAAGCCTCCTTTGTAATCAACTCCGTTGATATTTATTAATAAAGTTGTGATATGATTTTGTTACCATATTTGTTTCTTGTGTGAACTAGCTACCGATCATGGGACTAGTTCGTAAATGCCGAGAGGATTCGGAGTGTTAATCCGGGTCTTACAAAGTGGTATCGAGCCATATCGATCGTGAGGTCGAACCTAGTTAGAATGCCCGTTAGTTGAAAATTTCAAAACTTATTTTATAACAAGAAAAAGAATAAATTGTTCTCTCCTCATCCGAAGTCATCTGCCTATAGCTTCCTTATAGCAATTCTTTCTTACCTAATTCTCTCTTCACCGTTTTATAATGTTAAATGGATTCTCTTCCCTTATAAACTTCTATAGATGGTCAACACGTTCTTAACCCTTGTGTTGAAGACTGAAAGACATGAAGCTTTCAAGAAGGCATCATCATCAAGGATCATCGAAGACCGTGAATCAAAGATCGTTTTGTCAGCCAAACCATATAGTCTCAGTTTACCAAGACTCATTCTGTGTATTGAGTCGTTTCACCAGATTTCGATTTTCAATCGATAGAACGTTGTTTAAAGCTAATAAGTCTCCTTGAAATCTTTTGAGTTGGTTCTTTTTGGAGAGTTGTTTCGCTCTATTCCTTAGTTCTTCTTATTTGTCTCTTCCCTATCCTTGGTCTCCTTCTCTAAAACCTTCTGGAATAACTGACAGATGGTGAACACTCGTCGTTCAGGAAGTGGAAACAATCAAGACAACAAGGTCCCTAGAAATGCCAGTAATGAAGCCAACCAACCGCTGACGACAGAAACCCTTCGGAATTTGAACCAGTTTTTCGTCACCCAGACTCAGCTAATGCAGCAGATAATGCAACAAATGAACAACAACAACAATATTTCCACAACCACTGTTCCTTCAGCACATGACCAGTGCTCCTGCGATGAGTTACAAAAGATCAAGTCACCAGAAGTATCACATAATGACGACGTGAGCCACTTTCTTCCTGAAAGTCACCATCCATGGAAGTATGTTATCTGTTATAGATGTGGGGAAACAGGACACTTCGCCTACAGATACCCTCAAAAGGGAAAGCCAAGACAAGAAGTCCATTGTGCTAACTGCCATAGCATTGGACATTATTTCACCAAGTGTCCCAAGAAGAAGGTGATCCAGTATCAAGTCTCAGAACCATTGTGGCAATGAAGGACACTTTGTCAAGCAATGCCCCTTGCAAGCATTCTTGGCACAAGCAACTTCAAAGATTGGAGGACAGGATGTAAGAATCCTTGACGACACATCAAGCAAATGAGGATATCCCACCCATCATAAGAAGCCAAGTGAATCAAGCTAGTACGTAAAAAGCTCAAGGCTCGGATAAACAAAATTTCAGCCAAGTCGACATAAGACGGACAATCTTCACAAAAGGAAGATAGAAGATCAAGAGCAGAATGTTACAAGAAACTCCAAGGCTCGTGTGATTCAACCTCAACCCAACCAAGCACCAGCGACGACCGCACTCAAGACTCCAGGATCAGTACCACGTCCACCGTTGCAGATGTTCCGCAACATCAAGGATGGCCAATCTCAGCAAAACAAAATATCAAGGGCAGGAATGCAATGTTTCAAGTGTCAGAAAAAGGGAAATTTTGCTAATAAATGCTCGCAAAGATATCCAGTATTCACTCTAGACAACATTCCAGAAGCTACTTTGAGCGCAACAATAACACCAGAAGCTGGAGGTAAAAATAATAGAAGATACATGTTCCAGTTGCAGAAATATATAGATTTAGGCTTGCCAATGCCTCAAGAAATCACCGTGAACCAGCCGGACAGCTTGTTGCTCCCCAACACCTCTGTTGGAAACCGATCACAGAAAACCTCTTATCGCCGTCCAAGAAGCGGCGGGATGTGCGCAGCATCACGTGTTTTTATTGTCGTGAGTTAGGCATTATGCCAATATATGCCCAAAGAAGCAAAGATGCAATAATACATCCAACTCAAGTTCCAAAGGTCAACACAATGCAAGCAAATAGGAAGCCGCAGTGCGGAAGAGGACGTCTCAGACAACATCACACTCGGGCCTTGTCCGATGAAGAGCGTAATCTGACGAAGACAACTCCACTTGAAAACCTTGTATCCCTAGCTTTCTTTCTAGCTACTCTGAATCTCTTGGTCGAGATTCCTTTTAGGGGTAGTTTGTAATGACCAAAGTTCTCATTACCAAAATAAAATTAAATAAAGTTATTAATTTGTTGGATTTTCTGAATTTGAAAGAATTTTATTTGAATTTTTGAAGTTTTAAAAGTCAAAAGAAAATTTTATTAAAGTTTTTAAAGTTTTATTGGAGTTAAAGTTGAAAAATAACAATTTAATTAATTTGGAGAATTTTCTAAAATTTTAAAAGCTTTTTCCTAAATGTTTTAAAGCTAAAATAATTTAATTACAAAATTTATTATCAATTTTAAGTTGGAAATAATTTTATCAAGTCTAAAATGTCTCTAAGAATTTATGAGATTTTTATAGAATTTTTGGACTCTTTTTACTATTTTCTAAATTTTTTTAAAATTAATCGGATTATTTAAAAGTTAAAGCAAATAAAAACTTCCCAACAGTTTTAGGGCCGAAATTAGTTCGCCTGTTTCTTTTTCTCACGCTGAAGCGCCAAGCTTGCCAAGCACCGCACCGCCACCCATCCCACTAACCTTTTTCTTGACCGTCTGATGTGCATCGGACGGCCAAAGAATCGCCACGCTACATGCGCCTCCACCAACCGATCCACATCCAACGGTGGCCACCTTCTTCTTCCTCCCCATCTTCTTCTCCAACCCGCACTAAACCGCCACCATTGTCAAGGCCGCTTGAGCTCCAAATCGCCACGATTTCTTCTCCTTAACTCGCCATGATGCGCATTAAAACCCCACGTTCTACCTCCTCATTACCACTGTCTCCCCCTCTTCTCGTGGCTGTTTACGGAACTCCGCCACGCCACCAAGAACCCGCGCCCATGATCTCCTCTCCCCACTCGCCCTCGCCCTATAAAAGGACGCCGGAATCCCTTCTCCACCTCATCTCAACGCCTCAAACCTCTTCCATCCTCTTTCTCTCAATCGCCGAATTTAGGTTTTCGGCGGCACCCGGCTTCGTTCTTCGTCTTCTCCGTGGCAAATCAAGTCCTCCCACCGCTCCGACCTCGCCACTAGCTCCGTCGCCTCATCGCCACCCGTGCTCCCACTCACTTGCATCGGAACCATCGGAGAAGCTTGCTGTCGCGAGCCCGTCGCCGCCGCCAAGATTTTTTCTCGCCACGGCCACTCCGCTGCCCCTTGCGCACCGCTGTGAGCACCGTGACTCACCACAATCCCTCTTTCCCTCGTGCCCTCGCCGGAGACCAACTCGCCGCCGTTCACGGCCTTCCTAGGTTCCGTGGCGCCACTTCGTCCGGCTGGCCGACGTGGCACCTCCATGTCACATGCCCACGCAGCGCCTTTGTCACCCCGATGCTCACGTGTCCGCCCACGTGGCGCCCCACGTGGCGCCACCTTGTCACCCCCGCCATGTGGCAATGGTGTGCCTTGGGTGGGCTTGGTCCATGAGGACCGAGCCACTTACAAGTGGGGCCGCGTGTCGAAAAAATTCTTTTAATTCTTTAAATCCCGAAAATATCAGGGCTGACATCATCATGCGCAATAATTAGAGTTTCCTTTATAAAAATAATTAGGAAATACTTTAAAATTGCAGATTTAGGATTAAATTTGTGAAATTCATAATAATTGCATCCAAACTCCAAATTGATGTTTCAAATTTCTAAATTTATATAAAATCAAGATCTAGCTAATCAAACCAAAATTATTTAAATTTGAATTCTGTTTAAACATAGAAATTCATTTAAATTTCAGAGATAGGTTAAAACTTGTAAAATTTATATCTTTTGAATCCCAAATCCAAATTGGATGATTTAAATTGCTAAAATCTTAGAAAATTATTGTTTAACTAAATAAAATATAAGCATTCAAATTATAGTTCAGTTTAGTCTTGTTTTAGAATTTAAAATTCATTTAAATTCCAAATTTAGATCAAAATTTGTAAAATTCATATCTTTTGTTTCCTAACTCCAAATTAAGTGTTTCAAATTTCTAAATTCATATAAATTGAAGATCTAGCTAACTAAACCAAAATTATTTAAATTGTACTTCATTTGAATCTTGTTGGTATTTAGAAATTCATTTAAATCTCAGATTTAGGATTAAAACTTGTAAAATTCATATCCTTTAAATCCCAACACCAATTTGAGAGTTTCAAACTTCTAAAATTTTATAAAATTATAATCTAATGAATACAATAGAATTATTTAGTTTGGAGTTAATTTGATTTGCCTTTTGATTTGTTATTTGAATTTCGCTTGAATTTGGATCGTTTTACAGATAGATTTAACGACTTGAGAGTCAATTTTCAACGTAGTTGGAGACCATATAAGAGGATTGATTTTGACTGTATGATCATCGTGGTTGTGCACACAAGCAACCTGGAGAGAGTGTTTGTGAGTACTAGTTGACCTGTTAAGGAAAACAACATCATCAAGCAAGGCAAGTTACATTCTTGATCATATTACACCCATTATTTAAAATTATTCATATTCTGCTTTTAAATTATTATTGCATGCTTATTTATATTCAAGAATTTAAATTCTGTTTTAAATTCATAGATACACCTAAATTCCTTGTATGGCCAAAGTTGATGATTGAATCAAATACATTGTCACCATAGACAAAACCCGGTTGATACATTAGTATGAACTAGGATCATTTGAAAATGTTATGCCAAGACATGCTTAGACCAAAATATTTCATTTGGGGAATTTAGCCAACGATTCAAATCTTGTTTAAAATTAAGTTATGGTATTGTTTTACCATGGACTCTTGGAAAAGATTTGAAAACAAAATAAAATAAAATAATGGTTTGTACTTGGGTGAAATGGTTGCTTGGTTGGTGCATGTCAATGCACGGGCTCAATCTCGGTTAGGGTTGAAGCCCATGGGTTTGTTGGAAAGTTGCCCAAGTCAGTTAAGGACCGGTCTTCGAGTGTATGATGCTATGCCTATAATGGGCTATGCCACAATCGTACTACCACATGTCCCAAGTATGGGTGGGACCTGGTCAATAATTTGCAAAGTGCCATCACTACGATCCCATGGATTGTGTGGGTCCATCTCGGATGGTGGTCGATATGACCTCGTTAGTCCCATTGGCGTAAGAGGGGGCCCTACAAACTCTGCGGATTTCTATCCAAGGAGGGATGCTGAAACCTTAACAGGGGTGTCTTGTGGTGGGATGGCGATTGTAAAGGCCTTGGCATGTGCTCTAGACCTGCTTACCTAAGGTAGTGAGCGGTGGCATAGATATATGCTTGGGACAAACTAGAGAAGTCGTGTCTTGTGGGTAAAGTTGTACAACCTCTCGCAGAGTGTAAATCTATTCAATAGCCGTGTCCACAGTTAAGGACATCTTTGGTGAATCGCTCAAAGTTAGATTTTGGTTTTGGTTTCAAAAGACTTCATCAAATGGATTATGCAAATGGGAATTGGGCAGAAGCCTTGTGATAGGAGGGTATCCTTCACCATTCATGTGTGAATGTTATCGACTATAAAATTGATTTATAAAATGAATTTTAGTTATAGAATAAGCGCTTTGGAACTTAGTACAAGTATTCTGAGAAAATCTTTGTTTTATGCAAATTCAACCATATTAAGCTTTCCTTTGAGATATCCATATATGCATGTCATTCTTATTTGATGGGTGTAACTTGCAGCACAGTAGTTGTGCTCATTCTTGCTTAATGCAAACAATTTCAGAGGAGAAGGACTTTGCTACGGTGTGGATCTCGACGACTAGGCCGCCTCCCTCAGCTTGATTGCTCGTGGCGATTAACAGACCCTACTACTTCTTCGTCTTCCATTGTGTTTATTTTATTGTTGGCCCAGAAGCCTCCTTTGTAATCAACTCCGCTGATATTTATTAATAAAGTTGTGATATGATTTTGTTACCATATTTGTTTACTGTGTGAACTAGCTACTGATCATGGGACTAGTTCAGAAATGCACAGAGGATTCGGGAGTGTTAATCCCGGGTCTTACACATGTTCCCTGCCAGAGTGATCCCTCCGGTCATTGCCCTTCCTCCCGGGAGAGCTTTTTGACCTCCTCCCTGGGGAGATGCTTCCATCTTGCGAGCGAAGTCCCTTCTTGGCCAGGTCAGCTTCCTCCCCCCCCGGGCATATTTTTCCACGACCTCGAAGAGCTCATGGGTCGTCCTCGGGGGATCTCTCCCAAGCACGCGATTGAGTTCTCCCGGGAGCAGTCCTTCCTTGCAAGCATTGATGACCGTTGAGTCTGGGCATCTCATGACTTGGCTTCTCACTTTGGAAAAGCGCTTAAGAAATTCTCTTGTGGATTCACCCTTTGTTGCTTGACAAGAAAGAGTTGGTTGGGGAGCATAGGGCGCTTATAGCTTCCTTTGGAAATTTGCACCTTTGAACTCTTCCTCGGTGGTCCCAAGAATAGATGGAGCCTTTCTTTTGGTTGAAGAATCAGAACGTGCTGTTCAGGAAAGGAACAATGGAGACAGCTTGCACATCTCTACTTCTCCACCTCCCCCTACCGAATCGCCGTGGAGTATACTTCAAGAATTGTATGGGGTCGAGTCCCCATCGTAGGCCCGAGGTTAGGTGGCGGAACCGGTTGGAAAGGAGTTTTGAGATGTCTCTTGTGAGAGGATTCCGATCTCGGGGCGCGCCTGCCCTTCGTGCGGCGTGGTGATGGTGATCGCGCGGTGCGACGACGGCGGTGGCGGGGCTCTCCTGAGCTAGAAGAGCTAGATGCCCGCCGGTGGCGACGGTGGTGCAAACGCATTGGCGAGTTGGAGCGCCCGCGCCGACTTGCAACTTGATCCGGCCGGGAGATTAGTGATTCAGCATCCATTTCTTCGTGGCGGCGGTGACCACGCTCCTCAGCGGATCCGATTGGTGGCACCGGGACACGCCTAGTGCCCGCAGAGTACATGCTCTTCTGACCATCTTGGCCACAGCCTCCTTGATGTGAATCCTTACGGCTTGACGAGTGCACTTGGGCCATGACGGGTGGAAAGGTCCTTCCACTCAAGGTGCTTTGGAGGGGCTTTGGGGAGCAACTTTTGGCCTCACGGGCTCCCTTGTTGCCCCCGGCCATGTAACACCTTGAGGATGGAGCCCAGATGATGAGGACATGGCCCCTATGGATACAACCATATTTGCTATGCTTGTTGTTCCAAGTACAAGAGCTCGTACGCTTCTCTTGAATTATCAGGTGAGCTCGTTTTTAGGAGTGCATTTATATTATATGAACTATATGATGCTACCTAATGATGAGAATGTATATTTGTGCAGCACCACGTCACTCTTGGTCCAACACAAGCAACATTCGAAAGGGACCTGTTTTGGAATCCAGTTCGTCCTCCGTAATCAGCTCGACAAAGACTGACTTCAAACGCCCATAACATTCACATACGGCGTCTGTTGGAGGTCCACAAGTACTTGATGGAAAGATGATTTCGTCCTCTTTCTAACGGATCTGGCCTCACCTCCAAACTACTTCTGGGCTGATCGCAATCATCAAAAGAAGACGTCATATCACTTGTTTGGGCCAAACTGGGCTTTGTAATCATACTAAACTTGGCCCATCTGCCGACGGCCCACCCGGGGCGTGGTTACTGTTTATGTGAACAGTAACCACGACCGTTAGTACCACCTCGCTAGTTCTTTAGTTTTGTGGCTCCTCGTTCCCTATTTAAGGAGGCCGCACCCCTTTAGTTTTCCTTGGATTTTGTTGAGTTAAGGTTTAGCCATTGTGCAAACTTCTGTTCTTCAGTTGTGTCAGACGACCACCTGTCAAGACAGCTTTTCGAAATCCCAACCTTTCAATACTTCATAAATATTTGCAATACATCAGATTGCGTTTTATCTTATTCTTGCGTGTTCTTCGATTGCATACAGGAATAGACCTTCGTGGTCAGGTTGATCGTGCTTCCAGCAAGGTCAATAACGTCTCGGAGTTGGTTCAACGATTGCTAAGGCGCAAGCGTCGTCGTACGGTTGTAGTCGAATCGCGAGAGTCACCTCCACCGAAATCGATAGTTATCGTTCTCATCGAAAGATCGGGCCAACAAATAGAACCTTAGGGTTCATCAAGTGGTATCAGAGCTTCAGTTCATCGGTGAGATTTTTTTTTCCTACAGTCCAAATAGCCAAAAAAAAATAGATTTAGTTCATCGTCCAAGCCAATTTGTGCCTTCGCAATTTGTTCTTTTCAGTTTTGCTTTATTGAATTGTCGTTGCATCGTCGAGTCGTAGTGCTGGTTTCTTGTCGTGCGCCTAGTCTCGTCTGAGCGTCAAAAAATTTTTTTTGGTTCCATCAGTACTGCCGCCGTCAGTCCACAAAGGAAGATCCATTGAGGGCATTAGGGCATTGGGGCTTAACATACGTCCATTGGCGTGGAAAGATTCATACAATCGGCAGCATACAGAGGCAAACAACAGACACACAAAAAAAGGGGCGCTGTCTGAGCTTTCAGGTTGCAGAATTACATTAGCAGATCGTTTCGTCGCCACCCTCGCGTCGAAGTCGGTCCAAAAGGCAGCCGTGCGATTGTCTCTCCAGCGCACGAGTCCAAACACAGTAGTCATCATACGCAAAAAACAAAAGGAGAGAGTAAAACAACAGATCGGATTTCTTCTCAACCAACGAGCCGCCTTTGCCTCGGCCGCCGCCCGTCCGTCGCGCCGCCACCGCTGCCGGTTGCCGACTCCGCCATGCCGCTTGCCGCCATTGACGCCGACGCGCCCGTCCGTCCGACGCATGGCCGCCGCCGCCACGCCATGCCACACACGCGCAGCGCAGAAGATCTCTTGTAGCTGCTGCCGCCCGCTTCGCTATCGAAGGCTGCCGCACGGCCAAGATCCGGAGCGCCGACACAAGACTTATCAAGCGCCTGCCCCGTCGCGCCGCAAGTCCCGCCAAGGCCTCCGGCCCGCCAGGCCCGCCTGGCCCCGCTGGTGAAGGTCTCTGCGGCGCCATTGATTTGGTGGAGGTTTGTCCAGGGTGAACTCTTTCCCCTTTTGATTTGGAGCTTGAAGAATAGACTCTGTGCTTTTGGTCTCAAGAAGAAGAGCATTCAGTAGCTTCCCCAGGAAGGAAACGGGATAATAAAAAAAAGAGAGAAAAAGAAGGGAAAATTCGGTTTGCTATCTACAAGAAAAAATTGCCATCAGAGTGACGAAAAAAAAAAGATCTCGTTGGCGTTGATTGTTCAGTTTGGTCGCTTTGTTATTACGACTAGTCGTCGTATGCGAAGTTACTCTAGCTAGGCTTGGTTTAGACTAGGACCAAGACTTGTGACTAGTACTTTGAACTGCTTTTCAATTTTGCATACTGATTTGAACAATTGCTATTCCTTTGCTACCATACTTGAGCCCTCCCAGCTACACCTCTTCTACATCATCGCAATTTGAACCTCACCTGGCAATCGCTCTATCCAATCTTCGGAGATACATTGACACCGCTGGTTGCCGATCACCCCTGTTGCTTGGTAAGAATTGGTAAGAATTTGATAGAAAGCTTGAGTGTGAGCGACTTTAAGCCTCCAGATCCTAGTAGTTGATAGGAACATATATTTGTGATTTGTTCTTTGTTTTCTACTAACTATGGCAGGTTCACGGGATGATTACGAGATCGATCCACGTCTTCTTCGGACCATTGAACGGAAGCGCAAGAAAGTCTGCGAGGAAGATGCCCGCTTGAGACAACATCATCCACCAAAGGAGGTATATGATTGTGATAGTACGTCTCATAAAATTAAATTCACTGTACCTCCTTTTGCTGGGAATTATGATCCTGATGCCTATGTTGAATGGGAGATAGCTTTAGACAAAGAATTTGAATATTATGATTGGTCTGATAGGCAAAAGATTAGAGCTGCCACTAGCGCTTTTGTTGAGGATGCAATATTTTGGTGGCAATATTTACGTAGACATGGAAGAGTACCTCAAACTTGGCATGCCTTAAAGAAACTCTTGAGAGATGAATTTGTTCCTAAATATCATGCTGATTATTTGCTAGCTAAATTACAACGTTTAAAACAAGGTAGTAGAACTGCTGTGACTACTATCATGAAATGAAAACTCGTTTATTACGTTGTGGCTTAGAGGAACATCTTTGAAGCTACAGAGATTAGATTCTTAAGTGGGCTTAATCAACCAATTCAGACCTTCTTGTTCACAAAGAATATAATTTCTCTCTCATTTGTTTATACTTGCCTCGTAACGCTGAAAGTCAAATTGAGGAGAAATTGAGAATGCTTGATGATAAGAAACATGAGAACAAACCTGTGTTTGTGTCTTTTTACTGTGACTAACAACTTGCAGGAAGTTAAGAACCATACCAAAGAGGAGAATGAGCTGATTGAGACACCGACTCCATTGGTTGAGAAGGAAGATGAGGAGATGGATGCACCTACATCATCTGAGGAGAGCCAAAAAGGTAAAGATCATGGTGTTATCATCACTCAAGGTGAGTATGCTTGTGAAGAACTACAATTGTCCACTGTTCATGCTATTTTAGAGCAAAAATCATGTTTCACGTAGAGAATTCGGACTGCATTGATTTGAGTGCACCTTGTCATAAACTTGTTGATTTACCTGTTGACTTGAGTGTACCATGTGATGAAATAATTGAATTGCCTGCTGTTGAGAGTACTTCATGTGATGAGTTCAAAGCATATCATGATCATGTGGAATTGGTTAGACATAAAGAAGTTTTGACTAGAATTTCTCCTACTAATTCTTTATGTTACATTGTGTTGGATCTACCTATGAAATTGTCACATGCTATGGAGAAAGTTTCTGAAATCGCATGTTCGAAATCCTTGCTTAGTGTCTACACCCCTGGGTATAAGTTTAATTTGATTGGAGATTATGGTGTAGACAATCAATTTCTTGTATATCGAATATGCATAACTTGTGATCATGTGGATGAATTGAAGCTTGCTGTTTTGGATAACAATTCTTGTGTGCTGAATCTTGTTCAATATGAGAGGAAAATAAAATTTAGTGCTCATCCAATGCTTATATGTTCTTCCCTTCTTGCACCATCTCGTAGTGACAACCCGAATATTCATACTGAAGTACGGAAGAACATACAATTCTTTTCACCATTGCTAGATGAGTTTGCTCTTGCTCGATTGAAATATGATTATATGGATGAATGTTGTTTGATTCCAAAAGTTGTAGATTTGCCCATATATGCTACCACTGCAAGTTTACAACTTCAGAGATTTGAATTGCATAAACGCTTCACTTACATTTGCAAAACTAGTTGCAATAATTGTTGTGTGAGAAAATTTGTTTTGATCATTCACATATATGATTACTCTTGGGTTAATAATACAATGATCTTTTATGATCGCTGCTGTCTTCTAACATTAATTGTGCAACAACGAAGAACTATTAAAACAGATGACATCTACATATACCATGCATACACCTTGGCTTCTTTGTTACCCTATTTTCAGCTTATCAAAAGTCGAGGACGGCTTTGTTTTCAAGAAAGGGAGGATGATGAGAACATGGCCCCTATGGATACAACCATATTTGCTATGCTTGTTGTTCCAAGTACAAGAGCTCAGACGCTTCTCTTGAATTATCAGTGAGCTCGCTTTTAGGAGTGCATTTATATTATATGAACTATATGATGCTACCTAATGATGAGAATGTATATTTGTGCAGCACCACGTCACTCTTGGTCCAACACAAGCAACATTCGGCGGGACCCGTTTTGGAATCCGCTTTGTCCTCCGAATCAGCCCGACAAAGACTGACTTCAAACGCCCATAACTTTCACATACGGCGTCCGTTGGAGGTCCACAAGTACTTGATGGAAAGATGATTTCGTCCTCTTTCTAACGGATCTAGCCTCACCTCCAAACTACTTCTGGGCTGATCGCAATCATCAAAAGAAGACGTCATATCACTTGTTTGGGCCAAACTGGGCTTTGTAATCATACTAAACTTGGCCCATCTGCCGATGGCCCACCCGGGGCGTGGTTACTGTTTACATGAACAGTAACCACGACCGTTAGTACCACCTCGCTAGTTCTTTAGTTTTGTGGCTCCTCGTTCCCTATTTAAGGAGGCCGCACCCCTTTAGTTTTCTTTGGATTTTGTTGAGTTAAGGTTTAGCCATTGTGCAAACTTCTGTTCTTCAGTTGTGTCAGACGACCACCTGTCAAGACAGCTTTTCGAAATCCCAACCTTTCAATACTTCATAAATATTTGCAATACATCGATTATGCGTTTTATCTTATTCTTGCGTGTTCTTCGATTGCATGCGTGAATAGACCTTCGTGGTCGTTGATCGTGCTTCCAAAGAAGGTCAATAACGCCTCGAGTTGGTTCAACGATTGCTAAGGTGCAAGCGTCAAACGGTTGTAGTCGAATCGCGAGTCACCTCCACCAAATCGATAGTTATCGTTCTCATCGAAAGATCGGGCCAACAAATAGAACCTTAGGGTTCATCACCAGCACTTACTGGGGTGAGCTGACTCACCATCTCCGGGTGTAGACGCATTTGCCCAGGTGGAGGAGCTTGGAGGGGAGGTCGCGGAGCCTGTTCGTGGGTATGAACTCAGCCTCGGAGGTGGGCGACGGATGAATTGCAATGGAAAGGGCTGAGCTCCTCCCCATCCGAGTTTGGCGGGTGCATTGGCCAAGACGGAGCCCGCTCATCACCGCTGGCGTGGGCGAGTGGAGGGAGGTTGTGAGGATGTCCCCTGGCCCTCCTCCGAGGAAAATCCTTGCTGCGGGTCGGGCCCGGGCTACTTGAGGCGGGCTTTGGGAGCGGGAGACGTCCGAGGGCCGCCAGAGTCGCGGTATGTGGCCATCATGTATTCCACCACCGCTTTGCGGTTGCCTCCACCATTGCTTTGCAATTAGCGGCGCCGAGCCCCCAGAGCGGTGGATGGCCCTAGAGCCAAAGAACATTTGGGCCTCTTGCCTTGGGCGGACACGCGCCACCGGTGCAATGGAGGTGGGGATGTCTAGCAGCCGGGAATGCGCAGACGTTGTGCGTCCCGGATGAACAGCTCCGATCTCCAAGATAACCCATGCCTTGGGCTTTTCGGAACGGACCCGGTCGTCCATGAGCTCCCTATGCTCTGGAGTGAGAGGAGGCCTTGTGGACCTGGAGTACTTCTTGGTAGGAGCCATAGCCTTCTGTTGATCAGCTACGTCCCCCACGGTCGGCGCCAATGTTGATGGTGTGAAAACCAAACGTGAGTGAGAGGGTGGACGTCGGCCGTGCTACGGGCCGTCGTCCACGAGAACGAGTGTGACACCGGGGTTTATACAGGTTCGGGGGTCCGGGAGGACCGCCCTACTCCTGTCGGTGGCCTGCGGGGGTTCGAGGGTTCCTCCCCGGAGGCTCACTTGATGACTTCTCTTCATATAATGCTCAAGAGTTCTCCCCTTTGAAAGGAGAGATACATGGGGTATTTATAGGCTTCCAAGCCTGTACAAATGACCGCAATGCCCCTTGGGGGTTGGCTACTCTAAGAATACAAAGGGGGGTATTACAATCTTTTACGGGTACAAGCGTGGGATACAGATGGTCTCTGTCGGGTGATTACAATTTCAGATTCGATGAGCCGGCGTTCACCACGTGGAGCGGATCCCACTAATAAGGGAATAAAATATTCCTCCAACACTTGTCATTTCGTTTAAAATGTATTTTTATTATTAAATAAACCTTTTAACAACTTATTTTTAAAAAATAAACCTACCTCCAATTTATTTTTAAAAATAAACTCTACTTGAAACACCTCGAACTGGATGCTGCAAATTAACTCTACAACGCTAGTTCAAAACTTATAAATGAAGGAGTACCTCCTTGGAGGTTAGGGTGCAATTTCGGGCAACCCTGCCGTGGTTGCAGGCGGTTCATTTTTCGAAACAAGTTGAGGCGATGTTTTGTTTTTAAAATTATTTTAATAATTAACCAAAATCACCCTAAAAGCCAACCAAATTCTGAGTCATTACCGCCGTGGCCAGCAAGAGGTGGGAGATCGACGAGTTTTCTGATGTCGTGGTCGTCGTCATCGTCAACTCGTTGTTTCCACGTGGTATTGTGCTCGGGTGGCGAGTTTTTGGCTCGTATATCACTATTATCGGGTGTAATAATAAATTTGGCACTCTCGCGGTCGTAATACCAAAACTGGCACCACAGAGCTATCGACAGCCGACACGTAGCTAAGTCCGGGTCCCCAGGGGCCGAACTCCACCCAGGGAAAAAAATCGATCGTCGATGATAATCAGTTCTATCTACGCCCCCCAATAGAAATTTAAACTGGATTCAAAAAATTAGGTTTGCTTGAATTTTGACAAAAAAATCCGATTTTGCTTGAATTTGATTTTTAAAAAATTTTAAAATCCAAAATTCATTTTTTTTCAAAATTTTGGCCGAAATTTTCCAATTTTCGGCCAAACCGGTAATGCCCCCCCCCCCCGGTTTTAAAAATTAGCAACTGGTAATAATAACCCTGACTCCACCTCCACTGTGCCTCAGGGGGGCAGACTTGCCCTCGCGTGCCACATATGAAATCCGGTCCCTAGGCACCACATGTGAAGTCCGGTCGACGCCTGTAGCACATGATTTGGGCGCGCTAGGTGCGGAACATGGCTTTGAGCTCGGGCAAGGTGGCGCGGTACTCCAACCAGCCGGCCATGCCCTTGTACTCCTGTCGCCAGTGACGGAGCTAGCCTCGGGCCTTCGGGGCAATGGTCCGAGGTCCAGACTCAAATTCTCACGTGATATCAATGAACTTGACCAAAAATTTCCACGTCAATAAGATCATGAGCTGGGCCACGGCTGGGCCGGCTCGAGGCAAGGCCGTGGGCTAGCTACGCCCCTGCCCGTTGCAGCCGACGGGAGCGGATCGAGAGAGAATTTTTTTAAAAAAAATAATATTTTTTAAAAAGATAATTACAAAAATATATCGTCTCCCCAAAAAATTACAAAAATGTGTTCATGTCGCCAGTTGAACTGGCGACAGGGACCCTCTCCCCCCTCCTGTCGCCGGTCCAGCCACCTGTCGCCAGTTGAACTAGCGGTAGGTTCCTGTCGCCAGTTGAACTGGTGACAGGAAGACTAACCCTATAAAACCCCTAAAATTCAATACAGCAGTCTCATTCTTATTGAGAAAAAAGAGAAGGGAGGAGAGAAGCTAGCGGTTATTGCCGTCCGATTACCTACCTCTTAGGTAATTTTTTTAACCGAATGGATTACATAGTTTTAGATATACGGTTACATAATGCAGCATAGTTTTACATAATACTTTTCGGTGGGTAGTATAGTTTTAGATATGCGGTTAATCGTGGAAATGTTCTTTATGGTGCAGTGCGTCAAATATGTCTGACAACGTCAATTTCAAAATTTACTATGGTCAAGGAACTATTCTGAAGGGTCCCGAAGGGATTGATTTGCGTTATTTCCAATCGGCGACCGTGCCCCTAGCAAGACCAGAGCAACGTACATGGGGCGCTATGATGCGTTGGTTGTACCACACATTCCAAGTGGACCGCGATGTGTATGATCTGAGAATGAGTTGTCTTTCCCCACAGAGAGGACAACTCACATATTGCGAGTTAGTGTAGCTTAAGGGACCAAATTCATGGCAGTCATATATACGCATCGCGAGGGAGGCAGGGTGAAAATTGGTCCTTCTCGTCAAAGCATATGACAAACCGACTCCTCCACCCGTAGCAGAACAAGAAGGAGGTGCTTATAACGTCCCAAAATTTGGCTTTTCAAAAATCTTTTAAGTAGTTTAGGTCCCTGGAAAATTTCACCAATTTTATTTGATTTAATAAAGCTTAATTGGAAATTCCTAAATTAAAAATATTTAATTTGACTAATCTAAACATCAATTAAATAAAATAAAAAAAACCTGTGTTATTTGGTTTCTTTGTGTTCCAACGAATTTTCTGGTATTTTCTGAGATTTTTCTGGATTTGTTTGCTATTTTATTTGGCCTCCTTGATTTTTGGGATTTTCTTTAATTCCGAAAATATCTTCTTTTCTCTCTCCTGCCCATGTGCTACAGTACCCACGCGGTTACGGTTCGCGTATCAGATCGCCGGCCGAACGTTCCAGTATGTGTTTGTTTCAAACTCAAATTTCTAAATTACATATCTTTTTCTACGGTGTATATAAAAGCGAACCGTTTGCACCTACGCGTCCATCTTGATCTCCTCTTTCAATCCCCTAAATTGGTTTCCTTCAAACCAATCTATTTTCGTTGCCATCTGCAGAATACTGAGCTTTCCCCAAAGGTCTTCTCCGGCGAGTTGCGCCTTCATCTGACGTCCGCCGGTCGAACCGTCTGTGGCGTTGGCCTCGCGTCGTCGTCCTCTACGTCATGGTACCATCCACTTCGCCCGAAGATCGCCGGAGCCATGTCAAGCCGTAAAGCCGAACCGCGTTCGTTGCGTTGCTCGCTTCCTCGGTGAGTTTTTCCAAAATCCGATCACGCCATCGCGTCTGGCTCGTCGTTTCCTTTCCGTTTTGCCCCTTCGCCACTGCTGCGTCACCTCCGCCGCTTGACCACCCCGTGCCTAATTGTTCATGTATGTATACGTATGTGTCCAAGACAAGACGTGGGTTTCTATTCATTATTTCATTTGTTTGTTGGTTTCTTTCTCTCTAGATGAGCGAATTACAAAGACTTTTCTCTACTAATCCTTGCCATCACCTTGCACCAAGATCACCAACGAAGAATTCCTTGCGCCATGAACCACCACAAAAGCGTGTGTTGTTGCTTGTTATTTCGTGATACTTATCTGTTATTTGTTCTCTGGTTCGTTCCTTCTCCAGCTCTCTAATGTGTGGACTAGCCGAGCACCCCTGTTGATTCTTCTTTCCCTTTTGCTTTGCCATCTCAATCCCAGATCAATGCCATGTCAAAGCCTCGTTGCGTCAAAAATCAGGCCAGCACAGCAGTCCTCCATCCCCATGCGCCAATTTCAGGATGCCCCTCTGTTCATGTTCGGTTCGGTATGAACTTCATACGTGAATCCTCTCTGGTGATCAAGTCTTCTTTGTTACTTCTAAACCAATTCTAAACCAATGTATGTAGTATTTTCCTAATACATGCTCTCTGTTAATCCTTTAATTAGCCCCTGCTTTGCCATCTAAATCTCAAAATCTGCCATCCCATGCCATGATGTGCCATAGCAGTCGGCGACTCCTTGCTCTCGTGATGTTGCCCTCTGTTGGTTCTCTTTTGGGTTCGTTCCTTATCGATGATTAGACCAAGCATCATATTAATTTCCTTGTATTAACTCTCTAATCTTTGCCTTGCCTTCTCACCACTAAAATCCTTGTCGTCTCCTACCAATTCCATGCGCCATAACCGCCATGCATGATGTCACTGCTCATGGTCAGTGTCCAAGATGCATGTCGTTCGATTCTATGGCTTCCTTTAGATTTCTTTCTCTCTAATTAATCCAAATCCCAATATCTTGCTCTGTCCATCCCAAAGATCAAGCCACCACCCCATCCTCCCAAATCAACCAAATTTAATGACCCATGACCTTGTTGTCTTTGTTGCTTATTGCGTGAATCGCTCTCTCACGATGTTTTTCTCCCCGAGGTGTGGTCCCCCTTTGTCATCTACATAATTCAATATATATATATATATATATATATATATATATATATATATATATATATATATATATATATATATATATATATATATTTCCTTCCGTGGTGTATGGTCCCATTGTTAATCAATTAATCTAAACCATATATATCTCTCTCTCTTACATGTTGACCCCACATGTCATCCACTCAATTAGAAACCCTAATTATTTCTCTCTCTTACATGCGGGTCCTGCATGTCAGTCAACCTTTGGTCAAACCCTAGCCATGAGCTTGGTCCACCATGGACTAGCATATCTCTGTGGACCTGTGTGAGAACCCGCAAGATTAACCTAAACTAACTAACAAGAATCGGTAATTAGAGATAATTAAAATTTTTAAATCCGTAACAAATAGTAACTTCAGAGTTAATATCAACGATAATCATTGCATCTGGCAAAGAAGAGGGTTATAAAAACAATTTCTCCAATATCATTGTCAATCAAGATCCAATTACAAAAATAAATCCATTGCAGGCATAAGTGGATCATTAATACGAACTCAGAAATATTTACACCATTAAATGCAATCAAAGAATACACCCTTGTGATAACCCTGAAAACATTGCATCAATTCAAATACAAAACAGAAGTAATATATTACAAACCCAATGCTTATTTTAAAATTAATTATACAACCCATTTACAATGCTTATAACAACAATTAATTAAATCATAATCCGCTCCTTGCATTCTTGTAGCATCAGCTATCCTTGCCACCTTGTACCTTGAGCACCAATCCATAGAGCCATCTCTCGATCCATCCCCATCGCCGTTAGAAAAATTAGAACGCTGTTAGTAAGTCAAAGCCAAATGGATAATAGAAGATAGAAAGTAGAAGGTTGGAAGTGGCCGTCGAATTCTTGAAACACACTAGGTTCCTCGATCAACTCAAGCTAGCTTGCCCTTGATCGTCAAGGTACCTGGACTAGTTAGAGTTAATCGGCACCTCTTTGCTTTCAGAGGTTTTATCATTCGCTTAACTTAATCCGACACCCACGATATTGAAGTATTTCACCACGTAAAATCACACGATAGTGATTTCCTAAACACAGATCAAAAAGCCCCCAACGAAAATCTTTCCATGGGGATCAAAGCAAGGGCAAGATGGTCTTTGTGCGTGGGCAAGAGAGTGCACAAGCCAAAGCCACCTCCCCTTAAAGCATGCAGCCACCACAAGGCACACATTGCCTCCCCCCATTTTCTTTCATGCACAACCGAGCACAACCCCAACCAGCGCAAGCCAAAGCCAAGCAAGCCACCAGCAAACACCATCAAGCTCATCCCCCAACCGAAGCCAACATAAGGCACCATTTCCACCCACAGCCGAAGGCAACCAAGGAAGCATAGCACAAGGTAAGGCGAGGACCAAGAGGGGAGATTCTCCACTGCCTTCCACCAGAGACCAACCCAAGGCCAAGAAGCCAAGCGACAACCAGAGCACATCAAGCAAGAAACAAGGGAGGCAAGCCAGGGGAGCCAAGGGGCCGGAGGGCCAGGACGAAGGGCGAGCCAGAGAGCAAGGGTGGCAGCGGCGACGGCTTCGAACCATCGACGACCACCAGAACCCCACGGTAACCGGCAGGACAGGAAGGACCACAAGAGCACGAGGGGAGCACCAGCAAGACCGGCACTGCCACCCTCACCCAAAAATCAACAAAGCCCAAATAGAGGTAAATCTTCCATGCCCTCCTTGCTCTCACTGCCCAAGCCACCCCTACCACCCTAGCAACCTCTTCATCCTTTCCCTCACAAAGCATTCACAATATCATCATGCATCACAGAGCAGGGGAAGGGGTAGAGGGAGAGAGTAGGATGTAGGTCAACCTCTTCAATAACTGAGTCGCAGCTCGGGCAAGTGGGCGAGGCGGCCAGAGGCTGTGCCGAGCCATGAGGAGGCGCGGAGCCGAGGCGGCGCTGGCCTCAGTCAGCAGAGAGGAGGGCGGCGGGAGGGGCCGAGCGAGGCTAGACCCGGCCAACAGAGAGCAAGTGAGCCTCGAGGCCGAGCTGTCTTTGAGCGACGAGGAGCCGAGAGGGCCGAGGTTGGCGGGCCGAGCCAACAGGAACATCGGTGTGGCTGAACCTCTGTGCCGAGGGGAGAGGAGGCCGACAGCAGCTGCTCGGGCCGAGCTGGGTGGCGTGGTTGAGCGGCGGTGTCTTTGGGTGACGCCAGCCGCCAGCAGTGCCCGAGGAAGCCATGGAGCCGGGCGATGGCGTGGCGGGCCGAAGCCGGGCGAGCGCAGCCACGGAGGTCGCAGCGGAGAGATGGCGGCGAGACCTGAGTAGGAGGGACCCAGCAGAGGAGACGGCGGCGCTGGCTCGCCACGCCGCCGCCGTCTTGCGGTGGCGCCGAGCCGGTAGCGAGAGGAAGGGAGGCCGGGAGAGAGACAGTCGGGCGGCGTTTAAGCGGCGGAGCCGGCAGCCAAGAAAGCCGAGGCGGCGGCTTGGGCGGCGGCGGTGGGCGGTTGCAGCAAGAACGGGCGCTAAGCCGAGCGACCGTGGAGGCGCCAGGACCTGGCTGGCCGAGGAGGCAAGCAGGGCCGGGCAAGGGCAAGTGCCGAGGCAGAGGCGGCGGTTAGGGCGGATCCGCAGCACGGCGGGCAGGGCGGGGTTGACTCGTGGACTCTCTGGCAGCTTGGTTGAGAGAGGGGAGAGAGATTTGAGAAAGGGGAGAGACTGAGATTGGGAGAGTTGTGTAGAAGAAGATAGGTAGTGAAGTGTGTATTGGGTTTGTGTGCTGTGCGTGTGTGCTTGTGTGCGTGTGTTGTGTTTTGGCCGAGTGGGTGAGTTAGAGAGAGAGAGAGAGTTTAGGGGTAGATTAGAAAATTAGAATTTTTATTAGGAAGGAATTAGGATTCGTGTAGTCTTTAATTATTTGTTGCAATAATACGGTTATTCAGTAGCTTCTGGTAAACTAATTAATTGTTAGCTGTGTAATCTTTGAGGTTAAATAACTTAAGTTGGATCTCGTCTAATTAACTATCTGCAATTATCATGTGAATTAAAATTGCTAGATAGACCGAATAGCCGTTAATTCTGTTATTATTAAAATAACTAGTTGTGTAGCAGCTTTGTGCTTTGCGATTATTTATTCGGGTAATTTAAGCTATTTCTTCTGTTAGTTTATTCGGTAGTTAAGCGGGGGCCGCGGGTTGTCGACCTTAGTGCTCGTTTTTGGTAGAACGATTATTTTGTGGAGTGCTAACTTAGTGTAGATCTCGAAAAATGTTTATTCAATTAAAATTGTGCTAACAAACTAGAAGCCGCTAACTTATGTATGCATAATATCACTCAAAATCAACTATATATTTATTTATATTACTATTCGTGCCACCGTGTTGCTACAGAGGACGAACCAGCACGGGCAGGAGAAATTGATCAGAGATTCGTCGACGCCAATCTTTCCTACAACTCCAAAGGCAAGCGATCCTCTTGAACATGAATATAGCTATTTTAAATGTAAACCGTATCTTGCACTATTATGTTTATTGCATCAAAACTGTTTCTCAAAACTTAAATTGATGAATGAGATAAAGATGACTAAGATGAACTCGAATAAATGAGAATGATGAATGAGAATAATGAATGAGATGTGAATGAGGAAATAAAGTAATATGAGAATATTATGGCTGGTAAAGGGGGCCCTTGGCAGGTAAGAAATGAGGCAAGGAAGTAGGACCCTTTACATATGGTTAAAATATAAGGACCAACAAAACTCTTACTCGGTCGGATGTCAGAATTCAAGACCAACCATTTTCCCGCTTTCAAGGCGTAAAATGCTATCTGTTACGTGACTATGCTCTCCACAATGGGTAAGTAATAGGTGTGAGTGTGTGTGATAGAGGAACCCGTAACCGTGAGGAGAGACCGGAAGTGGGGATCCAAGGCGCTATAGCGCTAAGGTGGAGTGTTGGGTGCGAGATAGAAGCTGCCCCAACCAACATTGGAACTCGGTGGAGGACTGGTGCGCCAAGACACCGACGGAAAGTAATGGGTGGAGAAATTAATTCACGAATCGGGAAAACGTTTCAGATATGATCTCGAACCCATATAAAGGAAATGTGGTGAACCTGCTTACAGAGAGTTCGAATAGCTATGGGTAAAGTGGTACAAAGCTGCAAGAATGCTAAACAAATCATGAATTCATGCCGTCTCCGTGATTGGAGTCTCACGGAACCATGGGGGTCTATCTTCTTCGAGTGACTAGTAGCGCCAAGATTAAAATTTGCCACCTAATGTTTTAATAAATTATTTTCGAAATGAGATGACTTAGAAAATGTGATGACAACTAGAGACACTATTGAGGCATTCTTTGCTATTAATGCTTGCTAAGTACATTCGTGAACTCAACCTTGTTAGTATTCTCCTTTGTAGATCCTAGTCCGTAGGGAGTTATCCCGAGTGGGATGAAGGACTTGCAGTCATCAAACAACCACGGAAGAGAAGGCGCAGACTACGAGGACCGAAGCGAGATGGACGCCATATTTGACTCGTGGGGACTAATAGAAGGCCAAGGCTTGTGGTTGGCGAAAAGCGAGTCATTCCTTTTGTAGTCAGATAAAATATGTACTAAGAACCATAGCCTTGTGTGATTAGCATCGAATAAAAATGTACGATTTTATCTTATTGTTCTCACTGCGTGACTCGTAAAGGCTTACTATTCGTTAGAGAAGTGTTTCATCGAGCAAACGAATAGTAATCCGTATGCCTAAGTGTGATTACCCTTGGGGTAATGACACGGGGCATCACAACCTGGTCCATAGACCAGTGGCCCACATGTCAACCCCTAATCCTATTTTCAGAAATTCATCTAATTTCTGAAATCTGTTTATCCAGTTGGCCCCATATGTCATTCACTACCTTTGTTCTCTCTCACCTACCAGTGGACCCCACTTGTAAGTCTCTAATTTCTTTTATTTTATTTGATCCAAAGGAATATTCTTTCCTCTCTAATTTCATCATTCCATGTGATCCTTCTGAGAGTCGTATCCTTTGAATCCGAACTCCGATTGAGTCCTTTCAAATTCCTAAATTCATCTCAATTCAATACCTATTTATCAGAGATTATTATTTAATTTTTGGAGTTTATTTGCTCTCTGTTGTTTATTTATTTGGTTTATTTGCTTGTTTGCAAGTAGACGTTGATACTTCGGGAAGTTCTGATCAAGAAGGAGCTAAAGATCAAGACAGTAGAAGATTAAAGATAAATAAAGATTATCATTGCTATAGCAAGGCAAGTTATACCTTTGATCATATTGAATCCCAATTTTCTAAAACTATTTTGATTCAAATTATTGCATTTACTTTAAGTATTTATTTAAATGCTTTTGGGTGTAGTTATTATCCCATTTGTTATATCCACCTTGTCTAATTGTATGCCATAATCTTTTGTCACCCTAGTTTGGTTTATTTAGTTGGTGCTATTGTATTACAACGTGGGTTGGTTAGATGCGATTAGATTGCTTAGCCATGCTACGAGTCATCATCTCATGTAAGTTGCAAATATAAACCTGACTAAGTGACTATGGAACTATGTGATAAAAACTGTGTGCACTGTGTGCTATTACTCGTTGATGGCATATGTTGCACTTAACCAATAGGGTGGGAAAGGATTTAGACTGGGGCAAGTGGTGGATACTGTGTGCTACTTTTGGTGGAGCTGTGTGCATGGGCTTAATAACCTGTGTGCGTAGGAATTTGTAGTAACTTGGAAGTCTTGCCTTGGTCAATTAAGGACTTAACTTTGTGCGCCATTGAACTGAGCCTCTCGTACAACCACATGCTTGATGGGACGGGCCTAACTTAGTAAGTTATGGAGTCTTGACATTGATTACTCAAGTAGTAGGTTAGGCTGTGTTGCATGGGTGGAGGTGTGCTACCAAGTAGTCACATCACGGGGCGGTTCACCGTGTCCCTGTCCAACGGTGTGTGTCGGATTGCTTCCTGTGTGGGGTAGTCTGGCGTAAAGCACATCGGGAGTGTCAATGCTTGAGATGAAGTTTCTGAAAGGTTTTGTTGTGATCAGCTCTGATCCGGTTGATTGCATCTTGTGGGTAAAGTGTACAAACTCTGCAGAGTGTTAAATCAATCTATTCGAATAGCAGCGTCCGCGGTCATGGACATGCTCGGGGATTTCACACGAGGGGTAGATTTTCATAAAAACTTTGGGAAGGGAGCTGTGTGATCTAAGTCATATGGCTATGTGAATAACTTAATTAGGCTATGTGCCTTTGTGAAAACAAATGATAAAACTTATTATTGTCTATTTGTCTTGAATTATGCTTTCAATATATTATTCATATTCAAATAGCAAATGTTGCATTTCTGCAAAAGAACCACAGAAGCCATTCCTTTGGAATAAGCCTGCATCTATAATTTGCATTCTGTGGTATGACTTGCGAGTACAGTGTGTACTCATGCTTGCTTTAATAAATCAAGCAGAAGTGAAGGGATCGTCAGTCAATGTCGGGACCCAAAATATGCAATTCTGGACCCTCTGTGTATACTACACTAGTCCAGGATCACGCTAGTGCACACAGTGACAACATCAGTGAAATATCAATTCCATATACAAAGATAACTAATAAATAGGCAAATACAATAAATATCAGAGTAAAGACCTTAAGGTCAAAGCTTACAATTAATGCCTCAGAAGGCAAAAAGCTCAATGAAACTGCAGCGGAACGAAACGGGATAACTCTAGTGAAGCCCATCCATATGCCCACAGGCAATCGGCTGGGGTACGCGACCTAGCTCTCCACGATCCTTGAAGTAGACCTTATTGACTGGCGATTCCTTCAGTTCTGCTTGATTCGTCAAAGCAAGCGTGAGTACACACCGTACTCGCAAGTCATACCACAGAAATGCAATTATACATGTAGGCTTATTCCCAAGGAATGGCATTCTGTGGTTATTTTGCAGAAATGCAACATTTGCAGTTGAATACAAATAATAGATTGAAAGCAAGTAAAACAAATAGATAATCATAATTTAACAATTTGATTTCACAAAGACACACACAGCCTAAACAGATTATTCACGTAGCCATATGATTTAGATCACACAGCTCCCTTCCCACACAGTTTATGAAAATCTACCCCTCGTGTGAAATCCCCGAGCATGTCCATGACCGCGGACGCGGCTATTCGAATAGATTGTTTACCCACAAGATGCAATCAACTGGATCAGAGCTGATCACAACAAAACTTTTCAGAAACTTCATCTCAACATTGACACTCCCAGTGTGCTTTGTCGTCATACCAACCCTAACACAGTGGATGGTACAACACACACCGTTGGACAGGGAAGTGGTGAACCGTCTCGCGATGCGACTACTTGGTAGCACACACCTCCACACATCACTAAGCCTAACCTACTGCCTGAGCAATCAATGTCAAGAATTCATAACTTACTAAGTTAGGCCCGTCCCATAACAGGCATGTGGTTGTACGAGAGGCCCAGTTCAATGGCGCACAAAGTTCAGTCCTTAATTGACCAAGGCAAGACTTCCAATTTCTAACTAAGCCACACAGATTATTTTGACACACAAATTCATATTTTCAATTCACACAGCCACCATGTCACACAGTTTCCACCACTTGCCTCAGTCTAAATCCTTTCCCACCCAGTTAGTTAAGTGCAACACATGCCATAATAGCACACATTACACACAGTTTTATCACATAGTTCCATAGTCACTTAGTCAAGTTGATAATTGCAACTTTACATGAAAAGGTGATTCGTGGCATGGCTAAGCAATCTAATCGCATCTAACCAACCCACGTTGGTGCTACAATAATACCAACTATTAAATAACCAAGCTAGGGTGACAAAAGATTATGGCATATCAATTAGATAAGGATGTTATAACAACTTGGATTATTAACTAAACCCAAAAGCATTTAAATAAATACTTAAAGTAAATGCAATAATTTGAATCAAAGTAATTTTAGAAAACTAGGATTCAATATGATCAAAGGTACAACTTGCCTTGCTAGCAATGATGATCTTATTTAACTTTAATCTTCTACTTTCTTGATCTTCAGCTCCTTCTTGATCAACACTTCTCGCAGTATCAACGTCTACTCGCAATAAGCAAATAAACCAAATAAATAACTAACAGAGAACAAACAAACTCCAAAAATTAAATAATAATCTCAGGTAAATAGATATTGAATTTAGATGAATTTAGGAATTTGAACGAACTCAATCGGAGTTCGGATTCAAAAGATATGAGCTTTCGAAGATCACATGAAATGATGAAATTGCGAGAGGAAAGAATATTCAGAGAATATTCCTTTGGATTAAATAAAATAGAAAGAATTGGATACTGGTAAGTGAGAGAGGACAAAGGCAGTGAATGATATGTGGGACCAATTGGATAATTGAATTTCAGAAATCGGATTAATTTCCGAAAAGGAATAGTGGATGACAGGTGGGACCCACTGAATAAATGAATTTTTAGAATTACAATAATGCTAGAAATAAGTTAAAGGGAAAGACAAGTGGGCCATTGGTCCATAGACCAAGTCCACGGGTTAGGGTTTGGTGCATGGTGAACTGAGTTCACAGAATAGGGTCTGACATGATGGGGACCACGAGTAAATGACCCGGCTTAGTGAACCAAGTCTACCCGCGTATGGCTCAGGGTTAGGTTTACATCTAGGGTTTGAGATTCCTGGCTGACGAATGGGGTCCAGAGGCATAGAGTAGGTTCATGGTATATTGGGTTCATGGAATAGGCACTGACATGCGGGGCCGGCTTGGCATAGACTTGGTTCACATGAACCATGTCCATACGGCTTTTGTTTAGGGCTAGGGTTTGACTGGCGTTGACTGAGAAAGGGGCTTCGCAAGTTATAGACTAGGTTCACAATGAACCATATCTATACTGCTCTGGTTTTAGGATTTGGGTTAGGTATGAGCCACGAGGTGATGACAAGATGCATGCCATACGTGCATAGACGCTGAGGTGACGAGAAGGGGACAACGACGTGGCATCTGATTAGCGGTTGGCGAGGCCGTGCTGAGGTGTCAGGTGGCAAGAGATGACGGCGATGCTACAAAGGATGACGCACAAGCACAAGGGCCTTGATGGCTGCTGAAAAGGCGATAACTAGGCGGATGATAGGCGTACGTGGCACAGGCACCGATCTAACATGCGGGATCGCTCACCGTAGAGGCTAAAAGAGAGGGAAAGCTGGACGGCCCACATGGAAGGGACAACCAAAGGGAGGTGGCAGCGAGGTGGCACGCACGGGATCGATGATGTGGCTGCCATATTGGATGTAAAGCCAACGTGGCTACGGGTGGCACTCCCTGATTCAGATCGGGAATGCGGGACCCACCGTCATAGAGACAAAAGAGAGAGGGGCTGCTGGTCCCACACGTAAGGGACACAGAGGGGTGGCGCGGCAGCCATGGCTTCCTCGGTTCATCCACTGGCATTTAACAGCGTCGGTTGGGCACCGGCGAGGACACACACGGGGTGGGGCCATGCTGTCAAGGGGTGTAGAGAGAGAGATGTGGACAGGGCCCACATGGAAGGGGATTAGCAGAGGAAGGCGGCGTCTATGGCGTCCTCGGGTCGGTGTTAATGGTGACGAGCGGCGGCGCAGGTGTGGCGACTTCGGCTTGGTTAGGCCAGGGCGAGCATGTGAAGGCGGCAGAAGATAAATCGAGGTGGTGGCGTTCGGTCTCGTCGGCCAGCCGAAGCTGCGGCCACAGCGACGTAGAAGAACGGCAAAACAGGGAGAGCGAGGTGAGACAAATAAGGTGACGCGGTTGAATTTAGAAGGAAATTACCGGGCGATGAAGAACAGGAAGAGGTGTTCTCGATTGTGCGGGCGCGGCCAGATCCGATGAGGATGAAGTGCATCGGAGACGGGGGCTCTGGATGGTACGCTGAACCGGTGGAGGACGATGAGGCGGTCACCGTGACGTGGCTCAAGGAGGCTTCACGGTGGTGGGACGGCGACGAAGGTGCATCGCCGGACTTGAAGGAGAAGGCTTCGGGGCGGTCGCTGCGGTGCCGGATCGATGACGAGGGCACGGATCTGGGACAAGGGCAACACGGGGGTCTTGAAGATGGCGTCGTTGAGTATGAAGGGCACCGAGTCGGCGGGGAACGGCGAAGGAGCGCGCGGTGGCGGAGCTCGGAGAAGAACCCGGCGGTGCTTGGCGACTCTCCGAGCGGCGGCGCTAGGACTTGGAGGGCGGCGGCGTCGGGCGAAGCGGAGGCACCCGAGGCGGCGCTTTATCGACCTCGGAGGCGTGGGGGCGGACGCCAAGGCGCAAATGAAGCGGCGGCGGATCTGTAGACACGACGCTGCACGTCTGGCGTTAAGCGGCGGCGGCGGCCGCTTGCTATCCAATGCCCGCCGAGGAAGGCAAGGCGAGGTAATTGGGCGGCGCCGCGACCGGGCCGAGTGGAGAGAGGAAGGCGAAGTGGGCCGAGCCAAATTCGGTCCACGAAGGAAGAGGGATAATATTTGAATTTCGAATTAAGAAAAAGGATGGAAATTCAAAAGAGGTCAAACAAATAGCAAATAAAATCAGAAAAATCCAAGAAAATACAAGAAAATTCCTTTGAACACAAGGAACCCAACTAAAACTGATTTTCTTAAAATTGATGTTTAGATTAGTCAAATTAAATATTTTGAATTTAGAAAATTCCCAATTAAGCTTTATTAATTCAAATAAAATTGGTGAAATTTTCCAGGGACCTAAACTACTCAAAAGATTTTTGAAAGCCAAATTTTGGGATGTTACAGTCAACAAGGTCTACTTCAAGGATCGTGAAGAACTAGGTCGCACACCCCAGCCGATTGCCTGTGGGCATATGGATGGGCACCACTGAAGTTATTCTGTTTCATTCCGCTGCAGCTTCATTGAGCTATCTGCCCTCTGAAGCATTAATTGTAAGCTTTGACCATAAGGTCTCTACTCTGATGTTTATTGTTATTTGCCTATTTATTAGTCATCTTTGTATATGGAAATGATATTTCATCGATGTTGCCACTGTGTGCACTAGCGTGATCCTAGACTAGTGCAGTATACACATAGGGTCCAGAATTGCATATTTTGGGTCCCGACAGTGCTGAGGCCGAAGAGGAAGTCGGGGACTGCAGCCACAGCATGACGCACACAATGGCTGAAGCTCCCGGAGTTGCTGATGCTGTCGATGAAGACCCTGCGGAAGTAGCTCCTACGGTCAGGCAAGCTAGTGGTCTTGCTGACGAGGATGAGGAGGTTGAAGCTATAGTGCAAAGGATGGATCTCGAAGACCGAGACTACATGGCATTGTCTGAAGATGAAGGTTCCGATGACGAGGATGACGTGGACCAGCAGGCGGTTCCATCCGACTGGAACACATACCAGTTCGTCAACCTCGTCATCAACGAAGGCTCCAGTGTGCCGTGGGAGTATGACCAGAGTGAGGTCAGGCTAGGAACTATGTACAAATGCAAGGAGGCCGTGCATGGCGCGGTCAAATTCTGAGCTTTGTCAGTGCGGCGCACATTCAAAGTCGTCAAGTCTATCCCAAGATTCTACGACGTGAAGTGCGGCATAGAGGGATGCCCTTGGCGAGTGCACGCATTTCAGCCAAAGTGGGACACCTACTGGAAGTGCTCTATAGTGGTCCCTCACACATGCGTCATTTCTGAGTCAGTGCAGTCCCACCGGAACCTGTCATTAGGCTTCATCGCCAACCTTATGTACAGTGAGATCATGGATTATCTAGATTTTGAGCCACGATCCATCATTCGGGTGATTGAGGCAAGGTTTCAATACACAATCAGTTATGTCAAGGCTTGGAGGGCAAAACAGAGGGCATTGGAATCAAGGTGGGGCACGTTCGAGGATTCCTACCACAACCTCCCGGCGCAACTTCGAGTCATACAAGACAGAAATCCTGGCACCCATATCGACATTGAAGACGCCACGCACCCGAAGTGGACCAATAAGAGGGTATTGCAGCGAGCATACTTCACGTTCGGTCCATGTATCAATACATTCCAGCACTGCCGTCCAATCTTGTGCGTAGATGACACATTCTTGACTGGGAGGTACAAGGGCCAGATACTGACTGCAATAGCGACGGATGGGAACAATCAAGTTCTTTTCGTGGCATTCGCTTTCGTTGAAAGCGAGAACACGGACAACTGGTTGTGGTTCCTAAAGAACGTGAGGATTTCTGTTGTGCAAGGCCGTCCCAACGTGTGCCTCATATATGATCGGCATGCAGGCCTGCTGCGTGCAATAACCCAGCTACAACAAGGAGAGAACGTACCACTTCCATGGCCGGATCTGTAGAGCAGGTGGTGCATGAGGCACTTGGGTGCAAACTTCTACAAGCAGTTCCGCAACAAAGACTTGATGAATATGTTCAAGCGGTTGTGCAACCAGAACCAGCAACAGAAGTTCAAAACACTCTGGAAGATTCTAGATGAGCGGACTAAGACACACAGAAGGGAGGCAGTGAGAAGGGTCGCCCCAAGCGTTGACCAAGCCCCCGAAGCATTGCCAGAGATACCCACAGATGCTCCTGGATTGACGAGGAGAAGTGGTCGCTGCTCCATGACAGGGGTGACGCTCGATATGGTGTTATGACAACTAATCTAGCTATTAGACCTTGTGACCTTGTCACGGTTTTTGCTAATGAATAATTGACTTGAATAATTAATTTTTGGTTGCTTGGAATTTGCGGTTGTGGAAGTTTCGGTTGTTCCTTTTGGGTGGTTGGTTTAATGTCTTCCAAGACCTCCCCAGAGGTCTTTACGACCACCCTAGAGCTTTTCCACGACCATCACAGGAGGTTTTTCGAGGTCTTCCTCGGGTGGACTCGCGTGGACTCATCCGGGCCATTCAGGACCTCCCCCAGCATAAATCTGGTCCATCCAGGACCTGCTCCTAGAGAACCAACGCGCATCAATCGCGTCCGTCCAAGACCTCCCTAGGAGAACTAACGCGCATCAATCGCGTCTGTTCAAGACCACTCAACAAGAACCAACGCGCATCAATCTAGACCGTCCAGGACCTCCCCAGGATTAATCTGATCTATTTAGGTCGTTTCCCAAGGAGCGCCAACACGCGTCAATCGCGATCGTCCAGGACTTTACTCAGAAGAACTAACGTGCTTCAATCGCAGCCGTCCAGGACATCCCTAGGATCAATCACGTCCACTTAGGACCTCCCCAGAAGAATCAACGTGGAGCAATCTCGTCAGTCTAGGACCTCCCCGGGATCAATCTTGTCCATCCAGGACTTTCCCACGAGCATCAACGTGGATCTATCTGGACCGCTCAGGACCCCTCTATGAGCATCGACGTGGTTTTATCTGGACCGCTCAGGACCTCCCCATGAACATCAACGTGGATAAATCTGGACCACCCAAGACCTCTCCTTAGAGCTATCTGGATCGTCCAGGACCTCTCCCTGGTGAGGAGGTCTTTCGAGTACTGTAGTTCCAAAGTACTGTAGCTCCAAAGTACTATAGCAAGGAGGTCTCCTAGTACTTTTCATCACGGACGCTGTGGCGAGGAGGTCTTCGAGTTACTGTAGCATGAAGGTCTTCCGAGGTACTGTAGTAAGGAGGTGGTCTTTGCAAAAAGACGACCCTAGACATTTACGAAGACGACCCTGGATATTTACAAAAACGACACTGGACATTTACAAACACAACCTTGGATATTTACAAAAATGACCCCGGATGTTTTTCAAAGACCTCTTCAGAGGTCTTTGAGGAGGTCTTTCAGGATCTCTCCCGAGGTCTTTGAGGTCCTCCACGACCTCCCAAGAGGTCTTTTTGGCGGTCTTTCAGGAGGTCTTCCAGGACCTCCCAGGACGTTTTTACCGGGTCTTTGAGGAGGTCTTCCAGGACCTCCCAAGAGGTCTTTTAGGATGTCTTTCTAGGACCACTCACGAGGTCTTTCAGGACTTCTTAGGAGGTCTTTTACGAGGTCCTGCAGGACCATTCGGAGGTCTTCTCAGGACCACCCGGAGGTCTCCACAAGACCACCCTATTCATTTCAAATACTGTATGCTAAGTGCTACGATGCTGTGAGTGGTCGTAGACTTGGTGAAAGTGGTCGTAGACGTTTTGGACGTCTTGGAGGTAGTCGTAAACCTACTAGAATTGGTCGCAGACTCTATTGAAGTGGTCGTAGACTTCAAGGTTGATCTGCTAAGTGTTTATTGATGGTTGAAAGTGTGGTATGCGTGTGTGTGAACTGATATTGGTCAAGTTGGAGAACTTGTGCCGGAAATATGTTCTTTGGTCTTTGCATGTGCATGTTGAGCGTGAAGACGATCATGGTCGATGACAAAGGATGACCGGGACTAGGATTGGGAAATCTAAGGTCTAGGAGGTCGAGGATGTCACGAGGTGGTCGGGCTTGCGCTGGAGCACATGGAGATCAAAGGTGGTTGGATAATGCATGGAGAAGCTTCGGGAGGGGCAGTCCTAAAGGCTTACGACGTGTGAAGAGTTATAGAAAGTATTCAAATATTTGGAAGGTTTAGAGATATTGGGAAACCCGTGTTTGGAAGGGTTTCGAATCCCTTGATTCTCGGAAGAGATATGATTTTGTGTCTGTGTTGTTTAGGACACGGATTGGTCTCTGCCTATGAAAGAAGGCAAGGGGAAGTATTTTCCCGTGGCTGTTACGGGAGCTTTTGTTACATAGCTTTTGCGGTAGAGCTTTAGAGGTCTCTTGGTTGAGATCTTTGAGGGGTGCTTGTTGAGCACTTTGTAGACACAAAACAATATTGAGAAATAAGAGATCAGATCTATTTTACATTGTCTCAAGATTGTTCCTGTTCAAGCTGTGCGTAAGAGGTCTTCGAAGAGGTCTTTGAGGAGGTCCTGAAGAGGTCCTCGAAGAGGTTCTCAAGGAGGTCGTGAGAAGGCCAGCGTACGGGAGAAAGGTTGAATTTGTGAGCAAGAAATCGGTACAATTATTCACTCCCCTCTGATTGTGCTATACGATCCTACACTAGCCGAGGTGTACAACTAGGTCATGCGCGGCGCAAGGTGCCTCCCTTTGGTGGGTATTGTGGAGGCAATACTCTGCGGTATGACGAAGTACTTTGTTGACAGAAGCAACGACGCATCGCTCGTCATGGCAAATGACAGAATACTCTATTCCGCCATGATCACCAAGTACATAGAGGAGAAGAGCAAGAAGGGTGAGATGCACCGGGCATTCAAGATGCCCACAAGAGAGCTTCGCTTCGAGGTAATGTACAGGGATAAAGGACGCCACGGGACGAACCGCGAGAGGGTTACCCACGAGTGCACGCTACGCCGCGGTAGTTGCATATGTACTTGCAACAAGCCCCTTTTTCTGTATAGGCCCTGCTCCCATGTCATAGCCGCATGTTCGACGGTGGCGTAGCATCCCGATCAGTACCTCTCTGTCTATTTCACCAAGGAGGCGGTGATGCAAACCTGGACCGCGGAGATGTATGGTTATGCTGTGGTTAGCCATTTCACTGGCCATCCGACCCGTGAGCAACTAATCTAGGCCGCAGACATTGATAGGCTCAAGGGAAAGGTTGGCCGGCGATAGGTACAGCGCATCAGGAACGACATGGACGAAGCAGAAACCGGACGTCGTACGAAGAAGTGCTCCATTTGCAGGGAGTCTGGGCACACCTTCAAGAAATGTCCCACGAGAAATCCTCAAGACGAAGGAGACATCGCCACTCCAGACGTCGCCGCGGGGACCTCATCCGGTCACCTAACTCGAGACAGTTCACATGGGGGACGTTGATGCTGCGACCAATGTTATTGCCAATGTTCTGAATTATATTATTGCACGGACAGTAGTAATATGTTATTGCCAATGTTCTGAATTATCATTTTAATTAAGTGTTATGATGTTTTGCTGAATGTTATGTAATATCAGTGTGATTTATCGTAGTTTTGATAGTAATGACAAGTTCATATTTTTTTTCTTACATAGTATGCAGTGCATGTACATGAGCAAGTGTATGAATTCCCGGACGCATCACAATATTATTAACCTTCCTCCGCGGATTATGACGGGCTTGGAGTTGCGCCTGCCTCCGCAGCGGCGAGGGACGGTGTCGCGCCGTCGACGGTCGGCGTTGAACTGCCGCGGCTGCGACGGTGCTGCTACTGCTGCTGCAAGCTAGTCGCCATGAGTACAGTATAGGTTAATTATAGACTAGTAGTACTTACTGGATGCATGATCGTGTCGTATGGCTCAACATATATAGTAGGCTTAGTAGCTTGGAAAGTAGTCCGATTCCTACTCGGCCGGAGTGCTACTCCGATTCTCTAGCCAGTTATTTCCGACTCGATCGGAATCTACATACTCGCCGGGTCGGCCTGGAGTTAATTAATTTGGAGTTGATGACATTAACCCTTTCATTTATGCGCTAAAAATAACTGGCACCTTATATAGTTATATGCCCTCCTCTTTATAAGCACCGTTTGATGTTCTCATCTTACAAGTCAATTCCACTTGTTCATCACAAGCATCGTTAGGTCTTACAGTGTTGGAATGTGCGTTGGATTCAGTAGATAGCATCTCCAGGTAAGGGACAAAGGAATTTCAGGTGAAAAATGGATGATGGAGCATCAACACTTTGATGAATTAGATGGACAATCACCTTCTGTATAAGGCCATATCCACCTGATTTGCCCCAGATTCCCGATCGGGGCTGCAGAGTTAAGCCATCGTTCAGAACAAACTCTTCCTTTTGGTAAACTTATACAGAACAAACTCTTGAACACTCGCTAAGACACCTGCCTGACTTGGAACCGAATAACTGCACTCAAAAGCTTGGCTAGACAAATGCTCGATAACCATATGGTGAAAAATAAAAGGAATCTGGGCCAATTGGCAAATCTGTTGCATTAGGTCTCTGTATTTGCCAGCATTTAAATATTTAGTCAATCACCATAATGGGACTGGAATTGCAGATATGCATTCCATAGTCCATGGCCTGAAACTAGAAGCAGGAGCATCATTGATGTTTTGATCAGCTGCACACAAGTCATATGTATATAATCTGTCATGGCCCAAGTTTTAGCAAGGAACTACTGCCACTATCATCAGGGAATGCAAAAATGCCATCGACCACACCACATCTGGATTTCAGTCAACGGAGCATAACAGAATGCCTGATTAAAAAAACAACAAATTGAACACAAAATCACATCATATGCAGCTAGTATACCATAACAATGTGGCATTCAAAGCACTGAATTTTGCCTGATACTACCTCTGAAAGCCTATTAAGAGACGGGCAGATTGAACACATTATGAGCAGCATCTCTTTATTGAAGAATCCTTTCAAGATATAAGCATTTACAGAAACAGAAAAGTGTAAAACCAAAGCAAAATAGATTGGGAACTTCAGATCGTTAGTACTAAAATGACAAGCTCAGGCATTGCATGCAACTAAGCAAAACTGCTTAACTGTTCAGCAACCCAGCAACAACTTGAAGATCTGTGGCCTTCTCTTTCCAGGAAAATTTGTGGGTCAACATAAGTATCAGTATCAAAGCTTGTGACTATCTACCAGCAGACAAAATGGTGTTTTTGCTTCCTGACTGATGGACCTATACACGACTGAAGTAACTGTATCAGTTTCAGACGAGATCGAACACCAGCATTGGCTCACTGAAGACTGCTCGCCATACACCACGGCTCAGGTTCAGATTTCACGCCCACGCGAATGTAGTCTCCATCAGTGAGAGCTGGAAGCCTGAGATCAAGCAACTTGGAGTCCAATTCAAACCTCTGCTTTTGCTCTTTCATCACAACAGAATCAGGACAATTAACAACCCCTTCATGACGATTGCATTTTGGAACGCGGTGACACCTCATGTGGCCTCCCAACGCCTGCCCTGACCAAAATGACTTTCCACAGGCATTGCACCTGTGGCTCTTGGCCTTCACTGTAGCTGAAAGATCACCACACTTCACCTCCTTAACTGAATTGTCCGTTCTTGGCTTCCTGAGCTCAGCATCTCCAACCAGCCCATGGTCAAAAGCATTCAGCTCCACCTTCTTGGGAACACTGGGGACCAAATTATTCTCCTTCCCACATTGTCCATAGCAATCCTTATAAGCTGAATTCTTGTCGGTTTTTGACTTCTTGAACTCAACAGATGGAACCAACCGATGATCCAAAGCATTCAGCTTCACCTCCTTCAGAACATTGCGTGCCAAATTGTTGTCGTCCTTGTCCCCCCAGTACCAATCCTCATAAGCTGAAGTCTTGTCAGAATGCCCTGAAAGCAGTAGGAGAGTAACTGCAGCATCCACCTCCTCAAAATTTGGCGCTGGTGTCTCCCTCTTTGTTCGCTTACGCTTCACTGGAGAAAACACCATCACATTGTGGTCACCATTAGCATTGGTCAGAGCTTCTATCACCCCGGCTGCTTCTTCGTCGGGCTTGACAACCATCTTCTCACCGTGCATCCTTATGTGCTCCCTCAGAGATTTGCAGGTAGAGAACACCTTTGAGCACAGCTGGCATTGCGTTTCCGAGGACGGCAGCAAAGGCTTCTCATCACAGGGACCCAGCAGCGACACATGCAGATCAACAACGATGTCTGGAGGGATTGGCGTGCTCTTTGGGTGCTCGTCGATGCGCCAATGGCGTGACATGTGACCTCCAAGAGACCTCCCTGAAGGGAATTTCTTGTTGCACTTATTGCACCAATGCTTCCGAGGCCTTCCTCTCGGTGCCATGTCTGAGCATTGCAAAGTAGCAGGGCAGCAAGTAAGAACACAACAAGATGAAGCGAACATGAACTCACTAATTGCTACTTCTTACATGCATTTTATTACCAGGTACTCTTTCAAAACTTTCTGAGTAAAAGCAACAAGCAAATTGCAGAAATTTTAACCGGCATTTATTTACTCAACAATCCTTTCGCATCAGCATCTATGTAAACACAAAATTGTGGAGCCAAAGCAAAATGCATCAGAACATTATACCATTGGTACTAAAATGACAGGTTCATATAATGCATGTAATTGAATGAAATGGCAAAACTGGTCCACTATGGAAGCAAAGCAAGCAACGAATTCAGAACCATGGTCTTTGCCATTCAGAAAAATCTGCAGCTCAGCAAACAATAAGGCAGAATCACTATCTACAATAGCCAAAATGGAGTCTTTCCTATCTAAGTAAGAACACGGCAAGATGAAGCTAACATCAATTCAGCAAGTAATTGCTGCTTCTTTAAAGCATTTGTGGAAACACTGAGTGAGCATTTGATGTAGTTCAGGATAGACAATAACATCCGCTAGTAATCGCAAGTTCGCAACAACTTGTGAAATGGTCATGGGGTTTGGCATTTCTGAATCATTACAAGGCCGCAGGGAGTAAGAGCGCAATGAGACGAAAGATGAAGCAAACACAAACACGAACTCCCTAATTCTTGCTTCTTTGAAGCATTTGGGCAAACACAGAGATGGCATTTGACCAGATAGTACAGGAAAAAGCAAGAACTTACGCTAATGATCGCAGTAACTTGTGAAATGGCATGGGATTTTTACCTGAAAGCTTCTGAATTCCTTGTCTCGTCGATCCGTGCGAGAAGAGAGATCCGTGCTAGGAGAGAGCGGGACAGATGGGGCGCGCGGTCGGATCGCTCAGGAAATGCAAGGGCTTGATCGCTGAAACGAGATCGCACGAAACGGATTAGAGCACACTCGAAGCAGAAGCAAACGTTTATAGAGAACCCATCAAATCACTCCAATCACGAAACCAAAGACACTACTCGACCAAAATCAGCACCAAAGCCGAGAAATTTCCCCACCAGCGAAGCGACACCAATCGAGAAACCGAAACGCGAACGCAGCCGCCTAATCAGACCAAGAACCCAAGAATCGCGCCCGGAAACCCACCTCGAGCATATCCCCGGAGAGATCCGGCGGGCTCCCGTATCGCGGCGAGGAACCTCGCGGTCTAGCCCCTGCGCCGCCGCGCGCCGTTCTCTCCTCTCTCGCTTCTTCTTCTTCTTCGCTTTATCTCGCTACTACCCCTTCTGGTGGGTGCGCAGCTGCAACCGCGTATCTACGCGGGCGCGTGGGGGAGCGCAGGTAGTTATAGGCGGCTGCGTCATGTGAATGTGGACAACACCCTGTGCCAGGTTCATGCCGGCTCACGTTTAGCCGTCGGGGGGTTTTGGGATTCCTCCTAACCCCTGAAAGTGTTCTCGCTTGATTCCTCTTAAGATGAAGGTGTTCTCCTTGTTAATGCTTCTGGAGTCATAGAAAAGAGGCCAAATGCAGTTGCACTAAGGAAGGAAATTAGGAAAAGGAGTACTTGTATTTTGGAGACGTTGCTCTGTCAACATCTGTAGGTACCTACATATATTCCTGGAAACACTGCCTGTTTCCATGCAGGTGCAAAAATGTCACAGCCAAGTATATCATGGGTACTTTTCTTGATTCAGAGTTCTTGCTGTCCATGACAGATTCTTTAGCGATGTGTGAATGGAGATCCGGCTGTGTTAGGCATTGCTAGAGAGATAACAGTATTCTACCATGCAGATTGCAGACCACTCACTACCTAAGGGTGAGATTGTAGAATGTCTGTATGCTAGACAAGTCTGGACACTAGTGGCTACTTGGGTCGGGCGGCTAAATCTTTCACCATCGCAGTGGGCTACGCGGCTGCGGATGGTGGACTGGTGGATTGACTTCTTTCACTCGGGTATAGGTAGTTGAAGAAAAGGCCAAGCCTTCTTAATTCTCCTCACTCTGTGGCACATTTGAAAAGAAAGAAATAGACGAATCTTTCAGCATCGCAGAGAGGAACCAACCGGATTGTTGGCCATCATCAAGGAGGAAGCCCGAGCATGGGCGGTCAGTGGGGCGACCAAGCTTCAAACCTGCTTACCGGAGGGGAATGTAATCCTGCCTATAGAAGAAGCTTAAGCTCGGTAGTTACCGGCGTAGGGTTTTTTTTGGTTTTATCCTTTTTGTTTTTGTTTGTTTTTCTGTTTTTTGTGCTGTATTTTTTTGTTGTTACGTTCTCCTCTCTTTAATGCATTAGCGGCAATCTTGTCGTTTCCTCAAAAAAAAACAAACTATTCTGAACTGATTATCTACTTAAGCCATCTATTTCCCCTGCATCTACCATTTCTAGTGTCTCCAGTGTGGAGGAGGGTCCTCTGACTCGTAGAATTGTTTAATACAAGTTCACATTCCGGTTACAATCCTGCATCTCACTTGCCCCATATTCTCAGGGCTGCAGAGGTTTAAGAAAAACCTGTTGATACCCCGCAGTGCGTATAAACAGCTTTTACGAAATGTGCACACCAAATAAATAGAAACAAAAGGATATAAAGGCGATATCAAATAAAAAGATCTAATTGACTGTTCATATTGATATTTCTAAGTATTGAGCAAACACAATTTTCAATACAGGTTCATATTGATATTTCGAAGTATTGAGCAAACACAATTTTCAATACAGGCTCTTAAACTACAGGTTCAAATTGATATTTCTAAGTAATTCAGGCTTGCCGTACCATTGGAACAATTGTAGCATATTGGGCAGTGGGCGTTGAGCTGGTCTAAAGTTTGAATACGATGTGACTTAAAAAACGTGATAAATCAATCAATTACTTGATAAATGACACTCCAAATATAATCTCAGGAAAATCCGTACCATGCCGATGCCTCAATTTTCACACGATGAGGAAAGGAATGACATGACATGGCACCAATGAGAGATGAATGAAGGAAGCTACGAAAAGATATCTAAGATCAATCCACCATAGGGAGAAACAGCAGCAAGGCAAAGTTCTCTAGATATGAGATACGTGGAATGATCTCCTGCATGCAAACTGAAACAAGACGATCCGACGAAATCGCAACAAATGGCACGGAACGATTGCACTTTTTTTGCCGTTTCGGGGCGCTGCCACTGGGAGATGCCTTCGAGCCTTCGAATCTGGGGACACGTGGTGCTGCGCGGCTGGCTCTGTAGACCCGAAGCTGCACTGCGGTTCGGACCGGATCGGACAAGGGGGGACAGGCGCTGCGAGGATGCTACTCTGTGGTGGCCTGTGAGTTTGTGCACGGATGAGAGAGAGCAACAGCAGTTCTTAATTACTGGAGTATTTTTCTTGCTAATTACAGTAAATCCTACTGCAGTGATTTTGTGTAACAATAACTACGGACGGCCGTAAACACACCCGATGTATATAGGCAAAATTGGCTACTAAACATTGCACTTTGTTGGTATCTACCGAAACATGTTATAAAATCGATGTGCCGCTAAGACACGCTGTAAAATTATGACTATTTGCTAGAGTATACTAGACCGATTAAAATATTATTATTTCAAAATTTACGAGGGGAAGAGAGGGCACTAAAATGCACATTTGCCCTTGAATGTAAACCAGCCCACATGCCATTATCCACCCTCTAACTTAATCTTATGTCCCTATGTCTTCTTTTATCTCTCTCAAAGGAAAAATAGAACTTTTCAAACCCTTTCTCTCCTAAATTTCAAAATGATAATATTATAATAGGTCGGTATGCTCCACCAAATGACCACAATTTCGTAGTGTTCATAAGCAAATTATAGATTTTACTGTGTATTTGAGCACCTGCCAACAAAGTGCAGTGTCCAGGAGCAAATTTTCCCTTATACATATCGGATGAACACTTTCAATTTTGAATTAAAACTTTAGCTATCGATATATTTTTAAATATTTAGATTGGATACATAAAAATCATGTGTATAGATTTTCCTTGAAAAGTATTTTCATAATATTATAATTTTATTAGGTGTTCTAACTATATTTGTCGTAGCAACATAACTATACAGCAAAGAAAGGGGACCCTGGTTGCCTTGCGGATGTAAGATCGAGGAGGCCGACTAGAGGGGGGCGAATAGGTGGTTTTTTAAAAACTTTTGGCTAAAACTGATTTTTAATGCGGAAGCTAACAACAATTCGATTTTGTACAATTAAAGCCTAAATCAACTAGTCTTGACTACGTGCACCAACAATATTAGACTATTGATAATGATAGTAAACATACAAAGACAAGTAAGCAATTTAATTCTAAGAATGTACATTGCACAAAGTAAATCACAAGAGAGCAAACCACAATGATACAATGACGTTTTACCGTGGTGTTCGGAGACTTGCCGGTCTCCCTTAATCTACGTTGAGGTAAGACTAAACAAATTGGACCAGCTCCACGAATTAAGCCAAACACCTCAATTCCACTAGTAGTAGCTCTTTTCCGCTCTGGGTAGGTGAGTTCGAACCTTCACAACACGCCGGACCTTCTCACAAGCTTCTTGAGAAGATCACCGGTCCACGACGCCTCCATGCCGTCTAGGTGTCGGCAAACACTAAGAGTAACAAGCCAAGCCCCTTACTTAACTCTCACCACGTGCAATAAATGCACAAGCCCAAGTGGATACGAAATCCACCTCTAGATGCAACATATGCAACTAGAGACATCTCTCTTTGCTCACAAGATGCAACACATGCACAATTGAGAGGAGAAACTCACACTAGCTCAAGTGAGTGAAATAGGATGCCAAAGAATGTCTCTCAACCGGCCAAGGTGGGTATTTATAGCCCACACACAAAACTAGCCGTTGGGAGTAGAAATTCCCAAAAATCAGGATTTGCGGTAGTACCGCCATACAAACTCTGGTACTACCGTTTTTTACTGTTCATCGGTCGCACGGGTGCATTAACGGCTCAAAAACTAGCTGTTAAAGACTTTAGTACGGTAGTACCGCAGTACAATAGCCGAAACTACCGTTCTGCGGTACTACCTCTCCTCTCGGGCGGTAATACCGCAGCCTGATTTCAGCACAGACGACACTCGGTAAAAAGGTCATAACTTTTGACTCCGATGTTGGAATTCAGTGATCTTGGATTCTATGGAAAGCTTATTCAGAGGGCTACACAACCCACCTATTTTATTGATCTCAAACATATTTTATCAAATCAAAAGGCATAATTCCATAGAGCTACTACCATGGTCTAAGTCCAAAGAAATAGCAACAAGCAATCTCAGACCATGTCAAGGGAAAATGTATGAATCCCAACAATTTGCAAAACACATTTGCAAACTTAGATCATGCCACAAGGAGTAGGCACATGGACTTAAACCATTTGCAACACACATTTGTAAAGTATAGTCACATACTACAAGGATTAGATGCATGAGCCTCGACTATTTGCAAATAATAGCATCATGCCATGGTGAGCTAGTGCAAGTGAGATTGAGCTATCAACATATGATAAAACTCAAGCTACTAGACAAGACCCCTCTTAATAGTACGGTAACCTATACTAGCAATCCGGTTTTCCAACCAAACACTAAGACCCGTAAAAGACTAGGAATGCATCCTTAGCCCTAGCTAGTCATACCTTTGCATTGAGCATCTTCTTGAAGCTTGATGACGCATATCTTCACGTCAAGTCCGAGTCATCATCTTGACATGCATCAACCCACGATGCATCCTTTACTTGACCTCCATCAACACATGATGAGTCTTCTCTTGGCTTGATGATCAACTCATGATTATCTCCTCTTCGAGATCTTGATATGCATCAACACATGATGCATCCTCTTCTTGAACCTTGACTTGATGACGATCAACTCATGATGCCATCAGAAGCCTCCATTACCTTGGAACATAACCTATTCATCCAACTCATTGAAAATGTTAGTCCCATAATGTTATTGACATTAATTACCAAGATATACCTACAATAAATGCTTCTTAATAAGCCATTGCAGAAAGGTGCGGTATTACCGCCGTTGATCATGTGGTAGTTCTGCTCTCCGGTAGTTCCGTTCACATAGGGCGGTACTACCGCTTCCTTTAGAGGTCCAAAACTAGCCCTCTCTGGAGATAACGTACCGCCAACTAAAATTCAGAACTTCCGGTGTGCGGTAGTTCCGCTCAGAATATACGGTCGTACCGCGCTGCGGTAGTTCCGCCAAAAGAACTCCGGTACTACCGCACATCGGTAGTACTGCTTATCAAATGCGGTCATACCGATTTTCACTGAAGACTTTTCCAAAAGCAAAACAAATGCAATGCACGACTCCTTTGTCTTGAGCCATGCTAATCTTTTATCATCTTTGCATTTCCTTTTCATGTCTTCAATTAAACTCCGGGACTAAGCCTTGAAAACATCTTAGCACACACATTTGTCCCACAACACAATTGCAAATAGTTGAATATAAAGCAATATGAGTATATTTGAACTACACAACTTTTATATACTCAAAGGATATTTTTCAAAGTAGAGATCCTCCATATATGTGGATAAAGAAATATGGATCAATACTAATGAAACCACAAAACATAGAGTGAACTCCCCCTAAATGTGTGCATACACGAATGTGCAATAAAAACATATGCGCATATTCAAGTTAAACTTTTGGTGGAGTTCAACCTATATTTTGGATCCGAGAAATGCAACAATATATAAGAATATGATATCGAATGCATACCTCCATGATTTTTACATTTTCATCCAAATAAGACTAAACAATATCATAGTCAATAAACATATTAGTCTCACATTTAGATTTATCATTAATCACCAAAATACTCCATTAACTCGTAATGGCGGGTCTAGATTCTTCAGCGGATGCAGTGAAGGGGAACCAAGGGATCCTCTAGAGACGGGACCAGTGTCAAGAGAGAAGTTAGTATGTCTTTATTGTCTTGAAAAAAGTTCTCCGCTATTACATGGGGGATGTGACTATTTATAGTCTTCTAACCAGGGTACATGAGATTACAACTTTACCCCTAAAAGTCCCTATGCCCGTAGAGGTTGCATGACCTTTTTCTTCCCCTATGCATAGCCTCTGGTCCATGGTGGACCCTACTGGTCCTGGCCCATCCTGACTATGCGCCCGGTCCACTAGTGCTTCTCCCCACTCGCATCGTGCAGGGTGCCTTCGAGCCACGCTGCTATTGCGTAGTCGTCCTGTACCCCTTTGTGTGGTGTGCCCCCTCCAAGCAACAAGCGTCGCTATCGCTGTGCTCACCGATTGAATAGATGAAATCGTTAGGCGAAAGCTTCAAATCACCGATTGGGAGTTGGATTTACGAGTTGAAAGCTAGAATTATGAATTTTGGAGTTAAAAGTTGGAATTCCGAATTGCAAGTTTTTTTAGTTGGAAGTTTGAATTGAAAGTTTCATGTGCAAGCTCACCTGCCTTGTGTCTGTCGCTTTATTCGAAATAATAATAATAATAATTTGTGCACACACGTTGTGTTGTTTTTATTGTGGAGGCCAGTGAAAGAATTGTGTTCGACTATCCAGCAGCGTATACTGTCTGCCCTTCTCATTTTTTTCAGATTCTTTTTCTCATTAATTTTGACTGCGCGGCGATCTTTTTTTTAAAAAAAAAAAACTACCACATGCACATGGCACGTCACACGCACGTACGGTACTACACCTCAGCTAAACACAAATTCGCTTCAAAATTTGTCCCTCACTGGTGCCACTGCCCAGCAGAAACGCCCCCCGCTCTCTGCTTTGCTCTGCCTTTTCTTCTTTCTTTTTTCCCACCACTTCCAGGTGGGACCCGCTTGTTATGCATGCAATGTTTTCTCAGCGCGTAAACGCGGGCATGTGGCTACTAGTAAAGCATCAGGCTGCTCCCAGTGCTCCACCCTGGCTGGTATTCTAAGCCTGCTAAGTATGCAAAATGATGATGTAGCACTATAGTTAATGAAGAGAGAGGGTACTCTAGCATCTAATCTGGATACCGGTTTGATCTCGAAATCCAACGCATAAAATTTATTGTGATCGATCCCGTGCATTGAGAAGACCATGCATGCATTGCTTTAGTACATGCCACAAATAGGCCACAATACTCAAATACTAGTAAAGAACACGCATGTAATTAAATGAAACATGCTAGAATACTACACTATAAAAAACTATGTATTAAAAAATAATATTCTAACACCCTTTATATACTAAAGAAATTACGCTAAGATACTAATGGAGCAGCCTCAAGTCGGAGTAGAATCAACTCGCGCAAGAGACGCCGCATAGCACGGAGAGATCGATCGACGTGGACACGCTCCGTTTGCCGACGCGCTACGTCTTCCAACTGGCTCGGAATCTCTCCCGGCCGTACGCCTCCTTTTCTTTTCTTCTCCAAAGCGAAGAAAATCTTCTCTGCCTGTGCGTGCGTGCCTGCAGGCATGTACCTAAAGATTTTCTTCTACTTAATTACCAAACAGCTAGCAGCTTGCTGCAGTACGTGAACCGTATTAATTTGTTGCTTCGATTCGACTTGTACTAGTATATAGTATCTGCACTGTACATACGTATGTCTCAAGGCACGTCCAGTTCAATACGATTCAGCTGGAAGAAAAGCTGACTATTTGGGTTGGAAACGAGCCGAGCCGAGTCAGGCTTGGCTCGGCTCGCTCAGGCTCGTTTGTAAAGTGGGCTCGGCTCGTTTTGAGTACGAGCTAAAAGGATGGCTCGGCTCGGCTCGAAAGGTGGCTCGAGTCAGCTCGAAACGGCTCATGAGCAAATGTAACGAATACACCCGGGGAGCAGCGGGCGTCTTGTGCGTGCATGCATACATTCAAACTCAGTTCATTTGGCATCAAGAATTCATCCATTCACAGATCCATTCATCCATTCCAATCATCCATTCACAGAATCACAGATCAACTAATCCATTCACAGATCAAGAAAACAGAAGCAAGCAAGCATTCATAACAAACAAAAAATCGCAAGATCAAGGCATTAAGCAGGCTGCAGGCTCCTTCTTGAATCTTGATCTCCTCTATCCTCCTGGGCTCTTGGCGCCGACGCTGGCGGCCTGGACGGCGGCGAGGAGGAAGGGGCGGTGACGATGGCCGCCACCTCGCCTCGATGGCCTCCGGCGGCGGCGGAGGCGGTGGGGGAACGGGCGGAGGTGGAGGCGTGGAGCACGGGCCGAGGTGGAGCACAGAGGGAGAAGAGAACGCGGCCGGGGGGGGAGGGCGGGCGGATGGAGTAGGTGGCGGTGCGGTGGTGGATGAGGAGGAGGAGGCGGCGGACGGAGCAACTGGCCGGTGAGGAGGAGGAGGCGGCGGATGGGCAAGATGGGGGTGGGGGAGGCGCCGCCGGCGGGTGGAGATGGGGCCGAGAGGGGGAGGCGGCGGGTGGAGAGGTGGATGGAGCCATGGAGGCAGCGGCCGGTGGAGATGGGGGGGGAGGCGGTGGCGGTGGCGGGTGGAGATGGGGAGACCACGTGGGTGGAGATGGGGAGGCTGCGGCTGCTGCGGTGGTGGTGGGTGGAGAAGATGGGGATTGGGGGAGTGGGAGGCGGCGGGTGGATGGAGCCATGGAGGACTCGGGTGGGGGGAGTGGCACAGGCCGAGTGACGGAGTGAGTGAGAATCGAGAGGATAAGGCCGTCGGGCGACTCGAGCGAGAGCACCTGCCGACCTGGGCTTCAATCATGGGCCGAGCCAAAAAGCTCGCCGAGCAGCTCACGAGCCCGGCTTGAGCTCGGCTCGAAATTTCACCGAGCCAAAAGGTGGGCTCGGCTCGAAAATTCACGAGCCGAGCTGAGCCGTGATGAGCCCGAGTCGAGCCACGAGCCTCGAGCTATTTTTCCAACCCTACTGACTAGTAAGTAGTATTGAGTAGTACGTATTCGGTGCATGCACGACGAATCGACTAGCTTTGGTCATCCATAGCGGTCTAGATTAATTCTGGTACCTAATTCGAGTCAAGAAGAAAACGTGCGCAATGAAGCAAACACTGTCCATGCACGCAGCGTTTCCTGCCGGAGCTAGAGCAGTGGACTCTCAAATAAAATTTAGGTTACACTGGTATTTGTACCCACACAATACAATTCTAAAATAGTTATTCAAATCTAGCAAATCAAACAATCCGCCAATCACAAATCTCAATCCATTCTATTTTCAACTAATTTCCTCAAGTACCGGTGACCGCGCACTGCTTTAGGCCTGCCTTCCACCTTAGCCGGTAACCGCTAGGGCTAGCTTGATGCCTTGACTGGACTGCTTGAACTTCCCTCCTCTAGAGTGTAGGAGAAAGCTCTGATCATGTGACTAGTAGATATATACTAGGATGGGCATACTTAGTTCTTCACCATGTGATCCAATACTCTCTCTCTCAATCCCAGGCTGCTCAGCTTGCTTGTTCTTCCACTCATCGATGCCGAGCAGAACTCGCTCATGGCGGACGCTAGGATGGGTGGGTTGGGAACCTACCAGTGGCGGTGTACCTCGGGCGGCCGCCTAGGCTTGCCCTATTGCTGAGTCCGCCCGAGCTAGCGTGTTTCCATTGCGCATACGATGCTTACATTAGTTCCACGTACATGCATGCGTGCCTAGCTTCTCCAACTTGATCTTCCCCATATGTCTGTATGGTTACGCCGTTACGCACGTACAGATTGAAGTGTTCACAGGCTACGTGATAGGGGACTGAACTTGCATGCATATGTATAGGCCGTTTAATTAGGACAAATTAGGGTTCATTCCAGGTAGAAATAAATCCCATAGGAATCGACCTATTTCCAGCTGTGAATATCGATTCATGCGTTCCAATCCAAATGCATAGCCCTCGTTAGTTTCGAATTAACGGCAGCAACTTGTGAGGACATTGCACGGTTATGTATGCCGCGTGGCAATATCTACCCTCAACTTGTTAAATTTAGGGCATATACAATGGTATAGACAACTGTTGTCTATAATATCCTTCTATGTGATCTATAGACAGCACCAAAGACAACTTTTACAATAAGTTATCTTTTTACATGTCTCTATAAACAACTTCTTCATGTACAATGTGTCATGTTTCTCGTGTTACATTCGACTACTATATGAGAGACGGTCCAATTCTCTATGCTCTCATTCTCTCCTCCACATCATATCGTGTCCTATATGTTAAGACTTACAGACAGCTGACGTCACACTATTGTAAATGCTCTTACACGTACATCAATCGTACAGTACTATTAGTACCTGCGCGAAATTAAGAGCTTAACTTGAGATTTATTCATTAATTTATTCTTGAGCATGGCCATGCATGTCATACAGAGACAGATACAGGTAATGATCAACGCCTGCGCGTGGATCACCGGCCACGACAGAGGGACAGAGTCCTTATTGCAGTACGTACACACTTAATTTTGTAAGCAAGCAGAGGTGGCCATATATAGTAGTGGTTCGTCGACGATGGATGTATCTATGGGCAGAGCACGATCTGGTAGTTGGTTCCGGCGGGGCAGGTGAAGGTGCTGGTCTGGTCGTCCTTGGCGTAGCTGTAAGCGTCGGGGCACTTCTCCTTGAAGAACCGCGAGTACTTGGTCGGCGGGCAGTTGTGCTCGTACTGCCCCCTGCAGCAGTACGTGTCGCCGCCGAACTTACCGCATGCGCTGGCGCACCCCCCCGGCACCTTCAGCTCCGGGAGGCACTGCGCCGTGATGTCGACGGCGCAGCTCGGCCCGCGGCCCTTGCTGCACCCGGCGCCGCCGTTGGTCGGCTGCATGCTCATCGGCACGTTGAACCCGTCGATCACGGAGAGGTCGAAGTAGTCCTGCTCCGTCCCCGCGCCGAGCGTGTACTCGGCGAGCGTCGTGGGCTGCTGCCCGGAGACGGCGCAGGCCAGCGCGCCGCCGCAGTCGCCGGTGATGCAGCTCCCGCGGCCGCTGCCGTCGAAGGTGCAGCCAGTGCGCGGCCACAGCCTAGCGCCCCTGGTGCCGGCGGGCAAGTCGATGGCCCAGGACTTGCCCGGGTCGAGCCGCGCGCCGCCGCCAGGGAGGGCGCCCGGCCACACCGTGTAGGAGCACCGGTTGATGACGGTGATGGTGGCCGCGTCGGTGGCGGCGACGGCGAGGAGGAGGGCGAGGAGGCGGAGGACGCCAGAGGACGTCGCCACAGATGCCATGGCTGCTGCTGCTGCTCTCGATCGGCTTGTGATGGTAGGCGTATGCATGCAATGCAGCTAGCGATGAAGAACGGAGAGATGGCTAGCTAGGTATTTATAGCAGCTTGATGGGTTGGAGTTGGAGTTTGGAGTTTGGCTACGTCTACAAGCTATGTTCCAAACATTTTCCACGGTCAAGGATCTAAACGCCACCGCATCCGCATGTCTTGATACTTCTTAAGTTTGGTGTTCGGTCATGACTATCATGTTGTGTTGTCCAAATTTATTATATATATATATATATATATATATATATATATATATATATATATATATATATATATATATATATATATATATATATATATATGTATGTATGTATGTATGTATGTTAATTGTTTCGATGGATTTAAATCATCTGGATCTGGGGCTCTAATCTTGAACTGGATCTAGCTTCACCTTTAGCTTACACAGGCATGCATGTTTGTGAGCTAACCAGAAGAATACCATTGAACTGGATCTAGCTTCACCTTTAGCTTAGAGAGGCTTGCATGTTTGTGAGCTAATCGGAAGAATACCATTGAAATAACTAGTGCTTTTATATATAATGTAGGTACAATAAGTGAAGGCAAATTGCTAGTCTCTTGTGTGGGATTCATAGTCATGGGTGCTGCTGGACCGTGAGGGCCTAATTAATTTATCCCATGGTCTTCATAGTAACTCAGGGAAGTCCAGCTTTGTTAGATTGAAGAACTAAGCTTTTTGGGCCGGATGTGCTCCCACGGAGAACCTAGTCATGTTATGTACGCCCCCGAGTCACTTAGAAGGATCCTACAGTTGCAGAAAATGTCCATGTGGATGCATGTAGTTTCTGACCTTAGTCCCTACTATCATGACCCATCCAGCCTCTATAAAAACAACTACTATGACCCATCCTGATTGTGAGGTCCAGAGGTGGGAAATAAATACAGAGTATATACGGTACCGTACATTAGAAGGTGATCTCTACTGTGCGATAAAAAACCCAAAGGTCCAGATTAATAGCTACACAAATGCCAGAGGATCCGGATCGCCAGAGGTGTACTTGGGCTCTTTTTGTTTAGGCTTAGACTTTTTGGCTTAATTAGCTTATAAGCCTCTAAGCTTTTAAGCCAAACTTTGTTGTTTGGTAGTCAGGTTTTTTTGTAGAATGTTGGCTTATTGAGTTATGTGAGAAGGATGAAAGGTCTGAAATATTCTTAAAGATTTAAAGGATCTTGTTAAGCATGTATTTAAACTGATTTTTTTCATGGGAACTGAAAATATGACGATACATGTATTTGTACATATGAAACAAAATGGATATCGCTCGTAGTGCATGCATGTATTTATTTTGGACATCGCGCAACGGAAGAAATTAATATAGAAAGGCAGCAGATAATGGTAGAAAGAACAACTGAACCAACTATCAGAATGTCAAAAGATTATTGTTTCTGAGCATCACATCTCTCGATATACAGATTTCACAACCCATTACAATATTTCTCAGTATGGAAACACTTCCCATACCAGTAGACTTTTACAAATGTTTTACAAAGAGGTGATCTGGACCCTTATAACTCCCTGCACTTGATACTATCCTTGATCTGTACCCATCTAACCTGATCTGCATTCTCAAATCAAATGTTGCACATATTTTGCATGAAACCAACACACCTTGTTTTACTCTTTGTGAAAAGTGGATTGTGTAAAACAATTGACTTCGTGAATTCGAGGGGAGAATTGAATATGGAGCAGAGCCCATGACATAACTCAAATTAACTGTTTCTGCCATGTCAAGCATCTCATCAAGACCTTTCAATCTTTGCTGCCCTTCACCAATTAAAAACCTAATCTTACATTTATCGTCACAATGGCGATTTTGTCAATCTCAGCCCTTACTCTCTGCCTCAACTCATCTGGATGAAGAATGTACATGAATAATTAGTGTGCTTCAAAGATAACAGAAGAAACCAGAGATAAGAGAGCAAGGATAAAAATGCGACCACGAGCATGTTCAGGGGCTCGGCGAGTCATGCGCAGTGCCTGCCTATAAAGCTTCAAGACACATGCATACAGGATGAAAGACCGTAAATCCATGAAGTGAGCCATTGAAGAACACCTTACTTAATAGCAAGCAATTATCACGCCATTCGGATCCTCCCGGCACACTGGAAATTCAACATAATTGAGTGCATATAAATATATAAGCACAAAGTTATTACTTCTATAGTACTTTTGACACTTGCATGATGTACAATTAGTCAATTATACCAGATACAACATAATAAAAGTTTTAAAATATTCTCCATTGAAAAATTAACAAGTATACACAGGTATGCTACTACTTGTGCATCAGCAACACTATATATCACATCAATGTACGTTACCCATTCTACATTGACAATTCCGCATCAACGTCTTTTTATCTTCTCAAGAATAACAACCAAAGTGCTTATGTTCTTCAGGAACAATAATCTACTAATGACTTCTGTCGCTAAGCTCATCGAATAGCACTACGTTATTTACAGTGCTGAATTGCCATTCCCAGACCTCACTTTTCTAGTACACTACTACAATCTCAATTGCGCTAGTAGAAATACAGAACCCCAGATTGAGCTAGATGGACCCAGAAAGAAGTATGAGTCGGCTACTCATACAGCAACTCATTTGAGGCATTTCAACAAACAACTAGCGCTCACACGTACTGTCCATCATTCCACGGAAACACCAGTTGGGAGGCGGCGGCGCAGTTGGGAGGCGACGGGTGTGGCGTCGAATGGGAGGGGAGGAGATTGGCGACGTCGAATGGGAGGGGAAGGCAGGGGAGCCGAACGGGGTGGGAATCAATTGAAAAAAATGAAACGGTTTGTAATTATATACCAATGGCAATTTGAGGGTAATTTTAACGAAGTTTGGTGGCAAAGAGATATTCTATTCCGTAAAAGCCAAAAAAAGCACCTCTCCTATGGCTTATGGCTTTTAGGCTTAAATTGGCTTAAGCTTTTTATAAGCTAGACAAAAAAGCCACCTCTTTGTTTAGACTTAGACTTTTTTGCTTTTAAGTCAGACAAAAAGCCTAAACAAACTGAGCCTTGGTATAGATTGTCAATAGTGGAAAATAGACTAGATTCACTTCTATTTTAGTCCAGTAATTAGTTGTAATTAAACTACTTAATTACCGAAACAATTCAAAATCTGAATTCAGAAGAAGTACAAGCTAGGAAGACTCATTAGGTAAACACATGCATGTTCTTGTTTATCGAACGCAAGCATTCCACTCTAGTCGCAGTCCATGGAGGAGGAGAAGGTAAGCAAAACCTATGCACAGATTCACCCACACGCTGTACCACACCATCAGTCGTAAGGCACATTTACAATTTCTAGTTACGATTAATCAAATGAAACCAAGGTCTATCTCAACCTGTTTACAATTTGCAGTGCACACCCACAAGGCACATTTGCATAAGAACGATAAATAAAACCAACGAGACACGTAATGCGAGGAACACATTGCAATCAAGTCAGGACTTGATCAATCTTTGTGTATATATCAAAACTGCACATGTGCAATAATTTGCAACAAATTTGCACATAAAAAAGCAGCCAGTTGTACACCCATCAACACCACCTGAACAAAGATCCGGTGATGGTGAGTATCAAACTTGCAAGATTCAGGGGAATCGTTGTGGAGTACAGTACAAAAACTTTGGGGCTGATGTTGTTGTGGAGGCCTTCACAAGCCCTAGCAAACCTAACAAACAAAATTGGTAATAAAAAATAAATTCGGTAAGCATTTGGATTGGTCCCAAATTTCAACACGTCCTGAAGAATTCCGACAGCACCAATACAAATCTAGCCTAATTTCAGGGCATTCGTGGCCAAATTTTGGCGAGCCAAATCGACGGCTCCCAGTGCCCTCACCGCGTATACAAGGCAACACGAGAGAGGACTCTAGGGTTTTCTTATCCTCATCTTCACATCCGCCCCTCCTCTTCCCCTCTCGTCAGGCCAGTGGCGTCGAATGAACTTGACAGCAGCGCACAGAGGCCAACACGAGAGCGCACACCACCAATTGATTCGCCTGGCAGGGAGGATCGTACGGTGAACGGCTACGCCGGTTCCAGATGCTTCGACGGCAAAGGCAGCCGTGCCGTCGTCTTGCCAGCCACCTCTGCGTGTCACGGCTACTCACGCTCCCGTCGCATCTCCACGGGTGGCTACCACATTAGTCACTACTCATCTGCCACCGATGGTGCAAGCGACGCCGTCTACTTCGCGCGGTGGTGCACCCTAGTGGGCATTGCGATCGATTGCACTCGCGCAAGGTAGACGGTGGCTTCGCCGTGAGAGGCTGTGCCACAATGCCATGACGTCAAGATTCTTGCAGGGGGAGGACGAACGACCGAGGAGGAAGTTGTGGCGTGTTAGAGGTGGTTGGAGGCAACGCCTGCGGAATCAGGAAGTTGTACGAGGAGGCCACGATTTGTGGGACGGTGATGGTTGGTTGCAGTGAAATCGTCTACCAATATGACGATTCGAGCTGCGGTGACCACCATGGCGGCGGGAGCGGCGATTCGGGTGACGATGGTGGGGAACCAGGCAGCACGGCTGGGAATCAGGGCGGGGAGGCTGGGAATCGGACTGGGTTGTGTTGGGGGTAGGAGGTGTTTCAGTTTTCTACCACGCTTGTTTGCTCCACTGAGGGAGGATGATGGTTGCCGGAACATGGAAGGTGACAGTTTTTAGTATTCGCGCAAGGCAAAGCAGCATGGGTGGAAGGACGGATGACCATCCAGTCCTATTTTTAAGTAGTAAAGATTTGCCTTGCTTTATCTAGTCGGGCCAGGCCCTCTGTTGCATGCACGCAGGTGTCATCTGATGCATGCATGGCATAATCTCTGCAAACTCGATACTGACCACAGATGCTCCCTCTCTCTCTCTTTGTCATGATGTAATATTTTCTGCTGGCAAACTTGTAGTGTAAAAAATACCGAGGCACAATATGATTAAATAGTCAATATAACTAATAATATCAAATACGTTCAAATTGTCATGCTCTAACCGATACAACCAGACAAACATGGATCTAACTGATACAACCAAAAAAGCATAGAATACAATATTAAGAGTTTGTAGAAACTACTGACAAGGACTCTTGATGCGAGTGCACACCGGTGGCCGCCAGAAGCTATCCAAAACACTGGCACTCCACGCGGTATATTGTCAGCCTCACATTGAGTGGTATATTGTGAATTATGTAGTTATTTAGTGGTATATTGTGAATTTCCCAAAGGAAAAAAAACAACTGTAGTTCAGCTTACTTCTTTGACGCGTTAGCGCGGTGGAGCTAGATTAGCCGCTACTATTTGGCGTGTGCCGTGCTCCTCTGCAAGACTTGTTTGGAAACTCTTAAAAGTTAATTAAGGGGCTCAAGACTTGGAAAAGAGAGGCATGCATCATGTCGATCGTACAAGATCTTCAAAGAATTGCCTAATTTAATAGATGGAGGAAAGTGCGCCTCCTCACGCGTCCTACGTCACCCGAAATTCGGCGGCCGTTGAATCATGCGTCGCTCGCCTTGCGCCCGTCCGATTCGAGCCATTACGCTCGGTGGGAAGGAGCAGTCCTGCGCGCCCCATGTCGCCCTGAGAGTTGCACTCTCTCCTTTGATCTCCCCTCTCTCTCACTCGGTCCCGCGCCGCTACTCCTCGTTTCGCTGCCTCATGTCCTCTCCCTCTCCCTCCTGCATCGCCTGGTCGATCTCTCTCCTAAGCCGCAGCCGCTACGTCCATCTTCTTTCCCTTCCTCTTGTGCCGCCCCTTCGGTCTCCCTCTGTCTTCTTCCCCTTCCTTTCCCCCTTCACCTCCTGTCCAGGCCTCCACCGCCGGTCCTCCCTCTCCAGCGCTTGTCTCGCCCGCCCTTCCCTCTCGCCTCTCATCCAGGGTTTTTCCTGTGTCTCTCTTGCTGTCTCTGTCTCTTGCCGTCTTTATCGATTCCGAATGTCGTCGCCGCTCACCATCCGGAACGACGTCCTTTCCCCAGTTAGTCTTGCTTCTATTGCTCTACGTTTTGGCACCCCCACGGCCTCCCCTTTCTTACCACACCATTCTTTTACCCTCTCCGTTGGCCCATGTAAGATTGAGGAGGCCGACTAGAGGGGGGGGGGGTGAATAGGCGGTTTTTAAAATCTTTTGGCTAAAACCGAGTTTTATGCGGAATTATAAATCAATTCGGTTTTGCTCAATTAAAACCTAAATCAACTAGTCTTGACTAAGTGCACCAACAATATAAATCTATTGATAATGATAGCAAACATATAAATACATAAAAGCCATTTAAATCTAGGAATATAAATTGCACAAAGTAAATCACTAGAGAACAAACCATAATGACACAATGATGTTTCACCGTGGTGTTCGGAGACTTATCGATCTCCCCTAATCCACGTTGAGATAAGCCCAAACTAATTGGACTGGCTCCACGAATTAATCCAAACACCTCAATTCCACTAGTCGTAGCTCTTTCCTGCTCCGGGTAGGTGAGCTCCAACCTTCACAACACGCCGGGCCTTCTCACAAGCTTCTTGAGAAGATCACCGGTCCACGACACCTCCACGTCATCTAGGTTTCGGCAAACACCAAGAGTAACAAGCCAAGCCCCCTTGCTTGACTCTCACCACGTGCAATGAATGCACAAACTCAAGTGGATACGAAATCCACCTCTAGATGCAACACATGCAACTAGAGACCACTCTCCTTTCTCACAAGGTGCAACATATGCATAATTGAGACGAGAAGCTCACACTAGCTCAAGTGAGTGAAATGGGATGCCAAACGTTGTCTCTCAACCGGCCAAGGTGGGTATTTATAGCCCACACACAAAAACTAGCCGTTGGGAGCAGAAATCAGCAAACTCAGCCAAAATACGCTAGTACCGCCATTCAAATGCCGGTACTACCGTTTTTGGCTCAACGGTCGGAAATGGTGCATTAAAGGCTCAAAAACTAGCCTTTAAAATTTTTTGGTGCGGTACTACCGCAGAACGGTAGTATCGCAGTACAAAGGGTGGTAGTTCCGTAGCCCAGATTCAGCACAACCGACACTCGGTAAAAAGGTCATAACTTTTGACTTCGATGTCGGAATTGAGTGATCTTGGACTCTATAGAAAGCTTATTCAGAGGGCTACACAACCCACCTATTTGATTGATCTCAAACACATTTGATCAAATTAAAAACACAACTCCAAAGAGCCACTACCATGGTCTAAGTCCAAAGAAATAGCAACAAGCAATCTTAGACCATGCCAAGGGAATATACATGAATCCCAATAATTTGCAAAACACATTTGCAAACCTAAATCATGCCACAAGGAGTAGGTACATGGACTTCAACCATTTGCAAAACACATTGGCAAAGATAACTTGCAGCGGTGAACAAAACATCTCATGGAGGCCATCCGATGTACCCACAGGTAATTGAGTGGAGGACGCGACCTAATTCGCATAGTCTTCGAAGTAGTCTTCCTCATAGAACTTGGTGTTCCTTGGTTCTTCTTCGGCGACTGATCAACAAATGGCGTAAAGCCATGAGTACTTTAAAGTACTCAGCAAGTCATAGGAAAATGTATGCAAATATTATTTATGCAAGGCTTGACAAGGATAGCTCTATGGCTATTTGTTAGAAAGCAATATTAACAGAAAATACAATAAGTAGATTGTAAAGCGCAATTTAAAAGATTAATACATAAGTAATCAATTTTCTTTGAAATAACTAGTGAACATTGTACAGCTTGACCCACAAGAGATAATCATCTTATAATATCAAGCATTTCACGCTTTCGAAGGTGTGTGACTAAGTGATTATCACAAGACTTTTACAAAGCTCTGTTTTGACTTGGTTCTACCCGCTAAGATTTCACTATTCTGGACCCCCTCTTGCGCCGCTTATCCACCCTTAACAGAACCGAACCAAAATATTGCTAATTAGTTGGCCAGATCCACCCCATAAATAGACTTATGGTTGCACAGTATGGCCCAGATCAATGTCGCATAAAGTTAAGTCCTTAGTGGTTGTTCAGACGAGACTTCCATATCCCAATGTGCTTCCACACCCACCTTCACCACTGCCCACTCGCTCGAGCATAAATCATTTTTGTTCAACCTGACCAAATAACAACCCTTGCCACAGCACAATAAATTTTATCAATAGTGGCTTCGCACCACAATTCCATATGTCATTAAGTCAAATTCTTTCTTTCTTTGAGTAAGTGATCAAGAATCCATCGCGACTAAGTATGGCTAAGCATAATACGCACCCATGTTGGTATTACAATAATGTCCAACTAATAATTAATCATTCTATGGTGTCAGAGGATTTATGTCATTGAAGGGTACATGTCCATCACAATTTATCAAGGAGGCATAATGGCAATTAGGTAGTTAACTATTCCTGAAACTATTTTTATAAACGTAGCAATGCATGTTTATATCAAAATAATATACTTTTATAACTTGAGTACAACATGATCAAAGGTCTACGACTTGCCTTCGTAGAAGAGTTGCGATGCTTCGGTCGTCGAGTCCACAAATTCTTCCGAAATGCTGGAATCTATACGTGCGAACAAAGCCAAATAAATAAAACAATTCCAAAATAAAATAAAAAATTTATCAAATAAGCACCAATAGAAAGATACTGAATTTAGATAAATTTAGAAATTTGAATCACTCGAATGGGAGTTCGGATGAAGAAGATATGGCCTTCGGAAGTTTGAAAACACATAAAATGAAGACAAAGGGATTTTAGGAATTTTCCGATTTATTTTTCTAAAGGAAATTCGTTTTATTGCGTCAGCATGACATCAGCCCTGGGATTTTAATCCTGTTGCATTATTTTTCAAAGAAAAAAGAAGAGAAAAGCCATGTCAGCACCATGTGGGCTTGACGGGGCAGCCACACGTGCCTCGGGTGCTGAGGTGATGCTGATTTGGCACCACCTGGGCAACCACATCAGCACCTCGCCGGCGGCGTTCGGGGCCCAAGGCTCGCCGGCGGTTGGCAGGGCTTCGGTCGGCGGTGAGGACACCCGGAGGAAGTGGGGCTCACGGGGAACTGGGTGCGCGCGGTCTCGACGACGGTGCACAAGGTGGTGGCCGGTGGTGAGTAAGACAAAAGGCGGCGACGGCAGTTGAAGGTGGCAGCGGTGATCCAAGAGGCTTCCGACGATGGGAAAGCACGCACGGGTGGCTTTGTGTTTCGTAGCGATCTTGAAGGTGGCGACAGACGAGCTCCGACGAGGCGCTAGAGGCGCGGGTTGTGATGGTCGCCGTAAAAGCTTCGATTCTTGGCCAAAGCTAGGCGAGAGAGGGGGAGTAGAAGGTGTAAGATCGAGGAGGCCGACTAGAGGGGGGTGAATAGGCGGTTTTTAAAATCTTTTGGCTAAAACCGAGTTTTAATGCGGAATTGTAAATCAATTCAGTTTTGCTCAATTAAAACCTAAATCAACTAGTCTTAACTAAGTGCACCAACAATATAAGTCTATTGATAATGATAATAAACATACAAAGACATAAAAATAATTTAATTTTAGGAATGTAAATTGCACAAAGTAAATCACTAGAGAGCAAACCACAATGACAAAATGATGTTTTGCCGTGGTGTTCGGAGACTTGTCGGTCTCCCCTAATCCACGTTGAGGTAAGCCCAAACTAATTGGACCAGTTTCACGAATTAAGCCAAACACCTCAATTCCACTAGTGGTAGCTCTTTCCTGCTCCGAGTAGATGAGCTCCAACCTTCACAATACGCCAGGCCTTCTCACAGGCTTCTTGAGAAGATCACTGGTCCACGACGCCTCCACGTCGTCTAGCTGTCGGCAAACACAAAGAGTAATAAGCCAAGCCCCTTGCTTGACTCTCACCACGTGCAACAAATGCATAAGCTCAAGTGGATACGAAATCCACCTCTAGATGCAACACATGCAACTAGAGACCTCTCTCCTTGCTCACAAGGTGCAACACATGCACAATTGATAGGAGAAGCTCACACTAGCTCAAGAGAGTGAAATGGGATGCCAAGAGTTATCTCTCAACCAGCCAAGGTGGGTATTTATAGCCCACACACAAAAACTAACCGTTGGGAGCTAAAATTAGCACATTCAGTCGAAATGCGGTAGTACCGCACTCACAAGGGCCGGTACTACCGTTTTTGGCTCAATGGTCGGAAAGGGTGTATTAAAGGTTAAAAAACTAGCCGTTAAAACTTTGGTGCAGTACTACCGCACTCACAAGGGCCGGTACTACCGTTCTGTGCGGTAGTACCTTTCTTCTCATGGCGGTACTACCGCAGCCTAATTTCAGCACAGACGACACTCGGTAAAAATGTCATAACTTTTGATTCCGATGTCGGAATTGAGTGATCTTGGACTCTGTAGAAAGCTTATTCAGAGGGCTACACAACTCAACTATTTGATTGATCTTAAACACATTTGATCAAATAAAAAAGCACAACTCCAAGAGCCACTATCATGGTCTAAGTCCAAAGAAATAGCAATAAGCAATGTTAGACCATGCCAAGGGAAAATGCATGAATCCCAACAATTTACAAAACACATTTGCAAACCTAGAGCATGCCACAAGGAGTTGGTACATGGACTTCAACCATTTGCAAAACACATTTGCAAATATTAGCATCATGCCACGGAGAGCTAGAGCAAGTGAGATTGAGCTATTAACACATGATGAGACTCAAGCTACTAGACAAGACCCCTCTTAATAGTACGGCAACATATACTAGCAATCCGGTCTTCCAACTAAACATCGAGACCGGTAAAAGATTAGGAATACATCTTTAGCCCTAGCTAGTCATACCTTTGCCTTGAGCATCTTCTTGAAGCTTGATGATGCACATCTTCACTTCAAGTCCGGGTCATTGTCTTGACATGCATCAACCCATGATGCATCCTTTACTTGACCTCCATCAACACATGATGTGTCTTCTCTTGACTTGATGATCAACTCATGATCATCTCCTCTTCGATATCTTGATATACATCAACACATGATGCATCCTCTTTTTGAACCTTAACTTGATGACGATCAACTCATGATGCCATCCGAAGTCTCCATTACCCTGGAACATAACCTATTCATCCAACTCATGAAAAATGTTAGTCCCACAATGATTAACAATAATTACCAAGATATACCTGCAATAAATGCTTCTAAACAAGCCATCGCAGAAAGGTGCGGTACTACCGCCAACTAGAATCCGGTAATACCGCTCTCCGGTCGTACCGTTTCTCATGTGCGGTACTACCGATTTCTAGAGATTTAAGAATCAAGAAAAACACCTTCTTTGGAAATTACATACTGCCATGTAAATACCGGTCCTACTGCAGAGCGGTAGTACCGCTTAGGACATGCGGTCATACCGATCTTCAAGGGAGAATAAAACTCCCAAAACATGTTATCTAGAAAATATGTACCGCCAAGTAATCTTCGGTCAGACCGGGTTGCGGTAGTACCGCACAACTTTCCTGGTCATACCGCTGAGCGGTAGTTCCGTCAAATAAGCTCTGGTACTACCGCACATCGGTAGTACCGCTTACCAAATGCGGTCATACCGATTTCCACTGAACTTCTTCTAGAAGCTTTTCGAAATGCAATGCATGACTCATTTGTCTTGAGCCATGTCAATCTTTTATCATCTTTGCATCTCCTTTTCATGTCATCATTCAAACTCCGGGCTAAGCCTTGAACACATCTTAGCACACACATTAGTCCTACAACACAATTACAAATAATTGAATATAAAGGAATATGTGTATATATGAACTACACAAGTTTTTATATACTCAATGGATATGTTTTGACGTAGAGATCCCAAATATATGTGGATAAATAAATATGGATCAATACTAATGAAACCATAAAACATAGAGTGAACTCCCCCTAAATGTGTACATACATGAATGTGTAATAAAAACATATGCACATATTCAAGTTAAACTTTTGGTGGAGTTCAACCTATATTTTAGATATGAGGAATGCAACAATATATAAGAATATGATGTCGAATGCATACCTCTTTGATTTTCAGTGTGATTGCTCCACTGAATTTTACAGAAAGGGATGATCTTGCTTCTTATTACTCGCTCTGCTACTTCCAAAATCTTGATGGGTTGCTCCTTGTAGGTGAGATCTTCCTGCAGGTCAACTGCTTCTAATGACATCTGCTCTTCTAGCACACGCAGGCATTTCTTCAATTAAGATACATGAAAGACGTCATGCACATCGGACAACTGGGGTGGGAGCTCCAATTTGTAAGCAACTTCTCCTCTCCTGACTAGAATTGGAAAGGGTCCGATGTATCGTGGTGCGAGCTTCCCACTTACTCTGAAGCGACGTATTCCTTTGAGAGGCGAAACGTTTAGATACACGTGATCTTCGGGTGCAAAAGTTAAATCCCGGCGACGGTTATCAGCATATCTTTTCTGTTGAGTCTGTGCTATTCTCAGCTTTTCTCTGATTGACTGAACTTGATCTTCAGCCTTCTTCAGAATATCTGGCCCAAGTACTTGTCCTTTGCCTGATTCAGTCCAATACAATGGTGTTCGGCACTTTCTTCCGTAAAGAGCTTCAAACGGGGACATCTGCAAACTTGGTTGATAACTGTTGTTATATGAAAACTCTGCATAAGGCAGCATTTGATCCCAGCTGGTCTGGTTCTCTAGAGCATAGGCATATCTTCTAGGATTTGGTTTACTCTTTTTGTCTGACTATCTGTTTGAGGATGGTAGGCTGTACTGAAATTCAAATTAGTGCCCAAAACACTATGCAGCTTCTGCCAGAATCTTGAGGTGAACTGGGATCCTCGATTCGACACGATCTTCCTTGGTACACCATGCTGACATACTATCTTTGCCATGTACAATTCTATGAGTCTGTCTCCTAAGTAGGTGGTCTTGACTGGGATGAAATGAGCAACTTTTGTTAGGTGATCTACAATTACCCAGATAGAATCATATCCAGCTTTTGTTCTTGGAAAACCGGTGATAAAGTCCATGCCAATTTTTTTTCCATTTCCATTCAGGTATGTCCAGAGATTGGAAGAGTACAGCAAGCCTTTGATGCTCGGCTTTAACTCGCTGGCAAATATCACATTGTGCTATATACTCAGCGATCTCACGCTTCATGGTAGGCCACCAATAAAACTCCTTGAGATCTTGATACATCTTAGCGCTTCCGTGGTGAATGGAGTATAAGGTTTCATGAGCTTACTTGAGTATTAACTTCTTAAGTTCCTTCTGATCCGGTACACAAATACATTTATCAAACCACATGACGCCTTGCTCATCTTCTGAAAATCTTAGGGATTTACCCTGTTTCATATTTCTTTTGATCTCCTTGATATTTGCGTCTTCTTTCTGAGCTTTCTTGACATGATCTTGAAGAGTTGGTTGCACTTCCAGAGCAGCTAAGTAAACTTCTTCAGCCAACTCAAGCTTGAGCTTCTAAAATTCTTCATGTAGTGCTGGCTGACTTTCCTTGATCGTCAGCGTATTGTAGTAGACCTTTCTATTTAAAGCGTCTGCTATAGCATTAGCTTTGCCTGGATGATAATGAATTCCCATGTTGAAATCTTTGATCAATTTCAACCATCTTCTTTGCCTCATATTAAGATCATCTTGAGTGAAAATGTACTTCAAGCTCTTATGGTCCGTGTAAACTTCACAGCGATTACCAATGAGGTAATGGCACCATAACTTCAAAGCATGAACTACGATAGCCAATTCTAAGTTATGAGTGGGGTAATTTGCTTCATGATGCTTCAACTAACGTGAAGCATATGCTACTACCTTCCTTTCTTGCATTAGGAAACAACTGAGACCCTGTCGTGATGCATCACAGAAAATCTCGAAATCCTTCCGAATATCAGGCAGAATCAACACTAGAGCAGTGGTCAAATGCTTCTTTAATTCTTGAAAACTCTGCTCACATTCTAGCGTCCAAGCAAATTTCTTTTCCTTCTTCAGCAACTGAGTGAGGGCTCTTGCTATTCTTGATAAACCTTCTATAAACCGGCGGTAGTAATCTGCCATACCAAGGAAACTTTTAACCTAAGGCACCGACTTGGGTGACTCCTAGTTGAACACATCCTTAACTTTGCTAGGGTTGACGGTAACTCCTTCTGCAGACATGACATGTTCCAAGAAGGTAACTTTCTTCATCCAAAACTCACACTTATCAAATTTAGCATAGAGTTGATGATCTCTAAGCTTATTCAAAATCAAGCGAAGGTGCTCTTCATGCTATTCTTCACTCTTAGAGTATACTAAAATATCGTCAATAAAGACAATGACAAACTTATCCAAATACTCCATGAATATTTTATTCATCAGGTTCATAAACTAAGTCGGGGCATTGGCCAATCCAAAAGACATGACCGTATACTCATACAGTCCATATCGGGTTGAGAAAGCTATCTTAGGTATATCTTCTTGGCGAATATTCAGCTGATGGTATCCTAACCTTAAATCTATCTTGAAGAACACTCCGGCTCCCTTTAACTGGTCAAACAAATTATCAATCTTAGGCAGTGGATACTTGTTCTTGATGGTGACTTCATTGAGTGAGCGATAATCCACACACATCCGCTGGGTACCATCCTTCTTTGCAACAAAGATCACGGGGGCTCCCCAAGGCGAAGAACTTGGTTGTAAAAATCCTTTGTCTTGCATTTTCTTGATCTGCTTCTTCAGCTCGACTAAGTCATCAGCTGGCAAACGGTAGGGTCTCTTGGAAATGGGTGCAATTCCTGGACTAGATTGATGATAAACTCTAGGTCCCTATCCGGTGGCATTCTAGGTAGATCATCAGGGAAGACATTCGAAAATTCTCTTACCTCTAGCACATCTTCCAAAAATATAGCACTAACACTGCAGATTAACGCTCCATCACACTTTTCGGTGGAGGCTTCAAATTTTACTTTGGTTTCAACTAGGCTGACCAAAGTGATGCTTCTACCACCACAATCTAAAATTGCTTGGTGACTAGCAAGCCAATCCATACCCAAAATCACATCTAAGGATTTGGCATTGATGATTATGAGGTTGGCTAGAAATTCTACCCCTTATATGGTTACTTTAACCTTAGGGCACCTTGGTTCGTACTCAACTCCGAACCAAGTGATTGAATCAACAAAGCATTTTTAAGAGTCAGAACCTTTAGCTAATGCTTTGCAACAAAACTCTGAGAAACAAATGAATGCGAAGCTCCAGAATCAAACAAAATAATGGCAGGTGCTGAATTTACTATGAACTTATCCAGCACGACATCCGGGGCTGTCTGGGCTTCCTCCACCGTGATATGGTTCACATGGCCTCTCCCAAAAGGCTGAGGGGTCTTGGCTGGTGCAGCTGGAGTCTAAGGTGCTCCACGTCCTGCTTCTGGCATGGAGGTTCTGGTTGGGGTAGCTCTCAAGTTAAATCTGATAGGTGATGGGCCTTGCTTCTGGGGACAATTGCTGGCATAGTGTCCCAGTTGCTGACAGTTGTAACAGATGATTCCTACGACAGGATTGTTGTTTCTTGGCTGCTGGTTGTTGGTGTGGTTGAGGTTGTGAAATCCTGGAGTACTCGGGCAAGGTGCTGTTGTAGGGATTCGGAAGGTGACAGGAGGAACAGAATGAGTTGGGGGTTGTGCATTCGTTCTGGCCCTCTGCGAGTGACCTTGATGAGCACCATGCTGCATCATCTTCCTTTTATGAGATTCTGCAAGCTCGCGATGTGACTCTTCTATGAGCATAGCCTTGTTTACTAATTGCTGGAAATTTGCATAGTCGTTGCCAACGACTTGAACCTTTAAGCTAGGGTTGAGTCCTCGCTTAAAACGCTTCTGACGTGCATAATCCGTGGCAACATCCTCTTGAGCATAACGTGAGAGCTGCATGAACTTGTTGAGGTATTCACTCACTGACATGTTTTCTTGCCGCAGCTCGCGGAACTCGTTCTTCTTCATTTCCACCTTTCCATAAGGAATATGTGAGTGGCGGAAAGCTTCTAAAGATTCGGCCCAAGTAATGTTCTGGTGGTTTTCATGGGCGGCGCAGTAGTTCTCCCACCATTCTGCGGCGGTGCCTTAAAGCTGGTGCGCGGCATACAGAACTTTCTCGCGGTCGTCGCATCGGGTAATATCAACCTTCTTCTCAGTAGAGCGCAACCAGTCGTCTGCATCCAATGGCTCGGAGGAGCTGGAAAAAGTAGGTAGATGGGTCCTCATAAATTCTGCCAGCTTTGACTAAGGAAAAACTGGCAGTGGCAGTGGCATGGCAGCTGCTTGGTTGTTCTGGTTCAGCATGACGACTAGAGCCGCAGCGGTTTGGTTCTGTTGAGCCATCATTTGGTTCATATTTTACATCATTGTGTTCATTAACAGTGTTTGGGCTGCCATGAACTGACTCAAACCCTGATCTGTTGTTGCGACCGGAGGAGGTAGGGGTGGTAGCGTAAAGAGATCCACTGGTTCATCCTAACTTGCCGAGTTGTGGGTCTGAACCATCTGCACAAATCTTCTTAGGTTTTAAAAGATGAGAGGAAGAAAGCACGATAGGTGAGAGGGAAAAGCACAAAGACGAGCGAGAACAAAGGAGAAAGATGAGACAACCTAATTGGGGGAAAAGTTAGTTTAACCCAACGAACAAATAGTCGGAAAGCTATTAAGAGGCAACAAAACTCAAGCCGAAGATCCTATCTATCAGACTAATCGATACTTGAAACATAGAAGGGTAACTTAGTGTGGATATCATAGGGATATGCTTATGATCTTAGGATGATGAAACAATTGGCAATGATGCTTTTGGTTTGAAGTTTCAAGTGTTTTCGACAAAGTTTCAGATCTGTCAGGTCAGCGGCGGTCTGATCGGCTTTTGTGCTGATTGAAAATGTTAGTTATGAATTGATTTTGGGATATGTCATATCCATATTTGTTAATGCATATGTGTTGCATATTGCATGTTTTCACTAACGTGGGTCAAGTTGTGAAGAACTTGTTCCCGGATTTGTGTTTGCTTGTCTATTGCTGTGCAGGTGGCTTGCAAGTCAATGACGGTCAACGGCGAGGAGGATCGGGATTAAGCTTGGAGAGCTGAGGTCCAGAACGATCATGGATGCCGGGTGAGGTCAAGTGACTCAAGCGTGGCGCAGAATGGACATGGATGACCGAACGGGCAGTTCGATGTGACTGGTTTGATCAAGCGGTGCGGGGGTCGGTGCAAGTGCCAAGGTGGTCCGGTGGGAACCGGATGGGAGACTTGTCGACACGATGAGAGTCAGCTGGATCAACCTACACGTGGCGGCGGTTGCTTCAACAGATTGGACTCGGTCTTGAAAAAGATCGAGAAGGGTATTTTGGTAATTTTACCAAATACCGCCTTGGTGACCTAATGCCAACCCGCGGCGCAAGACGGTGTGTCAAGAAGTGGATTAGGTCAAGAGAAGTGAAGACGGCGCTTTAATTTGCGAGCGTGTGTGTTCCGTTGTTGTTGGGCCTTAACAGAAGCCCATTAGAGTAAATCTTCTAGAAGGTTTTTTAGGGTTGGTGGCTGTCATATAAAAGGAGCTGAGATGGGACATCTTAGGGTTGCTGCCTTGAAAAATCTGGAGTGGGTGGCATACCAAGCCAAAAGAAAAGAAGTGGCGGCACTGTTTCATACTCAAGAAACTACAACCTATGGCGGCTTGTAGAGCGAATCAAGATGAACACAAAAAAGGGTTGGCGCGCTGTCCTAAGCGAAAAATTGAAGCCCTGGCAATACCAGATGCTCGCAAAATCGGTGATTGTGATGGCGGCCTCTCCACACAAAAAATTGTAGTTCTTGGCAGGTTGTAGCTTGATGAGTAGACAAGAAAAGTAAGAGGTTGCAGCCGCTGCAGTGATCGCCGTTTTTTTTATGCGTGTTACTGTTTTGAGTTTTGTTTCCCGTGGCTGCCTCCATTGATGCGAGTGAGGAGTTTGTTTTTAATCCCCAGCAGTACAAGTGGATGCAACTTGGTGATTATTTTATTGCTTTGAATGCTGTTTCGGTTGTGGTTTTGATTGCTACTGTGACTGCCTTAATTGATCCGATCTGTTCAGTTTTGTGAAACTCGTTTCTCTGCCTTGTGTCTTGTGGATTGCTGCTGCTCAGCGCTGTGCTGTAGGTGTCCGTGGCGGCGGCTTGTAGCGCCGGTAGCTTCCGAAAAATAGGAGCTATGGTGGCAGCTGGCAGAGCGATTGGCAGAAATCGGAGTTCCCTGCGGCGCCCTGTCTCTTGAGAAACAAAAGCTTTATGCGGCGGCTTGCAGTGTTTTCGGTTTGCTGTTGTTAGACCTTTTTAATTACCTTGGCTGCTCATTGATGCAAGTAAGGCTACAGCTTATTTCATTCTTACTTGATTGGCTCTGTGTAGTATTGTGCGACTCATGCTGTGAGTGCTTGCGGCGGCAGCTGCAGTTTTTCTTTGCTTGTCTCATCTATTCGTGAAGCACGATTTCTTTATTGCTTTGGCTATTGTTTCTCAGAGTGCTTGTCGGCTCAGCTTCTAGTGGATTCTTGCTGTGCTTGCCGATCAGACAGATTTGCTGCAGGCGTGCGTATGTGCTGTTTTCAGATTTATTTATTTGCCATGGCTGCTGTTCCTTGCACATGCTTGTCAGCTCTGTATGTGTGATTGAGGCAGCAGTTGGTGGCGGGTGCAGCACACGACCTGTATGTGATGTTTCTCTGTGCGTGTCTGGTTGGTTTGATGTTGGAATTCCTGTGCATGTGATGCTGTGCTCCAGCAGAAAATAGGAGCCCTTGCAGGAGCTTGTAGTGTCATCGGTAGCTGAGTATGCACTGTTCTGAAGTCAGAGAAATCAAGATCTGGCAGTTTAGCTTGGGCTGCCATCTTGATTCGACTGAATCTCTGTTTGCTGTGGGTGTGCGTGCGGTCTTGAGATGTTTGTACTCTTGAGCTTCGGGGTTTGATCAGATTCAACACAGGTCATCCGCTGTGCCTGTATACAGATCTTTATAGCTTTTATAGCTATTAGAGTGAAAGTAGTGTTGAGTTCGATCGAGGTGAAAAATAGGGGATGCGTCTATTCACCCCCCTCTAGTCGCCTTTCTGGTCCTACACTTAGGCACAACACTACTAATCTATCTTATATGGATAGTCAGCCTAAAGCAATGTTTGATCCTATAGGGATTTCTGAGAGGAGAGGGTCACTTTAAATTTGAAAACAGAGTTTCAGAAGGGATACGATAATAGAACTTACGGAAGGGGAAAGAGTAGAACAAGATGAGAGGAGAATAGAGTAAGATGAGAGAAGAATACTATTCAAGTTAATTTGTTGGTTTGATTTATAAAATAAATTTTGAAATTTTGACCAAACGACCATGCTAACTATGGTTACGTCCTACAGTCAACATGACTCTGATACCACCTCTGTCAAGACCCTGGATAAGCAACTCCAGGACCCTCTGTGTATTCTGAACTAGTCCTATGATCAGTAGCTAGCTCACACAGTTGCAACATTGGTGTAATCATATCCATACAACAAACTAAAGAAGAAGCAGACAAATTAATATTTAGTAGCAAAAGGACCTTATGGTCAAGTCTTACAAAGTTTGCCACGCAGGGCTTTAACAATGAAAGATAACTTGTAGCGGTGAACAAAACATCTCGTGGAGGCCATTTGACGTGCCCACTGGCAATCGAGTGGAGGACGCGACCGAATTCACATAGTCTTCGAAGTAGTCTTCCTCGTAGAACTCATTGTTCCCTGGTTCTTCTTCAGCGACTGATTAACAAATGGTGCAGAGCCGTGAGTATCTTAAAGTACTCAGCAAGTCGTAGAGAAATATATGCAAATATTATTTATGCAAGGCTTGACAAGGATAGCTCTATGACTATTTTGCAGAAAGCAATATTGACAGTAAATACAGTAAGTAAATTGTAAAGTGCAATTTAAAAGATTAATACATAAGTAATTAATTTTCTTTGAAATAACTAGTGAACACTTTCCAACCATCGACCCAAAACTAGCTACTCAGATTCATCCAACCCATTCCAACATTTATGATAAAATCTACCCCTCGTGTGAAATCACGAGGCATTGTCCATAACCGGGGATATAGCTATTCGAATAGTTGTAACATCCCAAAGTTCTATTACCAAAATAAAAACAAATAATATTATTTTATTTGATTTTCCGTCACAAAGTTCTTTCTTGATTTTCTAAAGTTTTAAAAGAGTTTTATTTGTTAAGAGGAAAAAAGGTTAATTATTTAATTTCTTGGTTTTAAAGTCAAAAAGAAAATTGATGGAGTTTTCGAGATTTTATTGGACTTAAAATGAAAAGTAAAATTTTAATTAATTTACGGAAGTTTAAAAGCTTTTCCTAATTATTTTAAAGCCAAAATAAATTATGTGCAAAAATAAAACCAACTTTAAGTTGGAATTATTTTTATTAAGTTCAAAATAATTCTAGGAATTTTTATGAATTTTTCTAGAATTGTGGACTCTATTTGCTATCTTCTAAAAATATATTTGATTGGTTGTTTTATCTTAATTTCGAATATATAAAATCAGATTTCCCATTTCGGTCACCCATCCCCTCATTGCTCCCATCATTTCCGCTTTTGCTCTCATCATTTGATAATATACACCCTCCAATTCTTTTATCCTCTCTTTTCCTTCTCTCTCCGAAACAGTTTTCTTCCCAAACGTTTTTGTTCTCTGTTGAAATTATTTTCCACCCGTGAAGTAGCAGCCATGGCTGACCACCTCCTGGCTGAACCTCCCCATCACCTCACCGCCAGCCAGCCGACCACCACCGCTGGCAGCGCCGCCCCGGCCCCACTCCACCGCGCCACCCTCCCTTCTCCTCTCCCATCCCCTCCTTTGCTCCCAGCCGAGACCTTTGAGCTTCATCACCATTAATGGCAGCCATACCTTCATTCTCTCTTTCCTCTCCATTCAAAGCCTTAAACTCAATTTCAATTGATGAGAAACGGTTGCATTAAACTCCTCCACGATGCCTTTCTTCAATTCGCAGCCATCAAGTGCAGTCACACTGCCGTTCTTACATTTCTATTTTGAACCGACTACTGTCGTCGCCGTAGCTCTTCGTCTTCCCGATGGTTCAGCTTCCAGTCACAGCTATATAAGGGCATGACATCTCTTCATCAATCCTTCACACTCTCTCCAAGTTGTAGATTCACCTTAACACAACCACCATTCCATTTCTGTTTTCTCTTTGACAGTAGCTTGGCTGGCCACCATTCCAGTTCGGTCCCCACCCTCGCCACCTCCGGCCACCACCGTCGACACCGCCGGCCAGTCCTCTACCACCTTGTAATGCCATCGCCATGAGCTTCTTGTTCGGCTACTTGCATTCTTGATCAGCTGTTTGTATTGCTTCTGTTCTCGTAGAAGGAAGATGAACAGCGCTGCAACTAGATGCTCATGCTGGTCTTTGTTCAGTACTCTAATATTTAGTCTTCACCTTGAGCTTGCTTTGATCAGCTGCTTGATGTCTTAATTCGGCTGCATGCTTCGGTTTCAATTCTAAGCATAGCCATTTTTTGCTTTCGTAGCTTGAAGAAGCTTGAACAGTGAACTGCTAGATCATCCATGCTAGACCTTTGTACTTGTCCATTTAATTCCTTTCAAAAATTCGTTCATGCGAACTCCAAATCCATCAATTCTTTCTCCTAAATTCATCTAAATTCATTCTCGACTTCTAGTATTTATTTTTTAATCTATTTTGGATTTTATTTGAATATTATTTGAATTTGGATCGTTTTCGCATATAGATTTCGATGACTTCGGAGAGTCAGATTTCGACGCCGTCTGAGAGCAACTAATCAAGCAAGGCAAGTTATACCTTTGATCATATTTGAGCCCAGTATTTAAAATTATTTAAATTCTGTTTTAAATTATTATTGTATGCGTATTTATATTTAGGTAATTTAAATTCCTGTTTTAAAGTTATAGTTATTCTCAATTCCAATATATAGCCCTTTATTGTCAAGACAGGCAGTATGAGGGATCTTTCCGATTGTGATGTATTCAGGAGTTAGAAATTGAAAAGACTGGATTATTAGAATATATAATTGTTGGTGTCGGATTATCGAAAATATGATTGTTGAATATTGGATTGTAGAAATACATTATTATTGGATTATTGGAAGATATCTTGTTGGATTATTGGAATATACCTTATTGGATTATAGGGATACATGATCGATAATTGTTGGATATCGGATTTTAGAAGTAGATAATTATTGATATTGGATTACCGAAGATTTGATTGTAGAAGTAATCATTGGATGTTGAATTATAGGATTATATAATTATCAGAGATTGGATTCCAGGATTACATGATGATTGTGGTTGGATTATCTAAATGAATCTTTGTTGGAATATAGAAATAATCTTGGTTGGATCATAGATAAATTGATGAAATGGTGGAGTTAACTGAATAAAAGTGTTCGGATGATCTATAATTGTTGATATTGGATTATCGAAGATTGGATTATAGAAATAGATAATTATTGGATATCGGATTCTAGAAGTAAATTGGATTATAGGATTGCATAACCATTGGATTGGTGGATGTTGAATTATTAGAAATAATTTATAAAGGAATAATGGATCGATGGATATCGGATTGTAGAATTAGAGTATAGTTGAATGTTGGATCGATGGAAGTCGGATCATAGAAATAGACTGACGTTGTGTATATGGGACTAATTGATATTGGAGAGTATAGGATTTTACAATTGCTAGAGATTGAATTATCACAATACTGGATGGTTTACGTACTGGTCTTGGAATTGACAATCCTTGGACTTCAAACCCTCATACCTTGTCACCCTAGATAAAACCTAGTTGATACGATGGTATGAACTGGGATCATTTTGAGAAAAATTATGTGTAGTGATGCTTAGACCCAAAAGTATTTAATTTGGGGGATTCTAGCCAAAAATCAAATTTTGTTTAAAAGTCTATGGCATTGGTTTGTCATGGAAGATTTTACAAATGATTTTGAAAAGCAAAAAGGAAAAGTTGGTTTGTACTTGGGCGAAATGGATGGTTGGTGGGTGCAGGTCTATGCACGGGCTCAACTTGGTCATGGTTGAGGCCCAAGGTCTTTATTGGAAGTCGCCTAAGTCAGTTAAGGACCGGCCTAAGAGCCGCTTTTGCTAAACTCCACCATACTACCCCATGTCTCGAGTATGGGTGGGACCTGGCTAATTAATTTGCAACGTTTCACCGTGGTCGTGCCATCCGGTTGTATGGGTGGTCTTTCATGACCTACGTACATGCATTCCCGCTAGCGCAAGAGGGGGCTTCCAGAGGATGGACAGTCCAATGGAAGCGAAACCTTAGCGAGGCGGGATTACAGTGGGATGAAGCATTTTAAAGGCCTTGACAAGTGCTCTAGACTGCTTACCTAAGGTAGCGAGCGGTGGTATAGATATATACCGAACAAACTAGAGAAGTCATGTCTTGTGGGTAAAGCTGTACAACCTCTGCAGAGTGTAAAACTATTCGAATAGCTGTGTAGCATTTGCCACTCAAAGTTAGACCTTGATTTTTTTTTGAAAAGACTTTATCAATGGTTTATTCAAATGGGAAATTGGGCAGGAAGCCATGTGATAGGAGGGTATCCGTCACCATTCATGTGTGAATGTTATCTGACTATAAAATTGAGAATTTATAAAATGAATTTTAGTTATGGAATAACTGCTTTGGAACTTAGTACAAGTATTTAAAGAAAATATTGTTTTATGCAAATTTAACCAATAAGCCTTCCTTTGTTATATCTATGCATGCATTAACTCTGTTATTGGGTGTAACTTGCGAGCACGGTAGTTGTGCTCATACTTGCTTCATGCAAATAAATTTCAGAGAAGAAGGACTTTGCCACCGGTGTGGATCTCGACGACTAGGCCGCTACCCCAGTTGATTGCCTATGGCGGATCAGCTGGACTCCACTACTTCTTCGTCTTCCGCTATGTTCTTTATTGTTGGCTTGTAAGCCTTTCTTGTAATAAACTCTGTTGATTAGTAATAAAGTTGTGCGATTTATGGATGTTACCTGTAACACCCTAACTCTGTGGAAGCCAAAGTGTTACCGAAAAGACTAACATACAACAGCAATACGGAATAACTTCAACCATTTTCAAACAATAATATTTTAACCAAATAGAACTAAGACATTTATCTAAAATCTGGCAGAACCTCCTTTATATAGAAGGCCATACCGGAGGTTCAAACAGTTTAATATAGCATCATTCAACAATCAAATCATCCAATTTAATGAATCATCAAAGGACATCCGGGCTAAGCTAAACAACTATAGCATAATCAAAAGGGCATCCATAATCTTCTAATCAACCCTATTACAAATTATTGAGACTACTGAACCAATTAATTTCAACAACTCAATAAACCATCAACCAAACATTCTAATCCATCAATGAGAATTAAATGAACACAATCAACGAATGAATAAGAACATAACTGGATCATCCATGATCACAAACCACACATCCACCACGAAGGATAGTCACAGGATTGAACTAAAGCAATTATCAAGAGTATAAATTGTGGATAATTGGACTAGTTTATTCATTGGGGTTTGTGTTTGTGTGACGTGCACCAAGTCTACCCCTTCCCATGCATGACGCTGCCTCGAGAGGTACCTAGCAAGCACAACACAGCAAGTGTGAGTCCACGACTCAGCAAAGTGCAAAAGCAAATCAAACATAGCATTATAAGTAGTCAAAGGGAATAAACAATCCCATCATGAACAACATCATTATATACCACCAATCCATCTCTTATGATAGCATCAAAAGTAGTCAAATGATTAAACAATTCCATCATGAACAACAACATTATATACCGCAATCCATCTCTTATGACAACATCATAAGTAGTCAAAGGGATTAAACAATCCCATCATTAACAACAACATCAGAAGCTAAACAAACAAATCCATATCTTATGCAGAAGTGCAATGACATGTCATGAATGCACATTCTTCACATTTAAGTAATTACCGGTAATGCCGAGTAGTGTATCCGTTGATACATACTCTAGGCCTGTGCCCTCTAGGCACAGGGATCCAAAGTTCACACTCCAAGTCATGTAACTTTCTCACCGACCTCACCGGATTAGTTACATGACTTCCCACGAGTGTGGGGACCAGGCTCGTCTAATGCATGACGGGGATCCAAAAACATACTCAAGGCCTGTGCCCTCTAGACACAGGGATCCAATGCCATGATGCAAATGCGCATGTCCAAGGTCATTATCATGATTCATCATTATCATCATTAACAAGGTTGTCTCATTGCTCACCTTGCCCCATCATTATTGCCATCACTCATGAAACCATTACCTTGTAAACACCATCATTTAAACATTGCCATGTAGGCACCCTCATGTAAACACCATCATTAACAAGGTAGTCTCATTGCTCACCTTGTCCCATCATTATTGCCATCACTCAGGAAACTATTACCATGTAAATACCATCATTTACACATTGCCATGTAAGCATCCTCATGTAAACACCACCATGTAAGAGTCATCGCATAAACATTAGCATGTGACGTCATGTAAACATTTTCATGTAAGCTTCATCACATAAGCAACATCATAAAACATCATCATTAAACTATAGCATTCACGCTCATCGACATTACCAAGCAGCAATCATCAACAATCAACTATAGCATTCAACAAGTATGAAATATAAAAATTCATTAATACTACTTGCACTTGCCTCAACCGTGAGACGGACGTCAAAAGGTGCAACGCTCTAACACCGGATTTCACCACCACCTTACCCCGACATGATGCAAGCCAACTGCTGACGCTGCACACGTCCTTGCAATAGATCATGTATCTCCTGGGATTGATGAAGTTCATACCATGAATCAGCATGCCTACTAGATACAACTAGTTCTTCACAAAAATTACCCACAAATCATATTTCAGTACATAAAAATATAATAGGCTGCGAACTTTAATACCATCTAACACATCCTCATCAGCCTAACTCTACAATGGTGATCTAGCCCGCTAGCTAATCAATAGTCCGAGGTTGTCACATTGCAACTCTTATGCATACTACCCAACAACACAAGATACGTGCTAATGAAACAACATATAACCTGCAAAGTCCAGGCGATCCTAAGCTGTCACACAAGCCAATGCTCCAGAACAACCAAATGTAGCTATGCACTAAACAAACCCTGAAGCAACACTGAAACTCTAGGTGATAACACCCATCTTGGTTACATCTAAGTGGAAACTGTGCAAGTAAACAAGACAAATAAGGCCTAACTGGGTGTGTGGCACACAAGTCAGTTGTCACACATTTGCCATGCCAAGTTTGCCTAAAAATACACTAGACTAAATTGTCATTCCACACCATTTCTGATCTCTAAGAAATTACGAACGCAATACACTCTAAGCGAGTAAAACACTAATGCATTTGCAGCAGAAGCAATAAGCCTAAACCATCGAATACTAGATCACTATATTGGTTTGCAAAGCACACATGGATTCCATATTGCAACTTCGGATGCAACGACGCATTACTAAGCGCCAAGTATAGTTGACATTGCACAAGGCATATATATGTACCGCTATGGTGGCATGATCGAGCAAAATGGTAAAGGTCAATGGCACAAAAGTCAAGATAGAACTCTGAACTTGCTGCGGCAACCTCCGGATCATCGTAATCACGAGCACTTGAATCATGGAATACATTGAACATTTCGGTCTCATCCAATTCTGAAAGCCAATCACTCTCATCTAGATCACCAAACACCACCATTTTGGATCACCCACACACCCAACCGAATCTACAAGCACAGACCACCAGAGAGGAAGTAGAAAGAGACGGATCGGCGAGATCACCGGAGAATACAGGGATCGGACGCACGCAAGCTACACGCAACCTGCTTGTCGGCAAAAGGCACGGAGGACAAGACGGCGGTTATGCCGAAGCGGCAGGGGAACGAGGGCGTGGCGTCATGCTGCAGCAGCCGAGCAGGCCGAGGCCGGGAAACAAGCGGTGGTGGAGGCGGCTGACCAGCGAGGAAGCGCCAGGAGGAGCCGGGGAGCCGGGGAGCCGGAGGAAGCCAACGGGCGAGGGCGAGGCGCGACAGGCTAGGCGTGGCGGCGGAGGCGGTCGCGCCGAGCCACGGAGAGACGGCGGCGGGAGGCGAGACCGAGCCCGACGCAGCAGCGGCAGTGCTGAAGCAGCGTCGAGCGCCGGAGAAGCCAAAGAGGTGGCCGAGTAGGAGCCACAGGCGGCGTCGGTTGAGAGAGACCTGCTGGCGGAGACGGCGGCCGAGCCGTAGGGCGGGAGGAGGCACCGCACAGAGCTGGGGCGGGCGAGCTGCGGGTGGAGGCAGAGGCCGAGTCGTAGGGTTGGAGGAGGCGCCATCTGCGGGAGGGGAGGAAGACCAGAAGGGGCGGCGGCCAACAGCATGGGGGTTGCAAGTGCTGGCGGCGGTGGGGAGATAGGAAAGGGAAAGGTGCCCTTTTTGGCTAGGGTTAAGAAGAGTAGGGGCAGCATGGACTTTGGGCCATGGGCACCTCCCCCCTTGGCCCAACATGGCCAGCCACAAGGCTGTGCAGCCTGGGTCGGAAGCCCAACTCCATAAATCCCCCAAAACTCTATTTTTTTTTCACTAATAACCCTTTCCCGATTAATTCTCTCTCTCTAATCGATAATCGGGGTATTACATTACCACATCTGTTTACTGTGTGAACTAGGTACTGAACATGGGACTAGTTCAGAAATGCACAGAGGATTTAGGGTGTTAATCCCGGGTCCGACAATAGTTTTACGCTCTGCAGAGGTTGTACAGTTTGACTCACAAGAGATAATCATCTTATAATATCAGGCATTTCACGCTTCCGAAGGCGTGTGACTAAGTGATTATCACGAGACTTTTACAAAGCTCTATTTTGACTCGATTCTGCCCACCAAGGTTTCGCCATTCTGGGCCCCCTCTTGCGCCGCTTATCCACCCTTAACAGAACCGAACCAAAACATTGCTAATTAGTTGTCCAGGTCCATCCCATAAATAGACTTGTGGTTGCACGGTATGGCCCAGATCAATGGCGCACAAAGATAAGTCCTTAGTGGTTACTCAGGCGAGACTTCCACATCCCAATGTGCTTCCATACCCACCTTCACCACCGCCCACTCGCCCGAGCATAAATCATTTTCATTCAACCCGGCCAAATAACAACCCATGCCATGGCACAATAAAATTTATCAATAGTGGCTTAGCACCACAATTCCATATGTCATTAAGTCAAATTCATTCTTTCTTTGAGTAAGTGATCAAGAATCCATCGCGACTAAGTATGGCTAAGCATAATATGCACCTATGTTGGTATTACAATAATGTCCAACTAATAATTAACCATCCTATGGTGTCTAAGGATTTATGTCATTCAAGGGTACATGTCAATCACAATTTATCAAGGAAGCATAATGGCAATTAGGTAGTTAACTATTCCCGAAACAAATTCTTCTGAAACGCCGGAATCTATACGTGCGAACAAAGCCAAATAAATAAAACAATTCCAAAAATTATCAAATAAGCACCAACAGAAAGATACTAAGTTTAGATAAATTTAGAAATTTGAATCACTCGAATGAGAGTTTGGATGAAGAAGGTATGGCCTTTGGAAGTTTGAAAACACATAAAATGAAGAAAAAGGGATTTTTGGGATTTTCTAATTTATTTCTCTAAAGGAAATTCATTTTATTGCGTCAGCATGACGTCAGCCCTGGGATTTTAATTCGGTTGAATTATTTTTCAAAGGAAAAAGAAGAGAAAAGCCACGTCAGTGCCACGTGGGCTTGACGGGGCAGCCACGCGGCCTCGGGTGCTGAGGTGGCGTTGATTTGGTACCACCTGGGTTGCCACATCAGCACCCGACTAGCGGTGCTCGGGTCCCAAGGCTTGTCGGCGGTTGGTAGGGCTCCGGTCGGCGGTGAGGACACCCAGAGGAAGAGGGGCTCACGGGGAACTGGCTGCGTGTGGTGTCGACGACGGCGCACAAGGTGGTAGCCGACGGTGAGCAAGACAAAAGGTGGCGGTGGTGGTTGAAGGTGGCGGCGACGGTCTGAGAGGCTTCCAGCGACAGGAAAGCGCGCATGGGGTGGCCCGTGCTCGCACGATGTTGAAGGCAGCGACGGAAGAGCTCCAACAAGGGCGCTAGAGGCGGCGGAGCCGTGCGGTGGTCATCGGCGACAAGCTTCGATTGCGGCCGGGCTAGGGCGAGGGAGAGAGGGGGAGTAGAGGGGAAAGGGAGAGGAGGCTGCGGGGCACCCGGAGCTCGCCTTAAATAGGCTTAGGGAGGGCCGAGGAGGAGTATGGGCGGTGGCGGACTTCGCGGCCGCGCGGGCATGGGCGACGGAGTGGGCTTGCAGGGGATGGGGAGGGAGTGGGTGGGGGCAGCGGGCGTAGTGGTCGATGGGGATGGATGGAGCGGCAGGACATGGGCGAGGAAGCGATAGGAGCCGATGAAAAACATGGCGTGGTTTTGACGGGCGCGGCATGGGCGCAACGGTCGGGAGGAGGGAGACGATGAGCAACAAGCATGGTGGGTGACAGTGGGCCCACTGTTAGTAGGGGCGCATGAATCAGTGGTGTGGGCGAGTAGGCTTGCTATTTGGGTTGCGCACGAGAAAAGGGAAGCGGGCCGAGGAAATTCGGCCCAATATAAATAGGAAGATTTTAAAAGGGTTTTCGAATTAAAGAAATACCTGAAAATAAAAAGCCTTTTTAGAAAATGGTAAATAAAATCCAAAAATTCAAGAAAAATACATAGAAATTACTTGAATTATTTGAAACTTAATAAAAATACTTTTAACTTAACTTTAGCTTTTTATTTTGCAAATAAATTATTTTTAGCTTTGGGACAAAAGGAAAACCCTTTTTAAAATCCAAGAAAATACTTAAAATAATATTTTTGACTTTAAATCCAAATAAGAACCAGAAAACTTAAATAAACCACTTTGATTTAATTGAAGTTTGATTAATTCAAATTAAATTGCTTTTAAATCCTAAAATTTCAAGTTAAGCTGTAGCAAATTAATAAAACCAAATGGTTAATTTTAAATTTTGAAGATTTTCTAAAAGCCCAGAAAATAGGGGTGTTACACTCCTCCATGAATGTCGGATAGCAACTTAATGCCATCCGTTTGAGATATGCATCTCATCAACACTGCGTGAGATCCCCGTTTATAAAGGGTACTTTCGATTAGAGTGTATGATTTGGCTTTTCGAGCTATACGATCAGTCTCTACATCATCTTCAGGAATAATGCCATGCTAAAGATAATTGTAGATCAACGTCATCCAATCTCTACGGGGATCGTGCTTGACGACCTCCTGTGGAGCATCCATGTTCATAGGATCGATTTGTATGACCTCCAGTTGAACATCTATGTCCTCGGAATGCTCGACCACCGAGGGTGAATTGAGTTGCTCGAGAAAAACTCTAGGCAGGACAGGTGACCTTGTGGAGGCCATCCGTGCCAACTGGTCTGCCAGAAAGTTTTCCTTTCTTGGAATATGTTGGATCTGGAAACCAAAGAAGTGCTTTAGAGTTTTCATACTTCCGCCAGATAAGATGGCATCTTGGTACTTGAGCATTGATACTATTTCCCGACTTGATTCGCTACTAGTTGAAAATCGCCTTTCACTAGTAATTTGCAAATCACGAGCGCTCTGGCTACTCGGAGTCCTGCCAGTAAACCTTCGTATTCTGCAATATTGTTTGTTGTAGGAAAGTTTAGCTGAATGATGTATTTGATGTGTTCTCTAGTAGGGGATATAAGGATGACTCCAGCCCCTGAGCCTTTGAGCATCAAGGAACCGACAAAGTACATTGTCCACTCGTCGTGGTGTTCGTACTGGGCCCTTCGATGGGTTCAGATTTTGTCTATTCAGTAATGAATTCTGCTATTGCCTGGGACTTGATTGCTATTCGTGAGATGAAATGGAGGTCGAACGCCCCAAACTCGATCGCCTATTTTGGTATTCGTCCTGATGATTCCCTGTTTCCAAGAACTTGACCTAGGGGATATCCGATTGATACGACCACTTTGTGGGCCTAAATGTAATGCCTTAGTTTCCTTGAAGCCACAAGGAGACCATAGAGCAACTTTTGTACCTGTGGATATCGTTCCTTTGGTCCATGCAAGACTTCGCTTACGTAATATAACAGTCGTTGAACTCTATCATGTTCTACGACCAGTACACTACTAACAGTTTGTGGCGTTGTAGCCACGTAAATCAATTATGTTTCTCCCGATCTTAGAGATATTAGGATCGGGGTACTCATAAGGTACTTTTTAAGCTCTTCAAAGGCGTCATTTGCCTCTTTAGTCCACTCAAAACTTCCGTGTTTCCGAAGAAGTTTGAAGAAAGGGAGTCCTTTCTCACCTAACCGTGCTATGAAATGACTTAGCGTTGCCATACAGTCGGTCTATTTTTGGATTTCCTTTTTTATGGTCGGAGGGCGCATCTGATCGATGGTCGTGATCTTTGCTGGGTTTGCTTCAACCCCTCTAGCTGAAACTAGGAATCCAAGAAGCTTTCCCGAAAAAACTCCAAACACACAATTCTTTGGATTTAAGTTAAGGTTATGCCTTCTTAAGTTATTGAAAGGTTCGTGTAGGTTGGAAATATGGCCGTCAGCGTTGATGCTTTTCACAACCAAGTCATCAACGTAGGCTTTTAGATTTCGACCTATCTGATAATTAAAAGTTTTTTTTGCATCAACCTTTGAAAAGTTGAACCAGCGTTTTTGAGACCAAATGACATCTTAACATAGCAGCAAGTGCCATATGGATTGATGAAGGAAGTTTTTTCTTCATCATCTTTACTCATATTAATCTGGTGGTACCCTGAGTACGAATCTAAACAACTTAACAACTCACACCTGGAAGTAGAGTCTACAAGTTGATCAATGCGTGAAAGGGCAAAGTCATCCTTCGGACAAGTTTTATTAAGATCTGTGAAGTCAATACACATTTGTCATTTCCCATTGCTTTTTCTAACCATTACAGGGTTGGCGAGCCACTCTAGGTGGTTGACTTCACGAATAAATCCAGCCTTGAGGAGCTTGTCGATCTCCGACTAGATTGCCTTCTTCCAATCAGGTGCGAAACGTTTTAGCTTTTGCTTGACCGGTTTTTTTGTCAAGCTAGAGAGCTAGCCTATGCTTGATCACCTCTCTGGGGACTCTGGGCATGTCGGACGCCTGCCAGGCGAATATGTCCTGGTTTGCTTGGAGGAAGGAGACGAGTGACTCTTCCTATTTATGGTCAAGTCCTGCCCCGACCAGTACCTTTTGGGCAGAAACATTAGCGTTTCCTGACCTAGACGGTGTATTGGTGCTTTCCAGAGGAGCGCATTTGCCGAGTGGTACCTCCTTGGTTTGGTCGGAAGGTTTTGGCGCCATCTTTGGCCTCGAAGTCACTACTACAAAAAGGCTAATATCGACGCCTCATCACGCATTTGCTGACCAAAACCGCTTCATTACATTCAATCACGACGGTTTTGGTTTAGAGACCGCTCAGGCATCGGGCCGCGCTTAAAAACTCGCTCGTGAAGAGGCAATATCACGCACGGTTCATGTTGAAAACCGTCAGGAAGTATCACGCAGCGGCTCAACAAGAACCGCTCGTGATATTAATCAAGATCACGCATAGCTTGTAAACACAACCGTCTCGTGAAGTATCATAGACGGTTTTGAACAAGAACCGTATGTGATATTATTAGTATCACGAGCGGTTCTCTAACAATAACCGCTCGTGATAATATCGCCCAGCGTGAGTTTCTTCATCGCCGATGTGTTCGTTTCGCCGCCATCCGCCGGCCCCGATGCGTCTTTCATCGCATCGATCCGCTTCGCTCCTCGATGCGCCTCTTCGCCTCACGCCCGAATTTATTCCTTGTTTTATAAAAGGATCATCCGCCATCCAAGATGATCATCCCCACATACTTATAAAAAACAGAAATGGCTGCTTCTTCCTTGTCGCCGCATCGATGGCCTTCCCCGCCAAGACTGCACAAGCACTCTCTCGGTGTAAGTTGAACTGTCTTTGCGGAAGAACACCGCTTGATCAACAAGATCTTCACTCCTCCGCCGGCGGAGAATTTGCCGAGCAGTGACGGCCACCTTCCGCCGCCTTGACATCCTCCTCCGCCGTGTCTTCCGTGTGATCTCCCACTTTCGGCGAAGTTATGGCGTCATCGACGAAGTCCTCCAAAACGACGTTGCACGCCTCCGGAGGCTTGCCGTCACTTGGACTATGTAATCGAGGCGGCAGTGACCGAAGTCGACGTGCCGAGACCCTCAAGCAAGGGAAGAGAGCCTATGGGCTCAATTCTTCTTGGTTCAACGACCGAGGGTCTTGAGACACTCGAACGAAGCGTGTCAACGGTGGACGATTCCGTGCTTCGTCACGATGATCGTGAACCGTCCGATGCCGACACCGTCGCCTATGAAGTATTGCAGATGGAGATAGCAACCTACCTTCGCCACTAGAAAAACCTTGTTTAATTATAGGTTTCTGCTTTTTAATATAAACATGTAATTTCTTCATGTCATGTAAGTGTATATACTTGAGAAAAAACCATTTCACAGACAGTTCCATTATGGAACCGTCTGTGATATGGGACATATCACGACGGTTCCATAATGGAACCGCTCGGGATATGGATATCACGACGGTTCCATTATGGAACCGCTCGTGATATTATCACCGACGGCCCATAATAGAACCGTCTCGATAAGTCTCTTTATAAGTAGGAGCTAGCCCACTTGCCGCTAGGGTTTGCGCCTAACTCGCCACTCCCCAGCCGCCTTACTCTCGTCCGTTTCCTCCCGTCGCCGCCGACGCCGCTATTCTTCCTGTTGCCGACGGTTAGGCATACAAGGATGACCGCAAAAGACACTCAGACGATAAGAGTGTCTTTTTGCAGCGCCACCACAGTGCCACAACCACGGTGACGCCAAAACTCGTCACTCCTCAGCTCCGCTATGGTTTGCGCCCGCCTCTAACTCCGCTCCTCCCCTCGACGACGCCGCCGACCATCGCCTGCCGCCTCGACCCCTTTGCGCCCGCTAGGGCCTTGGCCAGGCTTTGCTTTCCCCATCCTCCCTCTATTCTCCTCTAGATCTGTTAGCTTAATGTCTTTTGTTGAGTTTGATTTCTATGCATGAGCCTTAAGTTGTGTCCTGATGTTTGTGTGATTTATGCAAGGTAAAGGAAATGGATGAGGGTTGTGCTTTGGTGGTGGGTCGCCACCGTGGTTGCGCCTGTACTAAGGTCCCTCTCTGCCTCTACCCCCTTTCTCTGGTGATGAAAATGGCTAGCTAGTGCTACTGAAATTGAATTGATAATTAGTTCATATTAATAGTCCCCTTGTTCATGCCTGGCCAAGTTCTCCTACCTCTTTCGCACTGTACATCCTACCATTCCATTCATAATCTCTTCTCTATAAAGTCTCCAGCGTGGTCGCTTGTGCCATTAAAACGGCATCATATATATATATATATATATATATATATATATATATATATATATATATATATATATATAGTATCGAAGTGGCATCATCTATTGAGCAAGTTTAAAAAGTATGGATGAGACATCCAATTACAGATTGGGCGTCGCTATGTAAGTGATTTAAATCCAATTCCAAGAACACCCAAAGAACAAGTTGAGAATTCTTTTGAAATATGAGAATGGTTGCTTGGTGTTCTTGTTGGGTTTAAAGACGATTACATGCTCAAGAATGGTTAGTTTGCTAATACATGATGCCACTTCCCGCCGGAGTACCAAGCCATTTACGATTTACACTTTCTAAACATAATGACGCCCAATCCAAGAATTGGATGTCCCGACTATCTCCTTGCAACCATACGCTTTAAACTTGCAGGCTCAATGAGGTTGCCCGTGGCTACCGCCTCATCCTTCTCATGTCAAGGTGGACGATCCCCAAAGTGGCCGAGAGACTATTTAACAATATATATATATATATAATATATATATATGATGTCGATTTAATGGTACAAGCGTACCAACGCTGGGCCTTTATAGAGAAAAGTCATCATGACGGTTTGTGGTCAAACCGCTCGTGATATTATTATCGCAGACGGTTTGAACCACAAACCGCTCAGGAAAGTATACATCACGAGACGGTTCAAAACCGCTCGTGATGACCTCATGTCATCATCGACGATAAACTCGCACGGCCACGAAACCGCTCGTGATAACGTTTTTGAACCGTCTGTGAAAGCCTTTTCTGTAGTAGTGAGTGCTTGACTTGCATGGTAAACAAATTAGTTTCCCTGGTCAGAAGTGCATCGACCAGTTGTAAGGACTTCCGATCACATGCATAAGCCATTTTTCGATCTCCTTGAACCGTGATGATTCCTTTCGGTCCTGGCATTTTTAAATTCTGGCAACCGTAATGCGTGGCTATAAGGAATTTTGCTAAAGCCAGAAGACGGGGGATTCCATTGTATGCGGTTTCGAAATTCACCACATCAAATGGAACTTTTTCTGTTCGAAAGTTGTCGGGTCTTCCGAACGTAACCGGTAGGGATAGCTGTCTTATCGGTTTAGCGGTAGAACCAGGAACTATGCTGTGGAAGGCATATTTCACGGGTTTTACCTTAGACTTGGGAATCTGCATATCTTCCAATGCTCCTATAAATAAAATGTTTAGAGCGCTACCTCCATCTATTAAGACTTGATTAACTTTACAATTGTTAATAGTAGGTTCAACTATGATAGGAAACCTACATGGTCAAGTCGACGAGATGTGGCAGTCTTCTTTGCTGAAGGAGATTATAGTTTTCGACCACCTGGACGGCTTGACGGTGATCGGAGACTCGGCAAGGTTCACCTCCCGTTCTACGGCCTTCAGATGATATCTTGACTCGTACAAGGAGGATCCACCAAAAATCATATTGACTATGTGCTGCGGCTCCTGGTACTCCATCTCTGCATCTCCATCTTTGTCCTTCTTGGAGCTTGGTTCTCCCAGTTCTGTTATGGAGGGGAATGGACCTTTACCTGAGTAGTAATCCTCTAGTTTCTTTTGCCAGGCTCAGCAGGTGTGCAGATCATGCCCTGCTGCCTGGTGAAGTGGACACTACTTCTCATTTTTCTTGTAATCATTGGTCGGAGCTTTTGTCTTCTTCCGATCGGAAAAGTTTTTCTTACCCTTGGTAAACTTTTCTGGAATTGCAAGGACTTCTCTGTTGTCGGGCTTGTGATTCTTCTTATTCTTGAGAGACTTCTTGCTTTTCTTCTCTTGCTTCTCCAGGCCTGACTGGGGATTTTTATCTTTTCGATCAATAGCTTCACACCATTCGATCGCTTCACTAGCGGTTGCATACTTGTCTGTCATGTCAAAAAGTTCGACGACCGTTTGTGGAGGATTTATTGTAATATCCTCCGTAAACCAGCGATTCCTCAGCCCTGCTTTAAAAGCCTGGATGATAGAAGACTCTACGATCTCTGGGATAGAGTTTCGAACCTGTCTGAATCTCTTGATATATTGTCGAAGAGTTTCATTGGTTTTCTACTTCATCCGATAAAGATTATCCTCCTTCCTGGGACGGTCGTACGTCCCTTCAAAGTTGGCGATCAGAGTATCGCAGAGCTGCTCCCAAGTGTAGATAGATCCGATCGGTAGGTCGAGGAACCACGACCGAGCAGACCTTTCAAGGACTATGGGCAAGTAATTTGCTATCACGTTGTCATTATCGCAAGCAACTTTGATGGCGGTAGTATAAATTTGAAGAAATTCTAATGGGTTCTGAGTCCCGTTGAACTTCTTTATGTTGGCTAGTCGGAACCTGTCCGACCAACGAGCAGCTTGGAGATCTGCCGAAAACGCTCAGTAGCCCGTAATAGAGTCATGGCGCCTTCTCTGAAAAGGAACCGGATATAGTCAGTTGGGGATTGGTTCCTCAGATTTGCATACCTAGGATCCAGTGTCCCAATTTGATCGTGGACGTTATGATAACGTCTTTGACCACCTTCTTGGTTCAGATGATGCCTGAGATCGCCTAAATTAAGTGGTCGTTCCTCTTCATGAGGATGAAGAGTAGTTACTGCGAAGAGCCGTCTTCCCTCGTGATTTCCTGGTCGGAACCTAGGGGGGGTCATGGTGTCGATCGGTCCTCCGCTCGGCCATGTTTTCCCCTACTGAGAGAGGAGCACTGGGACGAAGTCATCGTGTGACTTTGCGAATTCCTTTGCTCTTGGTACATTTCTGTACGCTGCATGGTTTGTTGGAGGATCTCTGACACCTAACCTGCAAGCTGAGCATAACTTGGAGTTCCTACTAAAGTAGGATCTAGATTATTCAGAATATCCTATACTCGTTGTAGGTTTTGTATTGTTACTGAAGGTCGTGGAAGCTTCCCGCTTATAGTGGGCGTTCGATGAGTTGAGTTTTCCCTCGACCTTCCGGTTGGCCATATCTAACCCCTTACTCGTGGTGGGGTAGGAACAGGTGAATTAACTCATGCACGTCCATCAGCTTGGTTGCCTCCGGTAGTTGGTGCTTGAGCGCCCGTACCATTTCCACCAGCAAGTGGTGGCAAGTTAACCCATGGAGGATCGTGCATGGTATCCAGACTGGTACCTCCAATTGCATTAACTTCGTGGTGCCAACAATGATCTTTCGATGAGCTCCCGACGTAGCTAAGGAAGAGCCTTCTAGAGCTTCGGTAAGGAAACTCCACGATGGGGGCGGTTGGAGATTACCGTCTCTGGTGGGCTTTGTGGTGGACTCAGCCTGATCTGATGGATTGCCAATCGTATGCTGAGTTTCACTATGCCCACTTGGCTTACGATCGGTGATAACTTTATTGATACCCTTACCAGATGTCGGTTGGCCTTCGGAATACATAGGAGCTGTTGGTGAATACTGGTCGCCCATGATAATATCGAGAGTACATGGACTCTCTAATTGCAACGCTGGGCTTCCGTTGCCGCTTTTGTCGGTCGGATTGGCCGGGCTTGTAGAGACGTTTGGACGTTCCGAACTGGTCGGAACGAGCGGTTCCTCTGAGAGCACCATTGTTGGTGGCGGTGAATCCTTATCCATCCGATCGATTTCACTAATCTCGATGAATGGAGAGCCGGTGGAGGAGGAGGATGATGACATCACATTTTCTTCCATGGCGCGGATGCATGCGTTCATGTCGAGGTTGGAGTAATCTGCTAGGTCGAACCAGTTTTCCTCATCCCAAGTCCCTGCCACGTTCGCATGAGCGATGATGGGGCAAAGAAATTGGATGAGTAATGCTTGAGCGAAGTAATCTTCAAGATCTCAACGCCTTCTTCCGCACGGATGACGTCAGCTATCGACGATCGAGTTGCCGATCTTACGAAATAAACAAAGGAAAATGGCAAAGAGTTCTTTGGAGAGAATGAGACTGCTCTTTATTAATATGAACTGGATATTACAGGGGGTGCCTTCGACAAGGCAGTGAACTAATCCTAATTACACTGAGCGTAGTACTTGCTTTGCTATTGAATCAGACTTGAAGCATGAATCTAATGCTGATTATAATGCTTCAATCTGATGGAATGCGATTGAATCTGATTCTCTTTTCTGCTGTTTGCAGTCTCCTTTAAGTAGTCGACGAAGTGGTGGTAGTTACTTCTTGAAGAGACGCCTGTTGGAAGTGTCACGACTGGTCGGAGTGAGGCAACAGTTGGTAAAGTATCAACTGTTCGGTGGTTGAGTGTCTGTGAGACACTCAACCGTATGGTGGTTGTTTTTAGTGTCTTAGGACCATGAAACGTCGCGTGGTGTGGAGCAAATATGACATGTGTTCCATTTATCACACGGTAAGGAATATGCTTGGAGTTAAATTCAAATGCTAGTTCATTACTTCTACGAGCAATCACCATGTTGAGGACTAGGTACAGGACCTCATCCGACCAGGGTACCCATTATGTAACCTCTGGAATCCTTACGACCTTGGAGGTTGTTAGCCTTAAGGGTTACGGTCACGAAGACATATGGTCTTTTATTATGTATTAAATTAATACATAGAGATTTTAATTCTCGTCACCAAGGAACTAGCCCTACCGTCGCCAAGTTTGCCCCCTGTTCTGACCTCTGCTTCCCTCCTCTTCTCTCTCTGTGGCTCGCTCTCTCTGCCTCCGTATGTCTCATGCGCAATGTCTCGTGACGACGCTGCTGGGAAGCTCACTGCAGCAGTGCCTCCGACCGCTGGTCGCTTTTGGCGCGCTGAGGCGGGCATTTGCACCTGTCAGGTTGCTCGTGAGGCCATTGCTCGAGGTGATGGGGGAGCAGAGCAAGGCGGTAGTATGGGCGACACCGCTCGGGCGAAGACGCTGGAGGGGCAAGGCCTAGACTCGAGGTGCCGGGATGTTTGGGAAGCTTGGTCCGAGAGTTTGCAAGTTGCTCGGTGAGCAGGAGTGCAAGCTAAAGGGCACCGCCGATGTCGCCGAAGCTTGGCCTGTAGGTCTTGGCTTTGTGAGTTTGGTTGTTCTTGCTATGTGTTCGATGAATTGACATAACAAATTTCAGGTGATATAAATGTGTGGAAGACCGGTAGATGTTGGTTTTTAACGGACAAGTGGTTTTAGAGTCTGGAGACGAGAATGTTATCCTAGAATGTGGCCTGTGGAAGGGGCTTATTTTGGAGTAAGTGTTGTTTGACACTGCTGTAGCCGTAATTAGTAGACCGTAATAGTCAGTTTTGGATTGCTGGGGATGTTTGGGAAGCTTGGTCCAAGAGTTTGCAAGTTACTCAACAAGGTGGAGGCAGCAAAGGGCACCGCCGTTGTCGCTTAAGCTTGGCTCGGTAGGTACCCGCTCTATGAATTTGGTTGTGCTTGCTATGTGTTCGATGAATTGACATAACGAATTTCAGGTGATATAATATTGTGGAAGACTGGTAGTCATTGGTTTTTAATGGACAAGTGGTTTTTAAGTCTGGAGACGGGAATGTTATACTAGAATGTGGCCTATGGAAAGGGCTTATTTTGGAGTAAGTGCTGTTTGGCACTGCTGTAGCCATAATTAGTTTGACCGTAATAGTCAGTTCTGGATGCGGCCTGGTATATCTCACTAACAACTCTAGGGATGGAAACACTGGTAGGGTTTTGGTGTGCAGGCCAAGTGATTGGTGATTTACCATTGAGAGTATGGCACCAGGGTTTGGATTTTAGAGAATTGCTATTACAGTGTGGTTTTGAACCTTTATAGTGGGCGTGTAGGTGGGAGATTTAGCATTTGATATCCTGACACAGGGCATAGAGGTCTGTGTTTACTTTTACTTGCAGTTTGACCCCATGAACAATGCGAAGCATAATTCAGTTGTGATTATATGGTTTAAATATGAGCTTAGCTAACCTTCCTGTTGTTTCGAAACTTTTTATTCTTTTTGTTCCAAAGAAGGATGATAAAGATATGAGACACACTTAGTACTTTTCGCTTAAATATATTATTTGATCGAAAGAATTATTGAGCCGCATTAAATATTACGGTGAACTCTAATTTAATTTGGTCTTTAATTATCATACTTAGAGACACAGAGCTACTACTATTTTATTTAATTATATGCAACAGATATATGATCTGTACAAGCCTAAAGTGAAGATGCGCTCAAGGTCCTGAAGGAATACATATATCATTTCTTATATTCGGAGTTCACCATGAAGGAGCAATCGAATTCATCTTGTGCAACCAAACAATCAGAGTCGAGGACGACTCCTTTTCAAGAGGGGAAGGATGATGAGGACATCCCGATTGGACCACGAATATGAATCTATTATTTGAGAGAGAGCTATACGCTTGTTCTTCCTAGGGTTTGACACACAGTGCAACCTAGAGGGGAATTGGGCGTTCTCAACCCCGTTGTTCTTGTGATTCCTTGTGTTTTGCAGGAGCAACGACACGTCTGCTTGTGTGGTCAGGTAGACAGGATCACGAGCGTGTGGTTGGGCGAATTCTTTTGTCGCAGGTTGCTGTTTTGACAGTGGTTGGCGCCATCGGTAAGTCAGGTTGCACGGATCCAAAGTTATCATCGATCCTACGTCGTGAAGATCGGGCCTTTCCCCCGCATCAAAGGATTATGAGATATATCGCCTTTTACCTGTTCATAGAGATATGATGTGTGAATTTTTTTTTATTTCATTTGGAATTTCCTTTCTAATATATGCTAATATATTGATTCATGTATTAACTGAGATAGTTGAAGCCTTTTTTTTTTGCCTATTCTATTATTCATTGGCCATGGAGGTTATTGCATTAGTATGGTCCTTACTACAAATTTGGGAGTGTAGTTTGAATATTTAGGAAGGATAACTTTAGCCCTTTTGATTGCCGGGGGCATGGAGTTATGGAGACTACTAGGTTGGACTATACTTGTGAGCTTTAGTTTGTTATTTTTGTTAAGTGATTGATATATTATGACAACATGAATTGAAGGCTCCAACTCATCGTTTTTTGTTCTATTCACTACTAGAAATCCCTGTTTTTCCTACAGTTTAAAACGTTCCCTAGTGGTGGAATTGTAATCCAAAGGAAAGTATCTATCTTTAGGGTGAGGTAAAAAAAAACCTAGGGAACGAAATCATTCCCTACTGTTTATATAAATTACTAGGGAAAAACTATAGAGAGAGAAATGAACTATGCCATGTCAGCGCTATGTTGGCAACTTTCCCTACTCGGATGGGCAAAACCATAAGGAATGTATTTTTCATTTTTAGCTCCAGTTTTTTTTAGTGTCTCGCCTTTTTTTCACTGCGCACGGCACTTTTTTTAAGACGTCGTGCTAGTTTTTACTTGGCTGCGCTCTATTGCCTCGTCCACACGGTGCGCCCTACCAAATTCCCTGAACCAGCGCTCTCTACCGCCCCAAGCCGCTGCCGCCTACGCACCGCCGTCCTCCCCCCGAGCGGTGCCGCCCCCGTCCCCTCCTCCTCCCCGAGCTGCCCTCCCCTCCTCCCCCTCCTCTTCGTCCTCCTTCAAGTCGCCGCCGCCGCCTCGCTCCCCTTCTTCTCCTCCTCCCCTGAGCTGTCGCCATTGGCCCGGCTGCGGCAATCTCCCCCGACGCCAAGATCGCCAACCCCGAGCCGCCCTTCTTCCCCCGACGCAGTCGCCCTCCTCCCCCTCCTCCCCCGAGCCACCCTCCCCTCTTCCTCTTCGTCCTCCTTCAAGTTGCCGACGCTGCCCTGCTCCCCTTCTTCTCCGCTTCCTCGAAGTTGCCGCCCAAATTTCCGACGCAGAAGAAATTGCTCCCGACCCGCCATCGGCCCGAGCCGCCCTCTTCCCCGACGACAACGACATGTTGATGTTTTGATGTAAGTAAGTATGAAGGTGAGCTTTTACGTAAGTAACTTGAGATTCCACATGCCGTGTGATTGTCTTTGCTACATGTTGATGTTTCTCGTGAAGTGAAGATGATTAGATGAAGATGTTCATGTCGTTTCCTGTGAAGCAGGAAGATGATTAGATGAAGATGTCCATGTAGTATATGTTTATAAGATTTGCTGCCCTGCCTGTGTAGTGTGTGTTCCAACAAACTTATGAAATTTGATGTCCTACACATAATATAGAAAATCCTTACTTAATGAGCTTCAAGATTTGTGTATGTACTTTCTTTCCTACCTCTTAAGGAGTTGGCTAATTTATGTATGGACCCCCATATGTCAAGTCCACGCCTGTCATTCATAGTGATTCTCTGTGCAAACTTGACTTATTGTTGAATGTAGATCACTAGATTGCTATTTTTCTTGCTAGTTGTGCTTTACTAGATTATATGTACTTTCATTAACTTGAATATAAAGTATATGTTTTGGATTGTTAGTCAGTTGTAGTTTTGTTGAATTAGAGTTATAAGACTTGTTATTTGAGCCCTCCATTTGATGGTCATTTGGTCACTAAGGCCTTCACCTTTGGTATTGCCAGTAGCATAGGTGGACTTATCCACCTGAGCTCCTTTGGATTAGTTGATGACTAGGACGTCTTTACAGATTAGAAACAGATATGGTTAATTTTGTTATTTCACACCATTTTGGAGGGAGGATAGGAGAGTGCATGAATAACACAACATCTTTGAGTTAGAACTATTGTTGTTTACCAAATAATTGAAAACAATGACACATGCAGAATATGAGTAACGATGTGAATCATGTGACTACTAACTTTTGCTTCGTCCAATACAAACAGGAGCAATTGCACCTAATTGTTCTGACACATGTATTGGTTGCCTTGTGTATTGACTAAAACTTGCTAATGGACTACTTATGTTTATCCCATGCACATAATGGACTACTTATGTTATCCCATGAATAACCATACTTTATGTTTGTCACAGCTAAGGTTCAGATATGAACCTGAGCATGAAAACGCTGCAAGATTGCATAGAAGAACCACAAGACACAAAAAGTTCATCTGCTGACCATAGAAGCTTGGAAGTAAGTATGCTCATCTCCTTCCTTCATGATTGGCATGCAAATTGTTTATTGTGCACTGTTGTACAATTTTCGTGGTTTTGATGAGGTAGTCAGATTGTATAAATAGGGATATGTGTCGATGCTTTGTTAAATAAATGAGTAAGATTGTTTATCCCCACTTATGATAAGAAAATAGCTACGCATGTGCGATAATCATAGGAGAGGACATTGTTATTTTGTGTGGCATACTTCTGTACGATTTCACTACTTTTCCGCCGCCCCTTCTACTGGACTAATTTTGTTAATAATACTTTGCCAAAAGTGAGTGGTTTTGAACAATATTAGTCATACTTGACAGTCTTGTTAATTAATCTAGACATTGACATGCAAAATTTTGGTTTCAGTTTTTTGGTGTGACGTTAGTCATGTCGATAGAAGAGCGTGGTTGGATGTACAGTGGATGGGATGATAATGGCTGTCATTCCCAAGAGTGGGTGCGCAACACAAATGCTTTCTTGGATCGTGCTTTTGAAGGTTTTCCTAATGCTGAAAAATTTGGAGTAGTGTGTCTGTGCTTCATGTGATGTTTCTGTGTGTGTGTGTGTTGGGGGGGGGGTCCATTCTATTTCTAAACTCCTATGCCTTGAAATTTTACTTGCAGGATCCAGTTATTCAAGATCTCCCATCAGGAAGGGGTATGTAACAAGGATTCTCTTAAGGGATTCATCTCAGCGGTTTGCTGGGAAGTATCCTCTTCTCTAGCATAATTGTTAATCATTCTTGACAGACCCATTTTATTCCGAAGATTTGCAAGTATTAAGCCTCTACTGTTTGATACTTCAATGTTTCCAAGTAGATTATTGTTTGTCACACTCTTTGTTCTATTGTTTATACTGCAACCTACCATTGAGTTTAATTTCTTATCTATTTCTACTTTAAGGAGTGAGCCCTTTGGGTTTGTTGTTCTATCCTTATGTTAAAGAAGATAGAAAAAAGGATGATGATTCTCCAAGAGTGATGAGAAAGATGATAATGAAGCACGTGTATGGATATGCGGTCTGCATGAATCCATCTCATCCACATATAGGTCTAGCTCTCTTCATATTCCTCGACCTCTGTTATATACTTACATATGCTCTCAAATTGAAACAAAGTCAACTAGATATGGAAACATTATGCGAAGATAAATCAAACCGGAGGTCAGTTAGAAATGTCTTAATGCATCTATTACATATGGTACACTTATCGCTTATTGAGTTAGAAATGTGTGCAGATGAATTGAAAAGTTGATGCCTAATTGAGGTCATTGTCTTGGCCATCCACCACTTGATTGCATGTTTAGTTGCATATATTATTTGAATTGTTCCTTTTTTTTGTTATTTTGGCCTGCCTTAATCAATATGGTTATGTATGGGAACTTTTACTGTTGGGGAAATATAAAATTTTCAAGTTTATGTGAGATTCACTCCATTGAAATGTAATCATGCATTCATGCCAGAGGAACTGCTAATGTTTTGCTCTATAAACTATGATGCCAAATATTGATGAGTAATCATTCATGATTGGGCAAATATTGACATGGAATCATGTTCTAATTGAACAATAGGATGGCTAGTTAGCCCATCATAAGTGGCCCTGTTAGATGCCTATTTAAACTTCTCTGATTGTCATTCTGTACTTGCTTATGGTTGTTCTTAAGGTGTCTCTGATTTTCTTCCTGCAATAGCCTGCTCATTTTTTTCTATATCTAAATATTGCACTCTATTTAATGGTTCCTTGTATCATAGATGATATTGGACAAGAAGATTGATGAAGTATGCATACTTTCTACCAGAATGGTCTTGAATCGCAATTGAACAAAGAGAAAGAAGATTGCCAATGGTTTTCTATTTCTATTTCTATGACACACGAGCATACTACTATTTATTTTTTGATGTCAGTTGGTGGGTTACTTCAGTATAAACAAAGATTCCCAACTATTTGGTTCTTCATAGTTCATAATACTTCTCTTTCGATATAGGATGACCTCAAAAGTAAAGAAACTCATCAGAGCACATGGGTGTTATGTGAAAGCACAGACGATTTAAAAAGGCATGTTTCTTTTATATGAACCACTCCTGAATTTCTATTTGGTCTGAATCAGCACATAGTTGCACTCCTATTTTTAGTCATATAGCTATTAACACATTCAAGGTCTACAGATCTCAGGCTCGTTTTGAGAGGTTTGCTGATTTGCTTTCTTTAGATACCTTGAAGTCTGGTACAAGGAACAAGGTTCCAATGGGAGTGCTGGTAATGAAGATCCGTATAATGCTTATGAAATGAGCCCAAGTGATCAACGACACAATCATGTTTCAACAGCTGTCTTAACACTGTCAAATGAGTCTGGAATAGCATCGTTTATCCATATCTATCTTAACACCGCCAAACTAGTTATTCTCTTTGGTCATTTGTACTTGGTATGCATGTGTGTTGTGCACTTGTGGTGCAAGCGTGGGCATGTTGTTTTTGACTTTATGGTAGTGTGATGTTTACACTTAGATATGTTGGTGCAAATGTGCCTCAAATAGTACTTGATGGTCTATTGGAAATATATGATATTGTTATGTTTATCTTTCGCATAAACTTTATTTTGAGTGATAATGTGAATTTAGTGTTTTTAATATAAATAAATATTTGAATAATGTATGTATATTAAAAAAACAATAAATTCAGTACCCCTAGTGTTCATGCCAAATAGTAGGGAATGAATTTCGAATTAGCAATAGGAAAATAATGTTTATATAAAAATGTTCCCTAGGGCATATAAGAAATAACGTAGGGAATTTGTTGGATTCTTTCCCTAGGCTGGCAGAAAGGTAACGTAGGGAAATAAACTTTTCATGTCAGATGACAATGTCACGTGGACGAGATTTCCCTACCGTTTAAAATCCTAGGGAACGATTCTTTCCCTAAGTTTTTCCAAAAAAAAACTGTAGGGAACGTTTTCTTTCCCCACATTCTTTCCCCTAGTAGTCGTTCCCTACGAATGCCACTAGGGAAACCAATTCCCTACAGTTTTGGACATGTTCCCTAGTATATTACTCACTAGGAAAAATAGGGATTTCTAGTAGTGATTTTCTAATTTTGTTCGTAAGGCCGCAACGCGGAACTGATTCTTAGTTAAAATTAGGAGCCAGAGAAGACCAGTTTTAGCATGGATGCCCACGTATGCAGAACTTAGGTAATTACAGTTTCTATTATTCCATTCCAAATTTCTTGAACTCCTACCTCTTCAGTTAGTAGTTGTTTCTTGCATAGTGTTGCTGAAGTGGTAGGATGCTTACATTAGGAAAAATAGACATTTCTTCCGTTAAATAGCCACGTTAGTTTGTTTGTTTTGTAGACTCTTTCCCATAGATATGTTTTGTCATTTTTGCTCCTGTGTACAATCTGGCTGAGCATTTTGATGATACGCGACGTATATTTTTTTTATCTCTGTACGATTATCTATTTTTTCCTACAAATTTTCAGTATGAAGCTCTCGCCGCAACCCTCACCACCACCCACCCACCACATAAAACACCAGTATCCGCACCATTTGGTGTGGGTTAACTTCTTGTACATGTAATGCATCCATGGTAAATTAAGCCTGCAGTGCCTATCAAATATGGGCTCGGTCAGTATAGTACTCCCTCCGGTTTCAATTAGCTGATGTTTCCCTTTTATAAGATCTTCTAAACAGCGTCAAGTAAAAGAAACCGAAGGGAGTATATGCGATCGATGGTGGATCGACAGGTGAGGTGCACGGCGGCCGTGTTGGCTCCGGCGAGCCGCAGAATTCCAAGGGCTTAACAGCGACAGGCACAGGCTAGCCAAAACAACTGTACAAATTATCAACAACAACAACGAAAAAACTGTACACATTTCTTGCTATAGGACAGTTTGTGGTGATGAGTTCCGAAGAAGTCGTGGAAAAAGAACATGTAGTGTGAACATCGCCTAAATGTTGCACTGGCTAGCTCTTCCAGTCCAATGTAGGAGAGTCATGCTCTGATGTGCCTGCTCACTTGTGTCCTGTCTCGCCAGGTTTTTTTGGAGAGAAACCAGAGGTATCATGGTCAGTTTTTGCATTTTTAATCTATTTTCTTTAAAAAAATAATTAAGGATAAACTCTCTTTAATTTTATTTTCAATTCTAACCCTTTTAGTCACACCATAATCTGTTGACCGCGGCGTGGTCAAATCTGACATGATAGCCCTCCGAACCAACAACCCAACACACATCTGTTTTTGTGCTAAGTCCTCTCATACCGAGAGGAGTGACGTGATAGCACTTGTTTGCCACGCCGAGATCTGTAACGTAACAACATGTTTTTACCACGCCACGTGTTGTGGCATGGTTAAATAGATCAAAATTAAAAATAAAGTTAGACAGATGTTATCTTTAAAATATTTTTAAAAAATAGATTAAATAAAAAAAAAAGTTCTGTCGGTCGATGTGATTGGCAGTTTGGCACGTATATATTGGCGAGAAAATAGGTAAGGGCGCATACGACTCATGCATGGAAAAAAGAGGAATTATTAAGCAGCTAGCTGATTGATATTAACGGATTTGGAGCGGCCGTGAGGAAATTGAAGGCTATTTTGTCAATGTACGTATACCGTAGAACAAGCCATCGTTGTATTATTAAATTTCAGAGGAAAAAAAACCATCTTATTCATATCAATGCTCCTAGTTTCGTCGAAACCAGGACTTCACGTCAGTATGCTCTTATCCATTGAACAAGCGATCGTCGTATTATTAATGCCCGTCGCTGTCAAATGGATCACATTTCCAGCATATGCATCTAGAACCATTCGACAATTCCAACCAATCTACAATGGCAAGAAACGTCTAAAAATAAATATATATACTCTTTTCGATCACAAAAGAGTGACTTTTTGGATATCAACATGGTCATCGAAACACAAATTTGACCACTAATTTCTATTATAATATATTTATAAAACATAATAAAATTATATTATTACGAAAGTGATTTTGTAGAAAACCCCATTCTCATGTGTCCAATCTCAAATATTCATGGAGATATATGACCGGAGGGAGTGATAGCTAGCTAGTGGCATATTATAATTTTATTATGACAAAATTAATGATAATCAAAGCATATTTCTAGCAGCATTTAAATGACAAAATCAACATATAAACATGCAAATTCTCCATGTCATTTAAATAAGATAATATACTCAAAACATAGAACATGTGGGCAATTAAAATCAACATAATGTTCAGAATTAATATTTTGTTCATTGCTCTCAAATGTCGTGTTACTCAAGATAGAATCTTGGCCTTCACAACACTTATGTCAAAATTTTGATTACAAATTGAATATGACAATTATAAATTAGACATTGAGCTCAAAAACAAAACTTGCTATTCTTATCAGACAAGTTCAAGCAAATCATCAAGTCTAACTTTGCTAGACAACAAGTAAAGATTCATTTTCATCAGAATACCATTAATAGATATGAATAATAGTGATCGAAAAGGGATCACAGAGAACATATTATAGTGAACAGGAAGTATCATAGGATGAATCAACTACTCAGAACAAGAAAACAGCAAGTAATCTGACAGCTCAAGATAAATCTATACTCAGTGTCACATTCAATTTCAGTTTTAAAATCAATTCATCATCGAGCATTTAAACCGAGCCCACTGACATTACTTGCAAAGTCTCCTAGTACTAGACTAAATCATATAATGTAATTGACCAGCACAACACACAATGCTCAGTAATGCAAAATTGTAATCAATGATACTCATGATGCGAATGACACTCAAAGCCACCGAGAAGAACCGGGCAAGGCACGCTAAATGGCGCTGTCTCAGAAAACCAATTGCCTCTCTATGCCACGAATACCAGACAAGGTTGACGGAGATACAATGCTAATCTTCGCAATCCGGGGCACACCGAAAGACGAAGCCGAGGTACAGGGGATGCTGCACAAGAACAACAGAAATACACAGGCCAAAATGCACCCGAGAGCACCAGTCACCAAGAACCGAAAGAACCAAAGCCTTCTTCTTCCTCAAAATCAAGCCAGAGAGCACACCAGAATCAACCTCAATCGGTGCACAAACCAGATCCACATAGAACACCCAACAAAAGAAAAGGGGGGCATGAGGGATCCGACGGGATGCACTAGGAGGAGGGTTCTGGCCTCACCACTAATGGCACCGACATAAGCACGGCGGCGCTGAAGCTCCAAGGGACCAAATCCGAACACAAATCAGAATCGAAGAAGAAGAACTAAATCGGGAGACTTACTTATTTTTCAGGGGTCAAGAAAAAGAAGAAGGAGCTATCTCTTTTGAAGAGGAGGAAGACGAGGGTGCCGCCGGCATTTAACAGCCGGTACAAGAAGGTGTCTGCCACTCGCGCCTCTAGAGCAGCCACCAGAGTCTCCTCTTCCGTGCAAGCACCAGAGAAAGAGAGGAAAAAACCCTCATCGTGCACGAGTGGATGAGGCTAGAGCGAAGCCTCCAGCCTTATCTCCTCCTTCACACTGACAGGTGGGCCCAGTCACCTCTTTTTCATTTTTTGCTTTTCTCTAATCGAGAAATTACCAAAATGGCCCTAAAAAACAACAACCCTCACCAATTTATCAATTTGATAAAAGATGCTCAAATTCTTGTTTAATATACAGTTGTTCGACGATGGGTACCTTGCGGGTTTGAACCCAAAGTCTAGCAACAGGGACTACAACTCTGCATAGATAGAGTAGGATTTCGCCTTGGTCCAATGCCTTGGTGTGAGAATTTTTGTCCAAGTTGCATTCTGTACTCGGCGGTTTGCCCTTTTCCCTCTCGGGTTGGAACGTTACGATCATGTCCCCACATCTAGCTCCTGAGTACTTAAGAAAGTATAACCATTTCTTCCTTTGATCATGACCTCACGATCATACTTAAGCAGGTGAATTCTTCAGGGAATCCTGTAGGACGATTCCTGATGCCATATAGGTCTCAAATTCATTAAGGCTATTGTTCAACCTTCCATACAGAAAGATCACTGCAACTTATGAGACCCTTTAGATGTGCTCTATAATCCCACACAGTTTGTTGTCCTAGAGCCTAGTTCACAAGATCTTAGATCTACTAGGATAGGTTACTACCAATGTGAACCTTTACACGGGTATGAGCCCCATTCCCTTTGATGTTGCAAAGATGGCCTTCCGCGCAAATCCTTTGGTGAAAGGATCTGCTAAGTTCCTTTCAGACTAGATGTATTTCACAGAAATTACACCCGTCTCTCTGGCATGCCTTACTGACTTAAGTCGCCTCTTTATATATTTTGAGGACTTCATATTGTCCTTCCTACTCTTAGTATTAACTAGAACGGTTTGGTTATCACAGTAGGTTAATACAGTTGGAATTAGCTTTTCCAGCATAGGTAGGTCAGAAAGGAGTTCTCTAATCCATTCTGCCTCTACAGCGGCTGAGTCTAGAGCTACCAACTCAGCCTCCATGGTGGACCGTGTAAGGATAGTCTGTTTAAAAAACTTCCACGAAATAGCCCCACCTGCTAGAGTGAAAACATAGCTACTCATAGTCTTCATGTCACCTGAGTCACTGATCCAGTTAGAATCACTGAATCCTTCCAAGACTGCCGGATAGCCAGAATAATGTATTCCGAAGTTTGTGGGCCCTTTCAGGTACCTAAGTACCCTCTCTATTGCTATCCAATGATCAATCTGCTTACATCATATGAGATGTCAGGTCTCGTTGCACTAGTTAGATACATTAAGGATCCAATTATTTGAGAATATTTAAGTTGGTCTTTTCCATGTCTAGTGTTTTTATCCAGCTTAACATTTGGATTATAGGGTGTCGCCGCTGATTTACAGTCCATGAATCCAAATCTGGTTAGGACCTTGTCCACATAATGGGATTGTGAAATAATAATATCATTATCACCCTTTATAAGCTTGATGTTTAAGATAACATCAGCTTCACCTAGGTCTTTCATATCAAAATTATGGTAGAGGAAAGACTTTGTTTTATTGATTGCATCCATGTTAGTCCCAAAAAGCAATATGCCATTCACGTAAAGACACAGAATGACATCTTCGCCCCCCACTAAATCGATAGTAGACACATTTATCGGTTTCATTTACAAAGCCGATCGAGATCATAGTACTATCAAATTTCTCATGCCATTACTTGGGTGCTTGCTTTAGACCATACAAGAATTAAATCAATCGACATACTTTCTTCTCTTGCCCTTCAACCACAGAACCATCGGGTTGTTGCATATAAATCTCCTCATCCAACTCTCCATTTTAGAAAGCGGTCTTTACATCCATTTGATGTACTTGGAGTTTGTGCGGTTGCTAGTGCTAAAAGCACTCAAATTGTGGGTAAATGAGCTACGTGAGAGTATGTATCAAAATAGTCTTCACCTTCCTTTTACGTGAAACCCATAGCCACTAAACGGGCCTTGTACTTTTCTATAGTACCATCAGATCTATGCTTTCTTTTAAGGATCCATTTGTAGCCCACTAGCTTGTATCCAGATGGGAGGTCCGTAACCTCCCATGTTCCTTTAGCTATGATGGAATCCATCTCGCTACGGACTACCTCCTTCTAATAATCCATACACTACTACAGGAAGCCTCATCATAGACGGTTCGGAACCATCATCACGGACGGTTTCCGAACTGCTCAGATTTATATCACGACGGTTCAAAAAACCGCTCAGGACTCTTCCTGAGCGGTTTTTGTTAAAACCGTCAGGAAGTAATGTATCCTGACGGTTTTTAATGGAAACCGCCTGCGTGATCTGCACTTCACTGCACGGTTTTAACAAAAAACCGTCTGTGTTAGTTCATTACCCTAACCACTTTTTTCTTATTTTTGGCTAGCCTTAGGAATTGCTAGCCATGCCCTCTGAAAACAAGCATGCAGAAAACAGATACATCATAGATAATCATTTTTTGACAACTCAAAGTGATCATTAATCAAAATAAATTACAAATGAATTTATTCAAGTATTCTCGCTATAGTTACAGTTGGATTACAATTGAATTATTTGTTTGCACGTGGTTGAGAGGTACCGATGGGGTGAAACTCTGCGTCGACGATGGAGTGAAATTCTCCATTGGGGTTAATGATATCTATCTTGATGAAGTCGCAGAGCTTCTCGAACGTCCACGATCTCGCTCGCAACGAGTACATTTGATTCTATCGTCAAGCCCTGTCACTAGCAAGAGTAAAGTGGTAAGCATATATATTTAAATTTATAATTCAGAAATAATTATTTCGAGATTGACAAACCTGGGGATCCTTCATCTTATCATTAATGATTTGCCGCATATGATGGAAAAACGTAGAATGCACATAGCTCATCAGTTTTTTGCTGGCGGCACTGCAAAAATAGAATTACATATATAGGTATAGTCAGTTCGAGACACATTATTACGAAGTATGATATAGCATTATTGTGTTGTAGCGCGTACCGAAAATCGCATCCTGTGTGTCAGTGTGTCCTTCGATCCCCCCTTGTATAGTCCTCCGTCGCGAACATAGGCTTTGAACGACCTACATGATTCCAAAAAATTATCCTCGGCCATTTCAAACAAAGGAAGACTACAATAGAGTTATGTATGGAGGAAATGAGCATACCTGTTGAGTATTCCTGTCAGAATGCTGAAGTCGTGCTCGTTGCTGATTAGGGAATCAAGGTATATTACATTGTTCCTCTTTGGTATAATGACTAAAAGGATCCAGTGGTTCCTACTCATGTATGTCGCTATAGTCATTAAACCTAAGTTCGTGCTGCGTATAAAGTACAAATGAAATTTATATAGCAAGTAGTGAAGCACTTACCCCTGGTTGTAGGGCACCACTATGTAGTCCTTGTTGTCATGACGAAGTAATCCCGCCGTTATGTAGTTCTCGGCGAAGGATGTGTCTGCTTCGATGGTTTTCATAGAGACCACGTGTGGGTCGAGGAAACCCATCGGTTCAGAACATTCCTGGGCTTTTTTCATCATGTATCTATACATAAACAATGAGTTGTGATATTTATCGGTATTACGTGAATGCAGAACTTGATTGTACACACACTTATAGTGTCCAACATCGTAGAAGCGAGGCATCGAGGGCAACGAGGTTGAATAGGTCGTACAAGTCGTTGAAGCCCACGACGAAGTAGCCCGACCCGTTGAAGAAATGCTCATTCTTGTACCTGACAGTGATTCCAGTATCACACCCCTTCTCTTTGGTCTTCCGCATGTACCAGGCATGCAAAGCCTGACAAGCTAGTCCACTGCGGAGTAATTCTGCGTTGGAGCACAACGGTTTTCCGATGGAGTACTTCTCGAAGTTGGCAGGCACCTTAATGTTCATCGATTTCGATTTGGCCTTAACGATTGGCAGCGTCTTCCCGCGAGACGACTCGAGAACCGATATGGCGGCACGCTTTTCTTGTTCCTTCGGCGTCTTCTTTACGGGAATCCATACGGCGACACACTTTTCTTGTTCCTTCGGCGTCTTCTCTACGGGAACCGATACGGTGGTACGCTTTTTTTGTTCCTTCGGTGTCTTCTCTACGGGAACCGATGAGGTGGCCTTCTGGGGCGAAGGATGATGAGGTGGAGTCATCGAGGGTCCTGTTGGAGAGGAATGGTCGTGTCGAGATCGCGGCACTGCTGGGTCTAGGGCGATGTCCTTCTTGGGCCACTGGATAAAAGTGTGCATGGCATCCCCTAGTGTTCTGATGTCTTCGTTAGGGCGAATCTCCAGCGGGACGGCCATGAAATTATCATGTACCATGTCCACCTAGACCCTGGCGTAACCCTGCGCTAGCTGGGCACCGTGCTGCACTGTATCTTCCTGGCATGGATACGCCAGCTCCCGCCCAGCCTCAATAGAAATAGACCCAACCATCCTCACTTAGAGCTTATAGGGCGTCGGCTCCTACAAAACGATACACAATTAGCTAAGGCATCCTATAGGTCTATCTTTGGAGTATTCCAGAGATGTACATTACCTTGATGTCGTCAATAGGTAATTGGACGTCATCATGTTCAGAATTATGCGTGGACGCGATGTTACTGGCTCCCAAAATAACCGGGGCGGCTTGCGACTGGTTCAGGAGTTGATTCAGTTGATCCTGCAATTGTGTTATCTGTCCTTCAAATTTTGTAGTAAGCATCTGTACCAACCGGTCCTCGTGCTCGGTCTTGGATCTCTTCCTACTCCTATATGTGTCGTAGTCGCCTCGGAATCCATAACTCCAAGGTACGGTAACCCCAAGGCCTCGCGTGTGACCCGGGTGCTCCTTATTTCCCAGTGCCGTAGATAGCATATCCTTCTCCTTATCTGCTTGGAAGGAGTCTTGGGAAGTTTGGGCAGTCAATTCATGCTGCAAGAGGTCATCATGTTATTATAGACACTATGAAGTTATGGACTTATTAACAACTAGGTAGTTCGACATATTTACCACACGTTGGGACACTTCCTAGTCTGCTGGGTTTGTGAAAGAGATGCTGCCCGAAGACGAGACTTTTGCTCTCGCTTTTAACCAGCTTAGGGAACGCGGGTCTGTGATCCCAGGAAATGGCCCGGTTGCGTTCTCCTCCTCCGCCGCCCATTGCATGGATTTAGCCGTGTACCCAGCAGTGCTGAGTCTGTGGGGGTGAGTGTTTCGTGTCTGGAGAGCTTTGTGCGCCGCACTTTGCTCCTTAAATTCGACCGTCGTCTTCATAGCCACAAAGGTGTCCCAAGTTTCCCGCGTCAAGAATCCATACTTCGCGAAGGGTGTCTCACCCTTGTTCACGTACTTCGTGACAAGAACGCTCTTGAAGGTCCTCCACGCGTTATCCATTGAGAGCAATGCCTGTCGTTCCACGTGTGTCATGTTTGCTTCTGGGATAGTGAACTTGCTTGAAAGTTCTGTCCACAGCGCGCATTTCTGTTCTTTTGTCAGAGACTTCCAGCTTGGTGTGGTGATGGGGACCCGTTCCCTTGCAAGTATCCCACAGATGGTCTGGAATCTCGCCGCTGATCTCTGGGGACTCAGAGGGATCCCAACGTCACTGACCTCCGTGATGATCAGTCGGCCCGCAGGCAATTTTGATTTTCCTCTGCCATCTCGCTTACGTATCGTTATCGTCGACGGAAATCCAGACGCATTAGGCGGTGTCGATGGCGGCGGCGAAGACAGCGCCTCTGCCATCTCAACCAGTCTATACTCTTCACTAATTGACTTTGACAAAACAATATAAGCATTTAAATGACCAAATCAACATAGGATTGTTGCAAGTATTTAAATGACCAAATCAACATATACATATGAAGTATCTCCATGTCATACAAAAAGCTCGAGTATTGATGTTAAAGAGTGCTCTCAAGATCTTTGGATGCAAAGGATTTAACCTTTGCAATCTCAGTACATCAGTCAATATATCTTCACTAATCAAATTTAACAATTATCAAATAGATCTTGAGCTGAACCTAAAACTTTCCTGTTGAATGTCAAATGAACATAATTAATTGCAGCAATCGCTATTAGCCATAAAGCATAATAACAGCATGAAGTAAATGACCATAATAACATGTGCCCATGAAATTCTTTCAAGTCATTTAAACACAATATTATGCTTAGCATTAATAGCAACAAAACACCAATTAGCAGCATAAGACACTGAAGATTGATGTTATTATGTGCTCTCAGAAGGAGAGTATCTAAAGAACAAGTCTTTGGCATCTCAATCCTATTGTCTATACTCTTCATTAAATGAATATGATAATATAAATTCAAACTATGAGCTCTAAACAATACTTTGCTTAACTGTTAAATGATCTCAATCATAATCTAAAACAGATTAAACTTCCGATCAAACAGACTACTAGAAGAATCACAAATCGGTCGTTAGATTACCAACAAAAACTGAATACTCTCAATAGAACTGAACATGAAGTCACATGTTCAGTGATAAAGCCGATTGGCTGACATAAGAGTATCCACTTCAAATGCTAGAGATCAAAATTGACAGTAGCAAGTAACACAATATAGCTCAAGAATGAACTAACTATCACATTCAATCTCAGTATAAGACAAAGTTCATCACAGAGCATGTCAACAAAGCCCACTGATCAATTTGCAATATCTTTAGTACTAGATTCAGAAATCAGAACTAACACAGATCAAGGTACCAACTAGCACTGCAAATTGATTTCAGATTTGACATTCATCACAGAGCTGATCAACCGAGCCCACATAACCACTTTGCTATCTCTCAGTGCACAATCTAATATAGAATTTGAAGTCAATCCAGCACATAAGTATATAGTCCAAGTGATGCACAAACGTAATATAGGAATACTCACAGAGAGGATGCCACGCAAGAACTCACGGTGCAAGGAGGAGGCCGGTCTAGGGGAGGAGGCCGACGCGGGAAGGAGGGAGGCATGGGGGAGGAGGCCAGTGCAGGGGAGGAGGCCAACACGGGGAGGAGGACAGCGTGGGGAGGAGGCCGGTGCAGGGGAGGAGGACGGCGCGGGGAGGAGGCCGGTGCAAAGGGAGGACACCGACACGGGGAGGAGGTCACGCGTCGAGGCGGCGCAGCGTCACCGATGTCGAGGGCGGCGGCGTCGAGGTCGGAGGCGGCGGTGTCGGTGAACAGGCGAGCCCTAGAGGAGGCGAAACGAGCGCGCAAGAGCTTAACGGCTAAGTGCACTGGGGAGAAGAACAGGGGCTTTTATAAAGGCATATCACAGACGGTTCTGTTACGTAACCGTCTGTGATTACTTATCACAGACGGATCCAGTTATAAACCGTCTGTGATAGTCTAGCATATCACACACGGTTCGTAATAAGAACCGTGTGTGACTTATCATAGACGGTTTCAGTTATAAACTGTCTGTGATAGTCTAGCATATCACACATGGTTCGTAATAAGAACCGTGTGCGACTTATCACAGACGGTTCCAGTTATAAACCGTCTGTGATAGTCTAGCATATCACACACGGTTCGTAATAAGAACCGTCTATGACTTATCACAGACGATTCCAGTCATAAACCGTCTGTGATAGGTACGTATCACAGACGGTTTCTTTGGAACCGTTTGTGATAATAATAACACAGACGGTTCCAAATGAACCGTCTATGATGAGGCGTCTTCTATACCCTGTTTTGTAGTAGTGATATCCATGGATGCGTATGCCTCTGAAAGGGTTCGTGGTTCATCATCCATGACATAGGTGACATAGTCATCGCCAAGAGACTTTTCAGTCATCTGCCTCTTACTCCTCCTCAACTCCAATTCTGGAGTGGTGTTATCCACGCTAGCAAGAATAGTGTTCATCTGAACCATTAGGGTCAATGACTTCATTTGGTCTCATAGGGAAGACATGTTCAAAGAACATCGCATCACGAGATTCCATCATTACATTTGTAGTGATGTCACTCACCTTGGATTTGACCACTAAAAATCTATAAGTCATGCTATTTTTAGCATACCCTAGAAAAACACAATCAACAGTCTTACGACCAAAATTTCTTTTCTTTGATAACAGTACATGCACTTTTGCAAGGCATCCCCAACTTCGAAGAAATGAAAAGTTATGTTTTCTCCCCTTCCATCCTTCATAAGGTGTTTCCTCTTAATTACAAGGCGGAACCCTATTGAGGACATAATTAACTGTGAGAATTGCTTTAACCCACTAATAGTCCGACATACCTAAACTTTATAGCATGGCATTAACCAAATCACAAATAGTTTGGTTCTTCCTTTCAGCTATTCCATTTGATTGGGGTGAGTATGTGGAGTAATTTTATGAATTATTCCACTTTCTTCACAGAATTGAGATAATTCATTTGAGACGTATTCACTGTCTCGTTCCGATCTTAACCATTTGATTTTCTTTTCTAGTTGATTTTAAACTTCAGCTTTAAAGATTTTAAAATGTTCTAGTGCTTCATCTTTCGACTTAAGTAAGTATATGTAGCAATACTTAGCCGCATCATCTATGAGAGTTAAAAAGTATCGTTTGCCACCTTTAGTTAACATTCCATTCATCTCATAAAGATCAGAATTGATTAGCTCAAGTGGAGAGGTGCTTTGTCCTTCAATGCTATGAAAAGGTTTTCGGTGTTGCTTTGCTTGCACGCACACTTCATACTTTGAACCATTCTCATAATTATAGCTTGGAATTAAACTCATTTTGCTTAACCGCACAATAGCTTCAAAGTTAACATGACATAAACGAGAATGGCAAACATCATTAATTTTATTGTAATGAGAAACATGAAAAATGTTTACATTATTGAGATCAAGAATGGGTATGTGGAATATGCCTCCGCTATCATAGCCTTTCCCTATAAAATTACCAAATTTGGTCAACACGACCATATTAGATTGAAATACAAGCTTTATTCCTTGCCTACACAACATAGACCCACTTATGATATTGCGAGTCATTGTAGGCATGTACAGTACGTCTTTTAGAATGCGTGTTTTGCCTGAAGTGAGCTTCAAGCAAACCTGTCCAATCCCACTTACGGTAGTAGCGGCTCCGTTCCTCATCAGGACGGATCCACCACCTTCACCCTGAAATGAAGAGAAATACGATTGAGCAACATATATATGTCTAGTAGCACATGTATCAATCTACCAATCAATAGATGGACTTGCCATAAAGGCCTAAGGTATATACCCTTCAGAACTGGAACTTGCCAGTGCGACATTCATTTCGGCCTTACGGCCTTTATGCTGACTAGGAGAATGACCCTTGCCTTTACGATTGCGGCAATGATTAGTTTTGTGACCAATCACTCCGCACACAAAATAGACAATGTCCTCCTTCTTCATTTTCTTTCCTTGGAGCTTGTTCTGGGGCTGATTCTTGACCTTCTGTTTCCCAAAGCTTCCAGCACTCTTGACCTTCACCTGATGAGCCTGGACTTGAACCTTTCTTGTACCGTCACTGGCTCTTGCACGCTCTTCGACATTAATAGTAGCTGACAACTCATTAAGAGTCAAGCGCTCCTTTATATGTCTAAGAGCGGTCACAAAGTCACACCACGAGGGCGGTAACTTAGCCAAGATGACATTTACTTGAAAATTCTCTGGTAGGATTCAGTCGTACTGATTTAAATCACGTACATAGAGTTGTAGCTCATAGAGTTGCTCCATCACCGACCACCCCTCTACCATCTTAAAGTTCAAGTAGGTAGTAGTAATAAAAGACTCATTCCCATTATCCCATTCGAAATATTTCTCATCAAGTTCGTCCCAGAGTTGTTTAGCATTATTGAAGTTAACATATACGTCGAACAGCCGGTTGGATAAGATGGCTAACAAACGAGCTAATACCGAATTATTCACATCCTCCCACCGCGTCATTTCAGTAGTTTCCAATGGAAACATTGGAGGATTTAAAATGACCCAAAAAGTCTAAGGTCAGTCAGGCATAACTTGGTTTTAGCCTGCCAACATTTAAAGTTGGCACCGTCAAATACTTCTGGCTTAACGACATCAGACGAGGAAGCCATTTATTGAAATATTGGTTTTCTGAATTGTTGTAAATATAGCGGTTTTAGCAAATATTCAGAATTACTTCCAACATAATTAAGGATAATTAAAGCATATTTCTAGCAGCATTTAAATGACAAAATTAACATATAAACATGTAAATCCTCCATGTCATTTAAACAGGATAATATACTCAAAACATAGAACATGTGGAAATTAAAATCAGCATAATGCTCAGATTTAATATTTTGTTCATTGTTCTCAGATGTCGTGTTACTCAAGATACTATCTTGGTCTTCACAACACTTATGTTAAAATTTTGATCACAAATTGAATATGACAGTTATAGATTAGACCTTGAGCTCAAAAACAAAAAAACTTGCTATTCTTATCAGATAAGTTCAAACAAATCATCAAGTCTAACTTTGCTGGACAAAAAGTAAAGATTCATTTTCATCAAAATACCATTAACAGATATGAATAACAGTGACCGAAAAGGGATCACAAAGAACATATTATAGTGAACAGCAAGTATCACATGATGAATCAACTACTCAGAACAAGAAAACAACAAGTAATCTCACAGCTCAAGATCAATCTATACTCAGTGTCACATTCAATTTTAGTTTTAACATCAATTCATCATCGAGCATTTAAACCGAGCTCACTGACATTACTTGCAAAGTCTCCCAGTACTATACTAAATCACAGAATGTAATTGACTAGCACCGCACACAATGCTCAGTAATGCAAAATTGTAATCAATGATACTCATGATGTGGATCGCACTCAAAGCCACCGAGAAGAACCGGGCAACGCACGCCAAATGGTGCTGTCTTAGAAAACCAATTGTCTCGCTGTGTCACAAATACCAGACAAGGTTGACGAAGATACAATGCCAATTTTCATAATTCGGGACACACTGAAAGACAAAGCCGAGGTACAGGGGATGCTGCACAAGAACAACCGAAGTGCACCAGCCAAAATGCACCCGAGAGCACTAGTCACCAAGAACCGAAAGAACCAAAGCCTTCTTCTTCCTCAAAATCAAGCCAGAGAGCACGCCAGAATCAACCTCAACTGGCGCACAAACCAGATCCTCACAGAAAACCAAACAGAAGAAAAAGGGCGCAGGAGGGATCTAACGGGATGTGCAAGGAGGAGGGTTCCGGCCTCACCACCGACAGCACCGAGATAAGCACGGCGGCGCCGAAGCTCCAAGGGACCAAATCCGAACACAAATCAGAATCGAAGAAGAAGAGAACCAATTCGGGATAATCACTTATTTTTTCCGGGGTCAAGAAAAAGGTGAAGGATCTATCTCTTTCGAAGAGGAGGAAGACGAGCGGTGCCGCCAGGCTGCTACGAACTGCTAGCGCGCAAGGTGTCGGTCCGCTCACGCCTGCAGAGCCACCGCTGCTGCCAAAGTCTCCTACTCTTCTGCGCAAGCACCAGAGAAAGAGGGGGGAAATCCTCATCGTGCGCGAGTGGATGAGGTTGGGGGCTTCCTCAAGCCTTACCTCCTCCTTCATACCGACAGGTGGACCCAACCACCTCATTTTCTTTTTCTTTTTCTTTTTCTGCTTTTCTCTAATTGAGAAATTACCAAAATGGCCTTAAAAAACAACACTCATGTCGAATATGTTATGTACGTACGTACTTATTGCAAGCTATGTATACTTCATAATTAATTAATAACTGTCGTTCGGTCAGACCTGTTGCGACTTGCAAGTGGTTTGTGGACTGAGTTCAGCCATGCGAGAATAGCATGGCACGCAAAATCTCAGCGAACATTGGCGACTCGAGGGCATCTGTGTAATTTCTCCCAATCTTGACTTTTCTTTCCCCGGCCATCTATATATACGCATGCCCCCTCCTAAGCCCTAACTCGTCCACACATCAATATATCCTAGCTAGCTCAGAACACCCAATATTCGAAGTAGCTAGTAGGGAAATCAACCACAACGATCGACAATGGCGTCTCCGGCTGCCTCTTCGGTGCTCCTTGTGCTCCTCGTCGCCTTCACGGCCGGCGCCAACGCGTCCATCTTCTCCGTCGTCAACCAGTGCTCCTACACGGTGTGGCCTGCCGCCATCCCAGTCGGCGGCGGCACGCAGTTGAACCCTGGCCAGACGTGGACCCTCAACATCCCGGCCGGCACCAGAGCCGCCAGGATATGGGGCCGCACCGGCTGCTCCTTCAACGGCGGCCGCGGGAGCTGCCGGACCGGCGACTGCGCGGGCGCGTTCTCCTGCAGACTCTCCGGCAGCCGCCGCGACGCTGGCGGAGTTCACGCCGCGGCGCCACAGACTACTACGACATCTCGGTGATCGACGGGTTCAACGTGCCGATGGCCTTTCTGTGCGGCAACTCGGGTCCCCGCTGCTACGCCGACAAGTGCAAGGAGGCGTACCTGTTCCCCTCCGACAACAGCAAGATCCACACCTGCCCTGGGAACAGCAACTACCGGGTCATCTTCTGCCCGTGATTCGCACGCGCATGCATATGAATTAAGTAAACTCCTTAAAAGAAACACTATGAAGTATATGTGTGTGTGTATATATATATATATATATATATATATATATATATACACGTCAAGTGATATATACATATATGCAGCATGCATGCATGTGTAATAGTACTAGCATATGATCATGCATGTAATTCGAGTGGGAGTAGTGCGTGCGTATTATATATATACGCACGTAGACAGTATCAATACACCTCGGGATGTACGTACGTGCCAGTTAAATAAAGGTGACGATCAATAAATAAGACGACATTAATATATAGATGAAGAACTATCTGTCGGTCCATTGAAAATTTTGGAGCAACCGATCGATTGATACGATCGGTAGGGAATTTCGATCGCAACACGCTCATCGCATGTGCATGGACGCGCGCGCGCGAGCTCATCGCATGTGCAAGCAGTGACCATCGTGTTCACGACCAGGCCTTGGACCAGAGCTAAGCTGTATGCATGCGCGCCGGCGACCACTTACGGCAGGTTTCAACGAACGATGCGCTTGCTCACTTGTCTTGTCCCGCTCGAGAACGGCACACGTACGTGTGGGAGAAGAAAATTGGGTCGGCACGAGATGAAAATAAATTCTATGGCACTGTGCTACATGGTATCAGATCTAGATTCACAATACGTAGTAAGTGTTAAGTGTTATATATCTGAGAATTTGGTTGAATACTTTAAGTGTATCAAGACATGGTGTCAGGTAGCACTAATGTCAAAGATTTTTCCCGTACAAGACATAGAAAACAAATAGGCGTAGCTGGTCCGGCGACTAGCTAGAAGGTCTCTGCAGGACAGAATGGATGGCTTGCGCGACGCTTGGCCAACCGTATTCTACACTAGAGTACAAATCCCTTGCATACATGGTTACGTCTGTCTCGAATTCTCGGAATATTTCCTTGTATGAAGGAAGAGAGTGACTTTTGAGATTCGCAAGGTCAAACTTTCTAAACTCTGTCTCTATCGGACTATTTAGATACACTGCACAGATCTTGAAGCACGCATCCAAAGGTAACACTACTACAATATATGCTATATTGGACGTCTCATCACAAACGAATCCCGTTGTTGTAATTATAATAGACGGTTTTGGAAGCGTGACCATCTATGTTACTAACGATGGCTAGAACTGTCTGTGATATATAACTATCACAGACGGTTCTTGTTAAGAACCGCCTGTGATAATTAACAGAAGGTTCTTAACAAGAACAGTCTGCGATGATTGCAGACGTCACAGACAGTTTTTAATTAGAACCGTTTGTGATAATTCACAGACGCTCCTTAACAAGAACCGTCTGTAATAATTTTGTATCACAGACGGTTTGTGATTGGAAGTGTTTGTGATATGTTCAATGCCGCTTCGGCTCCCACACGACGCGTCTCTTCATCTCACGTGCCGACGCTACTCCTTGTTTTATAAGAATGATCATCCGCCACCGTACTCCTCACACATCGCTCTACTCTTAAGCACAAACAAAATGGCTCCTCACTCTTCTCCCCTGACACCGGCATTGATGGCCTACCTGACCATCCTGTACGAGCACCTCACCGATCGTGCGCTGGCGGAAGCTGCGGAAGGACACTGTGCTAACAGTGTCCTCCCTCCTCCGGCGGAGGTTATGCCGGCGCACATGACGACGCCATTCCGCCGTCTTGACCACCTTCTCCGCTGTGTCTTCTGGGTGGTTTGCATCTTCCGGCGAGCTAACATCGCCATCGACGTAGTCCTCCACAACGACGCTGAACGTCTCCAGGAGGATTACCGTTGCTTGGAATGCGACATCGAGGCGGCAGGCGATCGAGTAGACAAAGCCGAGACCCCTCAAGTAAGAGAAGAAAGCCTACGAGCAAATTTCTACTTGGTTCTTGAGGCGGAGCGTCTTTGAACGACTATCGAACGATCGTGTCAACAGTTGGAAGTGTTCCAGATTACCTACGTTGATCCTGAACCCTCCAATGCCGACGAAGTCGCCTACGAAGTTTTGATAACGGAGATAGCAGGCTACTTGGGTCACTAGAAAAAACTTGATCTTTTATTATTTCAACTTTTTAAAAAAATCTTTTGTAAGAAGCGACTGGCCACGCTGTTTGGCCATATGTAAATACAAAAAATGATATAAAAAAAATCTAGTTTGAAGTTAAGTTATTGTCTATGTTGAACATCTTTACTGAATAACATGTTTATCTTACTGTCTTTTATGTCTATGGTGAAAAACAAGTCATACATATTTACTACTGATGCTAGCCGAAAAACAGAACAAGTCATACAAGCAATAGAAGGAACTATCACAGACAGTTTAGTAGAAAAAAACCATCTGTGATACATATCACAGACGGTTATAAAATACAACAGTTTGTGATATATAATTATCACAGACGGTTTTTAAATATAACCGTCTGTAATATATATCACAGACGGTTTGTGGTTGGAACCGTCTATGATATGTTCAAGCCGCTTCGTATCCCGTGCGATGCGTCTCTTCCTCTCGTGCACCAATGATACGATATGTCTCTTCGTCTCGGTTTGTCATACGTTTTAAAAGAATGATCATCTCTTTTGCATCCTCCATCAACAACCAGTAGAGTTAAAAAAAAACTCACTACGGTATTGAAAACTCACAGACTGTCGCGCGCCATGGTGAGCACGCGGAGCATGACGTCGAGGACCAAGGCGAGGAGGTCGGCGATCGCCATCGCTCTTCCTCAGGATATCGTCGTCAACATCGTCGGCCTCGTGGCCGCGAGCTCTCCTCAACCCATCGCTGACCACTGCAGCCAATGAACCACGTACGTATTTACATACCTACAAAAATCCATACTATACTGTTTGTGGCGGCAACCAATCTATGCATGCATGCATCTTAGGCTTTTAATTTGACTAGAGAAACATGTCGCTAATCTGACTAGTAACAACGCCCTTAATTTGGACTTTTAATTTTTCTCTTATAGAGTAATTCTGACGTCTTGAATTATGTATGTATATTGGAGTTGCAATGCCATGTACAATGCGTCTAAGGAGCGCGCCGTGGAGAGGCGCGTGGCACTGGAGCGGGAGGAGGCGATGAAGTGGCTAAACAACAAGCGCTACATCGTCGTCGTCAACCACCTGGCCGGCGCCGGCAACCCAGAGGCCTGCTTCATTGTCGGCCTCGCGCACGTCTTCGCGCACCAGGACATGCAACGTGGCATCATGTGCCTCGACCGGGCGGCTGTCACCGGTAAGGGTGGAAAAAAAGCTCGAAACTCGCGAGTCAGCTCAACTCGTTAAGGGCTCGGCTCGACTCGGCTCGAACTCGGTCCCTTAACGAGCCAAACCGAGCCGGCAATTTAGCTCGTTTTCTTAACGAGCCGAGTTCGAGCTGGCTCGTGAGTTACTCGTTAAGCTCGTTAAAAAAAAACCAGCACAGTTGAGCAGTAGTACCAGACCAGCCCAACCCAGCAACCCTTAGATGGTCCAAGGAGGTCCAAGTCCCAAGCTGTGATCTCTTGACTTTTTAAAAATTTTATAAGGCGGATTTTCCTTTTTTAGCGAGCCTAACGAGTCTAACGAGGCTAACGAGCCTAACGAGTCTAACGAGCCCCAAATTGGGATCTCTTGACTTTCTTAACGAGCCTAACGAGCTTAACGAGCCGAGCCGAGCCTGGTATTCTGCTCATTAGTTTAATGAGCCGAGCCGAGCTGAGCTCGCTTTCTTAACGAGCTTTACCGAGCCGAGCCGAGCTGGCTCGTTATCCACCCCTAGTCGCCGACCACAAGGCCGCAGCCTACGTCCTCGGCCTCCTCGTCTACATGGCCAGTGAGGCATGCGACATTGGGAAGCACTACATCAGCGGGTGCGAGACGACCAAGAGGACCAACCGGGAGTGTAGGCGGTGCTGGAGGCTCGCTACGGACACGGTCCAGGAGGCGACGTGGAAGAGGATGGCTGAGCCGTAGGGCCAGGTGTTGGCGCTACCGGAGGACGGCCACCGGTGCACGAGCGCCGGCTGTGGCGTGACAGATGGGTGGGACGACTACGTTGTCTTTTGCAGTGATGACTGTAGGATTAGGCATGAGTATGCCAAGTTCTATACAAAGGTATCGAACTACTTGTAAAATTAGCAGTTTTAGTGATACTTAACACATACTATTTTAAGAAAATCTTTTGTAAGAAGCAACTGGCCACGCTGTTGGAGTTGAAGTTACTGTCTATGTTGAACATGTTTACTGAACATTTTTTAGCTATAGATGGAACTATCACAAACAGTTTAATGGCACAAACTATCTGTGATATGTATCACAAACGGCTCTAAAATAAAACCGTCTGTGATACCTATCACAGACGATTATAAAATAAAACCGTCTATGATAATAGGATAATTAGAGACCATTTGTGTTTAAAACTGTCTATAGGATAATCAGAGACCGTTTATGTTTAAAACCGTCTGTGATAATGACATATCTGTCTCTGATATGCGGCTGCTTTGAAGAATACGACGTGTACACCTAAGAAAGCAATCAAGCCCACCACGAAGCATGATTTTCTTTCCGGGGGGTCGTCCACGTAGCATAAGGAGGATGAGACAGTAGCCAAGGTGTACTTCATTGAACCTGACACACTGGAGTGTATGATTACCTGGCCCTCTCCTGGCAGCCATGCTTCTTGAACTTGTAGGGGCTAGTCATACTGGCCAGAGAATGCTAATGAAGTAAATCATACACTCCGGCCAGTGTGTCAGGTTCGATGAAGCAGCCAGAAGCTATCGCTCTCATCACCACTTGCGTGGGTGACCACCGAAAAACAATCATACTTCGTGGTGGGCTTGGTTGCTTTCTTAGGCGTACTCGCCGTCTACTTCAAAGTAGCCGCATATCAAAGACAGATCTCACTACACTCAGATTTGTCGGGACGACCAGATATTTAATGGTGCATATTACAAATGGTTCTTGTTAAGAAAAACAAGAACCGTTTGTGATAAGTATCACAGACGGTTTTAAATACAAACTGTTTGTGATATTAGGAGATGTCACCAGCGGTTCTATCACAGATAGTTCTTATATTTAAAACCATCTGTGATACTTATCACAGATGGTTTTTAACAAGAACCGTCTGTGATATGCGCTATTAAATATCTGGTCGTCCCGACAGATCTGTGTGTAGTGAGATCTGTCTCTGATATGTGGATGCTTTGAAGGAGGCGGGTGCTTTGAAGGAGGCAGACGACTCTAATGTTAGTATTCCTTTTTTATTTCTCATCAAACGAATGTCATATTGTTCTGGAAATCCTAGCTATTCTTAGCATGATATTGGGGAATCCCCTTACTATTATTCAAACAAGCATGAAACGTATACTTGCATATTCGTCCATAGGGCAAATCGGATATGTAATTATTGGAATAATTGTTGGAAACTCAAATGATGGATTTGCAAGCATGATATATATACATATTGCTTCATGAATATTTCGTAGCTAGCTAGTTTAGGAGCATTAATCTACTTTAACACTATAATTTGTTATGTGCGTAGCATAGATGGACCGAAACTGGATGTACGTTGAGAACCGTGTGAGTGAAGAGTACATTGATGGTGTGTCTGCTTTTAGAAGAGCTGTCGAGCAGGATATATTGAAGAAAGGGATAAAATTTATGTACTATCCTTGCATTGCGATAATCTAAAGATGTTTACCAACCCAACGCAGATCGAAGCACACTTGATTCAAAAAGGTTTCAAAGAGGAGTATACATGTTGGACTAGTCACGGTGAAGAACAGATATATACCGGAAGGTAGTAACATCGTCGAGGGAGACAACGATATGCCGATTGTGGACTGTGCTTTCGATGAGGGTAGGTCACACGATGACAATCTGGATCAGATGCTATGCGATGCAGAAGGGAACTATACTGAGAGAGAGTTTGGTAAACTCAAGTGCTTAATGGAGGACTCGGGGAAACCTTTGTTCTCAGGCTGCAAGTCAGAATACACAAGGTTGTCATCCGTGCTTGAACTGCTGAAATTGAAGGCAAGCAATGGTTGGTCCGACAAGAGTTTTATGGCATTATTGGTCTCCTAGCGGACATCCTTCCAAAGGGAAACATGTTGCCGAGAACCACCTACCATGCCAAGAAGGTTCTTTGTCCGTTGGAAATGAAAGTAGAAAGAAAAAATGTATGTTCGAACGATTGCATCCTCTACCTATGCATGTATGTCCGGTGGGCAAAGCATCCCGATACAAGCGTAAGAATCACTCTGATGATGACGAGGGCATCGAGATGAAGAAAGGACCTCCTGCTATGGTGTTGTGGTATCTGCCTATAATTTCCCATTTGAAGTGTTTATTTGCGAACCAAAAGGAGGCAAGATTGCTGCGTTGGCACTCGGAGGAGCGTAAGAAAGATGGAAAGCTAAGACACCCTGCTGATTCTGCCCAGTGGAGAAACATCGATAGCAACTTCAAAGACTTCGGTGCGGAACCGAGGAATATAAGGTTTGGGTTAAGTACAGATGGAATGAATCTTTTCGGTAACATGAACAGCCGATATAGCACCTGACCTGTGAATCTATGTATGTACAACCTTCCTCCTTGGTTGTGCATGAAACGAAAGTACATTTTGATGTCACTACTCATCCAAGGGCCGAAGCAACCTGGAAACGATATTGATGTGTACCTAGCACCATTGCTAGAAGGTCTTGTTACACTATGGAACGAAGGGGTACAAGTATGGGATGCGTACAAACGAGAGAACTTCACTTTACGCGCCATGTTGTTCTACACCATCAATGATTTTTCTGCCCTTGGTAACCTGTCGGGGTTTAGTACAAAATGACCTAAAGCATATCCGCATGGCTTACATGATACCGAGAGTGTGTGGCTAAACAACTCGCTCAAAATTGTGTACATGCGTCACCATAGATTCCTTCCCAAGTATCACCCATACCGCAAGATAAAGAAATAATTCGACAGAAATAAGAATGATTGTTCAGCTCCAATGGCTTTTAGAGGGAAAGAGGGCTATGATATGGTTAAGGATATCAATGTTGTGCTTGGAAAGGGATATAAATTGAGGACATGTCAGAAGAATATCTGGAAGAAGCGATCAATTTTTTGGGACTTACTTTATTGAAAGCACTTAAAAGTTCGTCACTGCATCAATGTCATGCACGCGGAGAAGAATATATGTGATAGCTTGATTGGTCTCTTACTGAACATTCATGATAAAACAAAGGACGGTGTCAATGAACGGCGTGACTTAGTTGATATGAACATAAGGACCGAGTTAGCACCGAAAGAGATCGATAAAGGACGAATGTACCTTCCCCCAGTTTGCTACACTCTGTCCAAGGCTGAGAGAAAAGAACTATGCCAGAGCTTGTATGGTGTGAAGGTTTCGTCTGGTTACTCTGCCACCATGAAGAAACTTGTTTCTATGGAAGATTTGAAAATAATTGGTATGAAGCCCCATGATTGCCATGTGCTGATGACACAAATATGTCTTATTGCAATTAGAAGTATTTTACCGAACAAGGTCCGAGTGGCAATCATGAGGCCGTGTTCTTTAACTCAATTGCTCAGAAGATCATCGATCTCGAAGGACTAGATGCTCTGTAGGCCGAGGTGGTGATGACTCTATGACATCTTGAGATGTATTTCCCTTCATCATTTTTCGATATCATGGTCCATCTCATTGTTCACCTTGTGAAAGAGATAAAGATATGTGGACCTGTGTTCCTACGTCATATGTACCTGTTCGAGAGGTATATATAAATTCTCAAGTCCTATGTACAGAATCGATCTCGGCCGGAGGGCAGCATCATTGAAGGTTATGCAACGGAAGAGGTCATTGAGTTCTGCATCGACTACATCGCTCAGGTGGAACCGATAGGTGTGCCTCTATCTCGTCATTAGGGGAGGCTGTGGGGTATCGGTACCATCAGAAGGAAAGCAATCATTCCCGATCTGGATACGTACGCTCAAGCCTATTTCATGGTCTTAAAACTCATGATTGAAGTGTCCCCGTACATCGACGAGCACAAAGACATGGTACACAAACAGAATGCAGTCCGGTCGGAGGTTTGGATCACGAGAGAGCACAACCGTAGGTTCAACGAATGGTTAAAGGTGCGATTCATTGGGAGTTCATCAAATAATGATATACTGCGATGGTTGGCACAAGGGCCAAAAATTACAATTGTGACATGACAAGGATACGACATAAATAGGTGCACATTTTATACGACAGTTCAGGATAGGAAGAGCATAGTCTAGAACAGCGGTGTCTGCATAGATGCGTTTCACGAGCAATTCAATACCGGTTGGCCAAACATAATGAAACATTTGTAGAGGAGATTTAGGAGCTCGACTACGTACTTTTCAAGATCCCTCTGTTTCGGTGCCATTGGGTCAAACTTCCATAGGGTGTGAAGGTCGACAAGTATGGTGTCACTACTGTGGACCTCGAACGTGTTGGATACAAGGACAAACCATTCATACTCACTAAGCAACTTGTTCATGTTTTTTATGTAATGGACCCAGCAAATAATAACCGCCATGTAGTTCTTCATGGAAAAAGAAGGATTGCCGGAGTTAAGAATATCGTGGATGAGGAAGAGTACAATCAATTTTATAAGTTGCCTCCTTTCAGAGACGGCATCAGGCTCGAGGAAGAAACCAGTGAGGAAGCTAGCTATATGCGCGTCGATCATCGTGAAGGGCTATTTTTTAAAGGAAATAGCCAAGTTGATTGATCCCACACGGTGAAGACCAATTTGGAAATTGTTCCATTGTAATTAAGAAACTAGGCATGTAATTAAGAAATTATTCTATTGTAATTGATTCAGTAATTAAGAAATTATTCATCTGTGATTGTATCTACTTTCTTGTTTTCAGAGGGCATGGCTAGCATTTCCTAAGGCGAGCCGAAAAACAGAATATTTTTTAGCTATAGAAGGAACTATCACAGGCGGTTTAGTGGAACAAACCGTCTGTGATATGTATCATGGATGGTTCTAACGAAAAACCATCTGTGATATGGTCGCATATAACAGACTGTTCTATTATGGAACCATATGTGACATATCACAGACTGTTTTAAAATTGAACCATCTGTGATATGAGACCATATCACAGACGGTTTCAAAATTAAACCGTTTGTGATATGAGACCATATCACAGATGATTCTATTATAGAACCGTTTGTGATATCCCTTTATTAGTAGGATCCCGCTAGGGTTTTGGCCCTTAGTCCTCACTCGCCCGTCTCCCTCCCTAGCGTCGTTAGCTCCTCACTCTCCCGCCCCTTCCCCTTCTCCCCGACGCCGACATCGACACCATCTCCCCGACCCCGACGCCGACTGTCGGGATCCTAGGCTGCTGGACCCGAGCCCTCTGTGTATTCTGAAATAGTCCCATGATTATTAGCTAGCTCACACAGTTGCGACATCGATGAAATCATATCCATACAACAAGATAGCTAATGAAGCAGACAAATTAATATTACTTAGTAACAAAAGGACCTTATGGTCAAGGTTTACAGAGTTATTCGAATAGTTTTTAACACTCTGCAGAGGTTATACAGCTTGACCCACAAGATATAATCATCTTGATAAGACACACGTTTTCTTAGACATGTGAATCAAGGAGAGACTATCACAAAGCTTTTATAAATTTCTGTTTTGACTCGGTTCTGCTCGCTAAGAATTCGTCATTCTAGGCCCCCTCTTGCGTTGCTCATCAACCCAAACAAAACCGACTCAAAACATTGCTAATTAGTTGGCCAGGTCCACCCCATAAATAGACTTGTGCTTGTACGGTATGGCCTAGATCAATGGAGCACAAAGTTAAGTCCTTAGTGGTTGCTCAGGCGAGACTACCTCATCCCATGTGCTTCACGCACTTTGCTTCGTGCAATGTGCTTCATGCATTCCTCCTTTACTATCCGACCACTCGCTCGAGCATAAATCATTTTTATTCAACCCGACCAAATGACAACCCTTGCCATGGCACAACAAATGTTAATAACAGTGGCTTCCACCATAATTTCATATATCATTAAGTCAGATTTATCATAATTGATGGTAGTTGAATATGTCCAACTAAGATTAACCCAACCTGTGGTGTTCAAAGATTCATGTCTAGTAGTTATTCAAGGAAACATAATGGCAATTAGGCATTTAACTATTCCTGAAACCATTTATTATAAAACTAGCAATGCATGTGGATATAAAACAATATAATTTTATAAAATGGGTTTAATATGATCAATGGTATTTGACTTGCCTTCATTGAAGGGTTGAGATGCTTTGGTCGTTGGGTCCAAGAATTCTTTGGAAACGCCGGAATTTATACGTGCGAAAAGAGCCAAATAAATAAAACAATTCCAAATAAAATCTAAAAATTACCAAACTAGAACCAAATGAAAGACACTAAATTTATACGAATTTAGAAATTTGAATCACTCGAATCGGAGCTCGGACGAAGGAGAACGGGCTCTCGGAAGTTTGAAAACATAAGAAATGATGAAATGGATCTGGGTGGATGAGAAAGGGCTCAGGGTGGTCGGAAGGAGTTTCGACTACCTGGTCGGAAGGGGTTCCGACTAACTGATTAGAAGGAGCTTTGACTACAGGAGGGGCACGGGGCCGATGGTGCACGCGGTGGCGGAACACCATGAGGTGGCTGGCGGTGAGCTGGTGAGCGGCGAGGGCACCAGCAGAGAGAGGGAGGGAGAGTTGAGGAGAAAGCAAGAGGGGGATGGGGGGGTTCCTGGGGCTCTATTTAATGGAGAAGGAGGAGTAGAGGAGAAGCTTCACAGCTTGGGCAGAGCGCTGGATGGCACGGGCTTGTATGAGCAATATGATGATTTTGTATGTTTTCATGTCTTATCTTTCAAGCATATTCTCTTGTTTAATATCACTACATCAGGAACACCCCTTTACCAACGCATAGCTAGCAACGGAACTAACAGCCGTTGCAAATGGGCTTATGGGTCAGGTTATGAATGAGTTAGAATGCTTAATAGATATTCCACCTCTCCCACATCTCCCACGTCTGAGTCAAGAGGAAAAGGCACTAAACCCACCCCCACCCCCTTAACTTCCTCCCTAATATTCCATTTAACTCAACCATAGTCTGGTGCTCCGGTTGTGGCGGCGGCCTTTCCTATTCCCCATTTCTTTCGTTTCTCTGGAGCTTCTTCAGCCGAATAGATCCATGGCACCTCCTCCCCTTGCTTCACGGCTCGGCCACGCCTAGTCGCCACTCCTTGTTCGCCCTGCCACCTTTGCCCCTCCGCCGCCTCGCGTCCTCTCCCAAGACCTTCCTCCGACTTGCTCCTCGGCCGGCCGGCCCCATGGCGCCGCCGCCTCGCCTCCCCGACGCTGCTAGTCCGGCTTCCTCGACTCACCCCTCGTGGCTTTGGCTGCCGAGCGCCGCCTCCTCGTGCCCCTCGCCCGTGACTCTGTGGAGGGTTGGTGAGAGCTAGGGTTCCTCCCGCTCTCGCCGCCGCCGACTCTCACCTCCTCCTAGTTCTCCGCCGTGCTTTGCCGCCAAGAACTCGACTCAGGCGGCATCGCGCCCGATTCTTTCTACCGCCGACTCTTCCTCTCGCCACGGCAATGTGAGTTCCTCGATCGATGTAATTAGTTGTGAGTTCCCCGCTTCCTTCCTTTGGATGCATGGCAATGTTTGTTTCAAGTATAGGTCAATTTACTTCTAGTGTTTTGAGTGATGCATGGGTCAGATTTTGTCCAGGTTAATCTGAAGATACGCACTTGTATTGTTAAGAATAATCACAATTGTGTGGCCTAATGCATGTTGTACTTAATTCTGAGGTTGGATAGTGGTTCCTTGAGAAAATCTTGTATTTTGGGGTTTAACTAGCAATCTCTGGAGGTTTAAGTTCCTATCTAGCTAGCTTGTGTAGAAAATTGTTTGCCCTAGCTATGTGCATCAATTGTGCTTTGTTTCAACTATTATGCCGTTGATTAGTGTAAATCAATTTCAAAGTTTCAAGCAGACAAAAAATCTTTTTCAAAGAATGATCTCATTGATCTCGACCTCATTCAAGGTCGTGTTGGTGGAAGCAGTCGTGAAGAGCAGATGACATGAAGCGCCTACTCTCTTGGGTAGCGTGGAATGTTTATTGAAATTTCATGCTGCTTTGTAACAAGCGCCTTGTCGTGTGTTGAGGGTCGCAATACCTACTCTACTTGGAGCAGAGAAGGAGCTTGTGCGGTGAAGCGTGAGGCCCAGATGAAGGGTGGGTTCTATGTGAACCCCGAGGTCGTATATCGTTTGTGATCCGTGATCCGTAAGGTGGCCTCGTGATCATGTCATCTGCTGGTTCTCTTGGTTTGATTAGATGCTAATGTTGTGAAATGTGTTTTGTAGTATCAATGCCGTGCACCCTAAGACCAGGAAGATCTTGCAGCTCCTGCGGTTGATGCAGGTCAGTTGGTTCATCGGTTATGTGAAATGTGATCATCATTGAAAATGCTAGGTTAATAATATGAAAGGATTGGTTTTGCAGATCTTCAATGGTGTCTTTCTCAAGGTTAACAAGGCAACCATAATCTAGAATTTTTCCATTGATTGTGACGGTATATGCATTTTAATGCGAGTCTAAATCATTTTCCCCCTTTTGCTGTCCATCCGTTAGGGATTAGGGAAGAACAACATCATCTGCATCGAGGATCTCGTCCACGAGATCATGAATGTTTGCCCCCACTTCCAGGAGGCCAACAACTTCCTCTGACCGTTCAAGCTGATCAGGAGGATGAACTAGACTCTCTTGTGTCCTGGGAAAATGTTTTCTATGTCAACAAGGTTATTTCACTCTAGTGAGTCGATGCTGGATAATGGATATGCAATTTTGGCATTAGACATGGCTCGTTCACAGTGAGACATTCGGTAGGAAATCTGTACCGTTTATTCAGAAGGTTTGTTCTTGTCTAGATGCTGTTTCTCTTTACATGTTTGTTGTTCTATTGTTGTGTTTGCTTGCATTGCTGGGCGTTGTGGATCTGTTCACGCAGGTTTGCATCCTTGCTCGTTTCGACTAGTTCAGTAATATGCCTCGATGAGGTTGAGTTGTGTACGGTGCAGTAGGAACTGATATTGCGTGGCCATCAACTTATGTACGGTGCTCCTTTTAGTTTTGTTACTTTAATATAATGATTTTGTTTTTTCCTAATAGTGTATTAATGGACTCTAATTTTTCACTGTAGGTTGATAAGATAAATGGAAGATGCTATGGATGACATATTCAATGCAAGGTGGAGAATGGTGACATAGGCAGATGAACTTCATTACATTTAGATTACATTCTGTTAGGAAATGATGTTCAAGATCTTCATTACATTTAGATTTCATTCTGTTAGGAAATGATGTTCAAGTAAAATATTTATATCATGTCTTATGTGGATGGTTCTCTGTGTAATGCAACAATTTGTATATAATATATGAGTGTTCTTTTCAACCATGATATGACCGATAATGATTTTTTTTTTACTTTGACTTCTACACACTTATAATCATTGCAGCAACCTAATTATATCCGTTGCTAAAATAGGAAAACTCATCTGTATGGCAAGTACCAATGCTTCTATGCGTTGTGACAATATAATTATATCCATTGTTAAAATAGTACAAGTCATCCATGCATGGAAGGTCACGGACATTGGAGTCCCTCTGCATCCCAAGAAAGCAGCGGCAGCATTTCGGACCACCTGCGGGATACTTGGAAGGGAACGAGTCCCCATCACCACACCAAGCTGGAAGACTCTGATGGACGTAGAGAGAGCCCAGCTGTGGACTAAAATTTCAGGCTCGTTCGAGATCCCAGCAGAATTCCAGGGAGTCGTGTGACGGCATGCATTGCTTGTGATAGGAAAAGCGTGGAAAAGCGTGGAAGACCTTCAAGAGCACGCTTGTCACAGATTACATGAACAAGGATCGGATGCCCTTCACGAAGTATAAATTCCTATCGGCGGATATATGAGACGCCTTTGTGCGAATTAAGATGGCGGCTGAATTTCAGTGGCAAAGTACGGCGCACAAGGCCCTCTAGACAAAAAAAACACTCACCCCCACAGACTCGGCACCGCTGGGTACATGGGAAAAATCCTGCAATGGACGAGGGAGGATGAGGAGGCAGCCTGGTGGGAGGCCTCCCTGCCATTAGGAATCACAAACGAGCGCGCCCGAAACAGGTTAAGAGCGAGGTCATCAAGCACGTCTTCGGGCGCCATCTCTTTCAAAAACCTGGCAGACGAGGGAGTGTCCTAACGTCTGGTAACATATGTCGAACTATCTAGTTTTTAATAAGTCTATATCTTTGTAGGGTCTAAAATAACATGATGATCTCTTGCAGCAAACATTGACTACCGAATCTTCCCAAGTCTCCTTCGAAGCAGTCAGTGAAAGGGATATGCTATCCACGGCCCTGGGAAATAAGGAGCACTCGGGTCGCACACGAGGCCTTAGGGTTTACGTACCTTGGAGGCAGGGATTCCCACATGACTACGAGGCATATAGGAGTCGGAAGATATCCAAGGCTGAGCACGAGGAACAATTGAAAGAGGAGATTCGTGCGGAGATTAGTGCAAACATTAGTGCAGAATTTTGAGGACAGATAACATCATTGTAGGAACAAATGAATCAACTCATCAACCAGTCACAAGCCGTCCCCGTGATTTTGGAAGTCAGTCCCCCTCAACGTCGAAGTAGCTGCGCGTCCACGCCAATTTCTGAACATGGCGACATCCAATTACCTATCGACGATAACCAGGTAATGTACATCTCTGGAATGCTCCAAAGATAGACATGTATGATACCTTAGCTAATTGTGTATCATTTTTTAGGAGCCCATGCCCTGCAAGCTCTAAGTGAGGTTGGTTGGGCCTATTTCTATTGAGGATGGGCGAGGGATGGTGTTTCCATGCCAAGAAGAGACATTGCTGCACAGTGCCCAGTTGGCACAGGATTACGCCAGGGTCCAAGTGGATATTGTACATGAAAATTTCATGGCCGTCCCGTTGGAGAAGCCCTCGAACGAAGACATTATAACACTAGGGGATACCGTGCACACTTTTGTCCAGTGGCCCAAGAGGGACATCGCCCTGGACCCTGTAGTGTCGCGATTGGAACATGACCATGCCTTTCCAAAGATCCCTTGATGACTCCACTTCAACTCCCGCTCCAGAAGACCTCTGTATCGGCTCCCGTAGAGACGATGGCGAAGAAACAAAAAAAGCGTGCCGAGTTGTCTTCCAGGAAGACAAATAGCACACGAGGTGCTAAGGTCAAATCGAAGAAGATTAAGGCACCTCACAAGCCCAGGATGTTCACCCTCGGAATGCCGTTGGTCCCTGACACAATATTACCCCGCCTTGGATTGGGCTACGTGACTTTACATGCGTGGTACATGCGGCAGACCGACGAGGTGAGGACAAACCGACCTACTGGATTCATCGTCAGCTACACGGAGAACCATTTCCTTAACAAGCCAAGCTACTTCGTCGTGGGCTTCGAAGACTTATTTGAACTATTCAACCTTGACGCCCTTGACGCCTCACTTCTACGATGCTAGACACTATAAGTGTGTACAATCAAGTTCTACATTCACGCAATACCGATAAATATCATAACTCATTGCTTACGTATAGACACATGATGCAAGAAGCCCAACGATCGCGAGAACCGGTGGGTTTCCTTGACCCACAGTTGATCTCCGAGCAATGCATCAACCTTGACGTATCCTACGTCGAGAAATACATAACGAAGGGGTTGCTTGCTCACCGTGACAAGGACTACATACTGGTGCCCTACAACTAGGGGAAAGTGCTTCACTACTTGCTATATAAATTTTATTTGTACATTATACGCAACACGAACTTAGGTTTAATGACTATAGCGACATACATGAGTAGGTGGCACTGGATCCTTCTAGTCATTGTACCAAAGTGGAACAAAGGTAATATACCTTGATTCTCTACTCAACAAGAACCATGACTTTACCCTTGTGCAAAAAGTACTCGACAGGTATGTTCATTTCCTCTATACGTAACTCTATTGTAGTCTCCCTTCGTTTGAAATGGCCGAGGATAACTTTTTGGAATCACGTACGTCGTTCAGCGCCTATGTTACTGGGGGAGGGACACACAAGAAACTAAGCATCACACTGCAACACAGGACGCAATTTTCGGTACCCGCTACAACACAATAATCCTATATCACACTTCGTAACCTGGTCTCTCGAACTAACTATACCTATATATGTAGTTCTATTTTTGCAGTGCCACCAGCAACTACAAGGCAACGTGTGTGCATTCTATGTTTGCCATCATATGTAGAAAATCATGAGTGCTAAGACAAAGGATCTAGGGGTTTGTCAATCTCGCAATAATTAGTTCCTAATTATCAATTTAAATATATATGATTATTACTTTCCGAGCGACATGGCATAACAATTGAATCAAGCACATTCTATCTGGACGAACTCTCGGGCATTCGAGGACGGCTCGCCACCTTCATCCAGGCGGAGATCATTAACTCGAATGGAGAGTTTCACTCCGGCGACACCGATTAATACATGTTCAATTCTAATTCACTTTGAGTTGTAATTCAATTGTAACTCTAGCGACAATACATGAACATTCTTTTGTAATTGATATTGAGTTTTAAATCACTGAGTTGTTCTATGTCAAATCAATTATGATTTATCTGTTTTCTGTTTGCTTGTTTTCAGAGGACATGGCTAGCATTTCCTGAGGCTAGCCGAAAAATAAAAAATATTTAGATATAGAACGAACTATCACAGACGATTTTATGGTATAAACCGTCTGTGAATGCATACTGTAAACAGACGGCTACCATCAACAACCGTCTATGATATGTTGGATATCACAGACGGTTCTTTTTACTAACCGTTTGTCATATGTATCCAATCACAGACGACTACCACTTACAACCGTCTGTGATATAGCGGATATCATAGACGGCTACCACCAACAACCGTCTGTGATTGGATACATATCACATACGGTTTATAAAAAAAACCGTCTGTGATATCCAACATATCACAGATGATTGTTGGTTGCAGCCGTCTGTGATAGTATGAATTTATAGACGGTTTATACCACAAAACTGTCTGTGTTGTGACTTATTACAAACGGCTCAGAAACCATCTGTGATAACCGCTTATTATCACAGACACATAAATTCAGACGGTTCAAAAATATTCTGTGATAACAATTTAGAACCGTTTGTGATAACCTTTCTGTAGTAGTGTAAGTTTGTTGGTTCAATTAACCCTCGGACGTGCATCAACATTTGTTAGTACAAGAGCGGCAGCCGTGAGGGAATCGAATGCTGTTTAATTTGTGCATGCATGTACAGATATACTACCAGTGTACTATTCTACTTTATGGCTTGTTGCCATTTGCCAATAAAGTGCGAAATTAAACGGTACTTAATTTTATGCATGCATGGCTGTATTAGTGCCAGCTCCAGAAAATTAAGCTCATGGGTGCAGTAGAGTAGCTACACAACATGATAAGGGCATATCTAATAATGTATTTATTGTCGTCTTTTAGCTATGCCACATCAACAAAATTCTACGTAGAGGAGAGAAGGGGAGGAGAGAGAGCACAGGTCGTCTCTTCCTGAAGAGACTGTCGTGCACGCGAAATAAGACATGATACATTAATGTACCCTAGTTGACATATAGGCCCGTTTCAAAGGAAATTTATAAAATATAAATGTTGAAGAGTGTATTGGAGATGTTGTTTTTAAAGATGATGTAACATATGTTAGAGACAATGTTATCTCTAACTATTGGAGATGCCCTAACATGATACACGTAGACCAAGGAAACACTAAATCTAAGAAAAAGTTAATATTATTGGATCATACATACCCCTATTAAAAGACTCAATCACTTTTTTCTGGATTAAAGCAAGGGTATATAGTGAAAAATATTGCTATAACGACCAGTTGATTTTCTCAATGGATTTATATTGTAGGACACTGCTTCCCAAGATGATGGACTTAAATTGCGAGACGGAGGGAGTACTTCATATCATAGAGTTAAAAAAGAGTCCAACTGTGATTAGTAAATGAAGGAGTAATATTGGAGTACATAGGTAGGATCGATGTTGTTGCGCACGTATATATTGATAACAAAATAGGTATTCCCTCCGGTCGTCGTTTTGGACATCGACATGGATCTCAAAATACAACTTAGACTACTCATTTTTATTGTAAAATATTAATAAAACCTGATAGAATTATAATATTATGAAAGTGATTTTCGATACAAATCTAAATATATTGTCGGTGTTTTAGAACCGAACTTACGTAATGATTGTTTGATTCGGGGGTTCCTCTAGGCTCGAAATCACACAGAGATGGAGACACGGGATTTTATACTGTGTTCGGCCTTCTCTCGGGAGAATAACAACCCTACTCCCTGTGTGTATGTATTGAGTATGCTGGATTACAAAGTGGGATCAAAGACTAGAGTATTGTGCTTCTAATCTTCTGTTGCCCGTCCTAATGTTCTATGTCCCGTCCCTTTTACCCTGTTGATCCTTGCCTTTTATATCATCCACAGAGTGCACCGTTTGATCTTCGAAATAAAAGTCTCCTTAACGTGCCAAATCGTGGAGTCTGTTTAAGGAGTTATTATGCGGGGTCTTAACGCCCCCACGCCGTCGAGCAATTATCATCATAACAAGGGAAAGAGTCATCTTTGTTATTCCAGGAATAACAAAGATAATTGATTACTCATATCATGTGATACGGTACGTGATGTTCCTTTATCGAATAGGCCCACATGTCTATGAGTCTTGTCGACTGGGGACTGGTCGTAGAAAGTCTTACGACCAGTTGGTGGTCGTAGGAGGGCCTGCGATCATGGACCAATCGTAGTAGAGGTTACGATTATGGGATAGTCATAGGAGGGCTTACGACTATGGGGTAGTCGCAGGAAGACCCACGACTACAGGGTGGTCGTAGAAGGACTTACGACCTCTAGCTTCTCCCTTAAGAATATTAAGGAGTATACACAAGAGTTATATGACGTCATTAATACCTATAATATGAATTATAGATATAATAAAATAAGGATTGTTATATCCTCGTCATCTAACCCACCAGCTTAAGCGAAAGTAACTTGCTTGGAAAAAGAGCTGTAGATGGTCTTACGATCAGTAGGTGGTCGTAGAAAGATGGTCGAAGGGAGGACTCTTCGACTAGTGTTTCATTTAACCAGAAAATAACTTGGTCAAGAAGGTTGTAAAATAATCTTATGACTTGTAAGGTAATCGTAGAAGATCTTACAATTACCAAGTCGTCGTAGTACTAGGATCAGAAGTAAAATCTTTTCGATTGTCTGTTGCGTTTGACCAGAAAAGACGTGGTCAAGAAGGTAATTTCGCTTGAGGTGTGAAAACTGACTCGGCTTCCTCAAGCAGACAAATTTAAGAATGTGAATCGGCTCTTACATATCTGTCTGTTGGAGTCGTTCCCGAGGCATCGGCAACCGTTGAGTAGCCACGTCTCTTCATCTTCAGGCGAGCGGTTATAAATATTCACCGCGGGTGAGCATAAGGTCTTTTACCTTCCCCCAAATCCCTCTTGCTGTTCAAACTTTCGAGTTCTCCGTTGCCGACCAAATCGAGCCCTCTTCTTCAATTTTCCCAAGCCCAAATCTCTGACCCCTGAGAAAAATGGCCGGAGCCGCTTCCCAGTGGGCGGAATCGGAGATGGATGCGACCAAGATCAAAGCTTTGGTCACTGCTAAGAAGATTCCGAAGAGGAAGTCCGTGAGGTGGATTGAGGTCGGGCAAAGATTGGCCATCTGGGAGGTTGGGCAAATCCTATCTTCCATTGCATTCGGTCTGGCCTCCGATTGCCTGCTCACCCTTACCTTCCCCTCGTACTCGGAGCTGGTGAACCTAGTTCCCAACTCTATCACAATGTTAAGTGTTTTAGTGTACCTGTGTGAAGCTTATTTGGGAATTCCGGCTGATCTGGAGTTGTTCCAGTACTTTTACAGGATGACCGGGATTGCTGGAAGCTGCAGTCTGAAGCTCCACGATGGGAAATCAAAGGAGTACATTCCGATGTTCACTCGGTCGTCGTGGCCGCTCTAGAAGAAGAAGTGGTTTTATTGGGAAACCACCAGTGAGGACAGTCTTTCCTTCATCGGGAAGTCGGCCGAGAAGATCTCGTCCTGGGATTCGACTCCCAAGGATCTTGGTCGGATCATCCCTTTTGTCCAAGCCATTGCCGGCTTGAAGGAAGAGGGGCTGACTGGATGGCACGTGGTGAAAGACTTCATCACGCGCCGCATTAGTCCCCTGAAGAGGAGGGCTCATCCGATGTGGAGGTACTTGGGTCTGGCGGACTCGACGAGGGATTATGCGGAAGGTAAGCAAGCCTCAGATTTAGCCTTCTTCCTGTTGGTTTCGAATCGGGTTTTAAAGAAATTTTCTTTCATCCCTGCAGACCTCTCACAAGAGGAGATTGACGCCTGGGTCAAATTCATCTGTGAGAAATCACCAGCCAATGCAGAGGCACCTCCAATACTGGTTGTCCTGCCCCCAGAGGACAAGGTGGAACGCCTAAAGGTAATAGGAAGTTGATTTCATCTTTAGGACTTCGTAGTTATAAAAAACTTATGGCTAAGCAGTGATCATAGTAAAGCTCACGATCAGGTCTTGGTCGTAGAAGTACTTATGGCCAGGAGGTTGTCAAAGAAGTGCTTATGACTAGGTAATGATCGTAGTAAGGCTTATGATCAGGCCTTGGTCGTAGAAATGCTTACGACCAAGAGGTTGTCATAGAAGAGCTTATGACATAGCAATGGTCGTAGAAGAACTTACGACCGCTTCAAAATTTCTCTCTCTCTCTGATTTCTGCAGAAAGTAGGTATGGAGAACTGTCCGGATGACGAGGAAATCGAACCGATGGTCGTGGGTGCTGCCCTAGAGTAGCTTGTTTCTCCCCCGGCCAAGAGGCGTAAGCTCGCGCAAGATGCCGATGGGAGAGGTGCGAGTTCAAGTTCTGTTTCGATCGTGCCTTCTGTGAAGGAAACAACTGCATCAGTAGTACCCGTGGCCGAGGGTAGCGATGCCCTTAAGATGGTCGAGAACAGTTTTAACCATCCAAGGAGTCAAGGGGATCTGGGAGCGAGGGCACTCGATCAAGATCCACGACCAGACGTGGTCGTGGCCTTTCGTCAACTTGATTCTCAACCATACGTGGTTGAGAAGAAGTCTAAGAAACTTCCCTTGGGGAGGATTGTTCCTAAATTTAAGGTCAAGTTTGGCACTAGGAGGTATGTAAAAGAGATAAAAGCATAAGGTCAGCATTTACCTTTTGTTTTCTACTACCTGATAGTGCTTTCCTTTTTATGGTCTCAGCCCGGCTTCTCTCGTCATCAAAGATGTTCCTGTTAAGGAACCCACTGTAGTTTCTTCGACAGATGAAGGAACAGTAGTGGCGGTGGTCGAAGGTCGCCCACCGCTCGAAAGGATCAAGATGTTTATAGCGAGGCTACGCATCGCTAGAGCGACAGAAGGCGTCGAACAGTTACACCCACGGGAGTGGTCATAGAAACCGAGGCGAAGATGACGTCTGATGCTATGGAGGCATCAGAACGTCGCGTCGGGAAGGAGATTGTCTCGGATGCTCTTCCAAGTTCTCAGGGCGGAACTGGCATTACCGAATCAGAGGAAGAATATGCTAACATCTGCTCTGATTTCTTCGGGTCATCCCCCATCGTGGGATCTTCCGCCCTTGTATCTCGTACTCGTGTTCCTCACCCCAAAGACATTCCTAGTGACAAGGATATTTTCGATGACGCGCGTCTCGAAAAGGTGTGGTGGGACCGAGTCCGAGAGATCGATGAGCTGAGGAACTCCTCGTTTGTAGTGTCTTCGTTTGTGCGGAAGGCAATGGATGTAAGTACCTTTTGATCGGTATTTCCACTCATGTTGTTTCTTGCTTCTAACTATTTCTCTTTTTTGTAGGGAGCATTGGAGCAAATTGTCACTGTTGTTGAATACAACAGGCAACTTGTCCAGTTGCGATAGGAAAAAGCGGAACTCCGTGAACAGGCAGAGAGGTGGTAAGTTATTGTTACTTGTAGTCGTTTTCGGTTTGACTACTTATACAGTGCTTATGGGGTTTGTCGTGGAAAGGCTCATGACTAGGTGCCGGTCGTAGAAAAACTTACGACCAGTGTATTGTCGTAGAAGAACTTACAACTAGGTCAATGGTTGTAGAAGAACTTACGATCACCTGGTTAGAGCTCATGTTCATTCTTAACCTTTACAGGTTAAAAAGTGATGGAAAGACCCTAGCAGACTCGCTCGACTATGAAAAAACCGAGACGAAAAAGCTGAGGGGAGAAAAAGAAGACCTCTCGAAGAAACTTTAGGAGATCACCTTTGCAGCTCAAACCTTACAGGAAGTGATGAACAGTAAGTGCCGATCTTAAGACTACTCATGTCGTTGATCTTTACCTTTTTAATTGTTGCTTCTTTTTGGAAAAAGAAGACGAAATGGAAAGGCTCCAAATCGAAGTCAAAGATAAAACTCTGGTTATTCATGAGATTTCTCGCGCTACCAGAGATAAAGATCAAGAGATTGAGAGGCTAAGATCTCGGCGAGTAGGTAAGCAATTCTTTACCTGTAGTCCTTTACGACTTCTCTTCCTTTTCTAACTCTCATTTCTTTTCAGAAATTGAGCTTGCATTGGGAAGGCTCGAAACTAGGGATCAAGAGAAAACCATGATCCTTAACGAGACCGTCTGTATTGCTAAAGAGAACGTAAAGGATATTAGATTATGGGAGGAGCGGTATAAAAAGACCATTGCTTTCCATAATAATGAAATCGAGAAATTAAATTCACGACTGGCAGGTAAGGATTTCTTTACCTACGATCAAGTTCTTCCCACTTTTAGGAGTTATTTTTGCTTGACCAGTTTTGCCCTTTTTTCAGAGCAAGTAGCCGAAAATAAACAACTCAGCGAGGCTTCAACTCGTAACCAAGAGAATATGAAGTCGTCGAAGATTAATCTTCACAACAACATTTTGCTCTTGAACAATATACTTGGTGAGCTACGTGGTGAGGGAAAAACTCCTCAAGAAGACACGATAGCTGCTCACATAAGTACTATTGGATAACAAGTCGGGATTTTACAAGAGCTGGTGAGCACTCTGAAGGTCAACCAGGTTGACTCAATAAAGGAGGCGGTCGAAGGTGCGATAAGTTATGTTTTGGCAAAACTTAAAGCTCATGACCCCAGCCTTAATGAGCAACCAATCGAAGACGACTTCGACTGTCCTGAGGTAAAAACAAGTCGTCTGATTGAAGAAATGCAACCAGTCGGCAGGAAGGTCTCGGAGGAGATGCAACTGGAATTTCCTTCTTCAAAGTAGCTTGTAGTGAAAACCTGTGAAAACAAGCTTTTGTTGATGTAATATATATAATCCATCCTGTTTCCTGCAAATTATCTTGTCGAGTAGTTAGTAACTCAAAACATAATTGACGAAAGATAGACTAAGAAATGAAGTCAAGTTAATAACTTTATCCTAGCCCCCGACTATTTGCTTGGTTTATTTAGATAAACCGAGTAAATAGTGTTCAATGGATTTAACTAACTTACAACATTTCGATCACGATTATCATGCACTGGTCGAAAGAGTAGGAACGAGTCGACACTAGGAAGTTCCTTCTAGTGGACAAGACCACGTGCAGAGAGGAGAGGCTTCGACTAGGTGATGTTTCCATCCCCGACTAGATTAATCAAATCAAGAACGGTCAACTCGAGTTAGATAAACGTCTGGAGTTCCTTTAAAAATTTGTTCAACTTATTTCAACGCACTTAGTTGGTTTGCTCTGGTAGCAAGAGTTAGAAACAGAACAACGCTAGGAAGTTTCTTCTAGTGGGCACGACCACGTGCAGAGAGGAAAGCCTTTGACTAGGTGTTGCAACTTCTTCGACCAGTTAAAACAAACCAAGTTTGTCGAAAGTAGTCGAGCAGATTTGGAAAGTGTACTCGGCTTAATTTATTTTTCAAAAAGATGTATGAAAAAATAAACTAAAGTACTAAGAGTTGGTTTGACATTATTTCAACCATGTTTTGGACCCAAGCTCTTTGTGTTGGTAGAAAATGGAGGAACGGATCGACTCTAGGAAGTTCCTTCTAGTGGGCAGGACCACATGCAGAGAGGGGAGGCTTCGACTAGGTGATGTTACCATCCTTTTGACTAGTGTAAAGATGAACTGGGTACTGGTCGTAGAATGTCTTACGACCAGTGTATTGTCGTAGAAGACTGTACGACTAAGAACTGGTCAAGGGCGAACCTTTGACCAGGGTATGGTTGAAAGAATTGTCAAATCGTCACTCGAAGTAAGACAATAAAGATAAAAAGAACCTGATGCTTTATTGAATGGTTGGATGTTTACACGTAGAACTTGCGTAGCTGGTCGATATTCCAAGAATTTAAGAGAATTCGATCGTCTTCCATTGCCAACAGACGAACACGGGTCGCATAACTTCGACCACTGTGTAAGGACCTTCCCACTTGGGGAAAGTTTGTTCGATTACTTTGGAATTGAATTTTCCTCAATACCAAGTCACCTCTGAGGAAGGTCGCAAGGTTGGACCTTACGATCGTAGTATTTGGCGCAGGCTTCTTTGGTAGACTCTTGAAGCGGATTAAGGCTTGATTCCTCTTTTCTTGAAGCGAGTTAATGTCATCCGCTCGAAGTTGTTCTTAAATTTGAGTCATTGAAACTCTCGACCCTTGTAGACCTGATCTTTAGTTCTCGGCGAAAGCATGGCCGGCACCAAAAACTAGGGAAAAAAGGTGTTTCTTTGTTGCCCAACTAAGCGGTCGTCGAATCGCCCATATCTCGAGAGTAATTCTTGTACCCAAGCCCCGAGTGCTTGACAAGTCGGGTCAAGACTCGAGTTTTAATTCTCGCATTATTTTGCCGTTCGCTCGTTCGATTGCCCCATTGCTTTGGGGATGGGCGACAGAGGCGTAATGAGCTTGGTACCCAACTCGTCGCATAAAATTCTGAAATTTTGCGCCGAAAATTGTTTACCATTATCTCGTGATTATTCGACTTGGGGCGCCAAACCGAGTAATCACGTTTCTCATCATGAACCATTTTGCGACTTAGTTGTTATCGATCCTGAGTTCGGCTTTGATCCATTTTGTGAGCGTGTCAATAGCCACAAAAAGGAACTCGAAGCCTCCTAGAGCCCTTGGGAATGGTCCTAGGATATCGAGACCCCAGGTCACAAAAGGCTAAGATAGAGGGATTGTTTGTAATGCCTGAGCCGATTGGTGTATTTGCCTGCAATGAAATTGGCATTGTACACATTTCTTAACCAACTCTTTGGCATCGTAGAGGGCTGTTGGCCAGTAAAATCCTTGTCGAAAGGCTTTTCCGACCAACGTTCTGTAGGAAGCATGAGTTCCACAGATTCCCCCGTGTATATCGTGAAGGAGGTTTAGTCCTTCTCTCTGCGGTATACATCGCATGAGTAACCCTTGAGTACCTCGTTTATAGAGGACTCCTTCGACCAAAGTATATATTTTGGCCTTTCGGGATAAACGATTTGCTTCGAAATCGTCATCGGGTACGGAACCCATCTGAAGATACTTGTAGATGGGGTCCATCCAAGTATCCTCGTAATCTATAGAAGCTGTCTCAATAGGAGATGTCTCTGGTGTGTCCACCAGAGACGGTTTTTGGAGTTGCTCCAAGAAAACCCCTTTTGGTACTTGTGATCGGGAAGAAGCTATTCGAGCAAGCTGGTCTGCGAGGAAATTATCCTTTCGAGGGATAAATTGTACCTCGAAACCGAAAAATTCTTTTCAAGCTTTTGAACCTCCGACAAGTACCGAGACATGGTCGGATTAGAGCACTGGTACTCTTTTCTGACCTGGTTTACGACTAGTTGAGAGTCTCCTCTCACGAGTAGTTGTCGAACCGCGAGCGCTTTTGCAGCTCGTATGCCGGATAGTAAACCTTCGTATTCTGCCACGTTGTTAGTGGCCTGAAAGTTTAACTATATGGCATACTTTAAGGTCTCTCTGTTAGGAGATTCCAGGATCACCCCAGCCCCCGAGCCACTTAAAGTAAGTGACTTCCAGGACCACCCCAGCCCCCGAGCCACTTAAAGTAAGTGACCCGTCAAAGTACATCGTCCACTTGTCATGGATATCGTACTGGGGATCCTGAACAAGTTCAGGATTTGTCCATTCGGCGACAAAGTCTGCCAAGATCTGGGATTTAATGGCCGTTCGGGACACGAAATGGAGGTCGAACTCCCCAAGTTCTACTAACCATTTAGCCATACGTCCCGCTGCTTCCCTATTTTGGAGGATCACTCCCAAGGGAAACTCAGACGGCATAATTATCTTGTGCGCCTGGAAATAATGCCGCAGTTTCCTCGAAGACATAAGGAGGGCATAGAGAAGCTTTTGGACCTGAGGGTAACGCTCCTTAGGTCCGTGCAAAACTTCACTTACGTAGTATTAATCGTCGATTGAGCGTGTTCACATTCTACGACTAGTATCTTGCGCTCCATTGCCTATGGCGTGGCGCCTAGATAAATTAAGAGCTCTTCTGGTTTTGGGGAAACCAGAACAGGAGCACTCGTAAGATATCTCTTGACATCCTCGAAGGCAGTGTTTGCCTCTTTTGACCACTCGAAACCCTCATGTTTCCTTAGAAGTTTGAAGAAAGGTAGTCCTTTTTCCCCTAGGCGTGCTATGAAACGACTTAAAGCCGCCATGCACCCTGTGAGCTTCTGGACTTCTTTCTTCGTGGTTGGAGAGCGCATTTGAACAATGGCCTTTATCTTTTTGGGATTTGCTTCGATTTCTCGTACGGAGACCAAGAATCCAAGCAATTTTCCCGAAGAGACTCCAAACACACACTTCTCAGGATTGAGTTTCAAGCGGTGTTTTCTGAGGTTGTCGAACGTCTCCTACAAGTCTAAAACATGATCAAGCTGTTTGATGCTTTTTACGACTAGATTGTCAACATAGGCTTCCAAATTTCGGCCTAGTTGAGGTGAAAAATTCGATTGCATCAAACGTTGAAAAGAAGCACCAGTATTTTTTAGACCAAATGGCATTTTGACATAGCAAAATATACCAAATAGAGTAATAAATGTGGTCTTCTCTTCATCTTCTAGACACATATTTATCTGGTGGTAACCAGAAAAAGCATCTAAAAAACTTAATGTTTCGCAACCAGCAGTAGAGTCAATCAACTAATCAATACGAGGTAAAGAAAAATCATCTTTTGGACAAGCTTTATTAAGATCAGTGAAGTCTATGCACATTCGCCACTTGCTGTTATACTTTCTAACCATTACAGGGTTGGCCAACCACTCTGGGTGGTTGACTTCTCTTATAAAGCCTGCTTTAAGTAGCTTGTCCAATTCTAACCTTATAGCATCTCGTCGATCAGGGGCAAATCTCTGTAATTTTTGTTTTACGGGTACTTTGTCAGGCCGTAAAGCTAGCCTGTGCTCGATCACTTCCCTGGGGACTTCGGGCATGTCAGATGCTTGCCACACGAAGACATCTGCGTTTGCTCGGAGGAAAGTGATGAGGGCGTCTTCCTACTTGGGGTCGGAAGTATCCCCGATGCGAACAGTCTTCGAAGGTTCCTCCTGATCCAGGGGAACCTCTTTGACTTGGTCGTTCGGCTTGGGAGCAGCTTTAGGCTTCTAGTTCTTGGTCGAAGGCTGCCTTTTTCTTCCCAAGCTGGTATTTGACCTACCATCTCGAGGGATCGATGGTCACACGTATGCGCTATCTTTTTATCACAGTTAATTATGATTACTCCTTTGGGACATGGCATCTTAAGACATTGATACCCATAATGAGTTGCCATTAAGAATTTTGCCAAAGATGGTCGTCCGAGTATGGCGTTATATGTCGTATCGAAATCGACCACATCAAAGGAGATCTTCTCCGTCCTAAAATTACTTGGTGAACCAAATGTTAAAGGAAGGAAAACTTGACCAATGGGTTTGGCCGAAGACCCTGGTACAATACCATGAAATGAATATCTTACCGGTCTTACCTTGGTACTGGGTACTTGTATTTCGTCCAGGGCACTCGTAAACAGAATGTTTAACGAACTTCCACCATCAATCAACACTCAATTCACTCGACAGTTATTGATGGTGGGTTCGACCACAATCCGAAAACGACCAGGTCAGGTCGAAGGGATTGGGCAGTCACCCTTCTCGAAAGAGATGGTGACTTCCGACCACTTCGGTACTTTATTGACAAGAGGGGAGTCAATGGAGTTTACCTCGCGTTCGACCGCTTTAAGCTGTTGTCTTGACTCGTATGCCGATGATCCACCAAAGATGTGCTCGATGGTGTGCTAGGGATCTTGGAACGACATGTCCTCGTTGTCGTCTGACTGTGTACGACCACTAGCTTGCCCCACCTCTTCGAGGGTAGGAAGTGGCCCTTTGCCGTTGTAGTAGTCTTCGAGTTTCCATTGAAAAACTCGACAGTTGCGAACGTCATGCCCTTCTTTTTTGTGGAAAGGGCACCACCTAAGCTTGTCGTTCTTCCGTTCGGGGCGCTTACCTTTGCCTCGATCGGAGTATTGTTTGGCAGTTCGTGGCTCCTTATCACTTACGGCCAGGATCTCCTTAGAAGCATTGGCTTGATGTTTTTGTCCATTTGCCTTGTTTTTTGATTTCTTGGCCTTCTTATCCTTCTTTTTGCTACCTTCGCCATTCTCCTGAGGGAGCTGGTCTTCTCAATCGATGATTTTGGTCCACTCAACTGCTTCGTCAGCAGTAGCGTACCGATCAGCCATCTCAAAGAGTTCAGCTACAGTAGCGGGAGGATTCAAAGTGATGTCCTCCGTGATCCTTCTGCTGCGGACTCCCTGTTTGAAGGCTCTGATAACAGATACGTCAGAAACCTCAGGAATAGAATTGCGAACTTGACTGAAATGCCTGATGAATTGGCGTAGTGTTTTGTGGTCATTTTGTCGCATCCTGTGTAGATTGTCCTCCTTTCCGGGGCGATGGTAGGTGCCCTGGAAATTAGCCAGCAACAGATCACAGAGGTGTTGCCACGAGCAGATCGACTCGATTGGTTGGTTTAATAACCACGATCGAGCAGACCCTTCGAGCACAGTCGGAAGGTAATTCGCCATGACGCGTTCTCCTCCTCTTGCTGCTCGGATAGCGGTTGTGTAGATCTGAAGAAACTCGATGGGATTCTGAGACCCGTCAAATTTCTCCATGTTCCCCGGTCGAAATCGCGGCGGCCAGTGAACTGCTCGGAGGTCAGGCGAGAATGCCCGACATCTGTTAATCACGTCGTAACGCCTCCTTTGTAGAAAAGAGGGGTTGACGTCGCTAGGTGATCGTACTCGACGATATCCAGCAAGGGGTGAATCTGACTTATAGTAAGTCTCGATCCTACGAGGGTAATACTCCTCGTATCTTGTCTGCTGTTGCAGACCTCTCAGTCGGAGTGGTGAGTGATCACCTCTCCTAGGATTTTTATGGTCATCAGGCATTCGAGGAACTCTTTTCTGAACTGGGGAGCGATGCACCTTGCGGTGATCTCCATGCGGCGAGTTATTCGATCGACTAGAAGCTGATGGAGTCGTACTACCACGACTTCTGGGATGATGTCGGCGAGATCGTTTGAGCTTGTTCATCGTACTCTGTAGCCTTCGTGCGATCTCTTCGGCGAAGAGGTCGTAGCTAGGTGCTTGGGCAAGTTCTCAAGGTGGGTTCTTGAGTAGGTCGTTGATATGCTGAATTTCCTGAGCTTCTTCTGACTGGTATTGAGCGCGCCCAGGCAATTTTCTCTGAGCTGCGACTCGTTTCCGTTGGTTTGTTTCAGAATCATTCATACCTGATCCTTGAGCTTGCCTTAATGGAGTGCGATGATCTCGAGAATTGCCCTCACGTTCATCAGAGTATTGACTCTGGTCGTCGTCGGAGGTGTCTTTGTCATTGCCACGAGCGGTTGTAGGGAGTGATCTTCGGGGAGCATCTGCAGCCTTGTCTTTGGGAATGTTATGGCTACGAGGCGTGACTAAGACCTCCGCTGATGATCTCCACTTGCGCTAGAGGCCTCCTCACTTGAGGAGTCGTCGAATGACACCATCTGGCGACTTGGAGCAAACCTCTCCAGGAAGGGGAATTCCGGGTTATAACCGTCTCCATCGGCAAGCGGGTCCTGCGTAGGGATGGTCGAACTCGCAGGAAGAGCATGTTCGATCACATCCTTTGCTGGGCTAACCGGAGAGAGAGAATCACCCGATGCTGATGAAGATTAGAAATTGTGACTTCTAGGAGTTGTCGCGCCAGGTCGGACTGTCTTAGGTGGACTTGGACATTTGGAGAGGGAACCCTCATCGTGTTCTGAGTCTGCCTCGGGACAGCCCTCAGTGTGGTCGGATTGACCCTTGTCCTCTGAGGAAACTGGTTCCCCATCTAGACGTACAGTTGTAGGGGATAAGGATCCCTCCTCAACTCTGTCGATGGTAAGGTCTTCTGGAGAAAGATCTCCGGAGGCGACATCACCATCGGATGATGCATCACTCAGCTCGTAGTCGAAACTAGTGTCCATATCGATATTTGCATAATCGGCCAAGTCAAACCAGTTCTCCTCGTTCCACTCTCCTGCCATGAGAGCATGAGAATTGGAAAGACAAAGGAAAGCTGATGACTCGGAGCCCCCACGATCGGCGCCAACTGTCGGTGTTTTAGAACCGAACTTACGTAATGATTGTTTGATTCAGGGGTTCCTCTAGGCTCGAAATCACACGGAGATGGAGACACGGAGATTTTTATACAGGTTCGGGCCTTCTCCTGGGAGAATAACAACCCTACTCCTGTGTGTATGTATTGAGTATGCTGGATTACAAAGTGGGATCAAAGACTAGAGTAATGTGCTTCTAATCTTACATTGTCTGGCCCTAATGTTACGTGGTCCCGCCCTTTTACCCTGTTGATCCTTGCCTTTTATATCATCCACGGAGTGCACCGTTGGATCTTCGGAATAAAAGTCTCCTTAACGCGCCAGATCGTGGAGCTGTTTTCGAGAGTTATTGCGGGAGTCTTAACGTCCCCATGTCATCAGGCAATTATCATCATAACAAGGGAAAGAGTCATCTTTGTTATTCCGGGAATAACAACAGAATTGATTACTCATATCATGGGATCTCAGACGTGATGTTCCTTTATCGAATAGGCCCACATGTCTGTGAGTCTTGTCGACTGGGGACTGGTCGTAGAAAGTCTTACGACCAGTTGGTGGTCGTAGGAGGGTCTACGACCATGGACCAATCGTAGTAGAGCTTACGATTATGGGATAGTCGTAGGAGGGCTTACGACTATAGGGTAGTCGCAGGAAGACCCATGACTACAGAGTGGTCGTAGAAGGACTTACGACCTCTAGCTTCTCCCTTAAGAATATTAAGGAGTATACAGAAGAGTTATATGACGTCATTAATACCTATAATATGAATTATAGATATAATAAAATAAGGATTGTTATATCCTCGTCATATATAATTTTCATGTGTCCAATCTAAATACACATAAACATATTAATAAACTTAAGTTTTGAATGTTTGATTTTGTGACTGGAGATACTACTACGAGACATGGAAAAAGATAGGGATATATTATTAATCCATGTGATGAGCAGATTAGCAAATTAGTTTTCCAAATTAAGGGTGGACTAAGTCCCTATTTGGTATAGCTCTGCATCCTTATTTTTCAGCTCATGATCCTGTTTCTACAAGAACCCACTCCATTGAGAATCTGGAGCTGTCACAACAAAGTGTTTGACTAGTAGGTTGGCTCTAAAAACCTTAAAAGAGAGAATTGGAGACAAAAATACAATGCTATCTTGGTTGTATCACTTCAATTGTATTTGTGTCTTACTCCTTTGTATATGTACATAGTTTTTTTGGATTACTTTTTTGCAAATTTCTCAAGATCGATTAATCAGGAGGTTTAGCACGAGACCTTGACACGATGGTGTGCATTTAATTATATCTAACATGCTAATCAAAGTTTTTGATCTGTACATGCTAATCAAAGTTGATATGGCTGTGATCAATTGATATACCTGATACCTTGAATGGTAATCAAAGGTAATGCTGAATCGTTAAATCATGAATGGAACCTCCGTTGAATAGACGAAACCCACTTGAACCACACGAATTTTTTTTCTCAACTCAACACGATACCTTGTCTATCAATCATTCTAGTAAAGTCTGAATCACAACATAACAAAAATGTGTACCAAGAGTAATTGTGCGCTACTACGTACAAGTGTTCCAAGGATAATTGAGTGCTCAAGCCATGAACATAACTGTTTTTTCCCAAGGTGAAAGCAAATAAAGCACAACAAAACTCAATTCATGTGAACAATGTACTAATAGATCCAAAGCATAATTACACATTTAACATCCCATGAAAGCATTAATCTACACCTATCATGTTACAAATCTCACAGAGTATTGTCCAAAGAGAAGAAAAGAGGAAACGATATGATACACATGTAATTATTTGTGTTGTTGGAATAGAGCAAATCAGAACAAACTAGAGGCTCTGTGTGTGTTCCAGATCTGAGGGCGGCGGCCGCTACTTCGACTGAGGGCGGCGGTTTGAGCTAGGGCGGTGGCGTCGGAGTTTGAGGGCCCGACGAGGGTAAGGGCTGAGGGCGGCAACAATGATTTGATTTTAGGTTGGGGGAGGAGATAGGGTTAAGGGTGGCAGTAGGTGCTAACCTTTTTTGGAGGAGAGAAGTCCGGGGAGGTCGCCAACAATGATTCCGATCCTGGTTGCTCCGAGAACCCTTTTTATAGCTAAGAGTGTTTGGCTAAGCTCCTCCAAACCCCGTTGAGAAGCTAGAGTAGGAGCAACACCAAATATGACCTAACTGACTGATATTATTGGATTTGGTGATTTTCATTCCATCTCTTGGCCTGGGCCCGCGAGCCACACTTTTCTTTTCCACAGATTTTAGCATTAAGAAGGACAAGACTACAAGAGCGGCCCGAAGGAAATTGAAACCTATTTTGCCAATGTATTACGTAGAACAATATACAACCATAAGCTTTACATCCGTACGCTGTTACTTAGAAATTTCAGAGAAAAAAATCATCAAAATCATCTTATTCATATCAATGCTCGTAGTACTTGGTTCATAGCTACAAAATCATAATAATAAGTGTTTTCAAATAGGAATCCCCCGGTATCACTTTTGAGTCACAAGATCTATATATTATTTTTTAGATAATGGAAGAGAAAAAAATCTCTCTCGGTCTCTGCATCAAGGATGCACACAGTCCATTTTATTAAAGACACAATAGTACCACAAGAACCAATATTGTTAAAAGTGGCTTGAAGCCTTATAACCAACAGCCGAAAGAAAATTGAACTCAATTAATGCAAATCTGTCAGGACCCAAAATATGCAATTCTGGACCCTCTATGTATAATACACTAGTCCAGGATCACGCTAGTGCACACAGTGTCAACACAGGTGAATATCGACCCACACAAGCGATTAATAACATAAACGAGTAATTTGATAACAAATAGTTGTTTTGACCTTATGGTCGAGTTTACAATTATTAAGCCACGCAGAGCTAACAAAGAAAATAAAATAGTAGCGGAACAGAGAAACTTCAGTGGAATCCCATCAATTCACCACAGGCAACTGACTGGGATCAAGACCCTACGATCAAGCACCTTCGATGAACTCCTCCTCGAGAGCAGGCGATGACTCCTCCTCTTCTGTTGCATGTTTTACAACAAGCATGAGTACACACCATACTCGCAAATCATACCACATAATACAATTTATAAATAGAGGCTTATTCCAAAGGAATGACTTCTGTGGTTCTTTTGCATAAATGCAGCATTTGCAGTTTAAATACAAGTAATAGATTGAAAGCATAATTCAAAAATAAATAGACAATAATAATTTGACAGTTTTATTTCACAAAGACACATAGCCTAAACAAGTCATTCACATAGCCATATGACTTAAGTCACACAACTCCCTTCCCAAGGTTTTCATGAAAATCTAACCCTCTTGTGAAATCCCCGAGCATGTCCATGACCGCGGACGCGGCTATTCGAATAGATTTGATTAACACTCTGCAGAGGTTGTATACTTTACCCACAAGATACAACTAGTGTAGTTAGCACTAGCTGTAACAATACAGTTCAGAAACTTCATCTCGACATTGACACTCCCGGTATGCTTAGCCGCCACAGACGCACACCGTTGGACAGGGACACGGCGAACCGCCCCGTGATGCGATTACTTGGTAGTACACACCTCCACCCAATCCGACACAACTAACCTACAACCTGAGTAATCAATGTCAAGACTCCATAACTTACTAAGTTAGGTCTGTCCCATACCAGGGATGTGGTTGTACGAAAGGCTCAGTTCAATGGCGCAAGACTTCCAAATTCTAACCTATCATTCCCGCCAACACAGATCCACCATAAAAGTATACCAGACCACTTGCCCCCGTCCAAAACCTTTTCCCACCCTGTTGGTTAAGTGCAACATATGCCATCAACAAGTAATAGCACATAGTACACATAGTTTTTATCACATAGTTCCATAGTCACTTAGTCAAGTTTATATTTGCAACTTACATGTGATGATGACTTGTAGCATGGCTAAGCAATCTAATCGCATCTAACCATCCCACGTTGGTAATATAATAGCACCAACTAAACAAACCAAACTAGGGTGACAAAAAATTTTGGCATACAATTAGACAAGGGGGTCATAACAAATTGGATATTAACTAATTCCAAAAACATTGAAATAAATAATTAAAGTTAATGCAATAATTTGAATCAATATAACTTTTGAAAACTGGGTTCAATATGATCAAAGGTATAACTTGCCTTGGAATAGGTCTAAGTACTGATCTTGCTCTTGGGGTGCTCCTTCTTCTTCAAATCTTCCCGAAGTATGGACGTCTACTCGCAAACAAAAGTAAATAAACAAAACAAATAAATAACAAAGGCAAAACAAACTCAAAAAATTAAATAAAAATCTCAGATAAATAGATCTTGAATTTAGATGAATTTAGAAATTTGAATGGGCTCAAACGGAGTTCGGATGCAAAAGATATGGGCTTTGGAAGTTTGAATCTAAAGAAAACCCTAAAAAGGATTTAACCGAATTATCTTTCAAAAGAAAATTCGAGATTAATGACACGGCGCTGACGTCATCAAAGGATTCGGCCGAACAGGACTCTACTGACAGGTGGATCCCACTTGGAAGTGGCTGGGAGTTTGTCGACTAGGTTCATGGAGATTGGCTCGGGTTTGGGTGGCACACATGCGCACACGTGGCCACTGACCTGGTGCCACGCACGCGACACGCGAGCAGAGGGAATGAGGTGGGCGCTGACACGGACTGCCACGGGGACTCGATGGCGAAGAGCAGCTCTGGACCCGATGGTCGTCGGCGTTAGACGATGGCTCGTCGGAGATGGTTGGTACGGGCGCGTAGCCAAGGCTATTGCGCACACATTGGCACCGGGTTGAGCACCTGAGGTCATCGGAGTTGGCCGGCGGCGAGCTTCAAGCGGAAGATCTTCTCGGTTATTGTCGGATGGCTGCTCCGGCGATGTGGGTGATCTCTGGAGGCAGAGGGTGCGACGCTGAACACGGCGGTGAAGACCACGAGCTCAGGGCGATGACAACGGTGGCAGAATTGGAGGAAAACCGCGGCGGTGACAAAACCCTAAAAGTCAAATTGTGGCAGCGCTGGGGTGATTGGGGCTCAATGGGTGGCGGCTTTGGGATGCGGAGGGCAGAGCGAACCTCGAGGGCCTATTTATAGGGCCGGGGCGACACGGATAAGGAAATCCCCAAAGGAGTCCGTGAAGAACACGAAAAGGAAATTCGGGATTCCTAGAGATAGAAAGGGATCCGGGCTAAGGTTTGATCTGATTCGGTTGCGGTAGAGATAGGGATTCTAAAAGATAGAGTTCAAGCGAAGAATCCGGGCCATATCGACTATTGTCACACGGACTTTGAAGGGCAGCCATGGTGAGCGAAGCCGACTCGTGCGCGGAGAAGAAGACGCAGCGGGGACGATGACCTCACGGTGGGGTCCACCCGTCCGTGATGATGGGAGTCTTGTGGCTACAGAAGGAGCGGCAAGGCAGGATGGGCCAAAACGGGGAAAGCAGGCCGAATCGAAGGAAGATTCGGCCCGAAGAGATTATCTGAGATTTTAATACTTTTTCTTTTTAGAAAAAAAACCAGAAATTCAAATAAGCAATAGAAAATAGCCAATGAACTTGGAAAAATTCTAGAAAATATATCCAAGCACATAGAATCCAAATAAAATAGTTTTGACCCTTGTTGATGTTGACTTTTAATCATATTAAATTATTTTCATGTACAAAGTCCATGTTTAAGCTTTTGAATTAAATTCAAATAAAATCAAATGGTGAATTTTATCCTACTAACTATTGAAAGGATTTTTAAAGCTCAGAAAATTGGGATGTTACAAACCTCCCCCTTAAAGGAATCTCGTCCCCGAGATTCAGGCTAGCTAGAGAAAAGGCTAGGAAACTCGGCTTTTAGCTCGTCTTCACGCTCCCATGTTGCTTCTCCTTCTGAGTGGTTGCTCCACTGAAACCTGCAAAAACAAACGGTCTTGCTTCTGCTATGGCGCTCTGCGACATCCAAAATCTTGATTGGCTGCCCTTTATAAGTGAGATCTTCTTTCAGCTCGATTGATTCCAACGGGGCTTGTTCTTCTGGCACACGAAGACACTTCTTCAACTGAGAGACATGAAAGACATCATGTACTCCTGCTAACGACTGTGGTAGCTCTAATTGATAGGCTACTTCTCCACGACGAGCCAATATCTTGAACGGACCAACATATCTAGAGGCAAGATTCCCTTTGGCATGAAATCTTTTTACACCTCTGAGGGGAGTAACTCGGAGATAGACAAAATCCTCCGGCTCAAAGCTGAGGTCACGACGACGATTATCAGCATAGCTCTTTTGCCTTGATTGGGCTATCTTTAGCCTTTCTCGGATCATAGCCACTTGTTCTTTAGCTTCTCGAATAATGTCTGGCCCAAAAACTAAACGTTTAGCTATTCCTGACCAATTCAAAGGGGTTCTACAGGCACGACCATACAATGCTTCAAACGGTGATATTTGCAGACTGACCTGATAACTGTTGTTGTACGAAAATTATGCATACGGCAAACTCTTATCCCAGCGGGTAGCATTGGCTAATGCACAAGCTCTCAACATATCCTCCAATATTTGATTAACTCTTCGATCATCCATCATGCGGGATGGTATGCGATCTTGAAATTCAAATGAGTCCCTAAGGCTTCATGCAGACTCTGCCAGAAACGAGAGGTAAACTGAGATCCTCGATCTGACACTATCTTCTTAGGCACACCATGCAGACTGACAATTCTTGACATATACAACTCTGCAAGGCGGTCTCCCGAGTAAGTGGTTTTGACTGACAAGAAATGAGCGACTTTGGTCAAACGATCCACTATTACCCAAATCGAATCGTAACCTGATTGAGTCCTGGGTAAGCCAGTAATGAAATCCATTCCGACTTCTTCCCACTTCCACTCTGGAATCTTCAAAGGTTGCAACAGACCTGCTGGTCTTTGATGCTCTGCTTTGACTTTTTGGCACACGTCGCACAAGGCAACGAATTCTGCGACTTCTCGCTTCATATTTGGCCACTAAAATTTATTCTTAACATCCTGGTACATCTTAGTACTGCCAGGGTGAATTGAATACTTTGAATCATGGGCTTCTTTCAAAATCAACTGTCTTAAACCATCAACATAAAGTGCACGCATCACGCTGTTGATCCACAGTATACCTTGATCATCCAAGGTGAAATATTTGAAATTTCCTTCCGCCATCTTCTTCTTGATATCAGAAAACTCTGAATCCTTTGGTTGAGCTTCACGAATCTGCTTCTCCAAAGTAGACTGCACTTCTAGACTGGCTATAAATCCTTTAGACACAACTTCTAGTTTCAGCTTCTTAAATTCCTCTTGAAGTCCTGAACAAATCTCTCTTACGTCCAAAGCATTGCAATAGCTCTTGCGACTTAAAGCATCTGCAACTACATTGGCTTTACTGGGATGGTAATGAATTTCGAGATTATAATCCTTTATTAGCTCTAGCCATCTTCTCTGTCTCATGTTCAAATCCGACTGAGTGAAGATGTACTTCAAGCTGTTATGATCTGTGTACACTTCACAGCGGTTACCGATGAGATAATGACGCCAAATCTTTAAAGCATGCACTACGGTAGCTAATTCCAAATCATGTGTAGGATAATTCTCCTCATGAGGCCTTAATTGCCTAGACGCATAAGCAACAGTTCTTCCTTCTTGCATCAAGACACATCCTAATCCTTGACGCGAAGTATCACAATAGATATCAAAATCTTTGCAAACATCTGGCAAAATTAGCACTGGGGCTGAAGTCAAACGCTTCTTCAACTCTTGAAAACTTTCTTCACAGGCTGGGGTCCAAGTGAACTTTTTCTCCTTTTTCAACAACTGCGTAAGCAGCTTAGCAATCGTTGAGAATCCTTCAATAAAATGGCGATAATATCCTGCCATTCCCAAGAAACTACGAATCTGAGTGACAGTCTTGGGCTGTTCCCAGTAGTAATCTTGCCTTGACTTTCTTGGGGTCCTTGACTACTCCCTCGGCTGTCATCACATGACCAAGGAAATCAACTTCCTTTTTCCAGAACTCACACTTACTAAACTTTGCATACAACTGATGCTTCCTGAGTTTCTCTAGGATTAATCTTAAGTGCTCAGCATGTTCCTCTTCCGACTTGGAGTAGACCAAAATATCATCGATGAACACCACTACAAACTTATCCAAATATTCCATGAATACTTTATTCATCATGTTCATGAAATAGGCGGGGGCATTAGTCAGACCAAAGGACATGACTAAGAACTCATAATGTCTGTACCGCGTTGAGAAAGCGGTCTTGGGTATATCCTTAGGGCAAATCTTCAATTGATGGTAACCAGATCGCAGATCGATCTTGGAGAACACTCCGGCTCCCTTCATCTGATCGAACAGATCATCAATCCGAGGTAATGGGTATTTGTTCTTGATGGTGACTTCATTGAGAGATCGATAATTGATGCACATCCTCATGCTTCCATCTTTCTTCCTGAAGAACAAAACTGGTGCTCTCCATGGCGACGAACTAGGTCTCACAAAACCTTTCTCCAGAAGTTCTTCTATTTTCTTCTTCATTTCCACCAACTCATCGGCTGGCATCCGATAGGGTCTCTTAGAAATAGGGGTTGTTCCGAGCACTAGATCAATGACAAACTCGATGTCACGGTCTGGTGGCATTCCGAGTAATTCCTCTGGAAACACATCTGGATAATCTCTGACAATAGACACATCTTCCAAAGCAACTGCCTTCAAACTATTGACTACCAGGTGTCCATCACGCACCGAGGTAGCTTGAAACTCTACCTTGTTTCCTTTAGTATCTTCAATTGTAACGGCTCTTTGGCCACAATCTAGCATGGCTTTGTGCTTGGTTAACCAATCCATGCCAAGAATGACATCTAAGATGCAGGTGTCTAGAACAATGAGGTTGGCTAGAAACTCAACTCGACTATGAGTAACTTAGCCCCTAAACATCCCACTTTAGAACTTAGCTCTGCTCGGTATTTGGACTAACAGAGTATGCTTAAGGCGCATAACTTCCAAGTTATTTTTAGTTGCAAAAACTCTAGAAACAAAGAAATCTAAGCTCGTAATCAAAGCAGGCGATCATGCAGTACCGAGTTTACTAGAAACTTACCCAGTACGACGTCCGGTGCTTCCTGAGCTCCTTCCAACATGATGTGGTTGACACGACCTCTGACCACAGACTGAGGCGCTCCTCCTGGTTGACCAGTACCTTGAGAAACTCCTTGGTTGCTCGGTGCTGGGGTCTTGGCTGGTGTAGCTTCAAGGTTGAAGCGTACTGGAGTGATTGTCCTCTTCTGTGGACACTAGTTGGTGAAATTTCCTTGTTGACGGCAAGAGTAACACACTCTCTGATCATGCTACCTGTTGTTCCCTGGGTTGGGATTGGTCGGTGCTGGGCTGCGAGAGTTCTGAATAATTGGACGAGGTGCTGAGTTTGGTGCAGGCATCCTGAATGAACTCTACGGTGGAAACCGATTATTCTACTGCGGTACCACTCTTGCTCTTTGTTGGGACTGCTGACCTCCTTGCTGAGCCATCCTGCATTTGCGATTGTCCTCCAGTTCCTTGCGTTTGTCTTCCATAACCAATACCTTGTTAACCAATTCTTGAAAGTCTGGGAAAGTGTGGGCAAATAGACTGACCTGTAGTCCTGAGTTCAAACCCTTCAAGAAGCGACTCTGGCGAGACTTGTCAGTAGCGACATCCTCTGGAGCATAGCGAGCTAACTAAGAAAACTTATTCAGATAGTCAGTCACTGACATAGCTCCTTGCTTCAGGGCACATAATTCATCCTTCTTCAGATCCATTATTCCCTCAGGTACATGATACTGATGGAATGCTGCGGCAAATTCTTCCCAAGTGATATTTTGCGGCTCCTCATGTGCTGCGCAGAAATTCTCCCACCATTCGGCAGCTATGCCTTCCATCTGATGAGTAGCATACAGAACTTTCTCATGGTCGCTGCATTGAGTGATCAGCAGCTTCCTCTCAATAACCCGAAGCCAATCATCAGCTTCAATTGGTGAAACATTACCAGAAAAGGTTGGAGGATGTGTCCTCATAAATTCAGCAAGCTTGGATGGCGCATGATGACCATGAGCGATTGGGGCTCCATTATGATGATTGTTGCTGTTGCTGTTCTGATTGCTCATATTCTGCAGGTGGTTCATCATAGTATACATCATCTATGTTTGTGCTGCCATGAAGGCTCCAAAGTTCTGCAAGTCAAGAGGGGGTGCTTGTGGCGGTACTGCTCCCGCAGGGGTCTGCTCGTTGCCTTCTGATCCTTGGGTTTCGGATCCACTTACAGCGGCATGGCGAGTCTGAACCATCTGGTGAAGCTCCATGGATTTGATAAGATAGCAAGTATAAGATGAGTTAAGAACTAATCTAGGGGGTAGGTTAAACCCAACAAACACAGTTCAAGAAAAACCAAGTGAAACACCTTTATTTATTAAGGGTCTTAGTATGGCTTGCAACAATGCCTAAGGGCTTTGCAGCTCATACCTGCACACAAGGAAAAGATGAACCTAAGCACACAAACTACCGCCTAAAGGGCGACTCGAAAGGAAACTAGCTAAGCCTGACAAACTAAAGCTCTAGCGAACTCAGCCGCTAAGGTAGCCTCCACAACCACGACGATGCTCCCTTTCTTTGTAGACACGAAGTGGTGGCATCCTCATGGCCGATCTTGATGCCCAGGGACTGGCGCAGGTGCAGCTGGTTCTTCCGGCTCTACGGCCTCTGCTGGCTCCTCTAGGACCTCCTCGGGGTCTTCCTCAGGATCTTCTTGTGGTCCTCTTCGGTTCTTCCGCTCTTGAGATCTTCTTCTTCTTGTTCCTCCTCATGGTCGTGCTGACCGTAGAGGGCTTCTTCCAATATGGCGATCCTTTCTTCAGTTCTTTGCAGGGTCTCATAGGCGCACTCCAGCTCGGCGGTGACTAACCCCAGCGACTCCTCTTGAGCAGCTACGAACTGGGCGAGGTGCACCACTGTGGCATTGTCTTCTCCATCCATAGACGGGTAGCGTGCTGGTTGATCCACGGCTACAGCTCTAGGATGGTAACGGAAGACGGTATTTTGCAGCTCTCGCGCGTAGATGTGGCAAATTCTAAGGATGGCCAGGCGTGACGACTCTTGAATTCCTTGCGCGAAGGTGATCCTTCTGACGGAGATGTTCAACGGCTGGCTGGCTTTAGTGTTCTTCCTGGCGTAGACTGTCAGACGGCAGATCACTCCACGATCTCGGCCGTTCACCACCCATTCGTTGCCACGATACATGGGACGATCAAAACCTCCAAGTACCTGCAACAGCTTCCACAGCTCTGCGACAAGTCCGCCTTTGCGCTCACCGTAGGTATGAAGCATTTGTCAAGACAGACAGGAGGATGGGAACCAAGTTAAAACAGCGGGGAGAGGGAAAGATTCTAGCAATAGTTGAGTCGAAAGAGACATGAGGGGAGTTAAGTAGTTCATTTAATCTTACAAGTTAATTTTTCTTTAGAAAATAATTTGGACTCTCTAAGACGGCCGATCTAAGGGTAAGACCTACAGTCAGTATGGCTCTGATACACCTCTGTTGGGACCCACAATATGCAATTCTAGGATCACGCTAGTGCACACAGTGTTAACACAGATGAATATCGACCCACACAAGCGATTAATAACATAAACGAGTAATTTGATAACAAATAGTTGTTTTGACCTTATGGTCGAGTTTATAAGTATAAAGCCACGCAGGGCTAACAAAGAAAATAAAATAGCAGCGGAACAGAGAAACTTCAGCGGAATCCCATCAATTCACCACAGGCAACTGACTGGGATCAAGACCCTACGATCAAGCACCTTCGATGAACTCCTCCTCTAGAGCAGGCGATAACTCCTCCTCTTCTTTTGCATATTTTACAACAAGCATGAGTACACACCGTACTCGCAAGTCATACCACGGAATGCAATTTATAGATACGGGCTTATTCCAAAGGAATGGCTTCTGTGGTTCTTTTGCAGAAATGCAGCATTTGTAGTTTAAATACAAGTAATAGATTGAAAGCATAATTCAAAACAAATAGACAATAATAATTTGACAGTTTTATTTCACAAAGACACATAGCCTAAACAGGTTATTCACATAGCCATATGACTTAAGTCACACAGCTCCCATCCCATGGTTTTCATGAAAATCTACCTCTCGTGTGAAATCCCCGAGCATGTCCATGACCGCGGACGCGGCTATTCGAATAGATTTGATTAACACTCTGCAGAGATTGTACACTTTATCACAAGATACAACTAGTGTAGTTAGCACTAGCCGTAACAAAACAATTCAGAAACTTCATCTCGACATTGACACTCTCGGTATGCTTAGCCGCCACAGACGCACACCGTTGGACAGGGACACGGTGAACCGCCCCGTGATGCGACTACTTGGTAGTACACACCTCCACCCAATCCGACACAGCTAACCTACAACCTGAGTAATCAATATCAAAACTCCATAACTTACTAAGTTAGGCCCGTCCCATACCAGGCATGTGGTTGTACGAAAGGCTCAGTTCAATGGCGCACAAAGTTAAGTTCTTAATTGACCGGGGCAAGACTTCCAAATTCTAACCTATCATTCCCGCCAACACAGATCCACCATAAAAGTATACCAGACCACTTGCCCCCGTCCAAAACCTTTTCCCACCCTGTTGGTTAAGTGCAACATATGCCATCAACAAGTAATAGCACATAGTACACATAGTTTTTATCACATAGTTCCATAGTCACTTAGTCAAGTTTATATTTGCAACTTACATGAGATGATGACTCGTAGCATGGCTAAGCAATCTAATCGCATCTAACCATCCCACGTTGGTAATATAATAGCACCAACTAAACAAACCAAACTAGGGTGACAAAAAATTATGGCATACAATTAGACAAGGGGGTCATAACAAATTGGATATTAACTAATCCCAAAAACATTGAAATAAATAATTAAAGTAAATGCAATAATTTGAATCAATATAACTTTTGAAAACTGGGTTCAATATGATCAAAGGTATAACTTACCTTGGAATAGGTCTAAGTACTGATCTTGCTCTTGGGGTGCTCCTTCTTCTTCAAATCTTCCCGAAGTATCGACGTCTACTCACAAACAAAAGCAAATAAACAGAACAAATAAATAACAAAGTAAAAACTAACTCCAAAAATTAAATAAAAATCTCAGATAAATAGATCTTGAATTTAGAAATTTGAATGGGCTCAAACGGAGTTCGGATGCAAAAGATATGGGCTTTGGAAGTTTGAATCTAAAGAAAACCCTAAAAAGGATTTAATCGAATTATCTTTCAAAAGAAAATTCGAGATTAATGACATGGCGCTGACATCATCAAAGGATTCGGTCGAACAGGACTCTACTGACAGGTGGGTCCCACTTGGAAGTGGCTGGGTGTTTGTGGACTAGTTCATGGAGATTGGCTCGGGTTTGGGTGGCACACATGCGCTGCGTGGTCGTGACACAGTGCCACGCGACGCGACTCATGGCGAGAGGAATGAGGTGGCGTCGCGGGCCGCCACGGGGACTCGATGGAGAAGAGCGGCTCTGGACCCGATGGTCGTCGGCGTTAGACGACGGCTCGCCGGAGATGGTTGGTACGGGCGCGTAGCCAAGGCTATTGCGCACACATTGGCACTGGGTTGAGCACCTGAGGTCGTCGGAGTTGGCCGGCGGCGAGCTTCAAGCGGAAGATCTTCTCAGTTATTGTCGGACGGCTGCTCCGGCGAGGCTCTAGCGATGTGGGTGGTCTCTGGAAGCAGAGGGTGTGACGCTAAACACGGCGGTGAAGACCACGAGCTCAGGGCAATGACAACGGCGGCAAAATTGGCGGAAAACCGCGGCGGTGACAAAACCCTAAAAGTCAAATTGTGGCGGCGCTGGGGTGATTGGGGCTCAATGGGTGGCGGCTCTGGGATGCGGAGGGCAGGGCGAACCTCGAGGACCTATTTATAGGGCCGGGGCGACATGGATAAGGAAATCCCCAAAGGAGTCCGTGAAGAACACGAAAAGGAAATTCAGGATTCCTAGAGATAGAAAGGTATCCGGGCTAAGGTTTGATCTTATTCGGTTGCGATAGAGATAGGGATTCTAGAAGATAGAGTTCAAGCGAAGAATCCGGGCCGTATCGACTATTGTCACACGGACTTTGAAGCGCAGCCATGGCGAGCGAAGTCGACTCGTGCGTGGAGAAGACGTAGCGGGGACGACGACCTCACGGTGGGGCCCACCCGTCAGCTAGTGATGGCGAGAGCGCGCGCGCAAAGGAGCGGGCCGGCGCGGGACTGGGCCGAAACGAGGAAAGCAGGCCGGATCGAAGGAAGATTCGGCCCGAAGAGATTATCTGAGATTTTAATACTTTTTCTTTTTAGAAAAAAAAACCAGAAATTCAAATAAGCAATAGAAAAATAGCAAATGAACTTGGAAAAATTCTAGAAAAATTTAGAAAATATATCCAAGTACATAGAATCCAAATAAAATAGTTTTGACCCTTGTTAATGTTGACTTTTAATCATATTAAATTATTTTGATGTACAAAGTCCATGTTTAAGCTTTTGAATTAAATTCAAATAAAATCAAATGGTGAATTTTATCCTACTAACTATTCAAAGGATTTTTAAAGCTTAGAAAATTTGGATGTTACAAAATCCTATGACTAAGCCGCCACCCATGAGAATTGAGGATTTGCTTTGCTACCACCTCCAACCTTAGGTTTTCAGCCAGCATGTACTCCTTTTGGGCCAATTTCTGTAAATTTGCCCAAGCACTCAACCAGAACCCACATAATAAGATAATCTACAAGGGATTAGCGACAATCTTTTTGTTAAAAATAACATCATTTCGACACAACCAGATAGACCAATATAAGGCACTAGCTCCCACCAGGAGTTGTGACTTTAAATTTATTGGAATACCAGCTAACCAATTCCCAAACATGTTTGCTATGCTCACAGGGGGAGATAAATTAAACGCACATTGAACAACCCACCATACAAGACGTGCCAAGGGACATTCAATAAAAAGGTGCATAATTGTTTCCTCTTTAATATAGAAACAACATTGTTTGCTTCCCCTCTAATTTCTCTTAAACAAGTTATCTTTAGTTAATACTACCCCTTTTTTGAGATACCAAAGGAAAAATTTTACTTTTAAGGGAATATTAATTCGCCAAAAGAAATTCCTAGTGGGGGCTTGAAAAGTGCTAATTAGTGCACCATAGAAAGATTTTACCGTAAACAATCCAGATTTATTTAAATTCCACCTGAAGACATCCTTTTGAGAACTTAAATGTAAATTAGAAATTCTCAAGATTAACTCATTCCAAGCCTGTAACTTAGTCCCGATAATAGGTCTACGAAAAGAAATATTTAAAGGAGTCGATCTCAGAATATTTGCCACTATATCAACCTTTCTCCTTACCACATTATAAAGAAGTGGATATTGACCTTTCAAAGGAGAATCTCCTAACCAAATATCTTCCCAAAACCTAGTGTGCATTCCATTTTGAACTTGGAATGACCCAAAGCGAAGAAAATGATCTTTAATTTTCATAAGACTCGACCAAAAATGGGATGTCACGGGCTTATTAACCACCTACGAAAAACTCTTGTCACCCAGATATTTCCTTGTTTGCAATGACTGCCAAACACCTTCTTCATTAAGCAACTTGAACAGCCATTTCCTGAGCAAGCTTTTATTTTTTATATCTAAGTTCTGAACGCCTAGACCACCATACTCTTTGGGCGAACAAACTAAACTCCATTTAGCAAGTCTATACTTTCGTTTATGACTGTCACTCTGCCAGTAAAATCTGGAGTGATAATAGTCAAGTCTTTTGAGAACCTATCTGGGAACCTCAAAAAAAGAAAACATAAACATTGGCAGACTGCTGAGTACCGAGTTAATAAGTACTAACCGTCCCCCCACAGACATATTTTTCCTTTCCAACTGCTAAGGTTTTTCTCAAATTTATCCTCAACCCCTTTCCAAATCACTATTCCTTAACTTTTTAAAGTGAATTGTGATACCTAAATACCTGAAAGGAAAAGCACCCACTTCACAACCAAATAATTGTGTAAATTGTGGTTCAACATCTTTGGCAGAACCAAAACAAAAAATCTTACTCTTGTAGAAATTAATATTTAAACCCAATAATTAATCAAAGACACATAGAATAAGCTTGAGATTTTTTGCTTGTTCCAAATCATTATTCAAAAAGAGTATTGTGTCATTAGCATACTGTAATATTGACAACCCATCATCAATTAAGTGAGGAACTACTCCTGATAAAAGGCCTGCTTCTTTAGCTCTAGCAATAAAGATTGCAAGCATGTCCACTACAAGGTTAAAAAGAATAGGGGACATAGGATCACCCACTACTACAAAACAGGCTATAGTAGACGCTCCATCACAGACGGTTCCTTTGGAATGCGTATTAAATCGATCCGAACATGGGGGTGGCGCGAACAACTATCACAGACGGTATTTTTTAGAACCGTCTGTGATAGTCAGCTATCACAGACGGTTGAGAAATAGTACCTTGTCTAAGACCTTTTTGAGTTTAGAAAAAAGAACCAAGATCATCATTAACTTTTATTCCAACACTTCCTCCCTTAACTAAACTTTCCACCCAAGAGCACCACTTAGCAGAATAGCCTTTTATCCTCAAAGTTTAAAGTAAAAATGGTCATTTTACTTTGTCATAAGCTTTCTCAAAATCTACCTTGAAAACAATTCCATCCAAATTCTTTTTATGTAATTCATGGATGGTTTCATGAAGGATAATAACGCCATCAAGAATAAATCTCCCCTGCATGAACACCGACTGGGAAGGTCTAACAATCTTTTGAGCTACACCCATAAGTCTGTTAGTAACAACTTTAGTAAAATTTTAAAACTAACATTTAAAAGACAAATATGCCTATACTATTGTATTTGTTTAGCATCTGTTTTTTTTGGAAGTAATGTAATGATCCCAAAATTCAAGCTAAAGAGGGGTGGAGAGCAGCTATGAAAATCATGGAACATGGCCATCAAGTCATATTTAATGACATCCCAAAACACCTGATAGAACTCGGCTGGGAAGCCATCTGGCCCAGGTACTTTGTTATGCTCCACTTTGAAAAAGAGCTTCTTTTACCTCCTTCTCATTGAAAAGTTCTGCAAGGAGATTGTTTTCAGCGTCTGAAACTTGAGGTATATCATTCCTAAAAGTATCAATCATGGATAAGTGATTGACTTCGGATGGTCCAAATAAACCTTTATAATAATTGGTGATATACTTTTTTAATTGTATATCACCCCGAATTTTCCCCTCCTCTTGTTCGAGCTGAAAATACATTGTCTTCTATGGTTACCATTCGCAATCGAATGATAATAGCGGGTATTTCGATCTCCCTCCAAAAGAAATTTTGCTTTGGATCTTTGGTACCATTTAATTTCTTCTTTTCTTAAAAGATGTTCCAATCGCTCATTAGCAAATTTTTTAAGATTAAGGTCTTCATCAGACAATCTCCAACACTCAGCTTTTTTGTCTAACTCATCAATTATCAAATTGAGTTCTAACTTTTCCTTTTTATAAGTCTCACTACTATTTTTAGCCCAACCTCAAAGATATTGTCTAAGGGATCCAACCTTACATTGCCAATCTATAAGGCAGAAAGACCTCTATTTTCCTTTTTCCACACATCAGCCACAATCTCCCTAAAACCTTCTCTATACAACCAACCTAATTCAAATTTAAATAAAGGCTAACTCCCTGTATAAGAAGCATCTCTAGTATTTAAAAGCAACAGCGTGTGATCAGATAAAGACCTTTCAAGCGCAATAACTGTGACCAAAGGAAATTTATGCTCCCAGTCTGTACTCATTAAAACTCGACCCGGCTTTTCAAAGGTTGGATTATCTAACGAATTGGCCCAAGTAAACTATCTACAGCTAATTCTATTTCCCTTAAATCCAAGGTATTAATCACAACATTAAACAGAAAAGTCCATCTATACTCAAAGTTATCCTTGTTTTTTTCACCTGCGTGCCTCATGATATTAAAATCACCCCCAACTAAAAGAGGAATTGGTTCTTTCCTACAAGTATGAACAAGTTCATTAAGAAACTTCTCCTTGAATTGGGTTTGAGCTACACCGTAAACAGCCACAAGAGCTCATTGGAAATCATCCTCTCTATTTTTTAAATGAAACTTTACATAAAAATCACTAATATCAATAGAACCAATGTTGTAAACCCTTAGGTTCACTCCTAAGAGGATATACCCCCCGACCGACCTTGTGGCGGCGAAAAATGCCACAAGAAATTCCGACCCCCACAAAGATGATTGAGATTAGATGCAAAAAAGTCTTTTTGACCAGTTTCAAGAATGGCCACAAAATCTAAATGCTGCTCCTTAACCACTTCACAAATGTAGCAATGTTTAGCCAAGTCTCCCAGACCTCTGCTATTCCAAAAAAAGGCCTTTCATTTAATCTTTAATTCGAGCAGCCTATTAAGAGAATATTTTCCCTTCGACCACTTTTTATTTACTACTAGAGTAAAGTTAGAGTAATCATCCTCCGACAACTCATCATCTAAATCATACAACTCATCATCTAAATCATTACAAAAATGATTAAGGGCTGAGATATCATTGTAATCCAGATTCTCATCCTCCACCTGCGCCACATCTACAATTCCTTTATTTTTTTAATCTCCCTAATTCAAGATTATTAATATTCTTAATAGAATTAACAATCTCTGCGTTATCATCTCCTAAAGAAACACTAATGCTAGCAACCTTCGCAACAACTTGCTCATCAGAAAACGATAAAAAGGATAATTTAGTATCAGACTTACTTGGATCAGTTCGATATTACGAACTTTAGCACGCCGTGTAGCCTTTTGGACAGAGTCTTCATCACCGAACATCTGCATTTTGAGACGTATACTCTGTCTCAGCTCCACCGGTTCCTCCAAAGGGACCCGCGCCGATCGGAAATTTCCAGCTAATTTTGAACTTCACAAGTTCACCTTGCTGTTTACTGAAGCAATCTTGGTAAGCATGGAGTCAAACAATTCCACCCCACTGTTAGCCAGTGGCCAACCCTGCAGTGGCCTCCCCAACCGGATCAGCCATAACTGGGCTTGACCCTGTCGGCTTGCAGAGTATTGCATCCGACTTGACTTGCATTGAAACCGCTTCAGTGTTGGTCAAAGTTTACAAACTTTTAATCTCGAATTGTGTGGGCGCCTTATAAAAATCAACAGAGTGAGGACTACACTAGCTTAATCCATCTGAGGCGCAATGCCGCAATGCCAAATTACGACTATGAATTAATTTACAGTGCGTGCATGCTGCCTTTTGTCCTTGACTAGTTTTTAGTTGGCATATTTGTCGGGCAAACTTTGGTGTGGATGGATAAGAATTATTTCTTCATACAACGTATCTAAGAAGAAATAATTTAAACCCGGATTGGCTAACTTACCATCCGTTGTACTAACCAATTGATCTGGGAAGCTCCCCAGTTTTGAGTTGGCATATAGCAACCCCTTCTTCAGTCGTCATCAGCCAAATGCATGTGGAGGACAAATCTAGAAAGCCATCAATGGTAACACAACAATTCTGATTATAGCTTTCAGTTTTGGGTTGCATGATCTCGTGTCTGGTTCATGCACTCCAGCTGTACAGCTTACTGCATATATACTCGTCTCTGTAGCTTATCAAAAGCAGGAACTGCCTCGCGCCGAGCAAGAAACCCTAGGAGAGGAAGGCGCTGGCCGGCGCGGGGGCGCCGGAGCAGTAGATCGGAGGGTAAGAGGGGAGAGTTTGCACTCGACGCGGAGGGAAGGGGGGCTAGTAAAGAGGACGAGGTGCACGCAGCGACCGGCGGTTCGAGACGGCGGCGCGCGGAGGGCGATCGATATCGGTCGGCTTTTCTATGGCTGAGTCGTGGGGACGTGGTGTGGGCCCGGGATGGCAGTGACTAAGTTCGAGGGGAAGCGCAGGGGTGGACTTGTTCAGCGGCGACAGGTGTCAGCCTGTGGTTGACTGGCCCATGTCTTCCGGGATCAGGGTGGCCGTTCACGGTGGTTACCGTCCCAAATGTTATCGCTGTCCTCCCGCTTTGCGACCCAATCGGTGTCGACATGACTAGTTTGGGTGTCCATGTTATACACGGTTGAAAAGCTTATCAAGTCTACATGTTAATGGTTCAGACCATATATCGTTTGGAGTTTAGTATGAAAAGTTATTTCTGCTTTAGTTGGCAGTGCTCAGCCTGCAAGGAAGAAGTGGGATCAAAGTTTCAGAAAGGTGGCCAATAACAAAGACTAGGCAAGATTGATAATGTTTCTGACAAAAACGAGCTGTAGGATCTCATACACTACTTGTCTTGAATAGTTGAATGTTGCTGAGAGTTGAGACTGATTACATGAGTTGAGCTAACGGCTCACGTCATCAGAATGCAAATCTGCACACCTAAAAGTCATCATAATGCACAACAATTCTGAATGGTACGGAAGAGGACGGATGGAGTCCTAGGTCGCCTCTCGGGACACAGGCGACCCTCACCCACATAGCAAGCCGGCGGCTTCCTCGGGCACTCCCGCACGAGCACTCGCGGACCTTGGCCTGGCGGGCTGTCACCCACGGCCCGTGAGTGGCCCGACGGGTCTCAAGCAGGAGCAAGGTGTCGGCCGACCAGGCGTTCGCTTCCAGAACTTCATCCTCTCCAACTTCTACTCCATGGTAACCCCTTCAAATGCTATCCCCTCAGCCTCCCCTCCATCTCTGCTAAGTTTAACTATTTCTTCATCGTGAATTGCCTCAACTTCTTGTCCACGTCATCCCCGGACAGGTTCATTGTTAACTCCCCCGTTATTGGCATCTTCCACACCCGGGTTGCGAATCAAAATCTGGCAAACAACATTCTCACCAAAGACAGGAAGAGCCTGCGCAAGCATGAGCTGCGCTTCCATGGCGCGCCACCGCGGTTCAAAATTTGGTCATTCGGCCGCCATCAATGACTGGCCAGCCACGGAAAAAGCTATGGTGCCCCACACCAGTCCCGGCAAGTGGGCGAGCAACAGGTTTACTTCAGCTCAAGTACCCCACGGGTCAGGCCTTGTGATGCCTAATTCAAGTGAACAAGACAGAGTGGTCTAATTTCTCGAGCAAGACTCCCACCATTGTGCCTCTTAGGGCATTCTCAATAGTGTATTTATTATCGTCTCTTAGCTATATCACAATCCTACGTGGAGGAGAGAGGGAAAAAAGAGAGAGCACAGGTCGTCTCTTCCTAAAGAGATTATCGTGCATGCGAAATAAGATATTATACATTAATCTACTCTAGTTGACATGTAGGCCCGTTTCAAAGGGAAATTATAAAATGTAAATGTTAGAGAGTGTGCTAGAGACTATCTATTAGAGATGTTGTCTCTAAAGATGATGTAGCATATATTAAAGACAAGGTTATCTCTAACTATTGGAGATGCTCTTATAGCGTCTCCAATAGTATATTTATTGTCGTTTCTTAGTTATGTCACGTCAACAAAGTCCTACGTGGAGGAGAGAGAGCATAGGCCGTCTCTTCATGAAGAGACTGTCATGCACGTGAAACAAGACATGATACATTAATCTACTCTAGTTGACATGTAGGTCTATTTCAAAGAAAAATTATAAAATATAAATATTAGAGAGGTATGCTAGAGACTATCTATTGGAGATGTTGTCTCTAAAGATGATGTAGCTTATGTTAGAGACAATATTATCTCTAGCTATTGGAGATACCCTTAGGGTGTATTTGGTTGGTAGGATGAGGTTGAATGTGATAGGATGGTACAGGTATGATGGGATCGTCCTGAATAGGATGGTACAGACATGCTGTTTGATTTGTTATATGAGATGGTAAACGAATGTGTTTAGTTGGTTATATGAGATGGTGCACAAATAGTACGAGATTGTATTTGGTTAAGAGAATGAGGTTTGTTACAGTAACCTCCTCTTTAGAGGTGGTGAGAATACTTTTTTCTTTTTATTTTTTATCCTTATTTTTCTCTAACTCATCATCTATCAACCACTCCTTTTTCTCTATCTATCAACCACTCCTTTTTCTCTATTCTTTCTCCCTTCTTTCCTTCGCTCCATGGCCATCGCGCCCCTCCCTCCCCACGTCGCCACCTGCCATTGCCTGACCGGCACCACCCTAACCAAATCTGCCCGTGGCCGACCTCCCCGACCAGATCCATCTGTGGCCGCGCTCCTCCCGCTGCCTCCACGACCAGCTCTCGCACCTCCTCGACCAGCTTCAGCGCCTCCCTGACCGGCCTCCCCCACCAGCTCTAGCGCCTTCCGTCCAAGGTAGTCAGAGTCGAGATCCCGAGTCGGATCGATTTGCCTCCGGTAGGATCGAATCGTAGTATCGAATCGTAGAATCGGCGATTCTACGGATTTATAAAAATACACATATTTAACATCTATACTATAAGTTTGTATGATTGTTATATGGTTTACCACTTGCATGTTCCTTAAAAGTAGCTAGACATACTCCAAAGCAATAAAAAGAGCTTATCATTATCAAGCTCAAGATTGCTCATGCCATAATATAGATATTTGTACTAGCATTACCACCTCGATACAATATTTTGCATGCTCCTTGTTTATTTATAGTTTCATTCTCAGAAATTAATATCAACAAATTTTGCTCTAAAACAAAATATCAACAAAGCACGGCCTCTAAAAAAATTGCCCTAAGTCTCTACGAGTAGGATCGACGGTGAGATTTGGATCGACAGTGTCGTGGGTTAAAGAGAACCGTAAGACTCTAAGAGTAGGATCGCGATCCTACCGACCTTGAGTAGGATCGGATCGGCGATAAGACTTGGATCGACAGGCTGTCGTGGGTTCGTAGAGTCGTAAGACTTTAAGACTTGGATCGCGATCCTAACTACCTTGCTTCCGTCGCCTCCCCGACCAGCTCTGGTGCCTCCCCGACCATCCTCTCCGACCAGCTCTCACACCTTTCGCCGCCTCCCTGACCAGTTATGGCGGGCGACAGGGCGGATGGGACATGAACGGCGGCACCGACCATTGGCGATGAAGAAGGTGAGATGGAGAGAGATAGAAGGAGGTGAGATGGGCAGAGACGGGGTGACCAAATCCCATAATTTTGCTCACGTGCGGTCACGTGACAGGAGTGAACGACCTGGGACGAGTTCACCCAGCAAAATTTGCTACACCACTTCGTCCCGAATCAAATGAAAATATTCCCCGAAGTGGAATCATCTTGTCCCGGACTATCCCACCAACCAAACACATGTATGACCTCTCGTCCCAGGACGATCCCATCCCATCCCACTTCGTTCCCCGAACTAAACACTACATTAAACGCCACCCTAGCAGCGATAGGCCTGCCTCAAACCACCCTGCTCACTCCATCCAGCCCCCCTAGCCTACCGTCTTTATGTCTAACCCCACCTCCCGCCCTTGAGCCATCTGCTCAAGGCGACTCTACCCCCCACCCACCAAACAACTCTCATTCTTACCGCTCCGCATTACTCACTCCCCCACCCCTTGCCCTCCTTACTCACTCAACCGCCCCCTTAATGACGCTGCCTACCTCCACTACGACGCCTCCCCCTTCTTCTTCCTCCTCGGCTCCTCGCTGCTTTCGGTGCCTTGCGTCGGATCACCTAGTAGCGCTTTGTCGTGACCCAGTCCGCTGTAAAGGCTGCGGCCGCAACAACCATCACCTCCCCATCTGCACCCGCCTTCCATCCTCTCCCTGCCTCTTGCCCACCTCTATGCCCCTCCCGCTCCCCACCTCCTGGCCGTGCTCGCCTCCATGCTCATCGCCATCGCACCCCCACCACCGTCCCTTTCCCTCCACCCGTGCCCTAGGAGATAGCGCCAGCTTCCTACCGTACTCTCCACGAACCTCCCTTTCTCCTCTCCTACCGCCTCCACCACCACCCACACCCGCTTCGCCTTCTTTCTCGGCTTCTCTGCACCTCCCCCAGACCTGCCAGGCCGATGCCCACCAGGCTACGAGTCTCCTCCTTGTCGCTGATACTCCATCCTCTAGTTCCATCCCAACCCTGCAGGTTTCCACCTCTGTCGACTTCTCTGATATTCACACATCGCCTCGCTCCACCCACCCCCTCGCCCCCTTCGCCAGACATCGTTCCATCTCGTTCCCCGCCGCAACCACCATCACCACCCCCAACACCCCTACCCACTCCCCACCAAACTGCCCCCGACCCCCCCTGTTGGAAATATGCCATAGAGGCAATCATACAGATGATTATATTTCATTATGTTCATGACATTGGATAATATGTTATCTTGTTCCTAGAATAATATTGTTAATATTTATTATCAAGTATGTGACTTGATTGTGAAACTCTATATTTCTGTGATAATTATTCTTATACAATCCCTGGCCGGAGACATATGAGGACACATATGAATAGACTAGCATATCTATTGGTTGATGACTATTTTTCACGGGTCATGGATATGAAGATATCAAACCAATAATATGGACACATGTTAGAGAACATGATGTTGGATAAGACCCACCTTGAGACACTATTGAGATTGTTATAATTCTAAGTGTCGTTAGTTGGTCTCAAGCAATGATGATGTATAATCCTTAGACCTGAGATCAACATGGTTTCATATATGTGTAATAGCACTCTTAGGGGTTGCCAAACGCTACACCGTGAATCGGGTAGTTATAAAGGTAGCTTTCGGGTATGCTATGAAACATGCAGAGGAATGTGGTTGTGGGATATGGGATTTGCCCTCTAACATAAGAAGAGATGTCTCTAGGCCCTCGTTGTGATCGGATAAAGAAAGTGCATGGCCATGCCACTAGTTTGTCGAAGTGTTCGACCACGTGAAGTTATCCGACACTCGATCGAGAAAGTATTGAACAATCCATGGATGACACAACATCTCACGGAGTTCAACCGGATATCGTGAGACAAAGGGAGTATACGAGTAGGTCACATAGTTGACGATTCTGATTTGGTCGTATGGAAATCTGTTTGGTCGTGGATGGTCGAGCGTAATCATAAAGTGGTCGAAACACGGTGCGTAAGGAGTTCTGAACTGGTTGTATAAAGATAGGACACGGTCGTAGATCATGTTGCATTAAGGTATGCGTCGATATAATTTGTGTGTATTCGAAATCGCTATGTTACGCTAGGCGCTATGACTTAATGGTCGGAAAGGGTTTAGAGTCACAACCGAACTACGCATAAACCTAACAGGTCACACACTTAACGGGTTGAAACAAACCAGTACGGATACGATTCGTAAACATGTTCGGATAGGATCCGTCACGAGTACTATATAAGGAGCTGCATGAGGCTGTTGGACGTGACGTAAGTTTTACACCACCGAAACCCTAGCCACCATCTTCCTGAGAGCTCTGCCATGCGACTTGGTGCTAGCACATCACAAGCATGGTTGTTCCTTCCACGGGCGTGTGGATCACAGTAGAGGCGCTACTACATTGCGCTTGAGGGCGATCCGCGATCTTCACAAGGGCGCAAACATTCTTTGGAGGCGATCGACTCGCGAGGACGCTGGACGATCGACTACGACCACTACATCGATGCGCTCTACGTTGGACCAGGCTGCTCCAACCCTTCTTCCGTTGCTCTGCGTGTCTGGTGGTAACGATCTATGATCATCTACTTGCTTGGCTTCCTGGTTTGCATGGTAGAAATTTTTGTTTGTAGCTATCGTAGCCTACCCGTGACCCAACACCCCCCGCACCAAACAACTCACATTCTTACCGCTCCGCATTACTCACTACCCCACCCCCTGCACTCATCACTCACTCCGCCCCCTTAATGACACTACCTACCTCCACTCCGACGCCTCCCCCTTCTTCTTCCTCCTCGGCTTCTCGCTGCTTCCGGTGCCTTGTGTTGGATCACCTGGTAGGGCTTTGCCGTGACGTAGTCCGCTGTAAAGGCTGCGGTCGCAACGACCATCGCCTCCACGCCTGCACCCGCCTTCTATCCTCTCCCCGCCTCTCGTCCACCTCCATGCCCCGTCCGCTCCACACCTCCTATCTGCGCTCGCCTCCACACTCATCGCCGTCGCACCCCCCACCGTCCCTTCCCCTCCGCCCGTGCCCTAGGAGATAGCGCCACCTTCCTACCATACTCTCCACGCACCTCCCTGCCTTCTCTCCTGCCGCCACCATCCACACCCGTTTCGCCTTCTCTATCAGCTTCTCTGCACCTACCCCAGACCCACCAGGCCGATGCCCAACAGGCTACGAGTCTCCTCCTCGCCGCTGATACTCCATCCTCCAGTTCCATCCCAACCCAGGTTTCCACTTCTGCCGACTTCTCTTATATTCACACATCGCCTAGCTCCATCCACCCCTCCCCCTTCGCCAGACATCGTTCCATCTTGTTCCCCACCACCACCACCATCACCACCCCCAACACCCTTACCCACTCCCCCACCACTCTGCCCCCGAACCCCCTCCCCCCTGCCCCAATTTTCGCCACGCCAGTCGGTCCCGATCTGGACTCGATACGTCTTGACTTCAACGAAGTTTTCATGCCTAGGGTGGACATGTCCCATGCAATGCATTTTGCCTATGCTTTTGTCAGTCCTACGTTTGACAACCCCTGTCTCACCATCCAACGTGCTTTGCGCACTCATCTCCCTTAGCTTCATTTCCAACAGCTACCTTCCTCCCGTGGAGCAATGATAATCCGCTTCAACTCCCCCGTTGGTCGGGAAATAGTTGTTACCCACCCAACACCTCTGGAGGCAATCGGTCATAGGGTAACCCTAGCACGACATGAAGAATCGGATGTCCGTTTCTTCCATGAGTTCAACTGCCTGGCCGAGCTCCTTGTCATTGATTTCCCCCCTTGAACATTGGTTCCCAGACCACATCCACTATGCTTTCTACTCCATAGGAAATGTGGTTGAAATTGACCACCTTTGCATCTTCATGGAAGATTACTCGTCTCTCCGTCTCCTCATACAGTAAGCTCATGGCACAGACATGCCATATGACCTACGGGTTCATAATGCCGATGTCCTGGGCTGCATCGCTCACATCAAGGTTGTCTGGATTTGACCTTTTGCAGACTCCTTTGATGCTTTCCAACACTACATCTCCCATTACCCACCCTACCCCCTCCTCTGTCACCACCCCCCCAACTGTCATGTAACATCCCAATTTTTAGAGTTTCAAAAACCTTTTGAGTAGTTAGTCCCTCTCGAAAATTAACCAATTTTTATTTGAATTTAATCAAGCTTAATTTGGACTTTCAAATGTCAAAACAATTTAATATGACTAATTTAAACATCAATTAATTCTAAAACTATTTTATTTGAGTTATTTGTGCTTGGAAATATGTTCCATATTTTTCTAGAATTTTTTCGAGTTCAATTGATATTTTTAGTTTGCTATTTGGATTTACTTGTATTTCTAAAATCCAAAATATAATTAAAATCTCATAAATTCATTTGGGTCGAAACCCATTTCTTCAGCCCAACCCTATTCATCTTTTTGACCCAATCCATGTGGCCCGCTTCCTTTCTCTCTCTCTCTCTCTCTCCATGTGCGCAAGCCTGGTCCCACCTACCAGTCTCAGTGTCGCCATGTGTGACACGGTTTCACCCGAGCCACAGCCACTAACTAGTGGACCCCACTGATTACTATTTATTTTCTCCAAGTTGGGGACGGCTTGAACTCCTCCGCTGCATGGGCCTTCCTCGATGTGCGTGCTCCGGGCTCTCTCGACCGCCCGTGTATAAAAGGGGAGGTAGCCCTCAGCTCCCGCATCCCAGACCTCGCCGCCGCCGCTCAGGAACGAAACCCTAGCCGCCGGAAATGCCGAAGAAGCAAAGTCACCGCCGAGAATTACGACGAGCTTTTTCTCCGCCGTCCCTCGACCTTCGCCACCACCTCCGTTGAGTTCTCAAGGCCAGATCTTCACCACCGTCACCTTCGCGTCGCCGAAGCGTCACCAGAACTCAAATCCCGAACCCTAACCTCCGCTTCAACCTCGTCGCCAGCCAACTCCATCATACCCTTGCACCAATGAGTACACCATCGGGAGCACCAGCTACTCAATGCGCACCTCACTACTAAAAATATCTATTTTCCCTACAATTTGAAACATTCCCTAGTAGTGGAATTGTAATCTAAAGGAAAGTATCTATCCTTGAGGTGAGGTAAAAAAACCTAGGGAACGAAATTGTTCCCTACTATTTACATAAATTACTAAGGAAAGACTATGGAGAGAGAAATGAACTATGCCATGTCAGCGCCACGGTGACAACTTTCCCTGCTTGGATGGATAAAACCGTAGGGAATGTACTTTTTGTCTTTTTGTTTATGCCGCCGGTTTTTTTTAAGTCCCGCTATTTTCTTTTTTGCTACGCGCTATTTGTTTAAGGCGTGGCGCCAATTTCTTTTTGGCTGCCCCTCTGCGTGAACCCAACCCAAATTCACTAAACAGACTGCTGCCTGTAGCAGCCGCCGCCCACGCACCACCGTCCTCCCCGAGTGGTGGCGCCCCCTTCCCTCCTCCTCCCGGCGGTGCCCCCCAACCTCCCTCCTCCGCCTCGAGCCGCGCCCTCCTATTTGTCCTCCTTCAAGTCGTCGCCACCACCCTGCTCTCCTTCTTCTCCTCCTCCCCCGAGCTGTCGCCGCTGGCATGGGAGCTGTCTCTGGTAGGAGCGAATCCACCAGGGCAATGCACCTCCGTCTCCGCACTCCCGATTTCGGGTTCTTGGTTTCCTTTTCTTGGAATGTTATGATTTCCTTTTCTTTTCTTGTGTGTGATTAATGCTTGGTTCTTGCAATAAGGCTCTGGGAATCTCTACACTTCTGGGCGACCCGTCGCAATTGGTGGGTGGTCGACCGACAGCGGCGATCCTGCAGACGGGCATCTCTGCTTTCTGGCTCGGCGTCCTTTGGAATGTAAAGATCCTCGCATGGCTATAGCGATTGATTATTTGTTTAGTTTTTCATGGAGATGACAAGCGCTTTGTTGGTCGGTGTTTGATTTTCTTGCATTGAAGTTTGTGGAAGTTATAGAGATGTGTAGTATTTGGGAAGCACCTACTGTGATGCCATAATCATAATTGATCGGCCATTTCATTACTTGCGAGGATTTGAGCAACAACTTGCATGGTTCAATTCCCTACCGGTGCATCTGAATCTCACATATTTGTATGTGTCCCACCCGATGTAATTTGTTACGTAGTTATTGGTGTTTGTAGTTTCACTCTAAATGGTGATCACGAGGAATCGGCAACCAACAATTTCTCTAGCAATCTTCCATACTCTATACCCAACATGGTTTCACTTGAAGACTGTAAGCTTATGCCTATCACAACTTTTCTATGTTTTGTATGCACAAGTATTAATGTATTAGCGTTAAATTTTCTTTGGCAAAAGGAAGTGGATGTGGAATTGAAAAGGAGGCGAATTTTTTGGGGACATTGTTTTTGTGCCTTTCTGGATAACTATGATTTAGTTGTTACGAAGAATCTTGCAATATCGATTATGGGGTATGGCAAAGAGTTTCTTATTCAAAGCGATTCTTCTTTGAAGTGTTATAGCCTATAAAGTTGTTATTTTGTTATTTCTTGACACGGAGAACTTTGTTTCTCAGGTTCATGTTCTCTGCTAAATATGTCATGAAGTGCGATGATGAAACTTTTGTTAGACTTGATTCAGTAATCAGTGAAGTTAAGAAGGTACCAAGTGATAGAAATCTCTACATAGGGAATGTGAATTTTCACCAACGGCCATTTCGGCAGGGGAAATGGGCCACTTATGAGGTAAAACACGTGTGATATTTTCTTTGACCATGGTTATTGGATGACATTGTTCATGTATCTTTTGTCATTCTTTTTTCTATTACTTAAAATACAAGCTTAACTATTTTTTCAGTTGATGGAAGGGAAGTGGGTACCAATTGCTGATATCTTGAAAGAAATAGGTCCTGATTATCAAATAAAAAATGCAGAAGAATTACTCTTTTTATGTACACTGACTAAGTCCTTTTGCACATAATTTAAAAATAATGGATATAGATGAAATTTGCAACTTTTTTCTTGTTAAATTTTGTTGAGCTCAGATCAATGTTGGTCACTACTCTTCTAAGGATTAATTGGTGAACACGGATTAGTTGAGCTCAAAATTTAAAATTCTTTTAGTGTTTCCTTGATTAGTTCTTGATCTAGATATGTTTGACACTAGTCCTAGATAGTTTCTCTTTTGGGCATGCACTGTGAGCCGCCAGTATAATCTTTAAACAACCATCTTTGAGTTACTGGGCGTGCTTACAAAATCACTTGAACTTTTTGTGCATCCTTTTAATAAAAAGAGACATGGGTTTATTGCCCTTGGTTGAAAAAAAAGAGATCAAGGTTGGTCACTCTTTATGCGGATCATGAAGAAACACATGGCACAAGGAAGGTTGTGATTGACCTAAAAGTCTAAAAGCGGCGCCTCCTTTGTTTTAACCTCATGTCATATGAACTTGCACTATTGTCAAGTGTGCACTTGGTGAACCTTGTTCCTTTTATTTTCGAGATTTGCTGCTGTTGCTTCTTACCTCTGGTAGAGATCCTGGTATAGTGCCTCGTAACACACATCCTCCTGAATCTAAATCCATTGATGTGAGCAATGATATTGGAAATGGTCAGACTCCACAACAATTGCGTTTGTCACGAACAAAGGATGTTTTTGTAAATGGAGTCGTTGTAAAGGTCAAGCACTGTGACACCTGCATGCTATATCGACCACCTCGATGCTCACACTGTTCTATCTGTAACAACTGTGTGGAGCATTTTGATCATCACTGTCCTTGGGTTGGGCAATGCATAGGACTAGTATGCATTTTAATGTCTTGAACAGTTCTATAGACATTAACTACTATCTACCACTATTATTTAATCAATGCTAACGGGCAGTTTATCTGCTGCAGTGTAATTATCTATTCTTTTATATGTTCATTTTTCAACCACATTACTCTGCCTCTCGTATTTGGCTTTTCTTTGGGTGTACATAGTCAAGATCGAGCCTTGAGCACTCATCGATTTGGAAGGCAATGTTGAAGACACCGACATAAATCATTACGATCATCTCTTGGTTTATTTGCGTGTGGTTTGTTGGTGGTGCATGTCTGTCTTCCATTTCAACTTTGATGGCGCCAACTAGGTTGGTACCCTTTCATCTTTTTCAAATTTAAGTAGTGGCCTTTTAAGAGCATTGTGCCATAACTTGGTAATCATCCATTTTTACACGTTGGCGGACTACCTCACGAGAACTTCAGGTACCGCTATGATCGACGGGCTAACCCATATAACAGAGGTATCGCGAGCAATTTTCTGGAGATCTTCTGCACCGCAATCCCTCCTTCGAAGAACAATTTCCGAGCAAGGTTCCCAGTAGAGCAAGGTTTATAGCATGTGTGTTGTGCACTTGTGGTGCAAGCGTGGGTGTTATTTTTTTGGACTTTCAATTAGTGCGATGTTTACACTTGAATATGTTGGTAGAAATGTGTCTCAAATAGTGCTTGATGGTTTATTGGAAATACAAGACATTCTTATGTTTATCTCCTGCATAAATTTTGTTTTGAGTGATAATGTGAATTTAGTGTCTTTTGATTGTAACCGGGCATATAAATAAGTATTTGAATAATGTATGTATATTTAGAAAAAAAACAATAATTTCAGTACCCCTAGTGTTCGTGCCAAACTGTAGGGGATGAATTTCAAATTAGCAATAGAAAAATAATGTTTACATAAAAATGTTCCCTAGGGTATACAAGAAATAACGTAGGGAATTTGTTGGATTCTTTCCCTAGGCTGGCAGAAAGGTAACGTAGGGAAATGTTTCCACGTCATATGGCAATGCCATGTGAACGAGATTTTCCTACCGTTTAAAATCCTAGGGAACGATTCTTTCCCTAGGTTTTCCCAAAAAAAAACCCGCAAGGAACGTTTTCTTTCCCCACGTTCTTTTCCCTAGTAGTTGTTCCCTACGAATGCCACTAGGGAAACCAATTCCCTATAGTTTTTTTGCATGTTCCCTAGTATATTACTCACTAGGGAAAATGGGAATTTCTAGTAGTGCCTCCGTGTCCACCGCCGAGGCCGCAATCGCCGGCGACCCTCAGAACCCAAGGGCCATGACCTTGCCGTTAGCCACATCATCATCTACGTCACCAGCCATGTCACTCCATCACTTGCATGTCGTCCAATCAGCGTTACGTGGCATTTCACGTCAACGCTGAGTCAGCTCTCCCGTGCCTAAACAAAGATCCAATCTCACGTAGACCTAATCTACCATGAACCTAGCCTCTACCAAGTAGGTCCCACATGTCAGATCTACAGTGTCATAGACCCATGAGCCATAGACTCGTGAACCAGATCCACGAACTTGGTCCATATACCAAAGGCCCCCACTTGTCAGCCACTGTTTAGGATTTTCTGGATTTTCTTTTAATTATGAAATTATGGCTGATGTCAGGATGACGCAATAATTCAAATTTTCCAGAAGAAAGATAATTCAGGAAATTCAAAATAGTAATTTCTTTATCTTCTTCTTAGGGTTAGATCTTCCGAGAGCCTGTTTTCCTCACACGAACTCCGATTAAGCCCATTCAAATTTATAAATTCATATAAATTCAAGCTCTACCTTTCTGATATTTTTATTTAATTTTTGGAGTTTTTTGTATCTCTCTGTTTTGTATTTATTTAGTTATTTGCTTTCGTTTCTGAGTAGACGTTGATACTTCGGGAGTTTTTGAAGGAGAAGAAGTTGATCAAGCTCAAGACCAGTACCAAGACTTGTTCCAAGGCAAGTTGTATCTTTGACCATGTTGAATCCAATTTTTCTAAATTATCTTGATTCAATTATTGCATTTTACTTTAAGTGTTTATTTAAATGTTTTGGATTTAACTACACACCATTTGATTATATCTACTTTGCCTATTATATTATCATAATATTTTGTTGCCCTAGCTTGGTTAATTATTAATTGGTAATATCATAGCACCAACGTGGTTTGGTTAGACACGAATAGTCTGCTTAGCCATGCAACGAGTCATTTATATAATTTGAGTTGCAAATATAAACTTGACTAAGTGATTATGGAATTTGTGTAAAACTATGTGTAGTATGTTGTTACTTGTTGATGGCATGTGTTGCACTTAACCAACATGGTGGGAAAAGATTTAAACTGGGGCAAGTGGATGGAAATATGTTATAGTGGAGCTGCGTGCACTTGGGAAAATATGAATGTGATAGTTGGTAGTATTTGGCAGTCTCGTCTTGTTCAATTAAGGACTTAATCTTGTGCGCCATTGAACTCAGCCATAACTGTACAACCACATGACTGATGGGACAGGCCAAACCTAGTAAGCTATGGAGTTTTGATATTGATTGCTCAGGCAGATAGTTTAAGTTGTGTACCAGGGTGGAGGTGTGTTTTTGCCTGTGTGGTGATTCACATTTATGAGCGGTTCGTCGTCTTCAGGTCCATCGGTGTGCAACGGGCTAACCACCTGTGTGGGGGATGGTGCCGGCAGTAAGCACAACGGGACTATCAATTGCTGAGATGAAGTTTCGGAAATGTTTTCTTATGATCAGCTCTGATCCAGTTGATTGCATCTTGTGGGTAAAGTGCACTACCTCTACAAAGTGTTAATCAATCTATTCGAATAGCCGCGTCCGCGGTTATGAACACGCTTGGGAATTTCACACGAGGGATAGATTTTCCTGAAAACAACTATGAAGGGATAGCTGTGTGGGGCCACTTATGCAGCTGTATGAAAGAAATTGATTAGGATATGTAAGCTTTGTGAAAATACTTGTTAAAATTATTATTATTATTATTTTTGAATTATGCTTTCAATCTATTATTTGTATTCAATTGCAAATGTTGCTTTATTGCAAAATAGCCACAGAAGCCATTTCCTTTGGAATAAGCCATCATATATAATTGCATTCTATGGTACAACTTGTTGAGTATTCGGAATACTTATTCTTGCTACAACCATTCAGCTGAAGTGGAGGAATCGTTGCTTGCCTTTGAGGAGGAGCTTTACGAGGATGGTGATCGTTAGGTTTTGATCCCAATTGGTTTACTGTGGCGAGTCGATGGGTATTCGCTGGAGTTGCTTTCGTTTCACTGTTGTTTCTTATTTAGTGTCAGCCCTGCGTGACTTAATAATTTGTAAACTCGACTATACGGTCAAAATTGCGATTTATTATTCAAATTAGCCGTTTATTCTTATATTCATCTTGTGTGGAATGATATTCATCAATGTTGACATTGTGTATTCTACCTTGATACTAAAGTAGTGTATTATACACAGAGAGTCCATATTTATATATTTGGGTACCATCACCCCCGCCTTGGACTCCCCACCCTCGCCACCAGACCAAATGGATGGGTTTGGCTACTTCCCTCAGCATAACAACCACTTCCACGGCTATGATCAAGGTTCCCACTGGCTGCCCCCTCTCACTTTTGACCCCTCGCTCTGCATTGGTATGACACTCACACCGCGCCTCACTCCCTCGGAGCGGCTCCTGCGCCGAAGGTTAGTGTCTACATGGCTACGCCAGAAGATCCTGACCCTTGCCCCGAGCACTCAGTGCACAAGCGTCGAGGTTGTGCCAAGCGTTCGCTAGACAAGGACTTCAAGGCATGGCATAGTGCATGACTCGCAGACAAGGAGTCTGCTACATTTCTGGACATGGCCGCGTGTGCGATCAACATAAGGAAACTCAACGAGCAACTAGCCACCTGTTCAGCTGCCATGAAGAATGTTACGTTAAAGCACAGATTCCTGGCTAAGGATCGCTCGGCTATCACCTCGACTGAGGCCATCCTGGACGTTGCTTTTTGTACAAGACTTCCCCCTGTCACCTTGGGTCGCTTGCAAGTGGAGCTGCCACTTCATGAATGACGACTCATCATAGTGCTTTGTGCTCCTTGGGGTGCAATGTGTACCACAGTTTGCTCGTAGCCCAGGTGCTTCAATTTAGGCTTTTGTTCACCCTTCTGCTTCTTCCTCCCGATGCCTCCTTCGTGTAGTATCATGGTTTCTCCATCCCCTCTAGTTTCTCTTGGTGTAACCTATGTTTATATGATCACTAATCGTAGTATCACTATTACCTCTTGGAATGTCCGTGGCCTTGGTGACTCAGATAAATGTATGGCGTTGCTCGACACCCTTCTTCTAGCCAAACCCTCCATCTCTTGCCTACAAGAAACTAAACTCAACTCGATCGCCCCCCCCAAAAAGTCGCCTCGTTCCTCCCTCGCCACCTTTCGGCCATTGTAACATCCATAAGTTATGTTACTAAAATTAAATAAAAATATTATAAGTTATAAGTTTTTGGATTTTCTAAAATTCAAAAGAGCTTTCTTTGATTTTTGAAGTCAAAAAATAAAATTTATTTAATTTCCTAGGATTTTTTGGAATTTAAAAGATTTTTCCTATTATTTTGAAAATGAAAATTAATTTATGTGTAAAAATAAAAACCAACTTTATGCTGGAAATAATTTATTTAAGTTCAAAATAATTCAGAAAATTTCTATGAATTTTTCTAGAATTTTTGAACTCTATTTGCTATTTTCTAAAACCCTTTTTGATTTATTACATTTTTTGAAAATCGAAAATCAATTAAAATTTCAAAATTCTCCACGGGCCGAAATTCTCTTTCTCGACCCCTTTTCCTTTTCTTTTTGCTTCGCTTCCCGTGGCACTTTCCGCGTCGACCCAGCCCACCCTGCCTCTCTCCCTCCCTCTCTCTTCTCTCGCTGCCACTAGGCTCTGCCTATCAGGCCACCTTCTCCTTCCTCTGGCTTTCTTCTTCCTCTTGCCCGATCGCCATTAACGCCCTCGTGAGCTCTTAAATACTAGGTACTAATTAATTAATCGCCAGGCCTCGCATTAATAAGCAGAGGAAACTCCTTATTTGGTACTAGAAGTTGGTTGGTTTCCTAATATGTCACTTATAAATTTGTGTTTTCTTCTATGTCACGGGAATTCAATTTTTATCCCGTCTAACCCACCCCCGTCTATCTCCCATCAACAAACTGTTAATTGAGTCGCGAAAAGACCAAAATGCCTTTCTTCTTTCTCCTCTCTTCTTCAGCCTCCCAAGTTGCCCCGAGCTCCTAGCAGTAGAGATGCTTGGAGGTGGGGGAGAAGCATCGGGTCTGGAGCTTGTCGGTGGAGAAGAAGCTGGTTGTCGCCTCCTCCCCATCTCCCGCCGGGGTCGCCGCCCTCCTCCCCGTAGCCAGCCATCGGCCTCCCCAGCTCCTGCCACCACCGGCTTGCTCCCCATGGCTCGTCACCACCCTCCTAAGCCCCCGGCGTTGCTGCCACAAGCCGCCTCCGCCCCCACCTCATGTGTTGCCTCTGGCCTCCAACCCACTAGTAAGTTTGGTTTAAAGGAAGAACCATGGAAAGCTTTATTTTAGTACTAGTAGGATTGTGTTGAGCTGTTGGCGGTCAATCGTGGTAAATCAAGCTAAACCAAACGAAAGCAGTGTAGTTTAGTAGTGGAATTATGTTAAACGAGATGAATGAAGCTACGCAAACGACATGTGATAAAACTGCAGTGCACATGCTAGCTAGTCTAAAAGTCTACACGAAGTCCATCACGAAGACGTATTAACATTTTTACGCGTACATGCTAGGAAGAAGTACATAGTCTAAAATATTGAATTTTTGGCGGAATCTGACATGTATGTATTGCCGTCGACCACCGCTTGAGCACCCTCTCCGGCTTCACGTCAGCGTTGCTGTCAAGACGGCCGTCATGCGACAACGGCCTGACCGCCATCTTGGTTGCCTCGGCCCACCACGTGTCCAAATAGTTAGGGTTAGGGTTCGGCTAAAATTTGTATGAATTTTAAAATATAGCAAATGAGTTAAAAAAATCATGAAATTTTTGTGGAGCCTCCCGACACAGTATGCTTGCTTGTACAAATTTTCCATAATTTTATTTGTTCAGAATTTTTCTCGCTATTTCGTATAAGTGTCCGGTTTGTACGAATTTGTAATTGTACAAATTGAGCTCCAAAAATTATGAATTTTATTTTGAAGGCTCCTCATGCAGCAGACTTGATTGTGTACTATTTGGACAATTTGATATGTGTTCTGGAATTGTAATTGTAATTGTACAAATTGAGCTCCAAAAATTAAGATTTAAGTCGCAAAAATTTGGATTTTAGGTTTCGGAAATTAGGGTTTCATGATTTCATGTGACTTGCAATGTATGAAAAAAAAAACTGCATTGCAACTCCACTGGAGGTGTCGATATACAATATGGCGTAGGAGTACACACATAACAACCAAAAAACGCGTACAAATATAGCAAAAAAATATGAATATGAATATACGAAAACATAATCGCATAACATTTGATACAATATGGCTTACTCGTCTGAGACACTACCCTCTGCTTGTGGCAGCTGCCTCTGCATGCACGTCATGGTCTTGCGTCGGGCATGTCCCGTGAAATACGTCCACCGGTCCGGAGAACGCGTATCGGTTCGGAGGATTCTACAGAGATTCGCTTGGGCGGAGGTTGACCGAGAGGGTCGACTCTAGGCGATGAGAGCGGTAGGCGTACATGTCGTCCTGATGAGACATGACGACCTGGGGGACACCTCAGAAGAAGTCATAAGCGATGGACTCGAAAAATTCACTCCCATGGTACGATACCTGCAACTCCGGTTGTGCAGATGAGCTCTGGCCTTGGACGTATGGTGGGCATCAAATCTGAAGGAGCTCTACCCTGCGTATGCTTCAAACCCTGGCTGCCATTGTCTGTACCCTAGCACCATGAACTGCTCCCTAGAAGGAGCTGGGAAGCCCGTATCCTCATCATCGATCGGCGTGGTAGGCGTCACCCCGTACCAATCAAGGCGCAAGATGGAACAATGTTAGTACAAATGAACACCCCTGGACGTAAACTGAGAACCTTGTACCTCCTGGATGTCCAGTGCAGATGAGCGAGGGGGAGCGCCAGTCTGTGTACTGGGTGCGGACGATAGAAGTGATTCATCCCGACGGACCTATGGCGGCAGAACGACATGACGTTAGCGGAACGTAAGACATTACCAAAAAAAACTAAACGTAGATTTGTACATAACTCACCTCCCCGCCAACCTAGGCCGCGGATGACCGACGGGGAACGCTACGACACCGGCCGATCTCGCTAGGCCGTGGTGACCTAGCAGGTGAGCACGCCCCTCCCACTTGTTGCCCAATGTGTAGGACGTCATCCGTTGAACGACCACAGCTCAAGTTCTCTATTATCTTCTTCATCTCCGCCGATATATACTTCAAACAAAAATTATATCCCGCCGGTGTTGTGTCTGGGTTGCTAATGGTGGCCTCCGTTGCACTATAGATGCGTTGCGCCCACTCCAACTATAGTGACATACGTAACAGGTTCATTAACGAAGAGTACGAATATCGTCAATGAAACGACCAAAGGTTGTAAGTGTCTTGCGGCCACGAAGCACTGTGATGATCGTACGCGCAGCGGAGGGTCTGCTGGTGCGTCTCCTTTGTGACCTGCTCCGGGCGCTCCAATGGAGGAATGGTGCGTCTTGCGCGCGTCCGTGGCAAGTACCACTCCATGTACGCACCGTACATCTCAGGGTCGTACAGACGCAGGGCACACAAGACATCCAAGTATGCCCTCTGTGTCCATGTTGTAGTCCACTCGAGCTGGATCGGGCGCTAGTCCTGAGTATGCCCACCCTGCCTCGGTCGCCTACATTTCTAGAAGGATTGATGTTAGAAAAGAAGACGTAAGAAGTGTGTAAACACTACTCGGATGAAGTTTGACTCACAGGTGTACGGCTTGCGGTAGGGGCATGCCGTCTGGGGGGCACGACTTGGTGCGCACCAATTTGTCGCATTGCGCGTGCACAACGCGTAAGGCTCCACCATATGTGCGAACACCAGGTGACAGTCCGTCGTCCACAATGGAACATCCCGGATGCATTGCATGGACAGTCCGTGCGACGCTACCGTGCGCACAAACTGTGGATACCATGGATTCCATATGATGTCGCTCTCGTGCAACGACTCGAACTCGTTGTGGTATAATGAGTAGCACCTCGTCGGTCTTGCGTTGGCCAAGCGCAGACAGCCAACAGTCCACCGTAAGCCCATGGTGGGCCTATCTATCTGGTCATGCGGAATGGGGTACGGGTGCACCGCTATCTTGATGGACGGCCGCCCAATAGGGAAGTACTCCCAACTCTACAGCTACAGGAGCACGTAGCAGATGGCCAATTTCGGGGTACCACCGGTGCCGCGCCGCGAAGAGTCGCACAACCCTGGTATGTGGCGCAAAGGACGGCTGATCCCTAGCTGTACTGAGGCATCGGCTCAGCCCCCGCGTCTACCAAAGACTTGGCGACGCGGACGAAGCCGGGGTAGCAAAAATCGCCCTGTGTGGTTGGAAACAGGACCCAACCAAAGAGCTGGAGAAGGTAAGCAACGAGGTGTATCCTAATGACCTCGTGAGGTGCACCCTACGGGCACTGACTGAATTGCCTTAGCCAAGTCTGTGGGACGCCACGTGCGCCCTCGGAGAGAGGTGGCCGAACCGCTGCTCCAGCTCGGCCTTCCAGTCCGCACCCGGAGGACCTGAAACAAGTGGCTCACCTCGGATCAGGAGACCGGTCAAGAGCGAGATGCCCTGTAGGGTGACTGTCATCTCACCCCACCGAAAGTGGAAGGTGTGCGTCTTGAGCCTCTACCTGTCGACAAGTGCCGACAACAGACTGGCGTCTAGGACGAACCGACGTCCTATGGACACCGGCTTCACAGGGACAACAAGCTCGTGTCCCGAAAGATCAGAACGTAGCGATCGTCCAGCGGCCAGTAGTCCCTCCCCCCCCCCCCCCGAAGCACCAGGGGCGGAGGGACATCTGCGTCAGCGGCGATCCATAGCTTGCACTGGTGGTCCTGATCATAGAAGTATTTCAGAAGCGTCGGTAGAAACATGGCTTGCAATATATGGAATAGATGGAATATTAGTGAGAAGGTGGCGAATGACCATAAAAGACTGTAAATTAAACATGCCAGCTTTTTAATTGCAGAGTAGTTTTTCTAGGGTGATAAGCTACATGATAAGCTAGCTTAATTAGATTATGCTCCTCTGTTCTTCAGTGAATGCATTTCTTATTATTTGATTTCGCTTTACGACCAAGCTAACACTACAAATCAATGTACACTAATTTACTAATTATTTCGTAACTAATTAACACTGTAAATTAAAAATTACGACCAAACTACCTGCGAACGACGGTGGTTAATAACGCTGAAATATCTCCAAAAATATAATCGACAGAGCAAGGGAGCGAGCGGAAGAGCGAGCGACTACTATGAAATGAACGAGCGGAAGAGCGAGCGACTGGGAAATGAAATCGCGCTCACTCGCTCTAATTTATAGCCGCTGCGAGAGAAAATTCTTATCCCCGGCGCGCTAATTAAGTTTGCCATGCATTCCAGGGGAGATAAGGATTTGATGGAGTAGATGAGAAAGACAAGGATTTGATGGAATAGATGGGGGTGACATTGCTTGTGCCTTTGGTGGAAAAGAAAGCCAAATGGATGGACGGACGGAGGACCTCGATGTTTGTGCAAACAACACATGACACGATTTTCTATTATTTTTTTTGTTCTCGCACAAACATGACACTTATACGAAATAGCGAGAAAAATTCTTAATGAAAAAAATTATAGCAAATTTACACAAGCAAGTACACTGTGTTGGGAGGCTCCACAAAAATTTTATAATTTTTTAAACTCATTTGCTATATTTTAAAATTCATATAAATTTTAACCAAACCCTAACTAACCATAACCCTAACCCTAACTATTTGTACACGTGGCGGGCCGAGGGCCGTCGCTGCATGGCCACCGTGCAGCGACGGGCTGACGTGGCGACTGGTCAATAATGCAAATATGGTACAAAAACGTGCTATATTAGCAAAAAATTTCTAAAATATGTGTAGTTCCAAACATTACCATTGCGGTCTGCGGGACACAGGGGCGTGGATGAGAAGTGCAGAAGTGCTAGCGATTATATTAATGTATGTTGGGTGGGTCCGATGCTAGGAATGGCCCGTGCGTCAACGGGTGTGTATGAGAAAAATTGGAGATGTCTAGGGATACTTACTACTCTTTAGCAAAACTAATCAAACTTTGGATCATAGAATCTTTATCCAATGAATCTCGTCCTCCCCATAACGCTATATCGCAAATTGGATACGATGTGTCTTTAGCAGCACGTCTATATCATGAATATATGTATGTTAAGCAGTCCTTGATAGCTACATCAAACAACCATTCAAAGATAGCCCTCGGCAACGCGACTAGCACGCAACTGTTTCATGAAATTTACTCTTGTTTTTTTAAGGATGGGAAGGAGGTTTTGGTACTTGAGTTTTGCTATTTTCCACTCAGGAGCATCTAGGCCGTTGATGGGCTTTGTTGTCTCCGCCCGAAGCGTTCGCTTGTTAGCGTGTTCCAATTCTTCCTCCCCAATATGTTGCGCCTACTGAGCCGAATATATACGCTCTGCTCCCTTCGTCTGCCCACACACCATGCTATTCCTCGCCTCCGCCTCCGCCTGTTTTCGCTGGCGGCGGCGCCTTCGTGGGCTCGCATTCCTCTCTTTCCCCCTTCACAAAACCCTAATTTCGTCCCAATCCCCCTCCCATCATGGTGCCACGCTGCTGCCGCGCTGTCGTCCTGTACCCCTTGTGTGGTGTGCCCCCTCCAAGCAACAAGCGTCGCTGTGCTCACCGATTGAATAGATGAAATAGCAAGGTGAAAGCTTCAAATCACCGATTGGGAGTTGGATTTACGAGCTGAAAGCTAGAATTATGAATTTTGGAGTTAAAAGTTGGAATTCTGAATTGCAAGTTTATTTAGTTGGAAGTTTGAATTGAAAATTTTGAATCTTCAAATTTAAACTTGAATTTCTTAGTTGAAATGTGACCTTTTTGAGTTAAAAGTCGATTTTTTTTAAAGGCGTAGTTGAAACCTCCGATTTTTGTGGCAGCACAAAATGGGGAGCTCGCTGGGGGCAAGTTTGGGGAAGCTCGAATCTTGATGCTACCGTGTCGTAGCTAAATGTCCAGGGTGGTATGTGTTGCTGGACCATTATGTAATTTGTTGATATTTTATAATCCTTTTTGCACTTGTATTTGGACCTATGATCAATTTTTTTTTAGTAAATTTCGCAAAACAACACATATTTTGGCATAACTATCATAAAACTACAAATTTCAGCTTGCAACAAGGTGAAGAACAAGGTAAGGATCCATTAGTTCATTTAGATTCCCCCTGCTGTATTTGATTCTTTCAATAGTAGGTTCTCCTTCAGTAATGGCAACGTCTTCTTTGATGATCACTGCCCCCGACTTTGATAACTTCACGAAGTCGCCGGTCGGCGGGCTTACCGCCTTCGTGGTCACCTTCCCCTACCATGGCAACTTCACCAGGTCAGTGCTCCGTGAGCTTGCTGCTGGCGGCGTCGATAATACCTTCGTCGACTATATCGGAGAGCATCGACTATATCGGAGAGCAGAAGTTATTTTAGAAATGTTGTTTGATGCCTAAAAAAAGTCGAAGGAATCTCATAAACGGAAAGAGAAAGGAGAGAGTTTACCATTCGAAGATGATGTCCCAAGGCTAAGAACAAATTCTCTGCTGGTTCCACGTTCAAATCTCTCTCCTAGTGGTCTTCGACCTCCAGAATTTTGTGCTATGCTTTCTCTATCGTGTGTCCAAAGAAGATGAAAGAATGCAGTGGTGTATCTATAAGACGCAACAAGCATATTGAGTTGGCAAAAAATGGGGCAGCAAAGATGGGGCAAATCAAAGGTCACAGCCAAAAAAATTTTGCCGCTAGACTTGCTGCACTCATCGGTTAGGTTTGCATTTAATTTCAATATGCTGTATTCCAATGAAGGTGAGTTAATAGGGATAGAACAGTAACAAACACCCCCACATTTACCTCACCTTGGTATCCTAAATCTTGTCTAAAACGATTTTTTCTTCTTGAACTGGGGGGAGTATTTTTTAGGAATGTCATAAAACTACACATATTTTATTAGATGTATCAGAAAACTATACATTCATAAAATTACACATATTTTTGCCACTGACAGGTAGGTCCTACATGTCAATTACACTAACAAGAGATCCCACCTGTCAGATTCCGTCATATTTAACAGGAATCAACGGATGTGTAGTTTATTGAAACTTTATACCAAAGTATGTGTAGTTCTGTGAAATATAAACTAAAATGTGAAATATATAGTTTTGCAAAATTTACTCATTTTTTCTCTATAACAAACTGTCTACGAACACAAGGACCGGAAGCAATAAGGATCTGTTTGGTAGGGGATTCTGCTCCCAAATTTTCAACCGGAGCAGCCATAGCTTAACCAAACGCCCCAACTCCTCTTTTTTTAGAATCAGGATCACTCCAGAATCGGAGCTGTGTCGCAGTAGAAAATTAGGGGCAACCTTGGACCTGTAATCTCGTATACCTTGGTTGAAAGGCTATAAATGAGTCATCTCCCCTATGTAATCAAGGAGGAATTTTTCCACGTCAATCAATATACACTAATTTCTCTTGGCACCGGTTCCCTCTCGAGGATCCTCCGATCCCCTCGCGGTAACCGGGGTCCCTATTTTATATTGTCTAGTACTTTTGCTACGACGAGTTGCTCTCCTCAGCTTACATTTCACCATTGTTATTTCTTGCCTCTGAAGGGCCTGACTGGTTTTCGATTGAGAAGGCTGATATCCTGTTGCGATGGACTACGGTACGGAGAAACTCCTAGAAAAACGAAAAGCTTCAGGGAGCAGGCAAGCATAATTTCACCCATGCAGATCGATCAGCTTGCTGCATTGCCTTAGCTTACAATAAGAGGAATTTTTTCATAGCCTAATGCATCTGAGCCTTGGCTACTGACGTGCGCGATGAGGGTATGTAGAACCTAAGCTGCATTTGTTAATGGCCATATATTATTTCATTGCAATATATGGGTGGGGGTATTTATTGGATCTGGGCATGCTTAATAAAATAAATGGGCAACTTATTTGACTGATCACTGTAATTGTGGCATATAAATCAGTTGTTTTTTGTAGCTGGGTCTTTGTTCAATAGTGGTGCATTTTGTCTGGTGCAGGTACAGAGGAATATTTCAATAGACTTCGGGAGCGTCAAGCTAAAAGGAAGAGCGAGGGACGATATCTTTATATATAAACGCAGACGCTCTTTGCTCCATCATAAGTGGCCACATCGACTCTGCACGTTTCATTCGTTCGATTTCGCTACGTCGCCTTTTAGCCGTCCGATTCTGGGCCGTTCCTGCATGTGCTCTTCGATTGCCGCGTGGGTGTCTCGGCTGGGCGTGTGGAAGCGGCGGACGTGTTGTCTTTCACCGCTGTGTTCCTCGCCCCTCCCCACATCGCGCCAGAGCCCCACCGCCGCGCGCTCCTCCACTTCGCCCACGCACCCGCCCCCTCACTCCGCCCCCACGCTCGCCTCCCTCACTCCGCCCCCACGCCGGCTCCCCTCTACTGTTTTTTCTTCTTCCCCGAGCGCCGCCGGCCTTGCATGACGTCGATCCCGCCGCCCTGCCTCCCATGCTCGAGCCCGAGCCACTGCCGCCCTTCCTCTACCTCGCGCGCCCGCCACCGTTCAGATCCGGTCGCCTCTACCCCCAGCATTGTTGGCCCGAGCTGCTGCGCCTCCGCCCCGACCTTCATCCGCTGAATCACGCCCAACCCTCCTCAGACCAGCCGCTCACTTGGGATCTGGCGACGACTTGCCCAAATCATCAGAGCCGAGCGGTGTAACACTGCCCAAAATCCGCTCAATGCCCGACCAGCGTGGGCGGACCAGCACACATAGCACCCACTTACAATTTCGTCCTCGCCGTGTAAAATGGTTAACCGGAGGTGCTATGTTTGGACCCAACAGCATTATATACTAGTACAACTCACTTTAGACAAGCAATGTGGGACTAATCCCACCACACAACTCCTCATGGGCCATATGGGCCGCATACGAGTAGGCCAAGGTATTACATTCACCCCCCTTAAGGGGCGACCCTCGGCTGACACCGCATCTGTGACAAATGCCCAGAACCACCCCTCGGTACACGTCCGTGCGTCTAGTGCCAAGCACATATGCCATGCCGTGTGTCCACTCCGGGACCACACGCGCCATCGTCATATGCAGCGCCCCTGTCTCCAGCACGCGCTGCGGTCGTGAGGTTGATCTCGATACCATCTGTAACACCACGGCCCAAAATCCGCTCAATGCCCAAACCCAGTGTGGGCGGACCCGCGCACACATAGCACCCACTTACACTTTCGTCCTCGCCGTGTAAAAGGGTTAACCGGAGGTGCTATGTTTGGACCCAACAAGCATTATATACTAGTACAACTCACTTTAGACAAGCAATGTGGGACTAATCCCACCACACAACTCCTCATGGCCCATATGGGCATATCTGAAAGTAGGTAGAGGTATTCTGACCGACTCGGCCGTCCCCCCGGATCGGTAGTCGGCGCTGGATCCATTCCCTCCACTCCGGATCGGCGCCGGAGCTAGATACGGTGTCGGGGTCTGAGGGAGGAGCTCGGCCGCCTCTGGTCTCGAGTCGCCGCCGCCGCCTCTGCCTCGACCGCCTCAGCTCTGCATCAAGCAACTGTGATGTTGGGTTGATCATACACAATTTACTAACATACTTTTATGCCTTACTTTTTTCGGTAGGTCATCTATTGAGGACTCAATTCACCTTTTTTTTTGGTCTTATTGAAGGTTTTCCAGCTTGACTTATCTGGGCGATGCGTATGAAACTCAATCTTTGATGCCCATACAGGTTACTCCTCATCCACATGCTGGTAGCAAGTGTATATATCCAAGCTATGACTATGCTCATTGCATGGTGGATTCTCTTGAAAACATTACACATTGCAGTCCACCAAGTAGAACAAGATAACAACAAAATACTATAGGATAGTAGTCTAGAGTTTCATATTAGTTTGTATCTTTGACTGAATCCTGTGTTTTTTATACTTAAATGCTCAGCCTGCATTTAGTTTTAGAGTGGGGTGTAGTTTGTACCACCCCCCATTTTTACAATGCGTGTGCAGGCTTGATGCTTGCTGCTTTAGGCTCAGCTGCTCAAACAACTATAATAATTACCTGATCGTAATACAATATCCTTCTCTGTTTATGTATCGTGTAGAGTTTCCTTTTCTATACCTAATTTATCTCCATGCTAGGATCTTACGCAGGACATGTGATGCATCACATGTAATGCATGGTGATACGTATGTATAGTCATAGCAGTCAGAAGTCATTTCGTATATCGATACAAAAAATTGTTTTACAGATTAATCATCTAGAAAAACATTTCGTATATCGATTCTACTTCTAATCGCTACCATTCATTGATAATCGGGCGCACAGCACATGACGTTCATTATCAAGCCACGCAGCACCCTCTTATCCTATGAAGAAGGGTTATCCAGATAAGAAGATCAGCCAGTAAATTACAGGTATACCATGCATACTTGTTTTTTCCTCCCTAATCGTTTTTCCCTCTTCCACACAGACCTACCAGTCTCAAGTATGTTAACCAATTAGCTCACTCCCTGTTCCACACAGACCTACCAGTCTCCTGCCCGCCATAGTTCTGCCGCACATCACCTATTCAGTTCCCGCAACGTGTAGCTACACTCTACTCTGCAGGACAATAGACCTCTTCTGAGTGATAATCCTTGCATTTGAAGTATTGTACTGTTCAGCAATGTCTTAATCCAGAAGTCATCTTCCTTTGGATCCTGGAGGCCTTTCTTCTTTTTTGATTTGATTACTTCGGTTTGAATCAAGCCTGGGTAATAAAGACAGCTTAACTAGCTAAAGTGGACAACATTGTGTTCTTCCTGTCATAGATTTTTATGTCCAGCTGTCTATTAGCTAGCAGTTAACATTGTTCTGTGATTTTGTCTTTGACCTTGCAAGTAGTATCTTACACACTCAACTTTTTTTTTCCATAATCTATAGCGTAAATTTCCCAATCAGTTACTTACGGTGATACATTTGTGTTAGACAGGATGAAACAAGGGTTTACAAGAACCTTCTGCAAGACGTATCTCAAAGGGTTGGAGCACCGTTGCCTTCGTATACAACAGAGTGATCTGGCCTTGGCCATCTGCCGGTTCTCACATGCACAATAGAGCTAGCTAGGATCACATTCATAGGTGATCTTGCTAAGAATAATAAACAAGCTGAAAAAGAGGTTGCTTCCTTCACCTGATCTTCGCTAAAACAATGTCTGTTATTAACATATTCTTATCTATAAAATGTCAATGGTGTTCTTCAAGAGATTGATTCGGTAAATACCATACTCATTTGGTCACTTAGCAAAGAAATGTCCCAGGTTTTTGCTTTTACTATGTTAGGTTTTTTTTTTTGGACTATATACATATGATGCTTCGTGAAAGGATTATCTAGGGTACCTGATTATGAAAGTTGCAGGAAATTAAAGTGTTGAGTTAGAAGAAAACTAATGTAATATCATGTTTACGATGCAACTTACTCTGAAACCTATGTTTTTATCCTTTGTCAGAAACAACTTCTATCATGTTTTTATGTCAGTCGGATATGATGGTAAGCCTAGGCTTTTAGCATCGTTACAGATTTTGAAGTATTTTTCTGCCTTTGTAGATTGATGATGATGAGGATTGATTTCCTGCGGATCCAGTTGAAGCTTTTAAGGTTATGCGCGAGACAAGGATGTTCGATGTATCTTTGTTGAATGTTTTCTTCTCTGCAAAGTATGTGCAATTTGTGTTTATCTTAAATTCATAAAGCATTAATCGTAGAAAACTTATGCCTTTTCCTGATTGACCTTTGTATTGTAATTAATTCTCTTTTATTGTCTGTTGATCTGAAACTTGCTGTCGTCTCAATGGTGCATGCCATGGTATCAAATTTGAGCTTCAGTGCGAATCTGAAAAAAGATTTCTTTACCCTATATGTATGTCTATTCTCATTTACCTGATTGAGAATTTTAAAAAGATTTTGTGAGCTATGCTCTAGGAATTATAGGCTATAGGCAATAGATCATAGCAAAACTCTGTTGACTGTTTTCTTCTGATTTAAAATTTTATGTTTCTATCCTTTGTCAGAAACAGCTTCTATCATGTTTCTATATCAGTCGGATATGATGCTACGCCTAGGCTTTCACTCAATGGTGCATGCCATGGTATCCAATTTGAACTTCAATGCAAATCTGAAAAAAAAATGTGTTCACCCTATGTGTTTGTCTATTCTCATTTTCCTTATTGAGAATTTTAAAAAGATTTGGGGAAATATGCTCTAGGAATTATAGGTTGTAGTCATTAAATCATAGCAAAACTATGTTGAACGTTTCCTTCTCTGCAAAGTATGTTCAATTTGTATTTATCTTAAATTCATGAAGCATTAGGCGTAGGAAACTTATGACTTTCCCTGGTTGGCCATTGTATTGTAATTAATTCTCTTTTATTGTCTATTGATCTGAAATTTGATGTCGTCTCAATGGTGCATGCCATGGTATCAAATTTTAGCTCTAGTGCAAATCTGAAAAAAGATGTTTTTACCCTGTATGTATGTCTATTCTCATTTACCTGGTTGAGAATTTTAAAAAGGTTCTGTGAGCTATGCTCTAGGAATTATAGGCTGCAGGCAATAAATCATAGCAAAACTATGTTGACTGTTTTCTTCTAATTTTAGATTTTATGTTTCTATCCTTTGTCAGAAACAACTTCTATCGTGTTTTCATGTCAGTCGGATATGATGGTACGCCTAGACTTTCGCCCAATGGTGCATGCCATGGTGTTCAATTTGAACTTCAATGCAAATCTGAAAAAAAAATGTTTTCACCCTATGTGTATGTCTATTCTCATTTACCTTATTGAGAATTTTAAAAAGATTTGGGGAAATATGCTCTAGGAATTATAGGCTGTAGTCATTAAATCATAGCAAAACTATGTTGAATGTTTTCTTCTCTGCAAAGTATGTGCAATTTGTGTTTAGCTGAAATTTTGACAGAATACCTGTTAGTTTGTTTGCCTAAAAATAAATTACATGTCTTACATGTTTCTTCTACATCTGGTATAGGTCAAAACTTCCACACTGATGATCTTTCATTTGTTTCTCACAGGTGTTTATTCATAAAAATGTTCTAAAGTACCGGCCAACACAAGTTCTAGATTCGAAAGGAAATGCATGATTGAATCCCTTACCTCCAAACTTTTTAAACTACTCTAAATGCTTTAGCTGCTTATTAATGTCTCATCTACTATGTTTCTACCTTTTCCTACTCTACCGTGTTTTGCTCCCTCACGACCTAGATGTATGATCTCTGAATTTAGTATATCGAAAGCAGATCAAGTTTTGCTGCATTTTGGCCACAAAGATATGTATCGTACCATTTCCTATGTATTTTTTTACGTACTTTGTGTACATAGTGCTATTGCAACATACATGTGTGTATACACACACACATACACAGACAAAGCTTCCAGGTCGTCGTTATACATCGCATTTCCTTTTTTGCCCGCAGCAAAGCGCGGGTTCACCGCTAGTAAAATGAAAAGGAGCAGTGCGCTTGGTTGCATACACCCCACGTCCGTCTCGGCCAGAGCTCACGAGTGTCTTGCCTTGTTTTGCTTGGTTGAAAGCCTGGGAAGCTTTTTGGCCCAAGCAGCAGCATGAGGACCTGGCGCTCAAAACCAACGCCTGATCCAGGCAGATTCTTTTCTTTAGTTTTTTTATTTCTTCTTTTTAATTAGACATGCTAAAAAACTGAAACTTATATAAAAAACATTTAGATAATCGATGAAATCGACTATTCATATTTGAATTCTATCTTCAGGCACGTATCACCAACTAAACACCAAATCTCCAGACTTGCCTGACTAGACAAAAAGCATCTGCTTCTCAGGCTACACTCAAGTACCACTTTTTCTCAAGCACGACTCTCAGACCCTAAACCAAACAAGCCCTAACTATCTCTGAAGGAGCCTGAGCAAGAAGGGTAGCAGCGCACTAATGTTATGTACTGGCTCATGCTTTTGGGGCTGTGAAGCAGCAGAATAACTTAAGTCACTAAATTTACTTTGACACAAACCTATGGGGTAACGATGCAAGCTTTTCGTTTAGGATGCTGGGTGTGCAGGTGGTGGATTATGGGTATGTTTGATTTGTTATTAACGTAAATCAAACGAAATTTTGATAACGCAAATTTGGCTATCGTTTGGTTTGCTACCAATATATTTGGTAAAACCAACAAAAATTTAGTAACGCCAACAAAAATTTGGTAACGTCAATGAAATCCAATATCACATGAGGGCTCACCAAAAAATTTGTAACGCCAAAATTTGGCTTAGCCACAATCCAAACAATGTTCATTTTGCCAAATTCGTACCCTTTTGTTCTGCTGCTTGTTTGGTGTTTCCCCTTTTATTCTCCTCTCAGTGTATTCTATAGACTTTTGTTGGACTTTGCCGGATCCTGTAGTAAGCCCTGTCGTAACCAACAGCAAACATGTTTTCAATGCTAATGAGCGTACTTAGAGATGCAAAAGCGCATCGTGCAACTTACACATGTAATTGGCCACTGGACAGTTCCGTTCCCTGATTACCCTTAAAAGATCATCCTTTGAGAAGGCTTTATGACTTTACCATCATGATTCGTGGATGTGCTTAATTTTCAGTTATGATCTAATAGCATACTGACAGGTGGCCTGGCTGGTCCATCCAATTAATTTCTTGTTTTTTCTTCCAGAATTATACGGGCTTAATTTTCAGTTATGATCTAATAGCATACTGACAGGTGGTCATTCTGAGGATAATGCTATTTGCAAGAAACCATGGTTGTTGTTTTTCTTTTTTTTCGTTTTGTTTTTACAAAAGGACACGGCGAGTTTCTTGTCAGCAAATGGAACTGTGTTTCTCTCAGTGGTTCAGGGTTCTGGCAGCAGCTCATACTGGACTTGTCAAACTTTAAGCATATACTACATGATCCATATTGTATCATGAAGAGAAATACCTCGAAGCTTTGATACTACATGATCCATATCTGTTTTAGTTCGCCGTAAGCAGTGAGGTCAAATGTTGGACCCTGCATGTGGATGATGGCCGGTCCAACAAGTGACAGGGGAATACTAATGTGGACTAATCAGGTCCTTGGCCCGGTCCAACAAGTGTCGTACAAGTACATCGGCTAATGTTGACAGGGGAATAATGTTGACTCATGGGCCTTTTGCCCGGCCCGGATGAGATTGTTTTATGATGACTGTGAGATGGAAGCTGGATCTACTGATTGGACCCGGCCGGGCCAAGGCCGATTGGTCAACATTAGTATTCAATGGTTGAAAATGTGTAGATTTGCCATACGGGTCCACCTCCCAACCCTCACTTTCGCATAGGGAAGAAAGATTTCAAAATAAATTGTGTTAATTAAATATGAAAAAAAAATCCAAATGTATTTGGAATTCGCAAAGAAACGTTTACGCATTATAAGCTATAGTACACAACACTAGCACGGTTGTGCAGCTCTTATAAAACTCCAAACTACGTACAAATCCTCTTACATTAACAATTGTAATTACTGGCTCTAGTGGTTGCACTGGCATTTGTGCCTTGCGAGGCCGTTCTTGGAATCATCTGTCAGTACCTTGCAGCAATGATTGCAGACTGCCAATGTAACCACCACCCCGTCAGGGCCGTGTTCAAAAATCTTGGTGAAGCGCTCCCAAACAGAGCTACTCCTTGTGCGCTTTCTCGATTGCCCATTCTCACGGCTTGCGATCACGGCTGAGCAAGGGTCGCCCCCTCTTGCATCGTAGCTTCCGATATCTAGCTAAGTAACCCAACAATAGAGATATGTTAATTAACCACCATAAAACAAGCAAGCAGAACAATAGCCTAGACTAATATATGAGACTAGCCCCAGCGCAAAACAAGATAAATTCTGTGGGAGTGGGACTGCTCTAGGTTCCTCGACTAATATATGAGACTAGCCCCAACTCACCCGTGGAGGTGGGTTCATCGAGCAAGAGTTTTTTAAACTCTTCAATGTTAAGAGGTTAATTCTGGGGGTAAAGTCTGGTCGGAGACGGCGTATGTTGACAAGGATGAACTGCTGCTTGGACCATGGATCGCATGGTTACAGGGCTTTCCTGCATCACAAACAAGCAGGATTTTAATTAAGAGCGCCGCGTTTATATGTACAAGGTATTCGAGAAAGAACTGAAATTGAGGGCCCGATCGAGAAAGCATGAAGGATGTTTAGGACTGATCGATTAACAACTTGACAGTAGCATGGCTCTTTGGTTTACTGTAAGAACGTATTGCTGCCATGATCTCTTCTTAGATATTGCATTAATTGAAGGATATATACATAGAGAGAGAATTGGAATTCTTAAAGAGTACCTGAATGTTGGCAGCTGCAGGGGTCAAAGAAGGTGTATGTTGAAGATAGGGATCCTGGTGGCAAAGAAGCGGTATAATGGTTATATGAAGCAAAATATGCCTACTACTCTCTATATACATTTATATGTAAATAGATTAGCAACAGAATGGGTAGTACTAAATTAAAGTCACCATTAACAGAGGCGATGCTTCTTTAATTACCTTCGCCGTTAGGTGGTTGGTGAAATGCGGCGCATTTGGGCCGTGGGTCGTAGTCGATCGGGTGAGTTGTTCTCGAATACACGGCACAGAACCACGTCTTCCTGCAGTGATTAAGCGCGTACACATGCTCTTCAGTTATTAGGACTGATGCTGCAATCCAGTACTGGTGTAGTTGATGATCACGAGGTATATGCTCGTGCTAATTGCTGTTGCTAGCAAGCTGGGGTCAACATTAATTAGCATGCAGTGTTGATACATACTCCCTCCGTTCCTTTTCTACTTAATATTTTTTATTTTTTACATTTTAGAAAGTTTGATGATACGGATGGAGCATATAGATACTGGGATGCGATCCTGGTTAGTGTTAGGTACCTGGATATGGCAATTTGACCAATGAGGAAGTAGACGTTCATGACCCAGTTGGTCTTGGTGCCCCCGCGTGATGGATCTCCCGTGTGGAAGTCATAGGTCCTCTTGATTCCGGCGAAACGTGACAGGTTGCTCTCGTCCCGGATCCCCCTGCCCAAGTCCCAGTAGCTACGCTGCTGCCAGAACCCCTGCCGTGGTGCGCTCGATGACCGGTAAATGCAATCCGTGAGGAAGTACTTTTCCCCCTCCTCTTCTCCGCTTCCTTGTCCGGCGGCATCCCTGCAGGTACAAGCTAGTAGTAGTATGTATGTTACAACCAAATTAATGACAACGGGAGGATCAACCATCCGGCGAGCCCCCTTTGAGCCTGGTAGTACCATCACTAACTAAAACGCATGCACGCAGATCGAGCGATCTGATTAGATTTGATCTCATCTATCAACGCATGCACGTACGTACCAGGGAGTTCCCACCGGTCCATGTCAGGGAGGCCATTGTTCACCCCTCTCGGAAGTTTCATCCACTCCGACATGTAGCGCTGGCGGTATGGGCGGAGGTTCTCCTCCAGGAGCTGAAAGTCGGTCGGGGTGGTGGAAAGGTCCGGAAAGCCTTCTCTTAGGCTCTCCTCAAATAGCTGAAGGGCATTCATCGGCCGACGATATCCTTAATTTTTCTTCTGGTTGGGGAGAGAGTGGGCGTAATGGAAAGACAGGGAGCACCCGTCCCTGTTTTTAAGGGTCTGTTTGGTTAGTGTTTTGGATTCTATGTCTGAAAAAAAGTGGTGCTTTAATGTAGTCTGAAAAGTAGATGATTTTTGCCTGATCAGACAAACCTGAAGATTAGTTATTTGGTTGAAAACCTGTGTCTGAAACTGATAAATGAAAAATAGATCATTGGATCAAAAATGAATGGTGGATGAAGTAGGTATGCGGGAGGCGGTTGCCCAGCGCTAAATCGATCGCTTTGGTGGCGAAATTTCATCTTTGGTGCATCACGCAGTAGAGCACCAAGCAATGAGCGAGCAACATCTCGAGCGAGCGAGCCAGGAACTTGGCGCCAGTGCGATTCCAAACAGCCCCTAAAGGCGGTGGTGGTGGCGTCTTGAGGCCGACCTAGCGTCCGACGATTGCGGGCCGGGCAATATTATTACATGGATATGCTAATTGTCAGTTGTCTGAAATTTTTTTATCCATTAATCACCTATAATTACATAGTACTAAGTCTAAAATCTTAGTACCAAGTGATGTGCAATTTTAGCACAACCCTACTGTAACTTTTAGTTTTATTTGTTTTTGTATTTGTAGGGTTGTAGGGTTCACTTAGATTTACTTTTGTCTAGTTTAGATTTTTTTGTATTTTTCTTGTAATACTTTTTCTATTTTAAAAAGAGACAATATGGACCATAGAATGTTGATCCAACGATGAGAAAAGATGACAGATAGATAAAAAAAATTCAGTCAGCAAAAATATAGACACTCCCATTATTATATGCCTTACCTAGCATATAGACAATCAAATCTAGCTAGTGACATCTCTTTTCTTCTCAGCAGTTGTAAATCACCGGTCATGAACCTTTAATATATAATAGATATGTTGTTTTAAATAAAACGAATATATATTATGAAAGTGTATTTAATGATGGATCTAGTAATACCACCAATTTTATGATGTCAATATTGATAATACATCATATAGACAATCGTCAATATTGATAATTCTTCATATAGACAATCAAACCTAAAAATACGCTGCAGGTTTTCTTTTATAGACAATCGTCAATATTGATAATTCTTCATATAGACAATCAAACCTAAAAAATACGCTGCAGGTTTTCTTTTATTTTACCCTTCACAGTAAATCTGCAATTTCATAGTTCTTTATATATTGATGAGCAGGTTTTCTCTTATTTTACCCTTCACAGTAAATTCGTAGTGTGAAAAGTGGAGAGTAGAAATTCATCGGGCGGGAGTGCGACATGTGATGTGACGGGTCGGGCGGCTCAGTAGTTAAAGCTGCTTCTCCTCCTACTACACATGTGAGATGTCCTTCGCTTTTGTTTCGTCGTCCAGCGATTTGGAAACGGATTAGACCGGGCGGGCTCGCTAGCGCCCGTAAAACGCCAGTCACACTGACACCGCGACTTGGTCACCGACGCCCGACCGCCCGACACACAGCTAGGCTGTGCCCATGCTATGGTTAGCAGAGCTATATATTAACAACTAAGTATCTTGAGCATTTTTTTAGTATGTTGGAAAATATTGTTATAGACGGTTCAAAAATACTATTACAGATAGTTTCGTAAGTCATCTGATTTTATAGATCAATAATGATATGATGTCATCATAGACGATTTTCGAATTATCTGTAATACAGATTATCACAGACGGTTATTAACTCCGAACCGTCTGTGATAGTTGACTCTCACAGACGGTTTGTAGATGAAACTGTCTGTGATAGCTTATATATCGTCTGTGATAGCTGATGTATCACAGACAATTTATAGATAAAATCATCTGTGATAGTTGATATATCACATACGATTTGTCCTAAGGAACCGTCTGTTATATTATTTTGTATTGCTAAATCTATTTCTGTTTATTGGCTAGCCCCAGAAAATCTAGTCATGCCCTCTGAAACAAGCAGAAACACAACAAGTATATGTATACATCCGATTCACATTCATTTCAGAAACAAGCACATCCATTTCACAAATCAATTAACTCAAATGAACTAAAATTAACCATTCATGAACAAATACACAAATGTATCATTAAGTTCAATCTTATCCCAATCAAGCTCAATTAATCTATATTGTGGAACTCCCCATATGACACATTCTCATATACATAAATGCAAATTCACATATGACACATTCTCATATACATAAATGTAAATTCACATATGACACATAAACGTTTCATTCATCATTCCACTTGCTTATTTCCTTTAAAAATTAACCCTTCATGATGATCGACGTGTGTGTAGTTAGTTTCGTCACGTTGTTCTTTCTCGACTCTTATGACGTTTTCGAAAGGAGGCAACTCGTCGAATTGATTGTATTCTTCCTCGTTCACTGCATTCTCCACTTCGACAATCCTCCTTTTTACATAAGAACTACATGGTGCTTTTTATTTGCCTGGTCGGTTACATAGAAGACTTGAACAACTTGGTTAGCGAGTACGAATGGTTTGTTTTTGTATCCGACACGTTCGAGGTCCACGGTAGTGACGTCGTACTTGTTGACCTTCACCTATGGGAGATGGACCCAACGACACCGAAACAGGGGGATCTTGAAAAGCACGTAGTCAAGCTCTCAAATCTCCTCTATGAACCTATAGTAGGAGCTTCTCAACCCATTGATATTGAACGCATCTATGCAGACACCGCTGTTTTGGTTAGTGCTCTTTACATTCTAAGCCTGCGTATAAAATGTGTACTCATTTATGTCGTATCCTTGCTATGTCACAACTGTAAATATTGGCCCTTTTGCCAACCATGTCAGCATATCACTTGACGAGCTCCTAGCGAGTCGCTCTTTCAACCATTGGTTGAACCGATTGTTGTGCTGTATCGTGATCCAAACATCCAACCGTTCCGGATTCTGTTGCTAAAGCACGTCTTTATGTTGGTCGATATACGAGGACACTTCAGTCATGTGTTGTAAGACCGTGAAATAGGCTTGAGCATACGTATCCATATCTGAAGTGATTGCTTTCCTTCCGATGGTCCCGATATCCTCGAGCCTCCCCTCATGGCGAGATCGAGGCACACCTATCGATTCGACCTGAGCCATGTAATCGACGCAGAGCTCAATGACCTCTTTGATTGCATAACCTTCGACGATGCTGCCCTCCGGCCGAGTCAATTCCGTACATAGAACTTGAGAATTCCCATGAACCTCTCGAATGGGTACATGCTACATAGGAACACGGGCCCACACATCTTTATCTCTCTCACAATTTGAACAATGAGATGGACCATGATATCGAAAAACGACGGAGGAAAATACATATCAAGATGATATAGAGTCATCACCACCTCGTCCTGCAGGGTATCTAGTCCTTCGGGATCGATGACCTTCTGAGCACTTGTGTTAAAGAAATAACACAGCCTCATGATTGTCTCTCGAACCTTGATCGGCAAAATACTTCTAATTGCAACAGGTAGCATCTGTGTCATCAGCACATGTCAATCATGAGACTTCATGCCAATTAACTTAAACTCTTCCATCAAAACAAGTTTTTTCATGCTGGCGGAGTAACCAGACAAAACTTTCACACCATGCAAGCACTAGCACAATTCCGTTCTGTCGGCCTTGGACAGAGTGTAACAAGCAGGGGGAAGGTACGTTCGTCCTTTATCGGTCTTTGTCGGTGCTAACTTAGGTCTGATATCCATATCAACCAAGTCAAGCCGTACGTTGACACCATCCTTTGTTTTGTCACGAATGTTCAATAAGAGACCGACCAAGTTGTCACATACATTCTTCTCTGCGTACATGACGTCGATGCAGTAGCGAACTTCTAGGTTCTCTCAATAAGGTAAGTCCCAAAATATTGATCTCTTCTTCCAGATGTTCTTCTCATGGGTCCTCAATTTACATCCCTTTCCGAGCACAACATCTAAATCCTTAACCATATGATAGACCTTTTTCCGCTTAAATGCCTTTGAGCTATACTATCCCCCTTATCTTCGTCGAATTATTTCTTCATCCTGCGGTATGGGTGAGCCCTCCGAAGGAACCTACGATGACACATGTATACGGTTTTACGCGAGTGCTTCAGCCACACACTTTCGTTATCATCTAAGCCGCGAGTACAGGCTTTGACCCCTTTTGTACTCTGGCCCGACAGGTTAGTAAGGGCAGGATAATTATTTATGGTGCAGAACAACAAGGAGCGTAAAGTGAAGTTCTCTCCTTTGTACGTATCTCATACTTATACCCCTTCGATCCACCGTATTTTTAGATCTTCCATCAATGGCGTTAGGTACACATCAATATCATTCCCAGGTTGCTTCGCCCTTGGATAAGTATCGACAATCATTACTACAGAGGCGACATCACGAGCGGTTGGGCGAAATCATCACGCAGGCGGTTTCGAACCGTCTATGTTTGTTGATGCGTGATAACGAGATATTATCACGAGCGGTTTTATTAAAAACCGCTCAGTGAAGTCAATATCACGAGCGGTTTCAGCGACAACAAATCGTGATGCGAGAATATCACGAGCGGTTCTAAATAAAAAATGCGTGATAGGAGAATATCACGAGCGGTTCTAAATAAAACCGTGCGTGATTTGTGACTATCACAGACGGCTTTTATATAGAACCGTCGTGATATTCTCTATCACGAATGGTTTGCAATCGAAACCGCTCGTGATACTTGCCTTCCTGAGCGGTTTTAACAAAAACCGTCTGTGATAGCTCATACCGCCCACAATTTCTTTGTTTTCTGGTTAGCCTCGGGAATTGCTAGCCATGCCCTCTGAAAACAAGCATTCACGAAGCAGATTCAAGCAATCACAAAAACAACATTTCACAATAATGATTCAGCGACCATGACAACTCAAAGTGATCATTACTCAAAATAAATTACAAAAGATCGCATTTGTTCAAGTATTGTCGCTATAGTTACAACTAGATTACAATTGTTTTGCGTTGAGAGGTTTTAGTGGGGTGATGCTCGGGTTGGCGACGAAGTGAAACTCTCCGTTGTCGTTAATGATTTCGAGTTGATAAAGGCGCAGAGCTTCCTCGAATGTCCTTGATCTCTTCATAGCGAGTGAATCACATTGTAAATCCAAGACACGTCGCTACCAATTAAGAGTAAAGTGGTAAGCTATATATATTTAAATTTATAATTAGGAAATAATTATTTGAGATTGACAAACCTCGGGATCCTTCTTCTTAGTTTGTAAGGATTAGTCGCATATGATAGCGACGTAGATTGCACATAACTCATCATCTTTTTTTTGGCGGCCTTGCAAAAATAGAATTACATATATAGGTATAGTCAGTTCGAGACGCGTTATTATGAAGTATGATATAGTATTATTGTGTTGTAGCACGTACTGAAAAATCCATCTGTGTGTTAGTTAGGCGCTCTTTCCATCGTATATTCCTTTGTTGGCAACATAATTGATGAGCGACCTACATGATTGAAAAAGTTATCCTCGGCCATTTCAAGCGAATGAAGACTACAATAGAGTTATGTAAGGAGGAAATGAGCATACCTCTGAGTATTCCTCTTAGAGTCTTTGAAGTCGTGCTTGTTGCGGTTTAGGGAATCAAGGTATATCACATGGTTCCTCTTGGGTATAATAACTAAAAGGATCAATGGTACCTACTCATGTATGTCGCTATAGTCATTAAACCTAAGTTCGTCTTTGCGTATAATGTACAAATGAAATTTGTATAGCAAGTAGTGACACTTACCCACGGTTGTAGGGCACCACTATGTACTTCATGTTCCTCTGTAGAAGCAATGACCTCGTTATGTATTTCTCGGCGAAGGGCGAGTCTTGTAGGATGGTTTGCAGCGATACCACGTGTGGGTCGAGAAACCCACCGGTTCTTTCCATTCCGAAAATTTTGCGGCATGTATCTATACATAAGCAATGAGTTGTGATATTTATCGGTATTAGATGAATGTAGAACTTGATTATGCGACTTACGATGTCCAACATCGTAGAAGCGAGGCGTCGAGGCCAGCGAGGTTGAATAGTTCAAATAAATCATTGAAGCCCACGACGAAGTACCTCGTCCCGATTGAAGAAATGCTTGTCCTCGTGTCGGCGGTGATTCGATGTCGGACCCTTCTTTTGGGTCTTGTCCAAGTACCGAGCATGCAAAGCGACAAGCATGTCGGTGTGCATTAATACTACGCCGGAACACAACGGTTTCGATGATGTATTTCCGGGTATCGCGGACTTCGGGTATCGCGGACTTCCGGACTTCTCGGACTTCCGGACTTGGGAGGCGCCTATGCGTTCGTTGATTTCAATTTGGCCTTAGCGATTGGCATCGTCTTTTTGTGAGACGACTCGGGAACCGTCGTCGGCACGCTTTTGTTGTTCTTCGGTGTCTTCTCCACGGGAATCGAAGAGGTGGCCTTTTGAGGCTAAACATGAGGTGGAGTCATCGAGGTCCGTTGGAGAGGAATGGTCGTGTCGGATCGCGGCCTTCTTTGGTTCGAGGCGATGTTCTTCTTGGGCCTTTGGATAAAAGAGAGGACGGCATCCCCTAGTGTTGTGATCTCTTCGTTCGGGCAAATGTCGGCGGGATGGCTCGGAAATTGACATGTACCATATCCACTGGACCTTGGCGTAACAGTGCACCGGGCACCGCCGTCTTTGCCTTGCCCTTCTTCGTATGGATACACCATCCTGCGCAGACCTCAATACAAAGGACCCATCCATCCTCACTTGGAGCTTCTGGCGTCGGCTCCTACAAAGCGATCGCAATTAGCTAAGGCGTCGTTAGGGTCTATCTTTGGTGCATTCCATAGATGTACGTTACCTTGATGTCGTCTATCGGTAATCGGACGTCGTCATGTTCACAATTATCTTGTGACGCGACGCTACTCCGACGTCGAGGAGGTGTCTTCAAATTAGCGAGGCGGCTTGCAACCGCGGCTCATGAGTATATCCATTTGACTCATAATCTTGCCATCTCTACTTGAAATTGGTTAGTAATCATCTGCACCAACCGGTTGTCGTGCTCGCCTTGGATCTCTTCCTAGTCCTATCGTGTAGTAGTCGTCCATGAATCCATGAATCCAAGATCGTTAACCCCAAGGCCTCGCGTGCGACCAAGGGTGCTCCTTGTTTCCCAAGGCCGTAGATAGTATATCCTTCTCCCGCTCGCACGGAAGGAGCCTTGGGAAGCTTGGGCGATCAAGTCACGCCGCAAGAGGTCATCACGTTATTATAGACACTATGAAGTTATGGACTTATTAACAACTTAGTAGTTCGATATACTTACCACACGTTGGGACACTTCTGTCTGCGGGTTTGTGAAGGAGATCTTTGCTCAAGGCGAGACTTGTGCCCTCGCTTTTAACCAAATTTTAGGGAACGCTGGTGCGTGACATCGAAGCGGGTTCTCCTTCTCCGCCGCCCATTCCTCGTATTTACCCGCGTACCCAGCGGTGCGCGAGTCTGTGGCGGGTGAGTGTTTCGTGTCCGAGAGCTTTGTGCGCCGCACTTTGCTCCTTAAATTCGCCGATGTTTTCATAGCCACAAAGGTGTCCCATGCTTCGCGTCAAGAATCTATCTTTGCGAAAGGCGTCGACCCGTGTTCACGTGCCGTGACAAGAATGCTCTTGAAGGTCCTCCACGATTTACCCATCGTGAGCATCGCCGTCCGTCGCCGCGTGCCACATGTATACGGAATAGTGAACTTCTCGAAAGTTCTCGTCCACAGCGCCTTCGCTTTTTTCGTCAGTCCTTCCACCTTGGTGTGGTGATGAGGACCCGTTCCTTCAAGTATCCCGCAGATGGTCCGGAATCTCGCCACGATCTCTTGGGACTCGAGAGGACCCCAAAGTCACCGACCTCGTGATGACCGGTAGGCCCGTAGGCATTTTCGATTGTCCTCTGCCATCTCGCTTCGTGTCATTATAAATCGACGGTGACGGCGGCCTCGTCGGTGCCTCTTCCATCTGCGGGGTCGGTGTTGGCGGCCTCGTCGGCGCCTCTTCCATCTGCTGGGGTGGTGTTGGCGGCCTCGTCGGCGCCTCTTCCATCTGCTGGCGTCGGTGGCCGGCGAAGAAGATGCCTCTGCCATCTCGCTTACTTGCTCTCGGGAAGAAGTACAAAGGTTGACTATAGAGATCAAGATGGCAAATGAAGAGTTGAATGAGCTCATCTGGACTACTAACATTCCTAACACTCCTTAATCCACAAGCTTCTATTCTAACACTCCTAACACTCCTTAATCCACCGGCTTCTCTTGTGATCTTTGTATAGATAGAAACTAGTGATACAAATCTTTTGCCGAGCCTACTTCTCTAAGGAAATGCGATTGATGATATTATGTGCTCTCGTAGGAGAGTAGCTAAAGAACAAGTCTTTGCCATCTCAATCCTATTGTCTATACTCTTCATGAAATGAATATGATAATATAAATTCAAACTATGAGCTCTAAACAATACTTTGCTTAGCGTCAAATGATCTCAAGCATTATCTAAAACAGATTAAACTTCGATCAAGCAGAGGTTGACTACAGAGATCAAGATGGCAAATGAAAAGTTGAATGAGCTCATACATACTACTAGAAGAATCACAAACTAGTCAATACAACCGATCAATTTGCAATAGAACTATGAATTTGAACCGAAAGTAACCAATTAACGATACAACATATTGACGATAGTAAGTAATACAATAGAGCTCAAGTATGAACTAACTATCACATTCAATCTCATTATAAAGCAGAGTTCATCACGAGCATGTCAACAAAGCCCATCGATCAATTTGCAATATCTTGATACTAGACTCAAAAATCGAGAACTAATACAGATCAAGGTATCAACTAGCTTTGCAAATATATATATATATATATATATATATATATATATATATATATATATATATATATATATATATATATATATATGCAAAGATCAACCGAAGCGCCACAGAGGAGCAATACTCACAGAGAGGATGCTGGGAAAAGAACTCACGATGCACGCAGACACTATTCCAACATATTAATTGATGATATTATGTGCTCTCGGAAGGAGAGTAGCTAAAGAACAAGTCTTTGCCATCTCAATCCTATTGTCTATACTCTTCATGAAATGAATATGATAATATAAATTCAAACTATGAGCTCTAAACAATACTTTGCTTAAGCGTCAAATGATCTCAAGCATTAGCAACAGATTAAACTTCGATCAAGCAGAGGTTGACTACAGAGATCAAGATGGCAAATGAAAAGTTGAATGAGCTCATACATACTACTAGAAGAATCACAAACTAGTCAATACAACCGATCAATTTGCAATAGAACTATGATTTGAACCGAAAGTAACCAATTAACAATACAACATATTGACAAGAGCAAGTAATACAATAGAGCTCAAGTATGAACTAACTATCACATTCAATCTCGTTATAAGGCGGAGTTCATCACGAGCATGTCAACAAAGCCCATTGATTAATTTGCAACTAGCATGCGCAAATATATATATATATATATGCAAAGATCAACCGAATCGCCACAGAGGAGCAATACTCACAGAGAGGATGCCGCACAAGAAGCGGGGAGGCGGTCACGGGGAGGAGGCCGATGCGGGAGGAGGGAGGCGGGGAGGAGGTCGACACGGGAGGAGGACGGTGGGGAGAAGGTCGGCAGAGGAGGAGGCCGACACGGGAGGAGGACGGCGGCGTCGAGGTCGAGGCGCCAATGTCTGGGCGGCGGCACCGAGGTCGGCGGCGGCGACGTCGTGGCTTCTGACTGGGAGGTGAGCAGGGGCGCCGAGGTCGAGGCGGCGGGCCGAGGTCGTGGTCGGTGGTGAAGGCGAGCCCTAAACCCTAGAGGAGGCGACGCAGCGCGAGAGCGTAAGGGGCGCGGAGAGGAAGTGAGAAGTGAGAGGAAAACCCTAGCGTTTCCGCCTTATAAAAAGTATATCATGAGACGGTTGAAATGAGAACCGCTCGTGATATATTTCCTGAGCGGTTGTATAATAAAACCGTCTGTGATAGCCCACAACCCGAGGCCAATTTATGATATCTCGACAAAACATCTTGAACTCGGTGAGACATAAATATCCCGAGAAAACATAGTGAACTTCTTTGAGACAAGTATGATGACAATTATGACAAGTCCATATGAATTCTAACACGGTGACAAGTATGATGACAAGTTCATAACACATTTGACTTCAAAATTTCATATCTAATTCAACTCAACTCCAAATCAAGTGAAACCAATTTTGATACTCCACATTACAATGTCGTCCACACATTGATATTAATATCAAATATGACAAGTCCATAACAAGTTCATAACACATTTGACTTCAAAATTTCATATCTAATTCAACTCAACTCAAATCAAGTATGATGACAATTTTGATACTCCACATTACAATGTCGTCCACATTGACATCAATATCAAATATGACAAGTCCATAACACATCAACACATGACAATTTCACGTTGACATCAAAATATATGAGAGATTACAAGTCCATAACACATGATGTTATGGAATAAATTAATTACATTGGAGTAAATTCTTAATTAAGATATAGGCCTTCATGATGATCGACGCATATAGCTAGCTTCCTCACCGGGTTCTTCCTCGAGCCTAATGCCGTTTTCGAAAGGAGGCAACTCGTCAAATTGATTGTATTCTTCCTCGCCCACTACATTCTCAACTCGACAATCCTCCTTTTTCCATGAAGAACTATGTGGCGCTTCTTATTTAGGATGTCGGTTACATAGAAGACTTGAACAACTTGGTTAGCCAAGACGAATGGTTCGTCTTTATATCAAACACGTTCGAGGTCCACAATAGTGACACCGTGCTTGTCGACCTTCACTTGGCGAGATGGACCCAACGGCACCGAAATAGGGGATCTTGAAAAGCACGAGTCGAGCTCCCATATCTCGTCTATTTGCCCATAGTAGGAGCTCCTCATCCCATCGGATCTTGAATGCATCTATCACGGACACCGCTAATTCGGGTATGCTCTTCCTATCTGAGTGCCGTATAAAATGTGTACCCATTGATGTCGATCCTTGCCATGTGACAATTGTAAATTGTGGCCCTCGTGCCAACCATAGCAACGTATCATCACTTGATGACCTCCTAGTGATTCACACCTTTAACCATTCGTTGAGCAAGCGGTTGTGCTCTCTCGTGATCCAAACCTCCGACCGGTGCAGATTACATTGGCGCACCATGTCTTTGTGCTCATCGATATCTGGGACACTTGGGTCATGTGTTGCAAGACCATGAAATGGGCTTGAGCGTATGTATCCAGATCGGGAGTTATTGATTTCCTCCGATGGTCCCGATACCATCCATCTCCCCTCATGGCAAGATAGAGGCACACCTATCGGTTCCACGAGCCATGTAGTCGACGAGAACTCAATGACCTCTTCGGTTGCATAACCTTCGATGATCTTGCCCTCGGTCGAGATCGATTCGACGAGGACTTGAGAATTCCCATGTACCTCTCGAGCGGGTACATATGGCGAAGAACACAGGGCGCATATCTTTATCTCTCTCACAAGGTGAACAATGAGATGGACCATGATATCGAAAAATGGCGGAGGGAAATACATCTCAAGATGACATAGAGTGGTCACCACCTCGGCTGCAGAGCATCTAGTCCTTGGGGATCAATGATCTTACGAGCAATTGAGTTGAAAAAATAACACGACCTCAAGATTGCCACTTGGACCTTGTTCGCAAGATACTTCTAATTACAACAGAAACATTTGTGTCATCAAGACATGACAATCATGAGACTTCATACCAATTAATTTCAAATCTTGCATAGAAACAAGGTTCTTAATGTTAGCGGAGTAACAGATGGGACTTTCACTCCATGCAAGCTCAGCACGATTCATTTCTCTCGGCCTTGGATAGAGTGTAGCAAAGTTGGGGAAAATACGTTAAATCTGATCGGTCTCTACGGTGCTAACTCGATCCTTATGTTCATATCAACCAAGTCACGCCGCATGCGTTAACACCATCCTTTGTTTTGCCACTAATGTTCAAAGAAGAGACCAATCAAGCTATCACATACATTCTTCTCTCGTGCATGACATCGATGCGATGGTGAACTTCTAAGTGCTCCCAATAAGGCAAGTCCCAAAAATTGACCGCTTCTTCGGATGTTCTTCTCACGGGTTCTTAATTTACGTCCCTTCCCAAGCACAACATCGATATCCTTAACCATATCATAGACCTCTTTCCCTCTAAAAGCCCTTGAGTGAATCGTTCTCCTTATTTCCGTCGAATTGTTTTTTCATCTTGCGGTATGGGTGACTCTGAGGAAGGAACCTACGGTGGCCTTATATATACGATTTCTGTGAGTTGTTGACCATACACTCTCTGTAGCATCTAAGCGGTCTTGAGATGAGCTTTGGCTCCTTTTGTACTAAAGCCGACAGTTACCAAGGCGGGAAAATCATTGATGGTGCGAGAACAATATGGCGCGTAAAGTGAAGTTCTCTCGTTTGTACGCATCCCATACTGCACCCTTCGTTCCACAGTGTCACAAGATCTTCCGGCAATGGTGCTAGGTACACATCAATATTATTCCCGTGTTACTTGGCCCTTGGATAAGTAGTGACATCAAAATGTACTTCCGCTTCATACTGACCAAGGAGGAAGGTTGTACATACATAGATTCACGGACCGGTGCTATGTCGGTTGCTCATGTTACCGAAAGGATTCATTCCATCTGTACTCAACCCTAACCTTATGTTCCTCGGTCAAGACCGAACTCTTCAACTCGATCGAAGTTTCTCCAGGCGTAATCGGCAGGTGTCTTAGCTTTCCATCTCTCTTACGCTCCTCCGAGTGCCAACGCACAATCTTGCGTCCTTTGCGTTCGCAAATAAACGCTTCAAGCGTGGGATCACAGGCGGATACCACAACATCTTAGCAGAGGTCCTTGCTTCACCTTAGCGAGATTCGGCGCTTGTATCGGGATGCTTTGCACAGGACATACATGCATGTCGCATACTCTTTACTGATAGAGGATACAATCATTAGGACATGCATGTATTCTTTCTACTTCCATTCCCAATGGACAAATAACCTTCTTTGCTTGATAGGTGGTCTTTGGGCAACACGTTTCCCTCCGGAAGGATGTCCGCTAGGAGACCTAACAACGCCGTGAAACTCTTATCGGACCAACCATTGCTTGCCTTCAATTTCAGCAGTTCAAGCATGGTTGACAACCTTGTATATTCGGCTTGCAACCGGGGAACAAAGGTCTCACCGAGTCCTCCCTTAAGCCCTCGAATTTACAAAACTCTCTCTCCTTTGTAGTTCTCTTACGCATCGCGTAGCATCGATCCAGTTGTCATCGTGTGACATATCCTCATCAAAAGCGATCTGATCCACATCCGCGTATCGTTGACTTCCTCGGCGGTGCCGTCATTACTAACTTCATGTGTAATAATCTGCTCTTCACCGTGGTGGTCCAACATGTATACCCTTGTGTGAAACCCTTTGAATCAAGTGCGCTTCTATTTGCGCGTTGTTAAACATCTTCAAATTACGCAATCAATGCATGGACAATACATAAAATTTATCTCCTTCTTCAACATATCACCTTTCGTGGCTCTTCTAAAAGCAACCACGCCATTAATGTACTCTTGACTCACACGGTTCACACTGTACATCGGTTTGATCCATCTACACTACGCATGTAACAAATTAGTGTCAAAATTGATTAGCGATTAATTTATAGCAAATATAAAGGGTTATAGATCGTTACCCTCGGAGGTCACGAAGAAAATCGATTCCTCTCCTTTCCTTCTCCTCTCTAAGGTGGCGCAATGGGGAGGAGGTGGCGGGTGTTGGAGGCGCTAGGGGCAAGGGTCCAACCTTCTACTCTCTAAGTGGCAGAACGGATAATTATTGATTATCTCGCATGATTGTTGATTAGATCGAGACAAAAGACAAGAGGAAGATCCTAATTAATAACTAGCAAGTTGGTAAAGATGCGATTCTTGTGGCGTATCCGTTTTCATATAATTGAAACAATAAACTTTGTGATGACGCGTTTCTTCATGGATATAAATGGAGGAAATATAAAATACATCATTGCACATGTGACTTATCTTGGTGTGTCATAAATTCTTCTTTTTAATCATTCTAGAAAACTACTCATGAAATTAGTTACGATTAAGACTTTCACTTCTTTGCACGTACTTACTCGTTTTGTCTCATCGTTGCACAAAGGAATTACACCAGATTAATTAAAGGCTACATGTTTTGCTTTTCATTTTCTACAAATAGGGTCCATCAAATTGAGAGCTAGATGTACGTATGTTTTGCCTTTTCCCATTAAATAGTATTAATTGAAACCTAAACCCTATGCTTCCGATTAAGGAATACAACAAAGAAAACAAAACATTAGCGTCTATGTACTGAGTAGCAAAGTCGAGGAAATTCACTAATCAATAGAGTGGAAAAAGGATAATCGATATTACTTCATCTGTTTAATTAGGGAGAAATCGCGAGTTGGAGGAGCTAGGGAGGAAGTGGCCCGGCACTGGGGAGGAGAAGCTAGCTACGAGATCTAAGTGGAGCCCAAGCGGCAGAGGGCAGTTGATTATATTTATCAAAGCGGCAGAGAGGAGTGGCGAGAGGCACGGCGATCTGGCGATGAACTAGCAGCGAGTCTGGCGATGAACCTGGCGGCGATCTGGCGAAGGATGTGTCGCGCTCAATTTATCTGCGATGGGCATATCACGAGCGGTTCTTAATAAAAACCGTCAGTGATAGATGACTATCCTGAGCGGTTTGTAAATAGAACCGTATGTGATATTACCTGACGGTTCTATTCACAAACCGTGCGTGATAATCACCAAATCACGAGCGGTTTGTAAATAGAACCGTGCGTGATATTACCTGAGCGGTTATTAAATAGAGCAAATGCGTGATTGGTGATTATCACGAGCGGTTTGTGAATAGAACCGCTTGTGTAATATCACGAGCGGTTCTATTTACAAACCGTCTGTGATAGATGACTATCCTGACGGTTCTAAAAATACCGTCGTGATATTCTTCGCGCCACCGCGAGTGCGGCAATAGCCGGTTGAGCGGTTCCAAAGGAACCGTCTGTGATGGGGCGTCTACTATAGCCTGTTTTGTAGTAGTGAATAAAATATACTTCCGCTTCATACACAACCAAGGGGGAAGGTTGTAGATACAGAGAGTCACGGGCCAAGTGCTATGTCGGTTGCTCATTTTATCAAAAGGATTCATTCCATCTGTACTCAATCCAAACCTTATATTCCTCGGTTCCGCACCGAAGTCTGCAAACCTCCTATCGATGTTTCTCCACTGGGCGGAATCAGTAGGGTGTCTTAGCTTCCTATCCTTCTTATGCTCCTCCAAGTGCCAACGTAGCAGTTTTGCCTTATTTGGGTTCGCAAAAAACCGCTTCAAACGGGGAATTACAGGAAGATACCATGCCACCTTAGCAGGAGGTCCTTTCTTCACCTCGATTCCCTCGCCATCATCTGATTGATTCTTACGCTTGTATCGAGATGCGTTGCACACCGGACATACATGCATGTTTTCGTACTCTTTACGGTAGAGGATACAGTCGTTCGGACATGCATGTATTCTTTCTACTTCCATTCCCAATAGACAAAGAACCTTCTTAGCTTTGTAGGTGGTTTTGGGCAACTCATTTCCATCTGGAAGCATATCCACTAAGAGACCTAACAGCGCTGTGAAACTCTTGTCGGACCAACCGTTGTTTGCCTTCAATTTCAGCAGTTCAAGCACGGATGACAACCTTGTGTATTTCGGCTTACAGCTCGGGAACAAAGATTTCTTCGAGTCATCCATCAAGCCCTCGAATTTACTAAACTCTCTCTCACTATAGTTCCCTTCTGCATCGCGAAGCATCTGATCCAGATTGTTATCATGCAGCCTATCCGAATCGGAACCACAATCGACATCATCCGGCGGCATATCGTTGACTTCGTCGGTGATGTCGTTATTACTACCTTCCTGTATAATCTGCTCTTTACCTTGACTGGTCCAACGTGTATACCCTTTTTTGAAACCCCTTCGAATCAAGTGTGTTTCGATCTGCGCTCGGTTCTTAAACATCTTCATATTCTTGCAGTCAATGCATGGACTGCACATATATTCGACCGCCTTATTCAACATATCCTCCTCAGAAGCTCTTGTAAAAGCAGACATGCCATTAATATACTCTTCACTCACACGGTTCTTAGCGTACATCCAGCTTCAGTCCAACTATGCTACACATATAACAATTTAGTGTGAAATATTGAATTAATTAATTAGTAATATATATATATATATATATATATATATATATATATATATGATTAAAAGTAGCTATATGTAGCAAGAATTAATTTAATTGAATTAAGTAGAAATAGACTATGAATTGGCTAAACCCTAAACCCTAAACCATGCTAGATGTAAATAATCTTCTCTCTACATCAAGCTAGATCTAAACTATCTTCAATTCTTCTCTTTACCATGCTAGATTTATAATATAATGCAATTAGAAACAAATTACCAACCATAGATAGTCAAGAACAAATGGATCTACAATCACTCTTCCTTTAAAAGAGTGAACTAATAGAGAGAAGGTGTTTGGATTAGGAAGAGCTAATACGTACCATGCTAGATGTAAATAATCTTCATCTAATTCCAACCTCCTCCGCGGTCTCCTTTCACCAAATGGCCTCAAATCTCTGCCTCCTCAAAGCAGCAGCCTGCTGTGAGAACAGATCTAGAATTGAAGATAGATCTGTGAGGGTCGGGTCTGTGATAAGTGAAATTATTACAAACAGTTTTTAATACAAACCGTCTTTGATGAGTTAAGAAAAAACCGTCTGTGATATTTAGTAATATCACAGACGGTTTTAAGAAAAAACCATCTGTGGTATTTCGTAATATCACAGACGGTTTTCAACATGAACCGTCTGTGATATTATCTCTTCACAGACGGTTTTTAGCGCAACCAGTAATACAGACGGTCTTTAAACCAAAACCGTCTGTGATTTTATTTAATACTGACGATTTTGGTAAACCATCTGTAATGAGGCGTCCAGTATTAGCCTATTTGTAGTAGTGCCTGCTAGTTTCCTACCAACATAGGCATCAATGTTCAGTTCCCTTCCCCCTCTATCCGTTGAGTGGCACAGCACCTGGCTTGGTTGATGCATGTGCATCTTGCTTGAGCATTTCTCGGTGTGCCTCCTGAGGTGAGACGTGCCATCCTTCTTGGGGTGAGCTTTGAACATCCTATCGCAGTAGTGGCACGCCGCATACACAACATCGAGATCTTTCGTGCGTATCTTAGTGAAGTATTTTATAGAGAAGAGATCATGAATGGAATGGTAGGTGTTGGTATCATGGGGATATGCTCACGATCTTAGGATGATAATACAATTGGCAATGGCGTTGAAGGTTTGTCGAAACACTTGTTTTTGGCAAAGTTCTTGTGCTGTCAGGTCTCAGACGGTCAGATGGGCCAATGTGTGGCGGTCAGACATGCCTTTGTGGTGGTCAGACCGGCCACCATTGGCGGTCAGACGGCCAGGCCTTAGGCAAAGTGGTTGGCTTGAGGAGTGAGTTAGGCGTAATTTATCCCTATGGGTTGGTTTGAGGGGGAGTTAGTTCTCTTTTGAGCTTTCCTTGTTCATCTAATCTTTCCTTGATCTTTTTCTGAACTTACTGATCTTTTTGATCTTTTTAGGCTTTTTGAGTTTTTCTTGCATCTCATTGTATCATATTGCATTCATATGAAAATCACAAAAAGATGCATTGTAATATAAGCTTTATTGCTTGTCTTTTAAATTGATGAAGCTTTGCTTATTACCCTTTTGAGCGTTAGTGTTTCACTTTTTGCTCAATTTCATGTCTAGTTCTTTGACTTGCTAGAATTATCATGCATTCACATGTGTAGCTAAGTCTTTGCTAAATGAGCTAGAACTTTAAGACAACTTGAACTAAAAATTACAATTTGTGGATTTCTTAGCTAGTTGCACAATTAGTGATCCTTTTGTGACAAGAGAGGGGATTCTTCTACACTTGGTCTCATAATTTTTGGAACTTCGAGTCAAAAGATCTATTCGTTTGAAATTTTCAGAGAGTTTCGGATTTTCAGGGAGGAAATTTTGGCTAAGTCCCTGCTGGGCGGTTAGATCGGCCAACAGGTGGTGGTTTGACCGGCCATGGGGCGGTCAGACCGGTTTTGACTTGTTCATTGGCCATTTTGGCGGCGATGATTATTTGGTTAGGTCAAGTTCATGGGTTTTAGTGCATATGAGTAATGATGCATGTTTTGACTAATGTGGGTCAAGTTGCGAAAAACTTGTTCTCGAAATCGATTTCTTTGTCTATTGTTGTACAGGACGCTTGGAGGTCAACGACGAGGATGATCGGTACTAGGCTTGGAGAGCTGAGGTTCAGAACGATCGAGGATGCCGGGTGAAGTCAGTGGATTCAAGCATGGCGCAAAATGAAAAAGGATGACCGAACAGGCAGTTCGGTGCGATGGGTTGGATCAAACGGTGCAGGGGTCGGTGCAAGTGCCATGGTAGTTTCGATGGGAGCCGGATGGGAGAGACTTGCCAATATGAAGAGAGCCGTTGATCAATCTACACGTGACGAAGTATGGGATTACTTCATGAAGATTGGACTCGGTCTTCGGAGAGGATCGAGAAGGGGTATTTTGGTAACTTCACCTAAATACCACCTTGGTGACCTTTTGCTAACCCGCTACATGCGTAAGTGAAACCCGTTTGTGTGTGGGCTTAACGGGTGCCTATTAGGGTTTTCTTTCTAGAAGCTAGCCTCCACTATAAATAGGGGAGGGTGCTGGTCAAGCACTCCCTTAACCCTTTGATTGAAAAACCCTAGGTTGTGTTTAGGGATAGGATAGTGGAGAGGTTAGGGTTCTAGAGAATTGGATTGATTGTGTGCTCATGTGTTGAGCCTTTGTTCTCTTGGATGGAGTGGCTGTAAACCAACATCATCTCAAATCAATCCAAGAAAGATTTCACAAGATGAGTCTCCTTGTGTTCTTGCTCTCTATTTTGTGATTTTGGGGATTTCTTTGATCCGTGAGTTTTCCTTTGGTTTCTGGCCTGAATCTTGCTTGCTGTGACATGTGGGAAGTCATCTAAGATCATCTTGATCACCTATTACCTACGAGCAAGTGTTTGGATCATATTTTGGTTTTGACTCGGTTTTGGAGCAACCTTAAATCAAACGGAAAAAGGTCAGAATTTTGGCAAGGATTTTCATGATCCTTGATTGGAATAGGTTCCTGACATCCTAGAGAAGGTATGTCTGATGTTTGGTAAGATTTGGAGTTGTAAATCAAAAGTTAGATCGATTTATGATTTTAAGTTCGTGCTGTTTTTACTGTTCATTGGCCTAGAGGTCAGATTGCCAACTAGTTGCCGGTCAGACCGCCCATAGGAAAGGTCAGACTGCCCAACTCACTTAAGTTTTAGTTTTTTCTGATTTTGGTCTATTTGCTTTGGAGTTTTGATTGGATTCAATACAAGTATTCCACTATGCTTGTATATTGATCTTCATAGCTTTCATATCTATTGGAGTGAAATTAGTATTGAATTCAATCAAGGAGAAAAAGAGATCATGCTCCTATTCACCCCCCTCTAGTCGCCTTTTTGGTCCAATAGTAGGAACCTGAGACGCAAGTGAGGAATTGACCGGCATGAACATGGTTACACATACAAAGGTGAAATGAATGGCGAGAGGCAGATGAAACTATCATAGACGGTTCCTTATGACAAACCGTTTATGATACATCAGCTATCACAGACGGTATGTAGATGAAACCGTCTGTAATACATTAGTTGTCACATGCGGTTTCTTCCACAAACCGTCTGTGATACATCAACTATCACTGACGGTTTTATTTATAAACCATTTGTGATAGCTAACTATCACAAACGGTTCTGAGTTAATAACCGTATGTGATAGTATACATCACAAACGGTTTGAAAACCGTTTGTGATGACAGACTATCACAGATGGTTCAAAAACCGTCTGTGATGACCTCATGTCATTACTGACCCATAAACTCAGACAGCTCACGAAACCGTCTGTGATGACGTTTTTCAACAGTCTGTGAAGACCTTTTCTGTAGTAGTGACTCTTCGTGGACGCCTTCGATAAGATGATGAACCCCCCCCGGATCGTCTATCGCCCCAGGCATACCCTTGGCAAGCTTCAGGCGGAGACCGGTGACGGCCCTGGGCCAAATTGACTTGGCCGCCATGTTCAGCGACAACTTCGCGTTGTGAATCGAGGTCGTCACTTTCGACATCGTCTAGATACCTTACCAATACAACGCCATCCTCGGTCGCACCATGCTAGATGCTTTCTGCGCAATCGCACACCACGACTACCTGTGCATGAAGATCCCTACACCCGAGTGCATAATTACGGTATGCGGGGACCAAGACCTGACAAGGCAAATGGAGCTTGAGGCAATGGCCCCGGCCCACCACGTCCACACAGTTGAAGAAAATACAAGCACCCACACAGATCCCCCCTCGGCAAAATGGGCGCCGAAGGGCAAACCGGAGGGGAAGCTTCAGAGGGTCCACTTGAGGGAAGCCTTCCTAGAAAGGACGGTAGCTCTCAGAGCAGACCTCCAGGCGGAGGCACATGAAGCCATCCTCAAGGTACTCCGTAGCAATGCAGACATATTCACGTGGGGCCCCGAAGTCATTCCTGGGATAGCTCGGGAAATCATCGTACACCGTCTAGCCATCAAAAGCGAGGCACCCCTCAAGAAAAAAAAAACTGTGTCGCATGTCGACAAAACGGCTGGAGGCGGCCAAGAAGGAAATAGCCAAGTTGCTAAAGGCAGGAGTCATCTGGGAGATCAAGCACTCTGAATGGCTACCCAACTCTATTCTAGTACAGATGAACACTGGCAAGTGGCGCATGTGCGTCGACTTCTCTGACCTCCACAAAGCATCCCTAAAGGATGATTTCACCTGCCCCGCATCGACCAACTGGTGGACGCCACCTCGGGTTACGAACTGATGAGTTTCCTCGACGCCTACTTCGGCTACCATAAGATATTCATGGCCAAGGAGGACGAATCAAAGACCGCCTTCATCACTCCAATCGACACCTATTGCTTCACCAGAATGCCCTTCGGCCTCAAGAACGCGGGGCAACCTTCACCCAACTCATTATGAAGGTGCTAGCCAAGCAACTTGGACGCAATGTTGAGGCGTGCGTCGACGATATTGTGGTCAAGAGTACGCTCGCAAGCTCCCCCACAGCAGACCTACAGGAAACCTTCGTCAGCCTCTGTGCGGAAGGGGTCAAGCTAAATCCAGAAAAGTGAACCTTCAGGGTAAACGCGGGTAAGCTCCTAGGATTCCTCGTATCCGAAAGAGGCATCGAGGCTAACCCCGAGAAGATAAAAGCCATTCAATATATGGAGCCCCCACCCTCCCCACCCCTCAAAGCAGGTGCGAGAGGTGCAAAGGCTTCGTAGCCCCTGTCCCCCGGAGCCCTATCTAAAAAAGTATGGGAGACAGCGCTAGGCTTTGCCTCCCCTCGCAAAAAAGTTAGGGCTTCCCCGAAGCCCTATCTAAAAAAATATAGGAGACGACGCTAGGTTTCGCCTCCCCCTCACAGAAAAAGAAAAGTTAGGGCTCCCCTGGAGCCTTATCTAAAAAAAGTATGGGGAACGGCACTAGGCTTCGCCTCCCCCTCACAAAAAAAAGGTAGGGCTCCCTCGCAGCCCTATCTAAAACAGTATGGGGGACGACGCTAGGCTTTGCCTCCCCCACGCAAAAAAAGGTAGGGCTCCCCCGGAGCTCTATCTAAAAAAGTATGGGAGACAGCGCTAGGCTTCGCCTCTCCCTCGCAAAAAAAGAAAAGTTAGGGCTCCCTCGGAGCCCTATCTAAAAAAGTATGGAGGGCGGTGCTAGGCTTAGCCTCCCTCTCACCAAAAAACGTTAGGGCTCCCCCAGAGCCCTATCTAAAAAAGTATGGAGGATGGCGTTGGGCTTCGCACCCCCCCCCTTGGAAAAAAAGTCAGGGCTCCGTTGGAGCCCTGTTTAAAAAAGTATGGGGTACGGCGCTAGGCTTCACCTCCCCCTCGTAAAAAAGTTAGGGCTCTCACGGAGCCCTATCTAAAATATTATGGGGGACGGTGCTAGGCTTCGCTTCCCCCTCGCAAAAAAAAAAGAAAAGTTAGGGCTCCCCCGGAGTCCTATGTAAAAAAAAAATGGGACCGGCTCTAGGCTTTGCCTCCCTCTCGTAAAAAAAGGTAGGGCTCCCCTGGAGCCCTATCTAAAAAAGTATGGGGGACGACGCTACGCTTCGCCTCCCCTTGCAAAAAAAAGTTAGGGCTCCCGCGGAGTCCTATCTAAAAAAGTATGGCGGACGGCGTTAGGTTTCACCTCCCCCTCGCAAAAAGAAGAAAAGTTAGAGCTCTCCAGAGTCCTATCTAAAAATGTATAGGGGACGGGGCTTCGCCTACCCCTCATAAAAAAAAGAAAACTTAGGGCTCCCCCGAAGCCCTATCTAAAAAATTTTGGAGGACGAGGCTAGGCTACGCCTCCCCCTTGTAAGAAAAGTTAAGGCTCCCCTGTTGCCCTATCTAAAAAAGTATGGGGGACAGCGCTGGGCTATGCCTCCCCCTCGCAAGAAAAGTTAGAGCTCCCCCGGAGCCCTATCTAAAAAAGTGTGGGGGACGGCGCTGGGCTACGCCTCCCCTTCGCAAGAAAAGTTAGGGCTCCCTTACAGCCCTATCTAAAAAAGTATGGGGAACAACGCTAGACTTTGTCTCCTCCTCAAAAAAAAAGGTTAGGGCTCCCCAGGAGCCCTGTCTAAAAAAGTAAGGGGGAGGGGACGGCGTTAGGCTTTGCCTCCCTCTCGCGAAAAAGAAAAAGAGTTTGGAGCTATGCTTAAACCCGTCTAAGCCCCGAGTACAAAACGAAACAGAGGATCAAGCAACATGGAGCACACATCTCCACGGATAAAACGAGCCTTATTCATCACAACGAATCAAATAAAAAAAAGTACGTACCGTGGAGGCTCGCCTCGAAAAAAGAGGAAATGGGAAATCAACCAATGACAACATGCTAGTCATACAAGGAAAGAGAAAACAAAAACGGAAACCCGCGATGGGCGGCTACGGCTTGTCAGCGTACAACACATCTGTATACAACAGCCACTCCCACAGCTCCTCATCGGAGGGCCCGATCTCCATGAACTTTAGAAGGTCCCTCTCCACGTACCTACTGCACCCTGCCTCGGACGGAGCCTTGCAAATCGAGGTTGGGGCCGCGAGTTCAGGCACGAGGCTGAAGAGCCTTCTCTTGGCGCCGCGTAGACTCGCTGCTCCCAAAAGTGGGCAATCTCGTCACGCGCCGTGGCGGCCTTGCGCTGACGAAATTGTCCAAACTCCATGGTAGCACCCGGGTTCACCAAGCGCCAACGTTGCCACTTCACACCGTGATACACAATGCCCTGGTAGCGTAGCTGCAGTGGCCACACAGAACGAAGGTAGCACTCCGCCTTTATTTCACACCGAGGGGCGGTTACCTTCGTCATGCCCTCCTCGGCCGGCCAAACCACCGGCCTGCAGTGCATCCAAACAATGGCAAATCATCCTGCACGAGGCATGAACTCAAAATACACAACCGCAAGGCACACTAAGAAAACCACATCGAACTTCACGAACAACTGATTTTCCAAACATATTTTCCATTCAAAAGTGGAGTTCATTACAAAACAAGGCGAACCTCCCCTCTCAACACCCTTCGGTGCGCAAGCACCGAAGGGGGTAGAGCTCAAAAAAAGAGAGAAAGCAAAAAAAAGTTTTTGCTAAAGACTTAGTTACAAGAATCTAAAGGATTCGGGCCGCTCGGAGCAAGCGAGGGGGTCACACCTTGTCTATAGTGGTGGCCCCCCGCTCGCCAGCCTCCTGGTCGTCCGCTGGGGCCTTGCCCTTCTTCTTCTGGGCTTGCACCGCCCGGAGAGACCATTGTTGCATCACGTTCGCGCGATGCCCAGAAGTCTTGGACGAAGATGTTGCTTGTCTTCTGCGTTTGGCGGTGCCCGACGGCAACTTCCTCCGCGGTCGCCATCGGCAAGAAGTGGGTAGCAAGGGCGTCGACGTGCCTGCACCCGACCTTTTGCAAGGTAGCAAAGGTCGTCGTCCAGGCCACCTTCGTGTAGTGGTCCTCTTACGCCCGGGCTGCCGGCAAGCACACCTCCTCGGCTCGGCAGAGACGCCTGAGAGTGTCGTCCATCTCGTCCACGTTGTGGTGCCGCGATGGAGGCAAGGCATCGAGATCCTCTACCGTGCCCTCCATGGCCTTCCAGGTCGCCTGCGCCGCGGAGTGCGAAAACTCCCACTCTGCTTGAATCTCCACCTCGAGGTCTGCCCGGACGCTCCGAAGCTTCCGCACATCCACCTGCAGGACGCGGTGCTCCCCCTCCAGCTCCACCACCTTCGCTTCTAGGGCCTTTACCTTGTTAGCTAGGGCTTCGCGCTCCGCCCTCAGGGTTTTGCACTCCGCGCTCAAAGACTCGTCCCGAGCGTGCTCCAAGTCGACTTGTTTCTGGATCTCATTGAAGCCGCACAGGACATCACCCTCGAGTGCATGCGATAGCATTAGGGTCTACACGAAGCACGGTGTCAAAGGCATATATAAAAAAGGAGGGGTGCCATTCATTAGCCGATAAAACAAAGCTCATACCTTTGCAGCGTTCGCCTCGATTGACTGGAACATCCCCTTGAGGGACATATTTCGGAAGAGGTCTCCCACGTAGGATGGGGCGGCGAACCTGTAGACCTCGTCGCAAACCCGCAGGGCAAAGCGAACCCAAATCCGCAGTGGCCGTGGCGGCCGGAGCGGTAGCTTGTGAGGGGGCCGCCTTAGAGCTTCGTGAAGCAGATCCACCTCTGTCGGCCCTCTCCTCCTCCGTGTCGCTTAGGAATCCGAAGCAGTCATACGGGTTAGGACTGCACATACAGGATACATGCCTCAATATAAAAATTATCGATCGCGTCACGACTCGGAGTGGGAGGCACAACACGGGAATCCTCAGAGCCCCAGCTGTAAACATGCGACAGTGCTACCAGCTGTGGACTCCTCAAGGGGCAAGCCCGCTATCCTGAACAAGCTTGCTACTCCCTTTCCAACCTCTATTGTGCCCCGCGGCCCTTGGTGCAACGCCAGGTGCAGGAGACGAACTTTGCTCCTCAGAAGACGGGCTGCTCGATCAAGCACTTGCCACCCGCTCCGGAGAACTATGTGCCGCCCGCTTCACAGGCCTCTCCGCTCTGTCCACTCGTGCGCAAGAAGGGGCACCCATGTCGCCCGACCTGACAACGCGCAGGGGCACCATGGCAATCGGCCTTGTGACGTCGGACTCCTCAGGCGCACAGGCCCGCTTCTTTCTCCCCTCGTCCGAGTCCTGGCGCTTCGCAAGACGGACTGCCGGATTCACGTACGCGTGATTCAGTTGGGGCTCACGCACAACCAGCCCACGCTTTGCGTGCTCTTCGCTGGTATAGGGGCCTAAGAGCTGCTCTGCGGCGTGCGCAACCTCGTCGATAAGTGCAACTGCAACAGTAACCGCGGGCTCCATTAAAAAAATTCAGGGCGAAGACCAAAACCTTCGCGCATCGACACGGTGATGGTGGGAAGCCCACCCTTAGGGTCCCCAAGCCTCACACTCCAGCCCTGCGCTTGGGGCCAGACCCTGAACGCGTAGAACTCCTCCACGAGGTCCCGCGTGGAGAGCCTCCTCGTCACACTCAACAACAGTTGGAGGAGGGCTTCATCCCGCGAGGTGAGCATGATCTCCGGGGTGGCGGTGAGTTAGATCAGCCCTCCGCTGGAACGAAGATCGTCACGCGACGGACAGAGGTGGTAAAACCACCTCCGGGTCCAGTCGGTGTCCCAGCAGTTCCACGCCATCGGAGAGAGCGTGTACATTTGATACCGTGCCTTTAGCTGAAAGTTGACGCTGCCAAAGTTCAGCGTCTCGCCCATGTTCTTCTTCTTCTTTAGCTGTCAGCGTCCGTCATGCATATATGCGAACAGGTGCCACTCCCCGCTCATCCTGGCAGATTCCATGATCCAGTCAAAGATAGCCAGCTTCACGAGGGAGTTGGGCGTCAGCCACCGCATATAGCTAAAGGACTCATGTGACCAATGGCACACACAGAATCCGGAGGCCTACGTCAAAGAAGGCGACGAAGACCATGGCCTCATCCAACCAAGGCACCGGATTCAAAGTCCACCACATCGAACGGAATCTTTTCTGTTCGGAAGTTGTCAGGTCTTCTGAAGGTAACTGGTAAGGAAACTTGTCCTATCGGTTTGGCGGTAGAACCTGGAACTATGCCATGAAAAGCATACTTCACTGGTTTTACCTTTGACTTGGGGACTTGCATTTCTTCTAAAGTCCCCGCAAATAAGATATTTAAAGAACTACCACCATCTATTAAGACTCGATTAACCCTACAATTATTAATAGTAGGTTCAACAACTATAGGGAACCTACCTGGTCGAGTCGAATGGATGGGGGCAATCTTCTTTGCTGAAGGAGATTGTCGTGTCCGACCAGTTTGATGGCTTGATCATGGTCGGAGGCTCGACGAGGTTGACCTCCCACTCCATGGCCTTCAAATGACGCCTTGATTCGTACAACGAAGATCCTCCAAAGATCATGTTGACCGTGTGTTGAGGGTCCTGGTACTCCATCTCTTCGTCGCCATCTTTGTCCTTCTTGGAGCTCGTCTCTCTAGGCTCTTGTATTGCGGGAAATGGTCCTTTACCTGCATAATAGTCCTCGAGTTTCTTTTGCCAGACTCGGCAGGTGCAGAGATCGTGCCCTGCTTACTGGTGAAGTGGACACCACTTCTTGTTTTTCTAGATCCTTCGGTCGGAGCTTTTGTTTTGCCTCGATTGGTATAGTCCTTCTTACCCCTCGTGAACTTTTCAGGAATCGCTAGGACTTCCTTATCGTCGGGCCTGCGGTTCTTTTTCTTCTTGAGAGACTTCTTATTCTTCTTCTCTGGTTTGTCCAAGTTAGGCTGAGGAATCTTATCTTTCCAATCAATGGCCTCACACCACTCTATCGCCTCGCTGGCGATGGCGTACTTATCGGCCATATCGAAAAGTTCGACGGTTGTTCGTGGAGGGTTCATTGCTATATCCTCCGTAAACCGCCGATTCCTAAGGCCTATTTTAAAAGCCTGGATAACCGATGACTCTGTGACCTCCGGTATGGAATTACGAACTTGGCTGAATCTCTTGATGTACTGACGGAGAGTCTCGTCAGAGCCTTGCCGGATTCGGTGGAGGTTGTCCTCCTTTCTAGGGCGATCGTACGTACCCTGGAAGTTCGCAATTAGAAGGTCGCAGAGTTACTCCCAAGTATAGATTGATCCGATCGGTAGGTTAAGTAACCAAGACCGGGCAGACCCTTCGAGCACGGTGGGTAGATAGTTAGCCATTACATTTTCATCACCACCAGTAGCTCTGATGGCGGTGGTATATATTTGGAGAAACTCTAATGGGTTCTGAGTCCCATTGAACTTGTCCAAGTTGGCGGTCGAACTGTTTGTAGCTTACGACTTGGAGCCCTACAGAGAAGGCTCGACAACCTGTGATCGATTCATGGCGCCTTCTTTGAAAAGACACCGGATTGTAATTGGCCAGAGATCGGTTCCTAGGATTGGAACGTTGGACCTCCGGAATACCGATCCGGTTGTAGACATCGGTATGATGCCTTTGACCGCCTACTTGATTTAGACGATGTCGAAGATCGCCTGGTCCAAGCAGTTGTTCCTCTCGACGTGGTGAGGGAATGACTACCTGGAATAGCCTTCTTTGTTCGTGACTCCTTGATCGGAATCGTCGAGGGGGCCTAGGTATGGATTGTTCCCCAACACGACCATGCTGCCCTCTACTGAGGGAGGAACGTTGAGATGAAGTTATGGTTTGACTTTCTGAATTTCTCTGCTCTCGATACGCCTCTGTTCGTTGCATGGTTTGTTGTAGAATCTCCGATACTTGGCCTACGAGCTGTACGAAACCTGGAATTTCTACTAGAATAGGGTTAGAATTATTCAATATATCCTAAACACGTTGCAGGTTTCGTACAGTTACCGAAGGTCTCGGGGGGTTCAGACTGGTCATAGGTGTACGCAGATCCGAACCCTCTCCCGACCTCCGGATTTGTTCCATCCGATTAGCTACTCTTGGTGGGGCAATGCTAGGCGAGTTAGCTGATGGACGTCGATCAGCTCTGTTGCCTCCGGAAGTTGGTGCTTGATGGCCCGTATCATTTCCGCCAGCACGTGTTGGCGTGGCAGAGTGTGTAGGACCGTGTAAGGCATCTTGATTTGCATCTCCGATCGCATTGACCTCGTGCCTCCAGCAGTGATCTTCCATGAGCTTCCATTGTAACTAATGGAGAGCTTCTCAATACTTCTGCTAGAAGTTTCCACGAAGGAGAGCAGTCGGAGATGAGCACGTCCTGAGGCCTTCTTGGTGATCTCAGCCTGATCCGACGAATTGCCGATCGTATGCTGAGTTGTATCATCCCCATATGGCCTAAGACTAGTGGAGGTTTCATCGACACCGTTACCAAGTGTCGGTTCGCTCCTAGAATTGCCAGAAGCTATAGGTGAGTACCTTTCAGCCATGATTTCATCGAGAGTATATAGTTTCTCGAGTTGCGGCACTGAATTTTCGTCACCTGTTTTGCCAGTCGGAAGGATCGGGCTTGAAGTGGTCTTTGGGCCTTCCAAGCTGGTCAGAACGGCTGAAAGCGCCACTTGTCGTAATGGTGGATCCTCATCCATTCAGTCAATTTCGCCAATGTCGGCGACATGCGAACCAGCAGAGGAGGAGGATGACATGCCATTCTCTTGCATGACACGGATGCATCCTTCCATGTCAAGGTCGGCGTAGTCCGCCAGGTCAAACCAATTCTCCTCATTCCATACTCCAGGCATAGTCGCATGAGCGATTACAAGGAGTGAGCGAGGATTTGATTGAGCGAAGAGTTTCTTCAGGAAACTTACGTCGTCTTCCCCATAGACGGCGCCAGCTGTCGACGATCGGCCAGCTATCGATGATCGAGTCGCCGATCTTACGAAATAAAAGAGGAAAATGACGTGATATTTTCTGGGAGAGAATGAGGCCACTCTTTATTGATATAAACTGGATTTACAGGGGGTGCTTACGACCCGTCTGAGGACTACTCCTAATTACACTGAATGTGGAAATTGCTATGCTCTAATCTGATGATGCTGACTTGCGTTGCTCTGTTGATGTCGCCCCTTGATCTTCTGTGCTCCCCCCTTAAATAAGTTCCGAAGAGGTAGCAGTTACTCCTGGAGAAGGCGTCCCTTGGTGAAGCGTTGCGACTGGTCGGGGCGAGGCGTTAGTTAACAATGTGTTAACTGCTCTACGGTTAAGTGTCTCAGAGATACTTAACCGTATAGAGGTTGTTATCAGTGTCTCTAGGAACATGTAACCGTATGATATGGAGTATACAACACATGCTATATTCATCGCGTGGTAAGAATATACTTAAAATCAGTTATAGATACCTGTTTATAGCTTTTTGAGCGACTACCGGTCGGAGACTAAATCTGAGGACCTTGTCAAACCAGGTACCCTTGTGTAACCTCTCGGAATCCTTACGACCCGGTGAGGTCGTTAGCCTTAGGGGTTACGACCACGAAGACGTATGGTCTTTTATTGTGTATTAAAATAATACACAGAGGTTTTAATCCTCATCAGTAACGATGCAAGCTTTTCGTTTAGGATGCTGGGTGTGCAGGTGGTGGATTATGGGTATGTTTGGTTTGTTATTAACGTGAATCAAACGAAAGTTTGATAGCGCCAATGAAATTTGGCTATCGTTTGGTTTGCTACCAATATATTTGTTAATACCAACAAAAAATTAGTAACGCCAATGAAATCCAATGTCAGACGAGGGCTCTCCAGAAATTTTGTAACGTCAAAATTTGGTTTAGCCGCAATCCAAACAACGTTCATTCTGACAAATTTTTGCTTTGTCTAAGTTTTAGCTATGCCAAATTTTGGTTTGTTACATTAGAACCAGGAACCAAACAACCCCTATATATGCTTAGGAAACCTGGAAAATTTAGCTCTTGTTTGATATTCGGGCCTTGTTATGCTGCTCTACAGAACTTGGATTGTGGGAGTCTTTTTTCCTTTCCTTTCATATGTATTGCGGATCAGAGAAGGCAGGGGGAGAAAGAGGAATGGAAAGAGGCAGCTCGTGATGGAGAGATGATACAGCCGAGGAAAAGGAAAAAGTGAGAAAGCATCGGATGCGCACGCGTCGCGAGCAGAGCCACAGCGCGCCGAACGACGCCAGATCCCATCGGACAGACGCGGACAAGCCGAGCTGAAATCTAACGGTCCAAAAAAAATGCATGACGTGGCCAGTCTCTTCAGCCCCCCTGTCTGCGCCCTTTTATATAGGAAGATTGCTAGTGTTTGTTTTGTTTTTTTTTTTTTTGTTGCAAAGTGGGGATGCAATTCGTACCGTTTTGTTCTGCTGCTTGTTTGGTGTTTCCCCTTTTATTCTCCTCTTAGTGTATTCTACAGACTTTTGTTGGACTTTGCTGGATCCTGTAGTAAGCCCTGTCGTAACCAACAGCAAACATGTTTTCAATGCTAATGAGCGTACTTAGAGATGCAAAAGCGCATTGTGCAACTTACACATGTAATTGGCCACCGGACAGTTCCTATTCCCTGATTACCCTTAAAAGATCATCCTTTGAGAAGGCTTTATGAATTTACCATCATGATTCGTGGATGTGCTTAATTTTCAGTTATGATCTAATAGCATACTGACAGGTGGCCTGGCTGGTCCATCCAATTAATTTCTTGTTTTTTTCCTGAATTATACGGGCAAAGCATTGCTCTTTTGGTCCATCTTTTGGAGCACATAAGCTCATTCCTGTAGTGGTTATTCTGAGGATAATGCTATTTGCAAGAAACCATGGTTGTTGTTTTTCTTTTTTTCGTTTTGAATTTACAAAAGGACACGGCGAGTTTCTTGCCAGCAAATGGAACTGTGTTGCCTTGGCCCGGCCCGGATGAGATTGTTTTGTGATGATGATGTAACACCCCCAAATTTTGGGACAATTAAACTATTTACAACCATTTAGGATGTGCAGTTGCGAAGTAAGCAGTGTCTTAAGCAAGCTTCTGATTACAACAAAACTTAACTTTTATTACATAAGATTAAAGCTTAACAGCCAGTTTTTACACTAACACAGGCATCCAAGCCCAAAGTTAATATAATGCAAAATAAAAGAACTTCAAACCACATTGACGCTTGAGCGTGGTTGAGACCTAATAACAGTAGTCGCTGTCGTTCGTAGGTCCACCAAAATCCTGTTCAATAAGAACCTCTATATTTTCCCAGGTTTCCTCTGTAGATGATTCTGTATATTATGCAAGAATGAGTACAACTTCCGTACTCAACAAGCCACATGAAAAAGCTAAATAATTACACGCAAGGAGTTCAATGGATGGTTAGGGTTTACCTTAATAGGCATATGTGGATGCATTTTGCAATTAAAGCAGTTTATCTTTAAAACAGTAAAACAATAATAAATAATAACAAGGGTTTCTCAACAAACTCAACTAACAACTTAACATCTCAAAAACTCTACTTATGCCTCAGTACTGGAATCACCCATAACATAGCTTCATTAACCGGAAGCACATTGTATTCGAATACCTTTAATTATATACTCTGCAGAGTTGCCCAACTTTACCCACGAGATATCTCAAACTCATACTGTCCGATCATAGACACGCAACACGTTAGCGTGCGACTGAGCTGAGATAACAAAGCGTTTCCACTGCTCAACCTTTCTAGTCTCTACCCGGTAGGTTTTACTCCGTACAGCCCTCGGGAGACCATCGTCCAATGGTGGAATTTGTGCCCGTCTTGTCGACGGGTCCATACTGTTATGTAGACCAAATGAGTGTCCTCTAGGCCCACCCTGTTCCACAATTATTCATGTTGCTCCTATCACATAAGAGCACACGCATGTCCTGTCGGTATTCAATCGGATGAGCAGTGTATTAAGCTAGGGAGTAATGACCACATATGTGGTTGAGCGGTTTTTCTGTGTCTGTTACTTTGGTACAAGGTTCTTGTCCTTACTTGTCTCCAGTGACAAAATAGACCAACACCAACTCGTGGTTGTCCACCTGCTCGATCTCACTGATGACTCACTTTTAACACCAATCTATTGGGTTGTCCAACTTCCTAGACACAACCCTCAACTCTTGTCACATCCCAATTTTCCGGGCTTTTTGAAAATTTTGAAAATTTAAAAGTAACCATTTGATTTTATTAAATTGCTAAAGCTTAACTTGAAATTTTAGAATTTAAAAGCGATTTAATTTGGATTAATTAAACTTCAATTAATTCAAAAGTTGGTTTATTTAAGTTTTTCGGATTTTATTTGAATTTAAAATCAAAAATATTATTTTAAGTATTTTATTGGTTTTCTGAGTTTTTTTTAAATTAAAAATAAAATTTATTAAGTTTATGAGATTTTCTTAGATTTAAAGTTAAAAAGAAAAACTAAATTAATTTCTTGATTTTCTGGATTTTAAAAATGGTTTTACTTGTCTTTCAAAAACTAAAAATAGTTATGTGCAAAATAAAAAGGCAACTTTAAGTTGGAAGTAATTTTGATTATTTCAAAGCTAATCTATTTGATTTTCGTGCCTTTTAGCATTTGATTTTCCCTAATTAGTTAAAGCTTAATTTGCGATTTCAAAAATAAAAATGATTTAAACATGAGTAAAATAAACTTCAATTAAATAAAAAATTGTTTTGTTTTATTTTCAGAGCCTTTTTGAAGCTTTAAAAATACAAATAATCATTTGGATTTTATTCGATTTAATTTAAAGCTTAGAATTGAATTTCTAAGGAAAAATATTTTAATTTGCTAAAATATATTTCAAAAAAATCCAAAACTATTTTATTTGGTCTATTCAAGTTCTAAAGTATTTTATAAAATTTTCTTGAATTTTTAGATTTTTGGATTTCCCAGATTTCTTTCTTTTCCCTTTTCTTTTTTTCTTTTTCTCTCCTTTTTCTCTCTCCCACCGCTGTTTTTCTTCCTCCTGGCGCCGTTCTTCCCGTTGGACCTCCCCTACTGCCGCACGTCATCGCCATCACCCTGCCACCCCTTGGCTCCTTCTTGCGGCCACCACGCCACCTCCTCCTTCGCGACTCACCGCCTCATCCTGCCACCCTCCTTGACCCGGCTGACTGTTGCGCCCGTCCTCCCCATGCCGGCCAACCTCCCCCGCTTCTCTTCTTCCCCTTGCCGAGTCTCCCCTCTCCTCCTCTTCTATAAATGGACGTGCCACAACCCCCTCCTCTCTTCCTCCCCCTTTCCCTCCTTCCTCCACCCCCTTTGAGCCGCAACCCCAGCCGTTCCCCTCTTCTTCTCCCTTGCCGGCCGGCGCCGCCTCCAGCCATCTCCTTCTCCGGCCGCACCCATGCCCTCCTGACCACGTCACCTCGTGTCCCCGGGCCTCCTCTTTCTTTCCCCCACAACCAATCACCCCCTTCGTCACCGAGCCGCCCTGCCGCCACGAGCTCCCTCCTGCCGGCCATGGCTACCGTCACGCCACCTCCTTGGCTCCTCCCCAGCCTCACTGAGCTCGCCCTCGGGTTCCCCTTGGTCCGGCATTGCTCATGCTCACACTCACTCCCGCTGGCCGCCGCCCAAGCGCCGCCGCCTCCATGAGCCGCCTCGCTTGCTTTGGCCCGCCGCCACCTCCTCCTTCCTCATCTCCGGCAACTTTGTTTTCCACCAATGCACCTCTCCCACCTCCTTCGCAAAGACCGGGCAGATCGCCCCCTACGCCCTTTCCCCCCCTTCGGTTTTGCTCTATGGGGAAGAAGCCCCCCCTCTCCTTTTTCTTTTTTCTTTTTATTTATTTGTTTTGACTCTTTACCCCTTGGGCCCATTTGTCATACACCACCACCCATCCTCTCTCTCTTCAACTCCCTCACCTCCATGTGGGGGTCCACAAATCAACCACTTATTGCAATCCATTCCAGAAAAATCAAAATTCCAAATATTCTAATCATTTCCTATTTCTATCATTTCATGTGATTTTCAAACTTCCGGACGTCCGTTCTCCTTCATCTGATCCGATTAAAATCAATTCTCGTTCCTAAATTCATCTAAAGGCGGTATGTTTCTTTCAATATTTATTTGGTAATTTTTGGGACTTTATTTGGATTTTTTTTATTTAGCTTTGTTCGCACCTATAGATTCCGGCGTTTCGGAAGAATTCTTGGACCCGACGACCGAAGCATCTCAACTTTTCAACGAAGGCAAGTCATAGATCTTTGATCATGTTGAACCCAATTTATAAAAGTATATTGTTTGATATAAACCTGCATTGCTAATTTTATAAAAATGGTTTCAGGAATTAGTTAATTACCTAATTGCCATTATGCCTCCTTGATAAATTGTGAATGACATGTACCCTTGAATGACATAAATCCTTGAACACCCTAGGATGGTTAATTATTAGTTGGACATTATTGTTGTACCAACATGGGTATCGTTTTATGCTTGGCTATGCTTAGTCACGATGGAATTCATGATCACATACTCAAAGAATGATTGAATTTAACTAAATGAAATATGGAATTGTGACGCGGCCATTATGATTAAAAGTTGTTGTGCCATGGCAAGGGTTGTCATTTGGCCGGGTTGAACAAAAATGATTTATGCTCAAGCGAGTGGGCGGTGGTAAAGGTGGGTGCGGGAAGCACATTGGGATGCAGAAAGTCTCGCCTGAGTAACCACTAAGGACTTAACTTTGTGCGTTATTGATCTGGGCCATACCGTGCAACAACAAGTTTATTTATGGTGTGGACCTGGACAACTAATTAGTAATGCTTTTACTCGGCTCTGTTTTGGTGGAAGCGTGAAACCTGGGTTAGACATTCACACTTAGTGCAAGTAGGGGCCCGGAATGGCGAAACCTTAGCGGGCAGAACCGAATCAAAACAGAACTTTATAAAGGCCTTGTCACGTGCTCTAGACTGCTTACCTACGGTAATGAGCAGTGGTATCGACGGATGCCTAACCAGCTAGAGAAGTCGTGTCTTGTGGGTAAAGCTGTACAACCTCTGCAGAGTGTAAAACTATTCGAATAGTCGTGTCCCCGGTTATGGACAATGCCTGGTGATTTCACACGAGGGGTAGATTTTCATAAAAATATTGGAATGGGTTGGATGGATCTGAGTAGTTGGTGTTGGTTGATGGTTGGGAAGTGAACAGGGTGTTCACTAGTTGTTTCAACGAAACTTGATTACTTATGTATTAATCTTTTAAATTATGCTTTTCAATCTAATTACTTTATTTACTATAAATGCTGCTTTCTGCAAAAATAGTCATAAAGCTATCCTTGTCAAACCTTGCATAAATACTATTTGCATACATTTCTCAATGACTTGCTGAGTCCTTTAAAGTACTCATGGCTTTGCGCCATTGTTGAACAATCACAGAAGAAGAACCAAGGAATACAGGGATCTAAGAGGAGGAATACTTTGAAGACCATGCAAACTAGGATGCGTTCTCCACTCGATTGCCTGTGGGCATGTCGGATGGCTTCCACGAGTTTGTTTATTCTCCGCTGCAAGTTTACTCTGTTATCTTTAGCCCTATGCAGCAACCTTTGCAAGACTTGACCATAAGGTTCTTTTTGCTATTAAATATTAATTTATCTGCTTCATCTATAGTTTGTTGTACGGTTATGATTACACCAATGTTGCAACTGTGTGCACTAGCTCTTGATCCGAGGACTAGTCTTGAGATACCTGAGGGTCTGGATTAGGATATCCGAGGGCCCGATAAGCGTAACAAAACCATTGGCGAACCGCCAATACCGCTTTTCAGGATTTATAAACACATTTGTGACAAAGCTACTTATATAGCTAATATTTTATGTGAACTTGTCATGGTGAATATGGCTTACAAAGGATTTTAACCTTGTCAATGTGAATATGGCCTATAAGTGCTAGGTGGGTTTGTATGTTGGGTAATAGAATTTATCTAATTATCATGGCATTCAAAAGTATTATTTCAGTATTTAAAGTAATTGACACAAATATAATAATGAAAAGTAATAATATAAATATATGAAAAATGGGCTCAAAATGATCAAGGAATGCGACTTGCCTTCTTGCACAAAGTCCTGTAGATACTGGTCTTTTCCGGTGTCTTCTGGAGTCTGGTTGTCAAAATCATGACCTAACGAGCAACAGTACAATAAAATAAACCCAATAAAATCCGACTCGACAAGGAATGAGCTAGGAACAACATGCAAGTAAATAAAATCAAAAAGAAACTTAAAGGAAGGTGGTGTCGGAGGATAGGTATTTATTTGGAGCTTAATTGGATTGAACGGAGCTAAGAAATGAATCCAAGTACAACAAAAATATAGTAAAGAGATAATGAATCATATAAAAAGATGAAAAGATTTATTGGGAGCTTGATATAGCTGATTGGAGTCAAGAATGAGCTTTCTGAAATCGAGACGGTCGGAAAGGACATAAGTTGTCAAATTAGGGTTTTGCTGAATAGTATCGTTTTTACTGTTCAATCATGAATTGGGTTATGAACAGTAATTAAACATTAAACTAGGTTAAGGGACAGTAATTAGGTTTACTGTTTTCTGGTAAAAATGAATAGTAGGTTGAATGAACAGTAATCACTATGAATAGTAATGACAATGACTAGTAATCGAAATTACTATGCTATGGACAATATATTTTTGAATTTGGAACAGTAGAGGAATTTATTGTGTGATGAACAGTAACTAGAGGTTTTGTTTTAACAGTAAATGGCCGGGCCTTTAAAGCCCGAGCACGCTCGGCTGAAAGGCCAGAGCGCCTCAGCGGCGCACTCGGCTGCGAGAGGGAGGGAGGCGAAGAGCCGGCGGTGCCTCGGTGGCGTGGTGGTTGGCGGCGAAGGGGAGCAGTGCGGGGAGCTTGAGGTAAGTGCATCCCCCCATTGGATTTTTGTGCCGGTTTGGGGTTTTTGGGCAAATGGTGGTGGGGGTAGTGGCGCATGGCCGTGAAGAGGAAAAGGCGATGGTGATGCGGTGCTATTCTGATGAGGTTGGGGGTGGAGAGGGGTGGTGTTGGGGTACTGGATGGGAGAGGAAGGGGCGAGGGGGGGGGGTGAAATCACCTTGGCTCGTCAGAGAAGAAGGAGTAGGCGACGGTGGAGTCTTGAAGTTCGGCCGGCGCCAAAGGGGATGGAGGGCAGGGAGGTGTTGGAGGTGGGGATGAGGAAGTTGGCGAGCCGGGGTGGATTTTTATAGGGCGATGGAGGCGGTGGGAGCAGTGTGGCGGCAGCAGGGAGGCGGCAAGGTGTGCGGTGGGGAGTGCTTGGGCGGCGTCGTGAGAGGAGAGGTGGTGGCATGGGCGCGCGTGGGTGGTGTCGCGGTGGCGGTGCTCTCTCATTGGAGCGAGGCGGGAGGTGACGGTGACGTCGCGGCTGTGATAGGGGCAGAGGTGGCGGTGATGGCGTGGGCATGGTGACGTGCGGGAGGAGGAAGAAGGAGGGTTGGCGTCGGGGAGAAATGCGCCACCGGGTTGGGGAAGGTGGAAAACCGAGAAAGGAAAGCGGGAAGGGGAGGAAAAATGCCAAATTGGGAAAGATTTGAATTTCAGCCAAAAACTTCCAAAAATTTTGAAAACTCTGAAATTTCGGTTTGTTTCAATCTAACCCCCTTAAAAAGAATCGCGTCCCCGAGATTCACTCAAATTCAGGGGATAGATTGGAAAATTACGCTGTATTTTCGATTCCTTTTTCCATGTTGCTTTCTCTGTTGCAAGATTCTGACACTAAAACTGAAAAAGTAGCTCCTGGATCAATTAAGACTAATGCTGATGAAGTAAAAACGTACCGGCAGTATTGTTTGTGGCTTATGGAGCTTCATTGGTAGTGACATAATTAATTTTGCCCTGAGTTTGTCCTGGTTGCTGAAATTTTGGTTGTTCTCAAGGTCGTAACATACCTCCTTTGTTGGTTTGCAATACTGGTGGTGTCTTGTTGATCTGCGATTGACTCCTCACTTGTGCTTTGGCTGCTTCCGCTGACATATGTTTCCTTGAGCATTGAGACTTGAAATGACCTAGTTGTCTGCAGTGGTAACCATTTATTGATTTTTGTGGACAATCCCTTTGGTGGTGATTTCCTCCACATGTGTAACACTGAACTGTGGCTGGTTGACTCATGTTGTATTGTGGTCTTGGAATTGGATTGGTAGTTGGTCTTTGTTGAAATTGTACTGGCGGTGATGTCATCATTCTTTTCCTGGGTGCACTTGGTGAAGGTGTCTTCTGCATTGCTCTTCTTTTTCTGATTTCTTGTAATTCTGTTCTGGCTTCTTCTGATATTACCAGTTTATTTACCATAGTTGACATGTCTTTGAAATCCAGGGCTGAAATGTGAAATTTCAGTGACTTCTGTAATCCCTCCAAAAATTTCTCCATCTTTTTCTCTTCAGTGTCATCATCATTTGGGGCATATCGAGCCAGGTAATTGAATTGATGTAGATAATTTGTCACAGTAAGTCCTCTTTGCCAGAGAGCAAGAAACTCTCGGTGTTTAGAAGCAAGCACGCTAGTGGGGACGTGTGCCTTATGAAAAGCGTCATTGAATTCTTTCCATGGTATATCTCGTCCAGGGTGGAGTGTTTGGTGATTCATCCACCATGCTGTGGCTTGTCCTTGAAGTTGATGGGAGGCAAAGAGAGTCTCCTCTTGATCAGTACATTGGATTGTGTCTAACTTTATTTCCATGTCTCTTATCCAATTATCTGCTACTAGGGGTTCTGGTGTAACTGTAAATGTTTGTGGTCTTGTTTTCTGAAAATCGGCCCATCTTGATCCTGTAGTGATTCCTCCATGTGTTGTTCCTGGATAAGGTCCTGATGGTATTGGTGATCTAGTTGCTATTTGTTCTAGAAGCCTCGTGTGTTGCTCCATCATTCTGGTTTGATTTTGCTCTGCTTGATATCTATTTCTTTCCATCATGGCCATCACTTCTGCCATGCTTGGCTGATGATCTTCTGAGTTGGTCTCATTCTGGTGATCGTTGTTGCCATGACTTCTTATTCTAACTTCTGACATCTTAGGAATATATTTCTGCAGCGATTTTGGCCAAATACAGATAGGTGAGTAAGATTCAGATTTGGGTTAAGTGAAGAAATATCAAGGTAAGTATTAAGACAAAAAGAAGGAAATGAATTCTGACAAGGATGATAAACATGTAATGATAGAAAAACAAAATATCAATAAATAACATAGATCAATTATTTATACGAGTTGTATACATACTACTTAGAGCACATAATACAACTTGTGTTACAACCAAACGTTCGTCTAATTAGGGTTTACTCTATTAAACATTACTCTAGCGTACTTTAAACACTCTTGCAACTTTTGATGAAAATTTGAAATTAAGAGAGAAGAAGATAAATCTTTTATAAAATCAAATCGAGATCTTACAAATCTAAGTTTAGATGAGATAGCAATAGAAGAGAAAATACATCAATAATACTTATATTTTGGTTTCAGAAATTCTTTTATAATTTTTCAATTTAAGATTTTTGAAGGTATTCATTTCCAAACTCCTATAACCAACATAAGGTCTCAACCTATAGTCAAGCTAAGTTCTGATACCACTTTGTAATGCCCACCCCCCCAAAATTCCGGGACCGTTAAACTCTTTACAACCGCCCAGATGTGCGATTCTGAAAAAGCGATGTCTTAAGCAAGCTTTCGATTACAACAAAACCAGACTTTTATTACATAAGATTAAAGCTTAACAGCCAGTTTTTACACTAACAAGGGCATCCAAGCCCAAAGTTAATATAATACAAAATAAAAGAACTTCAAACCATAGGCACACTTGAGCATGGTTGAGACCTAATAACAGTAGTCGCTACCATCCGTGGGTCCACCAAAATCTTGTTCAATAAGATCATCTGTATTTTCCCAGATTTCCTCTATAGATGATTTTGCAGATTATGCAAGAATGAGTACAAATTCCGTACTCAACAAGGCACATGGAAAAAGCTAAATAATTACATACAAGGAGTTCAATGGATGGTTAGGGTTTACCTTAACAGGCATATGTGGATGCATTTTGCAGTTAAAGCAGTTTATCTTTAAAATAGTAAAACAATAATAAATAATAACAAGGGTTTCTCAACAAACTCAATTACCAACTTAACATCTCAAAAACTCTACTTATGCCTCTGTACTGGAATCACCCACAACACATCTTCATTAACCGGAAGCACGGTGTATTCGAATACCTTTAATTATATACTCTGCAGAGTTGCCCAACTTTACCCACAAGATATCTCAAACTCATACTACCAGATCATAGACATGCAACACGTTAGCGTGCGACTGAGCTGAGATAACAAAGTGTTCCCACTGCTCAACCTTTCTAGTCTCTACCCGGTAGTTCTTATTCCGTACAGCCCTCGGGAGACCACTAGCCAATGGTGGAATTTGTGCCCTGATGCTGATGGGTCCATACCGTTGTATAGACCAGCGAGTGTCCCTCCAGGCCCACCCCTGTCCCACCCCTGTTCCACGCTGCTCCTATCACATAAGAACACACGCATGTCCTATAGGTATTCAATCTGTGGATATCATGGGGATATGCTCACGATCTTAGGATGATGATACAATTGGCAATGGCATTGAAGGTTTGTCGAAACACGCGTTTTCGGCAAAGTTCATTTTGCTGTTAGGCAAGTGACGGTCTGACCGGTCAAGGTGGCGGTCTGACCGGCCATTGAGTGGCAGTCAGACCAGCTTTTAGAAATCGGTCAGACTGGCCAAAAAATGATTTTGAGTTTTGAAGCTGGGCCAAAAATAGAGGGTGTAGGCAAGAGAGGGGTTTCTACTACACTTGGTCTCATAATTTTTGGGGCTTCGAGTCAAAAGTTCTATTGGTTTGAAAATTCCAGTAGATTTCAGATTTCCAGGAAGAAAATTTGGCTAAGTCCTAGCTGGGCGGTCAGACTGGCTAACAGGTGGCGGTTAGACCGGCCAAAGTGGTGGTCTGACCGATTCTAGCTAGTTCATCGGCCAACTGGTGGCGATGATTGTTTGGTTAGGTCAAGTTCATGGGTTTCATTGCACATGTATTGCATGATGCATGTTTTGACTAACGTGGGTCAAGTTGCGAAGAACTTGTTCCCGGAATTAATTTCTTGTTCCATAGTTGTGTAGGTTGCTTGGAGGTCAACGGCGAGGATGATCAGGACTAAGCTTGGAGAGCTGAGGTCCAGAACGATCGAGGATGTCGGGTAAGGTCAATGGATTCAAGCATGACGCAGAATAGATGAGGATGACCGAACGGGCAGTTTGGTGCGACAGGTTGGATCAAGCGGCGCGAGGGTCGACGCAAGTGCCATGGTGGTTTCGGTGGGAGCCGGATGGGAGAGACTTGCCGACATGAAGAGAGTCGTTGATCAACCTACACGTGGCGAAGCATGGAACTGCTTCATGAAGATTGGACTCGGTCTTTGGAAAAGGATTGAGAAGGGGTATTTTGGTAATTTCACCTAAATACTGCCTTGGTGACCTTTTGCCAACTCGCAGCGCAAGATGGCGCAAGGAGAAGCGGATTAGGTCAAGAGGAGATGAAGACGGCGCTTTAAAATGCGTGCGTAAGTGAAACCCGTTTGTGTGTGGGCTTAACGGGTGCCCATTAGGGTTTACTCTTCTAGAAGCTAGGCTTTACTATAAATAGGGGAGGGTACTGGCCAGCACCTTCCTTAACCTTTAACCCTTTCATTTGTGAAACCCTAAGTTGTACCTAGGGAGAGGAGAGTGGAGAAGTTAGGGTTCTAGAGAGTTGGATTGATTGTATGCTCATGTGTTGAGTCTTTGTTTTCTTGGATGGAGTGGCTATAAACCAACATCAATCTCAAATCAATCCAAACAAGGTTTCAAAAGATGAGTCTCTTTGTGTTCTTGCTCTTTATTTTGTGATTTTGGGGCTTTCTTTGATCCGCGAGTTTTTCTTTGGTTTCTGGCATAGATTTAGCTTGTTGTGACATGTGAAAATACATCTAGGATCATCTTGATCATCAATCACCTACAAGCAAGTTTCTAGATTATATTTTGGTTTTGACTCGGTTTTGGAGCAACCTTCACTCAAACGAAAAAATTTCAGAACTTTGGCATGGATCTTCATGATCCTTGATTGGAATAGGTTCCTGACAACCTAGAGAAGGTATGTCTCAAGTTTGGTAAGTTTTGGAGTCACGGATCAAAAGTTAGACCGATTTGTGATTTTGAGTTCGGGCTGATTTTACTGTTCATTGAACTAGAGGTCATACTGCCAACTAGCTAGAGGTCTGACTGATTTCCAAAGGTTAGACCGCTGACTACATGGAGGTCTGACCGCCCAACTCTTATGGTTTTGAGATTTTGTGATTTTGGTCTATTTGCTTCGGGGTTTTGATTGGATTCAATACAAGTCTTCCATTGTGCTTGTATATTGATCTTCATAGCTTTCATAGCTATCGGAGTGAAATTAGTATTGAATTCAATCAAGAAGAAAAGGAGATCATGCTCCCATTCACCCCCCACTAGTCGCCTTTTCGATCCAACACAATCAGATGAGTAGTGTATTAAGCTAGGGAGTAATGACCACACATGTGGTTGAACGGTTTTTCTATGTCTGTTACTTTGGCACAAGGTTCTTGTCCTTACTTGTCTCCAGTGACGAAATGGACCAACACCAACTCGTGGTTGTCCACTTGCTTGATCTCATTGATGACTCACTTTTAACACCAGTCTATTGGGTTGTCCAACTTCCTAGGCACAACCCTCAACTCTGAAGGATCTAGATCTACCATTATGTGTTAATGGAGTTTTGGTGATTAATGACAAATCTAATTGTGAGACTAACATTTTTACTAAATATACAAATTGTGTAGTCTTATTTGGATATAAAGGTGAAAATCATGAAGGCATGCATGTGATTAATGACAAATCCAATTCATTGGATAAACAAAAGGAAAATCCAAATAGGTATGCATTTATAATGATAAATCTATTTGTGAGACTAACTATTCTATTTGCCTTATCTCATGATTAGTCTCGTTTAGATATGAAGAACAAAAGAGGTATGCATTCGACTTCATAGTTCTTATACATTGTTGCATTCCTCGGATCCAAAATAAAGGTTGAACCCCACCAAAAGATTAACCTAAATATGTGCATATGTTCTCATTACATATTCATGTATGCACATATAGGGGGAGTTCATTCTATATTTTGAGGTTTCATTAGTATTGATCCATATTCCTGTTTCCACATATATTTGGGATCTTTACTTTGAAACATATCCTTTAAATATATTTAACTTGCATAGTTAATATATTCATATGAGACTTATGTAGTTCATATATCCTTGAATATATTTAACTTGTATAGTTAATATATTCATGTGAGTATATAAGACTTGTGTAGTCTAAATATACTTATATGTGAGTATAACATAACTTGTGTAGTTCATGTGTACTCACATATCCTTGAATATATATAACTTGCATAGTTAATATATTCATGTGTGTATATAAGACTTGTGTAGTCTAAATATACTTATATGTGAGTATAACATAACTTGTGTAGTTTATGTGTACTCACATATCCTTGAATATATACAACTTGTGTAGTTAATATATTCATGTGTGTATATGAGACATGTGTGCTCATATATCCTTTAAGTATATATAACTTGTGTAGTTATATATATTCATATGAGTATATACAACTTGTGTAGTGCCTATATACTCATACCAATCTACATTCAATTATTTGTTATTGAAGTGATTATCATCAATTACCAAAGAGGAAAGATTGTGATATCTTGTCCCACCATTATGAGTTAATGGTATGATGTGGTAATTAATTATAATCATATTGTGGAACTAACATTTTTCATGAGTTGGATAAGCAGGTTAGGTTCCATGATAATGAAGACTTGGGATGACATCACATGTGGATTGTCATCAAAGTCAAGAGGAATTCCATCGTATGTTGATGGAAGTCAAGTGAAGGAAATCATCGTGTGTCGATGATGTTCAAGAAGAGGAGATGATCATGAGTTGATCATCAAGTCAAGTGAAGGTCCATCATATGTTGATGGAGGCCAAGTGAAGAGTGCATCATGTGTTGATGCATATCAAGACTCGGGATGGAGGATATCATCATGTGTTGATGCGCATCAAGTCAAGATCCCGAAGCAAAGCTTCATCATGTGTTGATGAAGGTCAAGTGAAGAACTCATCATGTGTTGATGAGTATTCAAGTCAAGGACCCAGACTTGAAGTGAAGATGTGCATCATCAAGCTTCAAGTGCTTGCGCAAGGCAAAGGTATGACTATCTAGGGCTAAGGATGTGTTCCTAGTCTTTTACCGGTCTCGGTGTTTGGTTGGGAGATCGGATTACTAGTATAGGTTACCGTACTATTAAGAGGGGTCTTTAACTAGTAGCTTGAGTTTGTCATGTGTTGATAGCTCATTGTGTTTGCTTTAGCTCACCTTAACATGTTGCCAATATTTGTGAATGTGTTTTGCAAATAGTTGTGGCTCATGGATAATCCTTGTAGCATGTGACTTTGGTTTGCGAATGTGTTTTGCAAACGGTGCAAGTCCATGTACCTTATTCCTTGTAGTGTGATTCTATAAGTTGACAAATGTGTTTTGCAACTTGTCGAGAATCTCATGTGAATCTTCGGATGCATTGCGTGTCAATTTGGTGGCAAATGTGTTTTGCTAACTAAGTTGAAGCGGAGTGCAATTTGTGGTATGATTCTAAAAGTTGGCAAATGTGTTTTGCAACTTGTTGAGAATCTTGCCTTTGAACCCTTGTTTGCATCACTTGTCAATTGTCAAATGTGTTTTGCAATTGAATTTGGTTTGGATGCAAACTGTTGTTTTCTCAGGGAAATCGGTTGTACCGACGTGTTACGGGTGGTACGACTGCTCTGCGGTTCAACCGGATTTTGGTGCGGTATGACCGCACATCGGTTGATCCGATTTCTATGTGGTGGTACTAATTTTCCAGAACCAATGTTTTTGGGACATAGCCGTATTTGTTGCTCTTTTGTGGAGCAAGATGACCTTGAGCTTTTGGGCCAGTTCAACGAGGCGATGCGGTTTATCTTGAATGTTTTTGGCGGTTGTACCGAACTAGTGCCCAACGGCTAGTTTTATAATCGTTGGAGGAAGTGCGGTTGTACCGCATCCTAGTTGGTGGTTGAACCGCATGTGCTGATTTTTCAGCAGACTTTTCCACAACAGCTAGTTTTTGTGTGTGGGCTATAAATACCCACCTTGGCCGTGTGTGGGAAGAGTGTTGGTGCTCCCATTCATACTTTTGAGCTAGTGCAAGCCTCTCATTCTCTTTTGTGCATGTGTTGCACTTAGTGAGGTTAGAGAGCAAACTCTAAGTGCGTGTGTTGTCTTAGATAGTGGATTGTGTATCCACTTGAACTTAGACACTTGATTAGGTCAAGTGAGAGTTCTAAGACTTGTTACTCTTGGTGTTTGCCGACACCTAGACGGCATGGTGGCGTCGTTGCGCTGGTAAGCTTCTTAAAGAAGATTGTGAGAAGACCCGGGCAGTTTGTGAGTGGTCTGGTGCTCGCCATCTCCGGAGTGGAGGAAAAAGCAACCCTAGTGGAGCGAGGTGTTGGTTCGGTTTGGAACCGGTCCAAGTGGTTGGACTTACCTCGGAGGCGGGTGCTCAATTTGTGGAGCCGGTCCAATTAGTTTGGGATTGCCTCAACGTGGATTAGGGGAGACTGGCAAGTCTCCGAACACCACGGTAAAACATCGACGTGTCAATTGTGGTTTGCATTCTTGTGCCTTACTATTGCATTTACATTCATTGTGTATGAATGCTTGCTTTACCTTGTGCAATTTACATTGCTTGAATTGAATTGCTTACAAGTCTTGCTTAATTACTATATTCTTCAATAGACTTGTTTTGTTGGTGCACTTAGTTGAACCTAGTTGTTTTAGGCTTTAATTGTGCAAAACCGTATTTGTATTAGCTTCCGCATTAGAAATCGGTTTTAGCGAAAGAAGTTTTTAAAATGCCTATTCACCCCCCCTCTAGTCGGCCTCCTCGATCTTACAAACTCTCCACCAAAAACCATTGGCGAACCACCAATACCGCTTTTCAGGATTTGTAAAGACATTTGTGATAAAGGTACTTACATAGCTAATATTTTATGTGAACTTGTCAAGGTGAATATGGCTTACAAAGGATTTTAACTTTGTCAAGGTGAATATGACCTACAAGTGCTAGGTGGGTTTGTATGTTGGGTAATAGGATTTATTTGTTGGAAATATGCCCTAGAGGCAATAATAGAAATGATTATATTTCCTTATGTTTATAATATTGGATAAAATGTTATCTTGTTCCAAGAATAATATTGTTAATATTGATTATCAAGTATGTGACTTGATTGTGAAACTCTATATTTCTGCGATAATTATTCTTATACGATCCCTTGTCGGAAACATATGAGGACACATATGAATAGACTAGCATATGTATTTGTTGATGACTATGTTTCACGAGTCATGGATATGGAGATATCAAACCAATAATATGGACACATGTTAGAGAACATGATGTTGGATTAGACCCACCTTGAGACACTATTGAGATTGTTATGATTCTAAGTGTCGTTAGTTGGTCTCAAGCAATGTTGATGTATAACCCTTAGACCTGAGATCAGCATGGTTTCCTACATATATAATAGCACTCTTAGGGGTTGCCAAACGCTACACAGTAACTGGGTAGTTATAAAGGTAGCTTTCGGGTATGCTATGAAACATGCAGAAGAATGTGACTGGTCGGATATGGGGTTTGCCCCTCCTAACATAACAGGAGAGATGTCTCTGGGCTCCTCGTTGTGGTCGGATAAAGAAAGTGCATGGCCATGCCACTAATAGTCGAAGTGTTCGACCACGTGAAGTAATCCCACACTCGATCGAAAAAGTATTGAACAGTCCATGGATGACACAACATCTCACCTGGAGTTCAACCAGACATCGTGAGGCAAAGGGAGTATACAGTAGTAGGTCGCTTAGTTCGAACGATTCTGAATTTGGTCGTATGGAGATACGTTTGGTCATAGGCGGTCGAACGTAGTCCTGAGGTGGTCGTAACACTGGTCGTAAGGAATTACGAATCGGTCGTGACCAAATACTGAACTAGTCGTATAGAGATAGGACACGGTCGTAAGTGATGAGGACCTAGTCGAGATCATATTGCATTAGGGTTCGTCCGATATAATTTGTGTGTATTCGGAATCGTTATGTTACGCTAGGATCCGCTTCGACTCATGATCGAAGGGTTTCGAAGTCACAACCGACACGCATGAACCTATAGGGTCACACACTTAACGGGTTGGAACAAACCAGTACGAATACGATTCGACAAACGTGTTCGGATAGGATCCGTCACGAGCACTATATAAGGAGATGCATGAGGCTGTTGGGAGGTACGCGTGAATCACCACCGAAACCCTAGCCGCCATCTTCCTGAGAGCTCTACCGTGCGACTTGGTGCTAGCACACTTGCGCATGGTTGTTTCTGTTCCTTCCCTGGACGTGTGGATACCGTAGAGGCGCTACCGCGACTGTTGCACTTGAGAACGATCCGCGATCTTCACAAGGAACTGCAAACGTTGCTGGAGGAGACGATTGACTCGTGAGGACGCTGGACGATCGACTACGACCACTATATCGACGCGCTCTACGTTGGACCAGGCCGCTCCAACCCTTCTTCCGCTGCCCTGTGCGTCTGGTGGTAACGATCTGTGATCATCTACTTGCTTGGCTTCCTGGTTTGCGTGGTAGAAATTTTTGATTTTTAGCTATCATAGCCTACCCCGTGGCCCAACATTATCAAATTATCACGGCATTCAAAAGTATTATTTCAGTATTTAAAGTAATTGGCACAAATATAATAATAAAAGTAATAATATAAATATATGAAAAATGGGCTCAAAATGATCAAGGAACGCGACTTGCCTTCTTGCACAAAGTCCTGTAGATATTGATCTTGTTCGGTGTCTTCTGGAGTCTGGTTGTCAAAATCATGACCTAACGAGCAACAGTACAATAAAATAAACCCAATAAAATCCGGCTCAATAAGGAATGAGCTGGGAACAACATGCAAGTAAATAAAATCAAAAAGAAACTTAAAGGAAGGTGGTGTCGGATGATAGACATTTATTTGGAGCTTAATTGGATTGAACGGAGCTGAGAAATGAATCTAAGTACAACAAAAATATAGTAAAGAGATAATGAATCATATAAAAAGGTGAAAAGATTTGTTGGATGCTTGATATAGCTGATCGGAGTCAAGAATGAGCTTTCTAGGATCGAGATGGTCGAAAAGGACATAAGTTGTCAAATTAGGGTTTCAGTGAATAGTGTCGTTTTTACTGTTCATGCATGAATTGGGTTATGAACAATAATTAAACACTAAACTGGGTTAAGGGATAGTAATTAGGTTTACTATTTTCCAACGGCGGTCGGGATAGTCGCTGGAGTAGTACGCGCAACCCTAGTAACGCATGCATAGGCTTAGCCAATGCTTGAACTTGAAGAACTTGCATCTGTCCCTGCACCAACAGAGGGGCGGCATCTCCCCCTCGAGCGGGTGTTGTGACGAATGCTCGGTTGGGATGTTGTAGCAGGGTTCTTTGCTATGGGGCGACATCATTGCGGGGAGGGGGTTGGCCTCCTGGCATGCTCTCTTTGTTTCTCTTGGGCTGCATACTCCCTTTGCATTTCACGGATCTCCTCCCAGTGCTTGTCCATCTGAGCGAGATTGTGTTGAAGTCTGGATGCAGGAGAACCCGGTATGGAAGGGGTAGTACTTATATGCCGAGCCGGCGCTACGTACGCCGCTGGATTGTAATTCGGTTGAAGGAAATTTGTGTCTGCGAGGCAGCGGCCCTGAGGAGACTCGTCGAGTCATGTCGCTGCTTAAAGTTGGCCCGTCGGGTCACATCGCTATGCAAAGCTGACTCTTCGGGTCACGTTGCTACGCAAAGCTGACTCGTTGGGTAATGAGACACAGGAAGCAGGCTCGTTGGGTCACGTTGCTGCGAGAAGCAGCCTCGTCGGGTCACGTTGTCCTTAAAAGCTGGGGAGGTAGAGTTGTCATTTTCCTTTGAATCGTGTGGTCTTATCATTCAGAAAAGTTAGTGTCGTAGTGTGTGGTCTTGTCGTTTTGAAAATTTGAAGACGTTTTCATACATAAAATTTGAAGCATTACAATATGGCTCACTCGTATGAGGATTTACAATCATTACATGAACCAATTTAAGACCTTTTCATACATGATACAATATGGCTCACTCGTCTGAGTTTGAGTCACTACCCTCTGCTCATTGCGGCGGCCTCCGCATGCGCTTGGATGTCTTGTGTCGGGCATTTCCCGTGGAGTATGTGAAGCGGTCGGGTGAGCGCATGTCCGTTCGGAGGGGGTATGTATACCGTTGAGGTGGCGGAGGTGCACCAATAGGCTCAGTATGGTCCAGCAGAGTCTGGTAAACGTACATGTCGTCGTAATGAGGCATGCCGGCCTGGGGGACACCTCCGAAGAAATCATGAGCGACGGGCTCAAAAAATTCACTCCCGGGGGTATGATACCTGCAACTCCGGTTAGGCGGATGAGCTCTGCCCTTGGACGTACGGTGGGACAGCGAACCCGGAGGAGCTCTACCCTACGTACGCTCCAAACCCTGGCTACCATGATCCATACCCTGACGGCGTGTACTGCTCCCTAGTAGGAGCCGGAGGCTGTGTCATCATCATCGATCGGAATCGCCGCCACCCCCGCTTATCAATCAAGGCCGCAAGAGGATCAATGTTAGTACAGATAAACACTCGGGACGTGAACTGAGAATCTCGTACCTCCTGGATGTGTAGTGCAGATGACCGACGGGGAGCGCTAGTCTGTGTACCGAACGCGGCCGGTAGAAGTGATTCATCCCGACGGACCTGCGGCGGGAAAACAACATGATGTTAGCGCAACGTAAGGTATAACCAAAAAACATAACGTAGATTTGTACATAACTTTCCTCCCCGCCGACATGACCCACGGATGACCCACGGGGAACGCTACGACGCCGGCCGGACTCGCTAGGTCGCGCTGACCTAGCAGGTGAGCACGCCCCCTCCCACTTGGTGCCCGATGCGCAAGACGTCATCTGTCGAACAACTGCAGCTCAAGTTATCTTCTTCAACTCTGCGGCGATGTACCTCAAAGTGTTCAGCATCCCCACCGGTGTTCTGTCTGGGTTGCCGAAGGCTTTCTGACTTTACCATCATGATTCGTGGATGTGCTTAATTTTCAGTTATGATCTAATAGCATACTGACAGGTGGCCTGGCTGGTCCATCCAATTAATTTCTTGTTTTTTTCCCTGAATTATAAGGGCAAAGCATTGCTCTTTTGGTCCATCTTTTGCAGCACATAAGCCCATTCCTGTAGTGGTTATTCTGAGGATAATGCTATTTGCAAGAAACCATGGTTGTTGTTTTTCTTTTTTTTCGTTTTGTTTTTACAAAAGGACATGGCGAGTTTCTTGCCAGCAAATGGAACTGTGTTGCTCTCAGTGGTTCAGGGTTCTGGCAGCAGCTCATACTGGACTTGTCAAACTTTAAGCATATACTACATGATCCATATTGTATCATGAAGAGAAATACCTCGAAGCTTTGATCATGAAATCCTGGCAAATTTGTGTGCAAACTGGTAATATTCACCCGTGTTTTCTCATCAAGATTGAAGTCGAATTTTCAGCCGTCAATTTGCGCATCTGATGGATGTCGCCTACATCTTCTTCAACTCTGGCCGGCAAGCTTTGCCTTGGCCCTAGTACGGAGTTAAGGCTAAGTCTAGGAGTTGGGCTACTATAATAGTATCGTTATCCTACACCAAGTTGCAATGTTCTTTCGCCACCATCAAACGCGGAGGATGCGTTAGTCACAGACGGGGAATACTTGGCCCGGCAGGTCCAACAAGTGACAGGGGAATACTGCCTTGGCCCGGCTAGCGTGGATGGAATCCCACTTGTTGGACTGAGCCGGGCCGGGCCAACATCTGATTAGTCAACATTAGCATTCCCCTGTCAACATTAGCCGATTTACTTCTACGACGCTAGCATGGATGACCTGTCACTTGTTAGACCGGGCCGTGCCGGGTCAAGGACCTGATTCTTCTGGTTGGAGAGATGGGTTGGATATACCGATCGCCAGGAGCTAGCTATCTAGTCGCCGGCTTTTTAACGAGGCGGGTGGGCAAGGCACGCGCGCACTAATCCGGTTTTCCTAAACGATTAGATTATCTTCATGTGTCCTCCAGCAGCATGGACTAAGTTGCTTGATGAACCTTTGGCTATCGCGCGTGTTTCCCTTTTTTTCACACCCGGGTGCGCGTGGGAGGGATCGAGTTTGCAGATGAAGCCACGTGTCTACATCGGACGGATGTCGTGCTCCCATGTAGGATTTGCAACTTATTGGATGGACGTGCGCTTATCCTAGTAGCTTTTTTTTTTCCCTTTTTTGCGATTACACGTGCCCACACATTACCATGCGCACACACATGCGAGTATTTATTTAAACTGTCCTGTTATTAGCTGCTCCGTAATTTGGATTGGAACGATGGTTCAGTGCTCCATGGCCCTGCTACTAGGGCCGATACAAGTGAAGTTTAAGGGGTGTATATGACACGGGTTCAATACGGTTTTTTTTTTATTAACTCACATACGTATAAAGGTGCACTCCGTAGTTTATACAAATTCACTTTTACATACACATGGTGACACCTAGAAGATTTTGTTCTGAATCCATCACTGCCTGCTACACTTTGAAGTAATTTATGGCTGTGAAAATTAACACAAGGTAGTTAGGATCGCGATCCTACTCTTAGAGTCTTACGATTCTACGAACCCACGACAGCATGTCGATCCAAATCGCACTGTCGATCCGATTCTACTCAAGGTAGTTAGGATCGCGATCCTACTCTTAGAGTCTTACGGTTCTACGAACCCACAACAGCATATTGATCCAAATCGCACTGTCGATCCTACTCGTAGAGACTTAGGGCAATTTTTTTTAGAGGTCGGGCTTTGTTGATATTAATTTCTGAGAATGAAACTATAAATAAACAAGGAGCATGCAAAATATTGTATCAGTGTGGTAATACTAGTACAAATATCTATATTATGGCATAAGCAATCTTGAGCTTGATAATGATAAGCTATTTTTTATTCCTGGAGGTGTCTAGCTGCTTTTAAGGAACATACAAGTGGTAAACCGTGTAAGAATCATACAAACTTATAGTATAGATGTTAAATATATGTATTTTTACAATTTCGTAGAATCGCCGATTCTACGATTTCGATCCTACCGAAGGCAAATCGATCCAACTTAGGATCTCGACTCTGACTACCTTGAATTAACATAGTTTTTGTAATTCTTGTTTCTGTTGATTCAGTGCCCAAAGCAAAATGGTTCGTACGACGCAAGCCGCAATACCAAACACACCGTTGAGCTAGATTTGATGGTTCTTGGGTCCACGGTCCACCAGATCGAGCTTAGGTCACAGCTTAACCCAGAGCAAATTAATCAGGTTTCTGATCTGACCTAGCTTGTCGGGAAAACGTCCACAAGGACCAGAAGATGGACCAGCCATTGCATAGCGCAAAGCAGCTGAGAATTTGCAACAAGTAGACTTTCATAAATCCAGTCCATCCCAGCAACGGCCTCCTAGGGACGGAGGATAATGTAGGCCAACATGGGCAGTGCCCTCCTCCCCCCAGTATTTTAGATTTTTTTTTAACACTATGTATCCATACTTAATATATATCTATACGTATGCACGTATACTCTCGATGATGGCTACGCTCACATGTGTTCGTGTATAAATATATATCTATACGCATGCACGTATACTCTCAATTAATCTGTATACATAATTCACATGATGGTTATGCTATATATTAGGTTGTAGGTACTGGCTGAGCTTAATTAGTGCAATTTAGATTGGACGAGAACCCCTATTGTACTTTGCTAAATTCTAAAAAAATTATGCTACTAATATACACTGTCGTATTCAATTTATAATTCTCTCAAGGCTAGCCCTCCCTATAATTTATTTGAAGCCCCGTCACTGCGACCTCCATACACTCGCCACCCGATCAGATTCTGCCAACTAGTCAAGCCCACGCATACTAGCTAGTCCAACCCGTTCTAGCCTAATCAGAGCGGCAGACCCAAATAACGTTGAGTTTTTTAGCGAAGCAATCTCAGATATGGCCCGATAGTCCACTTTGTCTTCCTACTCTCTCTTTTTTTTTTTGACCTGGTCCGCTCCTGCATGCTCAATCCGACGGGCTAGCTCGATGTTTAATAACTGAACAGTGGGGAACTTGGCAACAGTTCCAGCACAACGCAAACAAATCTCGAGCTTACGAAGAACACGATTTTTTTATAAAAAAAATCATGGGATGTGCTCCAAGCACTTTTGACTGGCTCACTGGAAGCACTACGTTATATTGCCCCTAATGATTTACGAGTAATCAAACGGCTTTTGCTCGATTCGCCGGGGTGGTTGAGAGAGTCAGAGGCGGAGAACGGGTGGGGGCGGCAGTACGACTGTGGAATCTGACAGGTTCGGAGGGTGGTCGCCCACAATTTCCCCCTTCTTCCCCACGTCGCTATCTCTCGGCTACAGTCCAGGGCGGCGACTACAGACGCGCAGACAGCCTAGCCAGCGATCCAGCTTTCTCCGGGTCCGCTTCGATGCTGATATCACACTGTGAGTGGTGACCATTTGATGACTCAGCAGTGTTGATTAGTGGTCGATAGAGGCGATTGGTGTCAGATCGGGCGGGCTCGCTAGCACCCGTAAAACGCTAGTCACACTGATACAGCGACGCCCGACCGGAGTCTCCTCAAAACTGAACTCGGCAGTGTCCGTAAACGCAACTTGAGATGCCATATCAGGTTCATTCGGATTCAGTCAAACGCTATATGTACATGAGATGTTTGATTACCGCAAACAGCACCAACCAAGAACTGAGAATTGTAGTAAAAAAATCCACACAAATAGCCCACCAAACCTACGGTTAGCCCAAAATCGAACACTAGTCATCAGCTAGAAAGCTCACAAGATGACACACAGATAGGCTATGCCTATGCTATGGTTGGCAGAGCTACATATTAACAACGAAGTATCTCGAGCATGATCAACATGTTGCCCTGCTAGTTGCCTACCAATTAGGGATGGCAATTGTGCCTGATTATTCGCGTGCCCGTGGACGAATACCTTAATAGAGGCGGGTATGGACGTCTTTCTTTACCACAGACATAAAAACGGGCACAATTCTTTGCCCATCGGGTAAACGGGCGCTGGCATAGGTAAGCTCTACCCGTGCCCGCTTCGCCCGATTACCCACCATCTACACTGACAGGTGGGACCGTAGGACATCCTCACCGAGTCACTATGTAAAACCCTAGCACGCTCGATCAAGTTCCCAGCTCCCAGCCCAGCCGCCAGAAGCTCCCAGTTCCTCCTCTCCTCCCAAATCGGAGTGCACCGATGCGGCCGCCATCGCAGCCACACCCCACTCGCCTTCCCGACCATCGACTCCCTCGTGGCGTTCCTCCTTCGCGCTGTCGGCCTCAAGGCTTCGCCTCCCAGGACCGCCGCCGAGCACCAAGACCCTCCTCAACCTCTTCCTCGAGCTCTCCTACGGCGATCAGACGCTCCTCCCATTGCCGATCCGCCGAGGCAAAGACCACCCGTTGTCGCGCCATCCATGTCGCCACTGTTCAGATCCGCAATCGCAACGACGCCAAGACTCATCGAGACCCAAAATGCTTCTCCGACGCAGACGCTCCGCCGCCGGGCCCACGCCGCTTCTCCGAGAAGATACGCCTGGGAGTCCCCAGGCCGCCGCCGCGCCCGTGCCGTCCGCGAGGCTTCGCGGCGCCGCGTCTCGATCTCGGGCGACGCGAAGGGCGGAGGCGGAGCCGCGTGTGGAGGAGAGTGAGTCCGCATCCTACCCTGGCCTCCCCGCCAGGTTCGTGCTGCATGTGGTGGACGTTGAGGTGGTCGAGGGCATGTAGCAGGACTGTGAGTTCGAGACGGAGGAGACCGGCGAGGACGAGGGGGAGGGCGGCGGCGGGGCCATCACCGTGAAGTAGCATTACTGGAAGTGGGTCGACGACGATGAGGACCACATGGCCGCCGTCGACGACAGCGAGGGCGCGTGTGCAGTAGGATACTAGCATTACTAGGAAGTTCACGGGTAAACGGGCATGCCCGTGGGCGAAGGGCATGGGCGAGGTTCTTCGCCCGTCGTCCTTCGCGGGCATGCCCGTGGGCGGAAATCGGGGTCGTGGGCATGGGTATGAGCAAGCACTACCCGTACCCGCCGCGCCCGATTGCCATCCCTACCACCAACATAGGCATCAACGTAAAGTTCCCTTCCCCTCTATTTGTTGAGTGGCAGAGCCGCACCTGGCTTGGTTGATGTAGGTGCATCTTGCTTGAGCATTTCTCGGTGTGCCTCCTGAGGTGAGACGTGCCATCCTTCTTGGGGTGAGCTTTGAACATCCTGTCACAGTAGTGGCACGCCGCATATACAACATCGGGATCTTTGAATTTTTGGTTGTATTGGCACTGTTTACGGTCATATTTGCAAAAAAGGTCGTTGCTGTGCCAGATTTGCAAAAATGGCATGAATTCCGCATGATCACCATACATTTTTCCCTCGTCCGTAGGGTCACCGTGCATTTCTCCCTCCTCCACATGGCTGCATTGCGAACGCCCTCCACCCCAGCATTTCACCTCCCTCCAATCATCTCTGCCAATCTTTGTCACCTTTAGCGTTATTCCCCATCCCATCCATCAGTCGCCGTCGTCGTCGCTGTCTGCAGCCTGCATGCATTCAAGCATGCAAGAACTCCCTCGCAGCTCCTATAAGTAGCGAGTGAGCGCGATTTAGTTTCGCTGTCTGTCTCGCTCGCTCTCTCTCGGACGCTCTTTCTCTGATTCCCTGTCGATTTTATTTTTGGGGACGGTTTAGTGTTATTAAGCACTGTCATTTGCAGCTATATTAGCATTTAACTTTTTCCTTGTTTCTAAGTTCTTTATTAATGGCGTTGTTACTAAAATAGTCGTAGTAAAATTTTCGTACTTAATTAGTTGTCATTTTCCAAGCATACTTATTTTAGTCTTTTTGAAATTTTCGTAGAAAAATTGGTTTGACTTTATTAGTCGTAATTAATTAGCCACAGTTAACTTAATGTTACGTAATTAATTAGTTTTAACAGAGATGCATAATTCTTAACAGAGGGGAAAAACATTGAAACAAAAAGGGCGCATGCTCATAGAGGGCACATATGATGTCTACCATTCAACATCCATGATAAAGAACAAACAAGACTCAACAAACTCAATTAATCTCAACAAAATGCCCAGTTGCCCACTAAATCCTCCTAATAAAGGGATAGCAGGCGAGGTATTAAAATTGCAATGGAAGAAGAGAAGACCTAACAAAACATATGGGTACAATACTACAATTCCCACAAAAGTACAGCTGCTAATGGAAATAATTAGCTCACATGATTGTAAGTCACTACCTTGTTGCATATATTTACATCCAAGTTTGATCCATAAATCGCTTGGTAGTGCCTCCCATAAACAAGTGAAACTATGATATCCTAGGCGTGCTATGGGTAGCTAATGATCAGAGCAACACATTTTGGACACATTTTAGCTAATTCTTAACTGGATGAATTAGTTGTAAACAATTAGTTGAAATTAAATCTTAATTAACTAGCCGTCATTACTTAGTGTCGATTAAATTAGTTGTATTTAATTAGGCGTAATTAATTTTGTGGCCCTAGTAAGCCTTAATAATTTGATCATGTTTAAATAGTCGTATTTAATTTTGTACTAGTAAATTAGTGAGCATTAATTTGTTGTATTCATTTGGTCGTAATTTTAAATTTGCAGTATTTTATTGTCATTATCAATCTTCTCACTAATATTCTGTCTATTCCATATGTTGCAAACCATGTCTCTACCGAAGCTTCTAGAACCCTTCTACGATGAGAATTACTAGTGTAAGCTGTGGATCGCCGTTGACATGGATGGCCCTCCGTCCCTGCTGCTTCGGTCGGGGAGGGATTACTTGGAGCTGGACGCTTACTATGTCCCAATCCTCCGAGACACGGTCTTGTTGCCCCTTGCGAGGATGCTCTCCGTCGGACGCCAATTCACCCTAGACAGCGATCTGTTGTCGGTACTTGTGGACAGATGGAGGACCGAGATGCACACCTTCCACTTTCGGTGGGGTAAGATGACGATCACTCTGCAGGACGTCTCGTTCTTTACTGGTCTCCTGATCCAGGGTGAGCCACTTGTTCCAGGCCATCCGTCGGCGGACTAGAAGGCCAGGCTGAGGCATCGGTTTGGCATACCTGTCTCGGAGCGTGCATGTGGCATCCGCAGGACTTGGCTGAGGTATTTCAGTCAATGCCCGCAGGATGCATCTGATGAGGTTGTTAGGATGCACCTCGTTGCTTACCTTCTTCAGTTCTTTGGTTGGGTCCTGTTTCCAACCACACAGGGTGATTGATGCTACCCCAGTTTCGTCCACGTCACCTAGTCTTTGGTTGACACGGAGGCTGGGGCGATGCCTCAGTACAGCTGAGGAGGGAGAGATGGCATAATGGAAAGACAGGGTGTAGCACTGGTTTAAAGGAGGAGAAGGAGGCGGTGGCTTCTTGTGACCCGGCCGGTCTTCTTGAACTAGGCAATACTATTATATGCCTTAGTGCCTTAGGTGGCGTTTGGTAGTAGGAAAATTAGATTGACGGGAATATTAGGATTCCTGGTAATCCTAACAATAGGAATGAGATAGTAGGGAATATGACATTTCTATGTTTGGTACTGGTGATTAAGATTTCTAGGAATATTAGATTAAGTTGTTTGGGGGTGTAACATTAGAATCTGTTGGAGGAATCTGTTGGAGAGAAAATTTCCAAGATAAATACGTTTTGCACATTAGTCTCTCCTGTAGTAGACAGGCATCACGACGGCTCTCGTATTAAAAAAACCGTCCAAATTGTGCTGAAAACGTGTAGATTTGCTATATGGGTCCACCTCCCAACCCTCACTTTTGCATAGGGAAGAAAGATATCAAAATAAATTGTGCTGATTAAATATGAATTTTTTTTTCCAAATGTTGTGTTTGCCAAATAGGAATTTTCAACATTTGGAATTCGCACAGAAACGTTTACGCATTATAAGCTACTAGCGGTAGACCCGCACGATACTGCGGGCGAAACTAAAAACCGCTGTGTGATGACGATTTGGAAGCTTCATATATATATATATATATATATATATATATATATACATATGCATGTGTCTGTGTGTGTGCGCGTGCGTTTTTATTCTATACTGAAAGAAAGGAAAATAGTTAGACTGGGAATAGTATAATATATACCTGTGAGGTGAAAGCACAGATAATCCCTATCTAGATCTGTTAATATGTCACACTAATTTGAGATTCTACATGTATGTTGTAACGATAGCATGGAACAGCAAGGAAAAGTAGTAACATAGTAGAGACTATATCAAAAGAGTCTACGATACGGTGGTCGGTTGGTCATATATTACATGTAGTGTACGATACGTTGATCGGTCATATATTACATGCAGTTTTTCACAAAATACCTGAACATGTTCTGGTCTACTACATATTACATAGATTTTATTTGTAGGTACTTAGAGACTGCAAAAACTATGCAAAGTCTGTCACTACAGTGTACAAAAGAGAGTTCATGTAGTCGGGGATCAGTTTGGATTAGCGATCAGTCTGGATATGCAATCGTAAGCTCCATTTTCCTGTTATAGTAGATAACGTAAAGAGTCTTTTTAGAACACACATATAACAGATGGGAGATAAACATTGATAGATAGATTGCTATACTGTATCTCACATTTGTTAGTTCTCTGATGAACCGCAAGGTGAGCTGCATAAAAATAACGATGAGTGAAGTTCTTATGAGGTTTAAAAAAAGTTTTTTAATGTCGGCATGCAGTCTGTATTGTTTGTAGATATAGCATAATCACAGAATTGACTTTCCATCAATAGAGTAGAGATGGCTGCTGTAGTATGTGCTGCCTTATATTAACTAAGTCTAGAAAGCTATTTTTTTTAGAAGCACAAGTTTCTGATATATGCAGCTAAAATATGAGTGAAATAAATCAGTGAATAAATGGTGCACAATTTTACATAGAGATTCTGCACATGCAGAATAATGGGTGAACTAATGTATCTGTAAAGTGTACCTTTAAGATAGGCTATAACATATTTGTATGTCTTAATATGTAACCTGTGAACAAAATAGGTATAGTACATACTTGACTAAAGTACCAGACCAGATGTAAAAATGGCTGATGTAATGCTATTTTATTGAAATCAAAGTTTGAACAAAGGTTCAATGAGGTAGTATGGAGCAAGTAAAAAAGTTTGGACATATAGCACGCAGAAATGGTACAGAGGTATAATATCGAGCATAGTAATCTACAGGGTGATGGCGTTGTTTACCTACTTATCTTGCGTTTTTTCCTACCAGCGGGATTGATTTCGTCATCAGTAACGGTGTGGAGAGTATGTTCTTCAGTGGAAGGTGTATCTTGCACGTTACAACCCAACTTAACCTATTCATAGGTCGGAAATAAACGACTTCATCATTATATACATAAAGATAGGAATGGTGTTGACCTGATCTGAAGCTTCTGTTACATTGAAGAGTCTCTTTTGTGCAGATTTGTGTACATTATGCACTTTCTCTACACTAACCATACTATAGGAAAAGTATGTGAGGTGATGACATTTTGTTTTATGCAAAAGAAGTGTAATAGTTAGTGTAAAGAATGATATACTCTTTCTTTTTTTTCCCCTCTATGATAGACAGTTGAGCTGAAGGTGGTGGTGTATGCTGCAGCATCTACAAAAAGAGAGACGTGCTTTTAGAATTTGTAGCACACAAGTAAACTTTGATATGAGATGATATATAGTACTGATTATCTGCCCAAGATAATTAGCAAAATATTTTTATGAGACTTCTATACTATAATGTATGCTGTGTATATCAAGTTTAGGTGGATGTATATGGCTATCTCAGATAAGCATATGATTAAATACGTATTACCTCAGTAGCTAGAGATTTGTCAATCGGGGTGTCTTCAATATAACCAGCAGATTGAGAAGCAGATGCTGTAGTATGCACCGAATGATACAATCGTGGAATAACAGCCTGTCTTCCAAAGGATGTAATAACACGGTTGACTTGGAAGGATTTCTTTGGACCATGGAAGCTTTTTTCTGTTATGCTGATGTGCCAAGTGTATTTTGTGCAAACAACCTGTGCAATCTCAGGTGGTATCTGGTCTATGCTGCGACTCGATCTAAGGACCGCGCCTACCTGTTTACCGACAACAGATTGGCCAATATCTCCAAAAAGCATAAACTCTGCTTCTGCTGTACCGTCTGTCGCTATTACGCATAGCTTGTATCTACCAAGAAGGGTATTATGTGGATAAGAAAGTAGGTTTCTTTTAAAAGATGCAGTCAGAACATAGATAGTAAAATTACCTTGGTTTAGCAGCTCTACAATTACATGAAGAGCAACGGTATGCTGTGCCTTCTGGTAATGATTTTTTACTGCATTTTTTACATGAAAAAAACCACCATGTTTGTCCAGGGCTGAGTCTAGAGATTGTTATAGTACATTCCAAACCATCACGCTGCATAGAGAGATAGTTGAAGCAGATAGCACAAACTGATAGTAAATAAACAATAATGTATCTGCAAAGACAGGGAGCAGAACTTAACTGGGAAATCAAATGGATTGATATCAAGTATTTCTTTCAGTGTCTTGTCTTCGTATTGTTTCAGAGTGATTTGAGCAGAACGTGTTTGATCACGGAGTACAATACGGGAAACAGCTTTAAAGTTTGGCTGAAAGCTATTTCATTAAGAGTGAAGGGTTAGATAACGCCTATTAAATGCAGGAATGTGTAATAAGCAATAGTTGAACTGTAAGGGTGATGAAACTGTTTCTATATCTATAAAAATATGAATGGATTCAGTCTGTGTACCTTGATGTAATCGCTATTGCTTCAGGTATGTTTGGTGTAATGTACCAACGGCAGGCTGCACCTCCTGAGAGTCCTTCGTTGTCTGCAATAATGTGAGTAAAGTTAGTTCTAGGAATATACTTGGAGATATCGGACAATAGCAATGCTCTAGGTTTGCTTAACATGATAATGCTGATAAAGCTAGATATATGATTGTATTTGGACGCACTGCTAAAGAAAGATTGCAGGTTAGCACTTTTTTCTGTATATGTGCATATCCTTTACTTAAAAAAAGATGATATGTATGTTTAATAGCACCGATCTATTGCTGTGTAATCTAATAGACTGATATCTAAAAAGGACACAATAGCTTGTGTAAATAACTAAATACAGTAATGTAAATATCTGTGTATGATGATTGTCTAAATATACATATTTACTGTAGCTCTATTTGATGTGCTGTTGTGGAAAAAGCTACATACAGGACTGCACCTAGACACACTGTGGAAAAAATTGTTGTAGGGTTTTTTTTCTTGGCATATGCGCATGTACTTTATATGCAAAAAGATGTGTATGTACACTTAATGTTATTGTTGGATTCTTTTGGATCTTAGCAAAGAGATGCAGATAAAACAGAAAATAGTGTGGGTAAAAATAGAAACGTGAATGGTCGCAAGCGATTATAAGGCAAAATATACACACTGCATATTTGTGTGAACTTGTTGGTAACAATAAACCATGGTTTCAGGGTGCTAGGTATATGTTTAAAAAAAGGTAAAATGACTTCGCACACAATCTAGATTAGACATATGGAAATTTTACATGTTTATGTAATGTAAGGTACAGAAAGTGGTAGAGAGCAGGTTTTAAGGACTTACAGCCGTATCTTTTCATAAGAACACCCACAAAGAGGATTGCTATAGGTCTTTTCTGGCTGTTTTCGTAAACATATTCAGCGTCAAATTCTTTTGCATGCTGTCCCCAAAGGGTAAGGGTGATTTCATGATCTCTATAAACAATAAGACAGATTAATCTATTGTGGACAATATGGAGCATGCTTATTGCATAAATAAAAATCTGAAGACTATAGAAAGAAATGTCTGTTTCATACGAAGTATCTTTCAAGACGACCAATCTTTTTGTGGTAGCAGAAGTTTGGTTTGATCCTTATCGAAGCGACATTTGAAACGACTATGACGACTTAACGATAACATCTGTAAGGAAAATGAGATCTATATTTGATGACATGATTCAATATACCGCATAGATAGCATATAGCATGCACATGGTCTATCTAAAAAAATTCAGATCAGCAATAGAGAACGCACCTAGGAAATTTTTTGTCTCACCAACACAGCTAGGAAGGTTCTCAAACGGTGTAAGGATGTATGTGTACATTGGAAAATCAGGTGGCATATCAAATTGTTCCTCAATCTCAGTGTAGTACCCTATCTCAATCATGTAGTCACTATCAACAGGCCTGTATTTTGTTTTGTTTGGAGATACCAAGAACCTATTGAAAGTGTAAATATGCTCTTCATGTAGTAGAGGCCTCTTTGCTTCCACATGTTCTTTGGGTATTTCAGCATATATAGCATTTCCCTATCACAAGAAAAATAGCAGCTTCTCTAATGCACCAAATAGATCTGTGAAGACAGAAATTATAGATAGAATGATACCTGCACATCGATGAGGACAAGATCTAGATGTTGAATCTCTGCATCATCGACATTCCCACGGTATTCCCATAGCCGAGATACTCTAGCACAAATAGTCCAATGTTTACCAGCTGGACTGATCTCTGACAGCAAATTATAGGCCATCTGGATAGCTGACAAAAAAGAAGCATATTTAGATGCTTGTAAAGTCTGGACAGCGAAACGATAATAAAAAAGCCATATTATATGGTTAGTACAGCTTTGAAAATTAGGCAAAATGCATACTCTGTCTGTTCCAGTGAACAAAACGGTAATAAACACGGGCTATCACATGATCAGTAGATCTTTGAAAATTAAATAAGATGCGCACCCTGTCTGTTTTATGCAATTTATTTGTAAACAACAAGATATAGAACACGAAGTAAAGGTAACACTTATTTTAGTACAACAGCCAGTAAGGGTATATATATTAACAAATATGAGGATGGAAAATCGAGCGTCTGTGTCAAGAAAAAAAAGGAGGCTTAGGCTAAATTTATTTATTCACAGCACATATAAAAAAGCAGTACATGTGTATATCACAGCGAACGCAGAATTTCTCGGTAAACAATATTCTTTGTCCTTGTTCCACATGTGCCATCCTCATTTTCAATAAGAATTTTAAGACCCTCTCTACATGTCACTCTTGATACAGCCACGTATAATTGGCCATGTGTAAAAACAGGTTTCTTAAGATATATGCCAACGCTTTCTAGAGTCATCACGGCTTTTGTTAATTGTCATTGCATAGCATATCCTAAGCGGGAATTGGCGGACTTCTGGTCTAAAAGGCCATTTTCATGCAGCCTTATCGGTGAGATGCGAGGAATATAGACAGTCTGTCCCATACTCCCATGGCAGAACTAGTCATAATAGTGGCCTCAATAATCACATCAGTGAGTCTCAAAATTATTAGCCTTGTTCCGTTACAAAGGCCAACAGATTGATTTAGGTTTCTAAGAAGCATAATGGGGACACCTGGTTTTAGCAATAGTCTATGTTGAGGAAAGTTATTTGGATTTATTGAATTTAGAAGCTCTAAAGGGTACAAAAGGTCAGCATCAGCAGATGTGTCTGCAGATTTAGAAATTGTATCACAACTTAGATATTCAATCTCAATACCGGGTACTTTAGTTAGAACAAAAGAATTAATCTCGTCAACAATTTCGTTTGTAGGGGATAATATGGCTCGGCAGCGCAAATATGTAGGAATAGAAAAATTATCTTCAAAATTGGTGTAAACAGTATTCACTATGGCAGCTACTTTGCTATCTTGGGTACAAATCAGGAATTCAGTTGGAATCTCTATCCAATAGGGTTCAGTTTCACCCTCATTACTTGTTGTAGGCAGTAGACCATCACCCAGATCTAGAACCCATTTGCTAAAATTTGCTATGGCAACATCAGCATGTGTGATTTGGTCTGCAACAGATAATCTCATGTTAATAGTCAAAGGGAGTATAGTAACGCAGCTCCATAGAGGTGATTTTACAATAGCAACATTCACTATTTGAGTTCTAGAACCTCCTTCAATAATAGGCAAGATCTGGCGTAAATCACCTCCAAGAACAAAAACTTTACCACCAAACGGTATGGTGTCAACAGCAGGGTCAACATCTGATAGGATATCACGGAAAGTCCTATCCAACGCTTCAAAACATTTTCTATGAGCCATGAGAGCTTCGTCCCAAATAACAATACAAGCAGCCTTAATTAATTCAGCTAACATAGTACCTCTTTTAATATCACATACACTTGTCTCATCAACATCAATAGGTATCTTAAATCGGGAATGAGTGCAGACGACCTCGTGCAAAAGTAAAGAAGCAACACCAGAGGAGGCAACTGTCAAAACAACTTTGCTCATAGATCTTAAGTAGGTTATAATAGCATTCCATAGAAATGTCTTTCCAGTGCCTCCATGACCGGACACAAAAAAGAAGGCAGGTTGGTTATGTATAACATGGGACACAACACACTCGAAGGCCTTCCTTTGATCGGGGTTCAGCATGGAACATAATCTAGTGAATTCATTAGCTAGCTCAGTAACATCGTATGACAACTCGTCGTTTATCATTGTGTTTGTGTGGCAATGAGTAGCACGGTTATTTTGTGTTGGTAAGTTGAAGGAAGATATCCTAGCACCGTTCCTTTTTAGAAGAGCTGAGATATCATCTAGCAGAAGATCCTTTAGATCGTCAATAGGGATAACATAATGTGGATTACAAGTAGCACGACGAGCACGGTACTGGAAGTCTTCCGCTAGATCGAACCAGAATCTATCGAACAACGAACGTTCGTCATTAATGTCGCAAAAAAGCAACATTGTGACAAACAAATGTCTAAGCTGAGATGGTGAAGGCCATCTAGAAGCCTCCTCAAGAGCACGGAACCACTCGGAATCATTCCCTAACAAGCCTCGAGCGTAGCAGGCTTCTTTGAATGTACTATGTATAACACCTTGGTAAGTACATAAGTCTTCATAACTTCTAGCACCTTTGACCACCATAAGAAGCATCCTTAAGAAGTATTGTTCACCAGCAGAAGGATGTATGAAATATAGACGTCCAATTTTTTTCCCGATTTGTCTTTGTTGCCAAGATCTAGTATTTGTGTCCCAATGCCATCTAGAAGGGAATTCACAATAAGTGAGTTCTCGAGCATCAGAAGACCAGTTGTTCGCGGCAAACCACTCAGTGAGTGGCGTTCTTGCATGGAAATTATTGGAAACTATGTTTGATAGATTGGCATTAGGATTAAAGCAAAGGCTATTCATTCTAGGTAGGTGTACACTGAGGCGTTCTACAGAAGGGAAATGCCTGTGTATATCGTATTCAAGAATCCGCCAAATGGCATCGTGTTCACATATGTATCGACAATCAAGATATTCTTGGACCTCGTTAATAGGTGATGACTGAGGATTAGATGGAGCATTCTCTCCACGCTTAAGTCTTTGGAGGGAGACTTTTGCATAGTCCTGGCCTTTAGTGACATATTTAAATAGATACTTTAGAACTCTTGTCTTGTTGCACCACTCCACATTAATATGTGCACCATATTTCTTCAGAAGAGACAGATTATGTAGAACTACCCATCTATTGTTTAAGCGGGCATTCCCTTTGATAACATATCGTTCATTATCAGGTCGATGGTAGAGAGCAAAACCATCTTTATCAATAATTGTCTCACTTTGAAATGATTTTGGATAAAACTTGGAGCAAGAGTTATTTTTCATGCAAGGGCATCTATCATTGAGCAAGCCACATGGACCATGCATCATGTGTTCCGAGACCAAGGCGTATCCTAAAGGGTCCAAATGTGGATCGGGTATCTCAGCACTAACAAAGCTATCGATAAGAGCAGATGTTGGTTCAGTTGTATCTCTAGCAAGCCAAGCGATTATATGAGCATGAGGAAGGCCACGCTTTTGAAACTCTATAGCGTGTAGTACTATGGAAGGTCACAAAAGAAAAGGCCACCAAAAGTAAATACAGAAAGGAAAATGGTAGAAATGGATTAGAATAGAACAACATGTTGATAAAATAAAAGGTATATAGAAGAGAAAGTGAGGGTTCACTTACACGCATTCACAGGGCCAAATGCAGATCCATCTTTAACATCAGCTAATAGCTCTTCTAGCTTCATGTTGTAGACTCTATCGACAATGTCAGCTCTATCAGTGACGCGTTGACCAGGATCGAATGCCAGGGTCTGTGTAATCTCAGGCCATTTTGGATTGCATGTAAAAGTGATAAATAAGTCAGGTGGACCATACACACGACATATAGCAATGGCATCGTGGTAGTTTTGTGACATGTAACGTCTACCACCCGTATAAGTCGCAGGCAGGACTATACGTTTACCAACATCACTACCATCTATAGAGCCGCTTGCAACAGCATCAGCCACACCTTGTAAGGTCTCAATCCTAAGCTCATCTTGATGATCTAATATGTATTGGATACGGCACTCATCAATACAAGCATGGGCGTCGACCTTTATCTGGGATGATAGCCTCCCACAATCTAGGTAAGGATTATGTTGGCCCTTTCTGTAGTGAAAGAAATATCGGTAATAATCTTGCATGGTGACAACAGAACGGTTTGCTTGAGATAAGGAATCACTATTAGCGTAAGGGATACTGAGTTGAAAACCACGCTCACCATAAGGAAACAGCAATGGATATTGCAAAGGCATAAACGCAGGATGCAAAGGGGATATGCGATGCACTTCGCTGGACTTATTATGAACAATAATATCTCGTTTGTAGGTCTCTAGAGAGAAATCTCCGACCACCAAAAATGCAAGCTCATCACACGCCGGCAAGCTATATTGGATTGGATCGCCCGCTCTAGCACCAACAATTCTAATACCCACAGACTCATCACCAGCTTGCTGCAAAAGGTCTCTTGCATAACGAAACTGTCTAACCAAAGGATTGTATTCATCAAGCATAAGCATGATATCTGACACTAATCTAGGATCCAGATCCCCCTCAGTGTTTTCAGAAGGATCTAATGCACGAATTCTATTGTGGATTTCATTGTCAGTATCATATACATAAAGCTCTAAAAATTTAGGAGCGCCGCAAGAAGGAAGTAGAGATCCAATACGATGATGTACCTGGCCACATACGCTGAACACATATGGGCCTTGACGGCGATTAATGGACTGATCTATCCTACCACCCATGGAAGTAAAGGCAAACAAGCAGTTGTATTGCCTTATTTTGCGTCGGAAATTCTTGCAGCGGGTACCTCCATCAAACCTAAGCAAATCAGCTAGCAATTTAGGAGGCTTTCTAAAAAAGGGAAGAACAACTTTACCGCCTCTGCAGCAATTGTTGTAGATAAATTGCTGATTCCTGATTGAAGAGTGCCGCTTTGTGCGTTCATGGAACCAGAAGACAGCCGAGCAATGAGAGCATGTGTGTCAGTGTTCCATAGTAGGACTGCACTGTGTAAGAGGCTTTTTTTCCCAAAGTAAAAGAAAAGGAAAGCAGAAGAAAGAAGTTATAAAATAGCTTGTACCTATGTAGCAATGAGGTAAACTGAAAAGAAAGAGAATGAGAAACAAACGCAGGCAAAGGTACCTTTTAGGGTTTCAACATAATCCGGAGGCAAAGGAAGGCATGTAGGAATATATATATTGCCAGAAGCAGGACCTAATTAGGGTAACAGAAGGGAATAAAGGTATAAGGAATGTACATATATATGTGCATGAAGCAGTATATATATTGTCAGAAGCAGGACCTAATTAGGGAAATAGAAGGTAATAAAGGTATAAGTAATGTACATATATATGTGTACAGAAGTAATATCATAGATAATGCAGTTAATGAGACGAAAATAGAAATTAGTTTCTTTTTTTTGTGGGCAGGGGGGGGGTGGGATGTGCATAACAGAAGAGGAGTACGGAGAGATGGGATAAGAAGGAATCAACAGCAAGGAACAAACAAACAAATGTCTAAAATAAGCTGATAGGGGGTTGACGAAGTAAAGTACGACCGAAGACCTGCTCGAAGCAGCCGCCGCTGAGAAAGGATCTGCCTTCTTTTTTTTCGGTTTTGCCTTGAAACGATTGCAGAGGATACAGGATAATTACCTCTTCCTATATTTAGGTGAGGAAAGTTAGGAGAATTATATAAGATATGTAGCACAAACAAGTCTACATCAAACGCATGTACCTAGCCTCCTACGAACAGTAGAACTGCTTGGTGTTTCTAAACCATGCATATCTTCTGCACCCAATAGAATGAGGACAAACAAGGTGCCTGTGACGGCAATGTAAAAGAAGAGTTGAGGAATAAAGTAAAGCATAAGATAGCTGCAGAGGCAAGACAGACAAAAACGATAGCAACAGACAGTCTACAACGATGAAGCAGTCGGCAAACTTAACAAACGCAGAATAGGAAAACTAAGCTAGAGCTGCTCCTTTTACTACATTGGATCCTAGCAAAGAGATAGACCTCCTTGGCTAATCTCTACATCAACAGAAAATACGGGAAAAGCTTGCTCTCGGTCCAGATTACGTAGCAGCCTTAAACCCGTAAACTACTTCCTTTAATTAAACCGGTTGCTATATAGGCTAATTAAGAGCGTAAATAGCATGTTCAGTGTGCGGCACAGAGTATGGGAAGTGCAGGGTAGAAAAATACCTTGAAGAAGTCGGGTCTAAAGTTTCCACAGACTGGTAAGCGATAAGTAAAGATCGGTTAACAGCAACACAGCATGTATACCATAGACAAAGGAAGACGAAGAAAGGCGTGCACAAAGCAGCCAAGACGCATATAGTGCTTTCTACAGAACAGACGAAACCGGCTATATGAGCATCATCTCAAAAAAAAGAGAGTAAATAAGCCAGAGGCGTGGCACAATGCATTCATCGAACATTATATAGAATCTAAAAAGCTAGGGAATGTACATACCTCAAAGGAGGGCGGTTCAAACTCGAGCGTACTGTGAGCAAGCAAGAGTCAATCGGCCTGCAAAAAAGGGAAAAAAGAATAAGGAAACACCAAAACGATATAAGCAACCGGAATGAAAATAGAAGGGGAAAGACGGAGGTATAAGCTAAGAAAAACAGCAGGAAGCATCCATCCTGTTCCAGGCAGAGAAAACGACCGAAGCAATGCAGCCTAAAAAAGGTAAGAATGGTGATGACGTAGAACATAGATCTGGATGTCCAGGCGAGGCCGAATTCTGCCTCCAATCACACCGAAAACCAGTGACGGCCATAAACACAGATCTGGATGTGAGCTCAAAATGTAAGCAAAGAAAACGTAAAAAAAGAAAGAAAAAAGAAATAGAGGAGCAAAAGCGCGGATTCGGAGCGGTAGATGATCGGAAGCGATGTTCGGCTGCAGAGAACGAAACATAAAAGGCAATCAGACCTCAAATCCACAAATAAAAACCGCAAAACAGCGGCATAACCAGACAAACACGGAAACAAGAGGAAAAAATCTGAGAGAGGAAGAGGCAAATACGTCCATCGACTGCAAGAAACGAAAGGCAAAAAGCAACCAAACCACCAATCTACAAATAAGAAACGAATAAAAGGAGGACAATCAACAAAGCACACAAAAAAGGGGGAAAAACCGAGAGAGGAAGAGGCAAACACGGCTAAACAGGCAGCGAGAGAGAGCACGGGATGCAGGCAGAAGCGAAAACGAAGAAAGAGGAGGAGGAAGACGCAGCGGTGAAGCAAAGAAGCAACGAACAGCGGCAACATCTAGGCGGAATCGGAAGCCCATGAGACGCGCAGCAAGAAGCAGCAACAGCGGCGGATTGCGCGAGACGAAAAAGAGCAACACCGAGAGGAACGCCGCGGTCAAAACACAGTAAAGAAGCAGCCGAAAGCGTGAAGCGGCACCGCCGCCACGCGCGCCTGCGCTTGCGTGGCGATCATCTTGCGCGCCGCGCAAGCGCGTGGCAAACGAAGCAGTGAAGCTCACGGTGATTTAAACAGCGAGAACAACAGATCGGCAATGATAAACGGCAACGCAGCGCGAGAGACAGGTCTGCGCTCAGACAGTGCAGAAACAAATCGCCGCGAGATCGGGCGGCCGAGAAACGACGAAGCTAAATCGAACGGACGAAATGTACACAGTCGACGTGGCCAAGCAAGATAGAGCAAAGAACGCCTGTCTTTATATATTAAGATAGTACACAACACTACACGGCACGGTTGTGCAGTCCAATGGGCTAGTTCTTATAAAACTCCAAACCACGTACAAATCCTCTTATATTAACAATTGTAATTCCTGCCAAAAAGGGGGAAATGAAAAGAGAAGGCTCTAGTGGTTGCACTGGCATTTGTGCCTTGCGAGGTGTGATGTGCCGTTCTTGGGATCGCCTGTCAGTACCTTGCAGCAATCGTTGCAGACTGCCAATGTAACCTTCACCCCGCCAGGGCCGTGTGCAAATATCTTGGTGAAGCGCTCCCAAACAAAGCTAGTCCTTGTGCGCTTTCTCGACTGCCCATTCCCACCGCCTCCTGTTGCAAAGTAAGCCAACAATAGAGATATGTTAATGCTTGTGTAAAAACTGCACCAGCCCAGAATAAGCAGAACACGTTTACTGAAACAAACAGCCTCGACTGGAGGACTCGAGTCATTCACCACCATATCAACCTAACAAGATAAATTCTCTAGGTTCCTCGACTAATATACGAGACTAGCCCCAACTTACCCGTGGAGCAGGTATCGTTTTCCCCAAGCAAGCTGTTTTCAAATTCTTGTAGGATATAGGCTAATTCTGGGTCTAAAGTCTTGTCGGAGACAGGGTGTGTTGACAAGGATGAACTGCTGCTTAGACCACGGATCGCTTGGTTACAGGGCTTTCCTGTATCACAAACAAGCACAATTTTAATTAAGAGCGCCACGTTTATATGTACAAGGTATTTCGAGAAAGAACTGAAATTGAGGGCCCGGTCGAGAAAGCATGCAGGATGTTTAGGACCGATCAATTAACAACTTGACAGTAGCATGGCTCTTTGGTCTACTGTAAGAACGTATTGCTGCCATGATCTCTTCTTAGATATTGCATTAATTGAAGGATATATACATAGAGAGAGAATTGGAATTCTTAAAGAGTACCTGAATATTGGCAGCTGCGGTGAAATGCGGCGCATTTGGGCCGTGGGTCGTAGTCGGGTGAGTTGTTCTCGAATACATGGCACAGAGCAACGTCACCCTGCAGTGATTAAGCGCGTACACATATGCATGAAACATGTCTGTTAGTTTTTTCGATGCGCGACTTTCACCATTATTTTTTTTTATAACTTTATATTAAGATATACTAATAAAATTATAAGAATATGAAAGTATTTTTAACGATAAATATAATATATTCTTCGTATAGCTAATCTAGATATATTTAAATCTAATGACAGTTAAATTTTAGAAAGTTTGATGATATCGATTCTAAGGCGTGAAGTAAGAAAGAACGGAAGGAGCATATAAATACTGCGATACGATCCTGGTTAATGTTAGGTACCTGGATATGGTAATCCTGACCAAGGAGGAAGTAGACGTTCATGACCCAGTTGGTCTTGATGCCCCCGAATGACGGATATCCCGGGTGGAAGTCATAGGTCATCTTCCTTCCGGCGAAACGTGACGGGTTGCTCTCGTCCCGGATCCCCCAGCCCAAGCTACGCGACCGCCAGAGCCCCTGCGGTGTCGTCGGTGACCCTAAACCGTAATTGGCAATAAGCAGGTCAGGGCAATCCGTGAGGAAGTACATTTCCCTCCTCTTCTTCCCCGCTTCCTTGTCCGGCGGCATCCCTGCAGGTACAAGCTAGTAGTAGTATGTTACAACCAAATTAATGACAACGGGAGGATCATCCATCCGGCGAGCCCCCTTTGAGCCTGGTAGTACCATCACTAACTAAAACGCATGCACGCAGATCGAGCGATCTGATTAGATTTGATCTCATCTATCAACGCACGCACGTACGTACCAGGGAGTTCCCACGGGTCCATGTCAGGGAGGCGACGGTTCACCCCTCCCGGAAGGTTCCACCTCTCCGACATGTAGCGCTCGAGGTTTGGGCGGAGGTGGTCGTCCAGGAGCTGAAAGTCGGTCGGGGTGGTGGAAGACAAGTCCGGGAGGGCGTAGCGCTGGTTTTCCATTGCACCCACCGGCCGACGATATCCTTAACTCTTCTTCTGGTTGGGGAGAGGAGGAGGGGAGAGAGATGGCGTAATGGAAAGACAGGGAGCACCCGTCCCTGTCTTTAAAGGAGGCTGGCTGTCACAAGGCGACCCGGCCCGGCGCGTCTACGGGCCGGGCAATATTATTACATGCTTACCTAGCGTGGCTCTCGTATAAAAAAACCAACCCCCTCCAAGGCTAGCCAGTTTTCCTAAATAAATGATTAACTACGTTAGCACTCCCTCCGGTCATTAAAAAAAATCGTATTGGATATCGTCAGTCTTTAAAATACAATTGTTACGACTCATTTCTATTGTACTTCCTCATATTCCAGACATACGTCGTTTTTGAAATTAACACGGTCTTCAAGTTGACATTTTGATCATCAATTTCTATGAAAACTAGTTGGGTGGCTCATACATTTGCGTGGCTAGGTTTATTACGTATCGTTCACATATTCAATATCAGTATTTTGTCGATGTTGGTTTTTTCGCAAATTATAGCTCTATTTTACTGGCCATTGGATTAGTTTTGAGATGTTTCTGTGACATTAGATAGACATCTTAAGTTATAAAAAACCTTGTGCCAAAATATATCTCGAGTAAACTTAATCGAAGTTTTGGTAGAATTCTTTCAATGTGTAGTTCTCAGGGAATTAGACATCAAGGGTTGGATGTTTTTAATTTTTGTGTGAGATTCTCACAATCTCTTTTTTTTTCTCGGCGGTTGTAAATCACCTGTCATGAACTTTTAATATATAATAGATATGTTGTTTCAAATAAAAACGAATATACATTATGAAAGTGTACTTCATGATGAATCTAATAATATCAGCAATTTCATGATGCCAATCTTGATAATTCTTACATATTGATGATCAAACCTAAAAGTATGCCGTAAGTTTTCTTTTACCCTTCACAGTGAATTCGTAGTGTGAAAAGTGGAAAGAAATTCATCGGGCGTGAGTGCGACATGTGAGATGTGACCCGGCGCCCGACGGGTCGGGCCGCTCTCAGGACCCGTCGGGCGCTCTCAGTAGTCAAAGTTGCTTCTCCTCCTATTACACATGCGACTATGTGAGATGTCTAGCTCCAAATTCGAGTTTTGTAGTGGGCCACCAACTTATAAAGGGGCACATGTCAGCTTTATCAGTAGTCGGCATGGCAAGATACCTCCGGCTTTCTCACACTGTGAGTGGTGACCATTTGATGACTGAGCAGTGTTGATTAGTGGTCGATAAAGGCGATTGGTGTAAGATGGGTGATGATTAGCCACAGAAATGTTAGCCTTCGCTTTTGTTTCGTCCTCCAGCGATTTGGAAACGTATGTTAGTCCATGGTCAAATATGCCAGTAGGATTAGATCGGGCGGGCTCGCTAGCACCCGTAAAACGCCGGTGACACTGATACAGCGACGCCCGACGGGAGTCTCCTCAAAACTGAACTCGGCAGTGTCCGTAAACGCAACTTGAGATGCCATATCAGGTTCATTCGGATTCTATTCAGTCAAACGCTATACATGAGATGTTTGATTACCGCAAAAGGCACCAAACAAGAACTGAAAATTGTAGTGAAAAAATCCACACACCCACCGAACCTACGGTTGATCGAAAATCGAACACTAGTTATCAGCTAGAGAGCTCACAGGATGCCACACAGCTAGGCTATGCCTATGCTATGGTTGGCAGAGCTGCATAGTAACATCGAAGCATCTCGAGCATGTTCAGTATGTTGCCCTGCTGGTTGCCTACCAACATATATCGGCATCAATATGCAGTTCACTTCCCCCTCTATCCGTTGAGTGGCAGAGCACTGGTTTGGTTGATGCAGGCGCATCTTGCTTGAGCGGAAATACCATGTCCGGGACCAGGGACGCGGAAATACGAAAAGGTTTAAAGCTATAGAAATTTCTAAATATAGCAAATAAGCTCTAAAAATTATAATATTTTTTTAATGAAGGCTCCTGACACAGTGTACTTGGTTGTGTAATTTTTCTAGAATTTTATCTCTTCTAATTTTGTTTTTCTCGAAAATTCCTTTAAGACTACTGTTTGTATGCAAATGAAATAATCGATTTGAGGAAATTTCAAAAACATGCTCAAAATACTTTCCGCATTTATTCTATGTATAATTATCCCAAATTTACAATTTTTGGATGTTACAAATCGAGTGATCGATTAAACAAAACAAAAAATTATAGATAATAAAAGTAGTATACGATTAGTACTACTCGGAGCAATTTGATGCGGGGATAAGTTTTTGGGTAAAATGGCAAAGGAAAAAAAAAATGGAACCTTGTCCGTGTCCCAAAGGACCGGATTTACCGTGCAGACGACACATGGCCTCGTCCGTCCCTTAAAGGCGCGGATACCGCTCGTTAATTACAACTATTTGGTACATGTGATAATACATTTTTGGAATGAAATTAGGTGATTTCATCTAAAAAATATTGTTTGATATGGTTTTGTCACATGTGATAATACCCCCTCCCCCGACAACGAAAGTTTGATCTGATCAGCTGACCACGTGAAAAAATTTGTGGAATGAAATTTTGGTATGTGATAATGTTTACTTCTTCTTTTTACCTTCATAAAAAGATAATTATATTGATAATAAATATGGAAAGTATTTTGAGCATGTTTTTGAAATTTTTCTCAAATCGGTTATTTCATTTGCATACAAACAATAGCCTTAAAAGAATTTTTGAGAAAAAAAACCAGAAGGGATAAAACTATATAAAAATTACACAAACAAGTACACTATGATAGAAGCCTTCACAAAAATGTTCATAATTTTTGGAGCTCATTTTCTATATTTATAAATTCCAACAACTCTCAGTCTTTTCGTATTTTCGTGCCCCTGGGGCTGGACGGGGTATTTTCACGCCCCTGAGGCCGGACACGCTGTAACATCCTAGTTTTTAGGGATTTTTGAAAAAAAAAACCAACCACCCACTCGGTTTCGACCAATGCGACTCGGTTTCGATCAGTGCCACTCGGTTTCGACCAGACCCACCTATCAGCCTCCTCGCCTAGTCACCGTCTTCTTCACCGTGCCCATGCTGAGCCACGTTCGCGCTGCGTCGCGGTCACCGAAAAGTCGTCGCCTCGGCGCGAATCCTGTCCCTTTTTCCTCGGCGACGTAACTTTTCAGTAAGAGTGAATTTTGGCTAAACCAAGTAGCTTTTCTCGGACATATCGTGTCAGCAGGTGGAGTCGCAGTAGACCCCGCCAAAGTTGAAGCCATAATGGGTTGGCAGCAACCCAAGTCCATCACCGAAGTAAGGAGTTTTCTTGGGTTAGCTAGTTGTTACCAAAGATTCATCAAAGGTTTCTCCAAAACCGTTAGACCTATGACTCAACTTTTGAAGAAAAAGAAGAAGTTTAATGGACAGATGCTTATGACCAAGGTTTTTAGGAGTTGAAGAAAAGACTAGTTTCTGCACCTGTGTTGTCTTACCTGATATCCATGAGGACTTTGAGGTTTTCTGTGACGCCTCCCGTCAGGGCCTTGGATGTGTGCTGATGTGGGAAGGAAAGGTCGTGGCGTATGCATCTCGTCAATTAAAGCCTCATGACGGAAATTACCCGACGCATGATTTGGCATTAGCCACAATTGTGCATGCCTTGAAAATTTGGCGGCATTACCCGTGGGAAGCGGACGAGCCACGTGGCGCTCGTCCGGGCAACGGGAGATCGGCGGAGGTGGTACCGTGGCACCAGGCCACGGACATGACTTGTTCGAAAGGCCGGCAAGCAAGACTAATGACATGGCAAAGACAACACTCGTTAAGACACGGAAGCGGTGGAGATCGCGTCTGGCCCCCTGGGGGTCGAATTTGGATGCATGTTGACGATCGGTGTGACCATTGTGATATTTTTGGCATTACGACGGCGGGAATACCGTTTTTGTTAATCATGTCGCCAACAGTGCCATTTAGGCCAAAAATTCAGAAAGGGGCAAGGACCATACCTTTGCATTTCAGCCGGAAGACCTTGCACAATACCAGATCATCCTAAAATTAAACACGCATGGTAATTAAAATGTCGCGTAAGTAATGAAGAGCACTGCTGCCTATACATACCGGAATTTGCATAGTTCCTAAATTAATTCGTCGCAAAAACAAAAACAAAAAAAATTGTTCCTAAATTGAATTGGATGGTGCATATTATTAGGGCTGGAAACGAGCCGAGCCGAGCTGGCTCGAGCCAAGCTCGCCCAAGCTTGGTCTGAACTTCGGCTCAGCTCGTTTGGAAAACGAGCTAGAAGGCTGGCTCGGCTCGGCTCGAAAAGAAGCTCGAGCTGGCTCGCGAGACTATTCGAGCCGCGAACCAACCAGGCCACTCTAAAGAATGAACTGTCAACATTCCACTCCCAGTTAACCATCTCAAGAACATATACAAGTTATACAACAAACCTAGTGAAGTATGAAGTTGTGTTCCACATCCTAAACCTACCAGTCAACCATCTCAAGAACATATATATCTCAAGAATATATCAGCCAAACGTCTCATGAACATACACAACAAACATTCCACACTGAGGAAGCTTCCAGCTCCGTCGCCTTCTGGTCACCGATGTGGCTGAACGCCCTCTTGAGCAGCTCGGCGATGGCGCACGGCCGCCTCGCCTCGATGGCCTCCACCTCCACAGCAAGGCAAGGGTACAACGCCTCCAAGCTCCAGCTCCCCGAGCCCCCTCCGCTCTTTGATGCGCGCTGGACACGCGGGTGAGGAGGAGGCGGCGGATGGAGCAGGGGCCGGTGAGGAGGACGAGGCGGTGGATGGAGCAGGTGGCGGGTGAGGAGGACGAGGCAGCGGATGGAGCAAGGAGCCGGTGAGGAGGATGGGGTGACGGATGGAGCAAGGGGCCAGTTAGGAGGATGGGGTAGTGGATGGAGCAAGGGGCCGGTGAGGAGGACAGGGCGGAGGATGGATCAAGGGGCCGATGAGGAGGACGGGGCGGAGGATGGAGCAGGTGGTGGGTGAGGACTGAGGAGGAGGCGGCGGCGGATGGAGCAAAGGGCCGGTGAGGAGGACGAGGCGGCGGATGGAGCAAGGGGGGAGGGGCACCGTGGGAGCACGGAGGTAGGACGCAGCCAGGGCCAGCCGGCCAGGGGGAGGACGGGGCGAGCTGGGCAGTGGACAGGGTGGGAAAGGAAGGGGATCGCCGAATTGGGATGAATTGGATGGGGTGGCCCGATGGGGATTGGGGAATTGGGGATCGGGTGGATGCGGTGGGGAATTGGGGATCGGGAGGGATGGACGGGGACTCGGCGCCTCGGCGCGAATCCCACCCCTTTTTCCCTCGGCGATGTGCGCATTAAATGCCGTCACTTCTGTCGCACCCGTTTTCCACTTGTCTACTCCCCACCTGCCCCATCCCCTCCCTTACCTGCTCCAAGCCCGTGCCATCCGAAGCTCCACCCATGCCGCGAAGCTTCTCCGCTACTCCTCCTTTCCCGTTAAATAGCGCCCTAGGACCCCCTCGTTCCCCTTTTGCTTTTCCCCACCCAGCTCTCCTTCGCTCACTCTTGTTGCTGTGGTTTGCCCGAAGCCCCGAGCTACGAGTTCAAGCCGCCTCACGCCTCCTCTCGGTCCTTGCTGCACCAGTGCAACCCTCCTCTTCTACCCACATCAATTCATGTCCCAGAGCTCCTTGGAGCAATCCCCTGACTCAATTCCAATTTGGTTTTGCAGGAGCCGTCGTATTCCCTCTCCTCCTTTAGTCCCAGCTGACCCCTTCATCGCCGTCCTCCTTTGTCTTCGACCGCGAGCTTCCCCGCCACCGTTCATCATTCACCGACTTCCTCCGGCCTCTCCCCTGGTCTTGGTGAGCTCCCCGTGCCCTGTTCTCCCTCATGCTCCTTCCGACCAGTCGAACCTCTTTCGACCAGGTAGTTGAACTCCTTCCGGCCAGTCGAACCTCTTTCGAACAGGTAGTCAACCACCTTCTAACCAGTCGAACTCCTTTCGACCATGTGTTTTCAAACTCCCGAGAGCCCGTTCTCCTTCGTTCGAGCTCCGTTTTAGATGATTCAGATTCCTAAAATCATCTAAAATCAAGACCTAGCTTTTTTAACTAAAAGTATTTAATTTGGTGTTCTTTTGATTTTATTTGAATTTGGTTTATTTTCACGTGTAGATTTTGACGACTCTAGGGAAACTGATCTTTTTGAAGAGTTAGATCCTCAAGCATACGAGCAAGGTAAGTTACATCTTTGATCATATTGAATCTTAATATTTTAAATTATTTAAATTCTATTTTAAATTATTATTGCATGCTTATTTAAATTCAAGTAATTTAAATTCCTGTTTTAAGCTTTATAGTTATTCCTAATTCCTTTTGTATACCCAAACCATGCTATTAAATTAGTCATTCCTTGATACCTTAGTTAAAATCTAGTTGATACATTAGTATGAGCTAGAACATGTTGAAAAACAAGATGCTTAGAACACTAGGGGATGCCGTGCACACTTTTATCCGAAGGCCCAAGAAGGACATCGCTCGACCCAAAGAATCTGCGATCTCGACATCGACCATTCCTCTCCAACGGACCTCGATGACTCCACCTCATCCTTCGCCTCGAAGGCCACCTCATCGGTTCCGTGGAGAAGACGCCGAAGGAACAAGAAAAGCGTCGCCAGTCGGTTCCCCGAGTCGTCTCATGAAGAAGACGCCGCTAGTCGTTAAGGCCAAATCGATATCGATGAACATTAAGGAGCCTCCCAAGTCTGGGAAGTCCGAGACGTACTCTATCGGAAAACTGTTGTGCTCTGACACAGTATTAACCCGCGTTGGATTTGCTTGTCAAGCTTTGCATGCCTGGTACATGCGGAAGACCGCAAAGAAGGGGTGCGATACTGGAATCACCGTCAGCTACAAGGATGAGCATTGCTTCAACGAGCCGGGCAACTTCGTCGTGGGCTTCAACGACTTATATGACTTATTCAACCTTGTTGGCCTCGACGCCTCGCTTCTACGATGTTGGATACTGTAAGTGTGTACAATCAAGTTATACATTCACGTAATGCCGATAAATATCACAACTCATTGCTTATGTATAGATACATGATGAAAAATACCCGGGAATGGCGAGAACCAGTGGGTTTCCTTGACCTACACGTGGTATCTATGCAAACCATCGAAACAGACCCGTCCTTCGTCGATAAATACATAACGGCGACATTGTTTCATCAGGTCAACAAGGCCTACATAGTGGTGCCCTACAACCAGGGGTAAGTGCTTCACTACTTGCTATACAAATTTCATTTGTACTTTATACACAACACGAACTTAGGTTTAATGACTATAGCGACATACATGAGTAGGTACCACTGGATCCTTTTAGTCATTATACCAAGGAGGAACAAGGTGATATACCTTAATTCCCTAATCAGAAACAAGCATGACTTCAGCATTCTGCAAAGAATACTCGAAAGGTATGCTCATTTCCTCCATACATAACTCTATTGTAGTCTTCCTTCGTTTGAAATAGCCGAGGATAACTTTCTGAAATCATGTAGTTCGTTCATCGCCTATGTTGGCAAAGAAGGACCATACAATGGATTGAGCACCCAACTAACTCACAGGACAAAATTTCTGGTACACACTACAACACAATAATTCTATATCATACTTCATAATAATACGTCTCAATTGACTATACATACATACATACATACATATATATATATATATATATATATATATATATATATATATATATATATATATATATATATATATATATATATATTCTATTTTTGCAAAGGTCACAAAGAAAAAATGATGAGCTATGTGCAATCTACGTTTGCCATCATATGCAGCAAATCATTAGTGCTAAGAAGAAGGATCCCAATGTTTGTCAATCTCGAAATAATTATTTCCTAATTGTAAATTTAAATATATATGCTTATCACTTTCCTCTTGCTAACGACAGAACTTGATGATAGATTTAGATGGACTTGTTGAGCAAGAGATCGTGGACGTTCGAGGGAAGCTCTGCGGCTTTATCATGTCAGATATCATTTACGACAAAGAAGACTTTTACTCCGTCGCCGACCCAGAGTTTCACCCCGTCGACACCTCTGATGCACCTGTAAACAATTGACTCAATTGTAATCCAATTGTATCTGTAGCGACAATACTTGAACAAATTCGATCTTTTGTAATTTATTTTGAGTAATGATCACTTTGAGTTATCAACAATTGATTATCTGTGATGTATCTGTTTTCTGCATGCTTGTTTTCAGAGGGCATGGCTAGCAATTACTGAGGCTAGCCAAAAATCAGCAAAAAGTAGTTAGGGTAATGAACTATTACAGACGGTAGAAACCGTGTGTGAAGGCACAGTATCACAGACGGTTTCCATTAAAAACCGTCTGTGATACGTAACCGTCTGTGATTTTTCTACGTATCACAGACGGTTCTTAAATAGAATCGTCTGTGATATTCTATGTATCGCAGACGGTTTTTAATGGAAACCGTCTGTGATACTGTGCCTTCACAGACGGTTTCAACAAAAAACCGTCTGTGATATTCCGTATCACATACGGTTTTTGAACCGTCTGTGATAACCGCCTGTTATCACAGACGAACATATTCAGACGGTTCGAAAACCTTTTGTGATGACAATTCCGAACCGTCTGTGATGAGGTGATCCGTAGTAGTGAAACTAGAGAATTCGTATGCTATGGATAAAGTTATACACCTCTGCAGAATGTAAATCTATTTAAATAGTCGTGCTCACAGTCATAAGCATGTTTAGTGCAGACTTAATGGGTATAGTCTCGATTTTCATTAAAAAAAATAATTTCGTTGGAAAACATGGAAAATATTTTATTGGTTTATATTTGAGTTAAGTGTCATGTCTATGGTTGAAAATAAAATGTTGCTCGCAGCTGAGGAGGGTTGCTAGTTGTTGTTTATTCAATTACTTACTTGTTGTCTTTTATCTATTCAACTGCTCTTTAAAATTTTTGTTGCAAAGTACTACATATTGATATTGCAAATAAAATCTGTTTAATGCAAAATAACTTGTAGTGTAGAGCCTCATCTTTTGACTAGCCTTGCATATATATAAATTTTGCGCTACACTATAAGTCTTGCTGAGTACGTAATATACTCAATCTTGCTTAAATTGTTGTTCAGAGTTTAAGGATGGGCTAGTTCCGGATGATGAAGGGTCTTTCCACAGCTTAGTCATTGTCGGATGCTTGTGGGATTGGATGGGGCATGCTGTTGGACCCTTTTGGTTTATTTACCATACTTTCCGTCGCACTCTGTTACTTTTGCTACTTTGATACTTAAAAGTTTTATTTGGGCGGTCGGTCATTGTGATGTAGATATTGTAATCGCTTAAGTTATGTATCCGTTTTGCTCTACCTTTGTACATATGAATGTATGGATGTGATGTCAATGTTGGAGTTGTGTGTACTAGCCACTGATAATAGGACTAGTACGGTATACACACGAGAGATTCGGGTATTCAAAAGCTGAGGTCCGACAAATATGGATTGGCTAAATCCGGTCCGACAGTATGGAACTGTGTTGCTCTCAGTGGTTCAGGGTTCTGGCAGCAGCTCATATTGGACTTGTCGAACTTTAAGCATATACTATATGATCCATATTGTATCATGAAGAGAAATACCTTGAAGCTTTGATCGTGAAATCCTGGCAAATTTGTGTGGAAAATGGTAATATTCACCCGTGTTCTCTCATCAAAATTTAAGTCGAATTTTCAGCCGTCAATTTGCGCATCTGATGGATGTCGCCTACCTCTTCTTCAACTCTGGCCAGCAAGCTTTGCCTTGGCCCTAGTATCGAGTAAAGGATAAGTCTAGGAGTTGGGCTACTATAAGGGCTTGTTTGGGAACGTTGATCCCGGCCGGGATCCCAGGCGATTCCCAGGGAAAATTCACCCGGTGATAAAATTTCCCCGTCCGTCTCAGAGCGGCATTTGGGTGACATCGGGACGTGGAAATTTCGCCCAATCCGCGAATCCACGGGGAGAAAATCGCCGTCACCGAGGTCGGGTTCGTTCTCCTCGCCGCTTCGATCTCGCCTCCCGAGTCCGAAGTTTCTTTCTTCCGCTGCCTTCGATCTCGCTCCCGAGTCCGATCGCCTCCCTCCCGACCGTCGCCTCCACGCGTTCTTCCTCCTCCCACTCCGCGACGGAGCTCACTGTAATGTCCTCGCTTCCTCTCTTCCTCCCACTAGGTTCCGTGACCTCATCTTCTTTTTCTCGAGATCTCGGTGAGAGGCGATCGAGGGAAGGCCGGAGGTGGAGGTGGGTTGTGACTTGTGGGAAGAACACACGAGGCATAGATAGGGTTTGAGAACTTCCTACCGTGTTGAATCGCACCCTCCTCTTCTCTCGCTTGGTTTTGAGTTTTGGCATGAGATCCGTATCATTGCAACCCGATCCGATGATCCGATGCAACCCGATCCGTTTCTTGTGCACAAGTTTGTCTTTGCATGACGATAGATCTTGGTTTCTTGTGCACAAGTTTGATTGTTGTACCATCTATTTGTTCGGATGCTGTAGAGATTTGTGATTTATGCAATCGTGTTGTTTTCTTCAGCTTAGTTTGTTGTAACCAAAGCTGCAACTCAAGGCATTGGCTAGTTTGATACATGTTAGACAGGTATTGTGATAGTAAATATTTTCTTCCACTGCATTGTAGTTTGATATTGGTGGCAAATTTCAGCGTTGATTGTTATTCAACTAATTAGTGATTGTTTGTTAGCTGTTACAACTGCAATTTTTTCAGGTAGTGAGTTGGAAAATTAAACAAAAACGTCTAGTACCCATGGTTGTTAAAGCATACAAAATTGTTCTACTTTGTGAGAATGTGCTACACAAACCCATGGCATACAAATAAGATTGGAGTAGTTCGTCACTTCAAACTACTCGTGGCTTGCATACATACGTCTGCAATCTGCACTTTTAGGATTACGCTTGATGGATCCATGAGCACGAAGTCATGTTTCACTAAAAGGAAAACACCTTTTTAGTTTTTACCATATAACGCTTCCGCTTATCCTTTCAAGCACTATGAAATTTTAATTTGTTTTCTTCTGCTTGTATTGAGGTCGCATGTTGTCCTTATAATGTTCACAAAGTTATTTGGTCGGATTTGTCGCTTTCAGGCTTTGTTCAACAATGATCCTGTAATTATTGCTTGATCTGCAATAATGGAGTGACCAATGATCAAGAGAGTAGAGGAAAACGCGAACTTTGGTTAATTGAAAGACCATGGAAAGACAACAATCATCACTTGTGGAGTATGAACTTGTCAATGTTGTTGAAGAGTGAAGATCTCGTTGATTTCATTGTTAATCGTAAGAATTGCTTTACAAGCTGTTGGTCAAATTCTACTTGTTGAGTTGTCAAGAATGTGAAAGATGGAGGAGCTTCGAAGTTAGATTTGGAGTGTTGACTTGCACTTCTCGCAGGTAGTGGTTGTAAGAACAATGTGATGTCTCGAAAGCGATTAATATGTGGTGCATTTTGAGCATCTAGAAGGATTCTTTGATTTGAGGAGATATTTAGTTTGCATTAGTTTCGATTTCTCGTGTTAGTATCATCAATCCATATCAGCAAGTTTGTAATATTTTCCCGAATACTTCATATTTTGCACGTTGTTGTGATGTCTGCAATACTTCATATTTTGCACGATGTTGTGATGTCTGCAATACTTCATATTTCTACATATGTTCTATCATTTTTAAAGTTTGTAATATTTTTCTAGAATTTACAGATTTTTTTTAATTTTTTTTTTGATTTTTTTTTATGGCCGGAATTTTTATCCCTGTTGTTTCCAAACAGTAATAGGGATTTTTTTCCCGATCGGGAAGAAATCCCCTTATATTGAAGGGGATTTCATGTGCCATCAAAATCCTCTCCTGGGATTTTCTTCCCTGGGATTTTACTCTCTAGCATCCAAACAAACCCTAATAGTAGTGTTATCCTACACGAAGTTGCAATGTTCTTTCGCCACCATCAAACGCGGAGGATGCGTTAGTCACAAAGGGGAATACTTGGTCCGGCCGGTCCAACAAGTGACAGGGGAATACTAATGTTGACTAATCAGGACGTTGGCCCGGCCCAGCTTAGTCCAACAAGTGGGATTCCATCCACGCTACTGTCGTAGAAGTAGATCGGCTAAGTGTCGACTAACGAGGCAGGTGGGCAAGGCGCGCGCGGGGCCTGCGTACGTCATCGAGATTAGATTATTTTCAGCCAGTGTTAATGAGTTATGCTCCACTAATCCGGTTTTCCTAAACGATTGGATTATTTTCTTGTGTCTTCCAGCAGCATGGACTAAGTTACTAGTTGAACCTTTGGCTATCGCGCGCGTTTCGTTTTTTTTTTTCACACCCGGGTGCGCGTGGGAGGGATCGAGTTTTGTCATGCTTCCAAGTAGCCAAGGAGGACCTGCAACTTATTGGATGGACGTCCGCTTATCCTAATCCTGGCAGCTACTTTTTTTCTCTTTTTTTTTTTTGCGATTACGCGTGCCCACACACTATACACTCACACGAGTATTAATTTAAACTGTAGTATTATTAGCTGCTCCGTAACTTGGATTGGAGCAATCGTTCAATGCTCCATGGCCCTGCTACTAGGGGCCGACGCATGTGAAGCTTCAGGTATGCACGACACCGGGTTCAATATAGTTTTGTTTTATTGAAATCTACGTACGCATATATATATGTACCTCGTAGTTTATACATATTCACTTTACAGACATGTGGTGGCATGTATGATGACACCCAGACGATTTTGTTCTGAATCCGCCACTATCTGTTACACTTCGAAGTAATTTATGGCCATGAAAATTAAAATATATAGTTTTTGTAATTCTTGTTTCATAACATAGTTTTTGAAATTCTTGTTTCCGTTGATTCAGTGCCCAAAGCAAAATGGTTCGTACGACTCAAGCCGCAATACCACACCGTTGAGCTAGATTCACTACTATAAAACAAGGTATAGAAGACGCCTCATCACAGACGGTTCATTTGGAACCGTCTGTGTTATTATTATCATAGACGGTTCCAAAGAAACCGCTCAGGATATATATATATCATGCGACGGTTTATTATCGAACCATCTATGATAGTCACACACACGTTCTTATTACGAACCGTGTGTGATATATCGCACTATCACAAACGGTTTATAATCGAACTGCTCAGTGATAGTCACACAGTTCTTATTACGTAACCGTGTATGATATGTTCAGATTATCACGCACGGTTTATAATCGAACCGCTCAGGATAGTCACACACGGTTCTTATTACGTAACCGTGTGTGATATGCTACACTATCACAGACGGTTTATTAATGGAACCATCTGTGATAAGTCACACACGGTTCTTATTACGAACCGTGTGTGATATGCTACACTATCACAGACGGTTCTGTTATGGAACCGTCTATGATAAGGTATCACAGACGGTTCCATAATAGAACCGTCTGTGATATGCCTTTATAAAAAGCCCCTAGGGCTCGCCCTCTCCCCAGTGCACACTTAAGCTCTCGCGCGCTCGTTTCACCTCCTCTAGGGCTCGCCCGTTCACCGACGCTCCGACACCGCCGCCTTCGACCTCAACGCTGCCGCTTCGACATCGGGCGACCTTGCAGACCGCCTCAACGCTGCCTCCTCCCGTGTTGGCGTCCTCCTCCGAGACGGCCTCCTCCCAAGACCGTCCTCCTCCCGTGTCGGCCTCCTCCCTACACTGCCTCCTCCTGCGGCCCCTCCCTCCCAGCCTCCTCACGCGCCTCCCTCCTCCCCCTCGGCCTCCTCCTCAGACTGGCCTCCTCCTTGCACCGTGAGTTCTTGTGCGGCATCCTCTCTGTGAGTATTCATATATTACGTTTGTGCATCACTTTAGCTATATACTTATGTGTTGGATTGGCTTCAAATTCTATATTAGATTGTGCACTAAGAGATAGCAAAGTGGTTATGTGGGCTTGGTTGATCAGCTCTATGATGAATGTCAAATCTGAAATCAATTCGATAATTGGAAACAATCTTAAGCTAAAACTATTGCTTTCTGTTGTCAGATTATCCTTGTATGAGCTAGTTGATTTTTGTGAGAGATACTTACATAGTGTGGATACGGCTTATTGCTGAAATGATATTGTGATTATCTTGATATCATTGCTCGTTATGTTTTTCATAATGATTGCCTTCGTTGTCTCAAAGGATATATTGACTCTGATAGTCTTTGATAATCTGTGAACTGAAAGTTTATTTTGCCATCGTGAGATAAATTTGACATTCAACAGGAAAGTTTTAGGTTCAGCTCAAGATCTGTTTGATAATTGTTAAATTTGATTAGTGAAGATATATTGACTGATGTACTGAGATTGCAAAGGTTAAATTAAATCATTTGCATCCAGCACACTGAGAGCACTCTTTAATATCAATACTCTGAGCTTTTTGTATGACATAGATATACTTCATATGTATATGTTGATTTGGTCATTTAAATGCTTGCAACAATCCTATGTTGATTTGGTCATCTAAATGCTTATATTGTTGTCAAAGTCAATTAGAGAAGAGTATAGACTGGTTGAGATGGCAGAGGCACCGTTTTTGCCGCCGCCACTGAAGCCGCCTAATGCGTCTGGATTTCGCCGATTTATAATGATACGTAGTTTAAATGGCAGAGGAAAATCGAAATTGCTCATGAGCCGATCGATCATCACGGAGGTCGTTGATGTTGGGATCCTCCGAGTCCCCAAAGATCGTGGCGTAAATTCGACCATCTGCGGGATACTTGCAAGGAACGGGTCCCCATCACCACACCAAGCCGGAAGTCTCGATTTAAACAACAGAGAGGCACGTTGTGGATGTAACTTTCAAGCGTGTTCACTATCCCGTATAGACATGGCACGCGTGGAACAGCAGGCATTGTTCTCGATGGATAACGCATGGAGGACCTTCAAGAGCATTCTTGTCATGAAGTACGTGAACACGGGCGAGAGGCCCTTCACGAAGTATAGATTCTTGACGCCTTTGTGGCTATGAAGACGACGGCCGAATTTAAGGAGCAAAGTGCGGCGCACAAAGTTCTCCAAACACGAAACACTCACCCCCACAGACTCGGCACCGCTGGGTACGCGGATAAATACAAGGAATGGGCGACGGAGGAGGTGAACGCGTTTCCTGATGTCACAGACCCGTGTTCCCTAAGCTGGTTAAAAGCGAGGGCAAAATTCTCGTCTTCGGGCAGCATCTCTTTCACAAACCCGGCAGACTAGGAAGTGTCCCAACGTCTGGTAAATATGCCGAACTACCTAGTTGTTAATAAGTCCATAACTTCATAGTGTCTATAATAACGTGATGACCTCTTGCAGCATGAATTGACTGCCCAAACTTCCCAAGGCTCCTTCCAAGCAAACAGGGAGAAGGATATGCTATCTACGGTCCTGGGAAACAAGGAGCACCCGGGTCGCACGCGAGGCCTTGGGGTTACCGTACCTTGGAGTTATGGATTCCGAGGCGACTATGACACGTATAGGAGTAGAAAGAGATCCAAGACCGAGCACGAGGACCGGTTGGTACAGATACTTACTACAAAATTTGAAGGATAGATAACACAATTGCAGGATCAACTGAATCAACTCCTAAACTAGTCGCAAGCCACCCCCGTTATTTTGGGAGCCAGTAGCGTCGCGTCCACGCATAATTCTGAACATGATGACATCCAATTACCTATTGACGACATTAAGGTAATGTACATCTCTGGAATACTCCAAAGCTAGACCTATAGGACGCCTTAGCTAATTGTGTATCGTTTTGTAGGAGCCGACGCCCTGCAAGCTCCAAGTGAGGATAGTTGGGTCAATTTCTATTGAGGTCAAATTCGGGCGATCCATGCCAGAAGGGATAGTGCAAAGACGGTGCCCACCGGCACAGGTTACGCCAGGTCCAGTGGACAAGGTACATCACAGTTTCATGGCCGCCCTACCGAGATTCGCCTAACGAAGACATCGTAACATTAGGGATGCCATGCACACTTTTATCCAAGGGCCCAAGAAGGATATCGCCTCGACCCAAAGAAGGTTGCGATCTCGATATGGCCATTCCTCTCCAATGGGACCCTCGATGACTCCACCTCATCATCCTTCGCCTTAGAAGGCCACCTCATTGGTTCCCGTAGAGAAGACACCGAAGGAACAAAAAAGCGCATCGCCAGACGGTCCCCGAGAGAAAACGCCGAAGGAACAAGAAAAGCGTGCCGCCGTATCGGTTCTCGTAGAGAAGACATCGAAGGAACAAGAAAAGCGTTCCGCCGTATTGGTTCCCGAGTCGTTTCGCAGGAAGACGCTGCCAATCGTTAACGCCAAATCGAAATCGATGAACATTAAGGCACCTCCCAACTCCGGGAAGTACTCCATCGGAAAACCGTTGTGCTCCAACGCAAAATTACTCCGCACTGGACTAGCTTGTCAGGCTTTGCATGCCTGGTACATGCGGAAAACCAAAGAGAAGGGGTGCGATACTGGAATCACCCTCAGGTACAAGAATGAGCATTTCTTCAACGGGCCGGGCCACTTCGTCGTGGGCTTCAATGACTTGTATGACCTATTCAACCTCGTTGCCCTCGACGTCTCGCTTCTACGATGTTGACATCGTAAGTGTGTGTACAATCAAGTTCTCGTGATTCACGTAATACCGATAAATATCACAACTCATTGCTTATGTATGGATACATGATGAAAAAGCCCGGAATGTTTCAACCGGTGGGTTTCTCGACCCACACGTGGTCTCTATGCAAACCATCGAAGCAGACGATCATTCGCCGAGAACTACGTAACGATGGGATTGCTTCGTCAGACGACAAGGACTACATAGTGGTGCCCTACAACCGTGGGTAAGTGCTTCACTACTTGCTATATAAATTTTATTTGTACTTTATATGCTAAAGACTAACTTAGGTTTAATGACTATAGCGACATACATGAGTAGGAACCATCGATCCTTTTAGTCATTATACCAAAGAGGAACAATGTAATATACCTTGATTCCCTAATCAGCAACGAGCACGACTTCAGCATTCTGACAGGAATACTCAACAGGTATGCTCATTTCCTCCATACATAACTTTATTGTAGTCTTCCTTCGTTTGAAATGGGCGAGGATAACTTTTTGGAATCATGTAGGTCGTTCAAAACCTATGTTCGTGATGGAGGACTATACAAGGGGGGATCGAACGACACACTGACACACAGGACACAATTTTCGATATGCGCTACAACACAATAATGCTATATCATACTTCGTAATAATGCGTCTCAAACTGACTATACCTATATATGTAATTCTATTTTTGCAGTGCCGCCAGTTAAAAAATGATGAGCTATGTGCATTCTACGTTTGCCATCATATGCGACAAATCATTAATGCTAAGACGAAGGATCCCCAAGTTTGTCAATCTCAAATAATTAATTCAATTATAAATTTAAATATATATGCTTACCACTTTACTCTTGCTAGCGATGTAGGCATGATGATAGAATCGATGCACTCGCTATGTAGCGAGATCGTGGACGCTCGAGGAAGCTCGCGACTTCATCAAGACAGATATCATTAACCCCAACGAAGACTTTCACTCCGCCGACGCAGAAGTTTCACCTCGTCGGCACCTCTCAACCACGATGCAAACAAATGATTCAATTGTAATCCAATTGTAACTATAGCGAGAATACTTGAACAAATTCTTTTGTAATTTATTTTGAGTAATGATCACTTTGAGTTGTCAACAATTGATTATCAGTGATGTATCTGTTTTCTGCATGCTTGTTTTCAGAGGGCATGGTTAGCAATTCCTGAGGCTATCCAAAAATCAAAAAAAAAAGTTGATAGGGTAATGAACTATCACAGACGGTTATTTGTTAAAACCGTCTGTGAATGTACGTATCACAGACGGTTTCCACTAGAAACCGTCTGTGATACGTAGAATATCATAGATGGTTCTATGTATGAACTGTCTGTGATATTCTACATATCACAGAAGGTTTCTAGTGAAAACCGTCTGTGATATGTACCTTCACTGACGGTTTTAACAAATAACCGTCTATGATATTCGTATCACAGACGGTTTTTAAACCGTCTGTGAAAACCGCTTGTTATCACAAACGGACAAATACAGACGGTTCGAAAACCATCTGTGATGACAGTTCCGAACCGTCTGTGATGAGGCCTCCTGTAGTAGTGATTTGATGGTTCTTGGGTCCACGGTCCACCAGATCGAGCTTAGGTCGCAGCTCAACCCAAAGAAAATTAATCAGGTTTCTGATCTGACCTAGCTTGTCGGGAAAACGTCCACAAGGACCAGAAGATGGACCAGCCATTGCAGAGCGCAAAGCAGCTGAGAATCTAGTCCATAATTTGGTGCACTCTAATGTGAAAATGCTTCGATTTGGTAATTAGCATAGCGATATAAGAATTTGAAGTAATTCTCACAAAAATAACCTCTTAATTTGGTGCATCCTAATTTTGAGAGATTTGGAATTGATAGTTGGCTTAGAGATGTAGAAGTAAATCGGCTAATGTTGACAGGGGAATGCTAATGTTGACTCATCGGCCTTGGCCTGGCCCGGATGAAATTGTTTTGTGATGACGATGAGATGGAAGCTGGATCTACTGATTGGACCTGGCTGGGCCAAGGCCGATTAGTCAACATTAGTATTCCCCTATCAACATTAGCCTATCACTTGTTGGGTCGGGTCGGGCCAAGGACCTGATTCTTCTAGTTGGAGAGAAGGGGAGGATCCCGGAGGGAGAGATGGGCTGGATATACCGATCGCCAGGCGCTAGCTAGCTAGTCGCCGGCTTTTTAACGAGGCGGGTGGGCAAGTCATGCATGACCGACCCGGCGCCCGCAGCAGCGTGCACGGTGCTGCGTCGACGCCGATCGATCGAGATTAGATTATTTTCAGCTAGTGTTATGCTCCACTAATCCGGCTTTCCTAATGCAGTGTCCTCCAGCAGCATGGACTAAGTTGCTTGTCGAACCTTTGGCTATCACACGCGTTTTGTTTTTTTTTTCACACCCGGGTGCGCGTGGGAGGGATCGAGTTTGTGGATGAAGCCACGTGTCTACATCGGACGGATGTTGTGCTCCCAAGTAGGACTTGCAACTTATTAGATGGACGTGCGCTTATCCTAGCAGCAACACTTTTTTTTTCCTTTTTGGTGGTCACGCGCGCCCACACTACCATGCACGCAAACACATGTGAGGATTTATGGAGCGATCGTTCAATGCTCTATGGCCCTGCTACTAGGGGCCGATACAAGTGAAGCTTCAGGGGTGTATATAACACCGAATTCAATATGGTTTTATCTTATTAAAATTCACATACGTATAAATATGCATCCTGTAGTTTATGCAAATTCACTTTACATACATGTGCTAACAAGTGAACGTATCCAGCCCCCTCCACCACCTTAAATTGCCGCTGCTATAAAAGGGGCTGCCGTGCCCGATCCTCCAAAACTCAAACTACACTTGCCTTTTGAGTTGAGAATGAATTCTTTGGTCTTTCCACTTCAACACGAGAACGAAAAAAAAAGATATATATATAGAGAACATAAAGGAGGCGTATCATATGCACATAGCACAATTGGTGCACATGTGCACATAGCCAATCTGGAGGGTCCATCTCAGTTTGGACGGCTGACCATGTGGCGCGCGCGCGCTCGCCCGAAGCAGCGCAAAATTTTCGTTTCCCCCCCTCACTCGCCCGAAGAAGCGCAAAGATTTTCCTCCCCCCACCTCACTCGCTCGAGCTCATGGCGTAGGGTTCCTCGCCCGTGCTCGCGCCATCGGTTCCTCGCGCCGCCATTTTCCTCGCCCGAGCTCGCGCCGCCACTGCGCCGCTACCATTTTCCTTTCCTCACTTACTACTTCGAGCTTGCGCCCAGGTCGAATCGCCTGAAGTCCGACTTCGAGCCGCTTCTTCGTCCATCAAGGCCGCCATCGCTGCGCCGTTGCCGTCGGCCCCCATCTATCCCTCCTCCTGAGTCGCGCCCCTGCTGTGCACCGCGTTGCCGACTTCGTCCCGATTAAGCTTTTGTTGGATTTTGTTGTCTGATAGTTCACAATTGATATGAACTCGTGTTTGATTGTGGAATACTTTGCTTTGATGTGCAGCCGTATGGACGAAATGGAAGATGTAAGCAGCTCTGTACGGCCACTAGCTTTGCCTAGTCAAGAACCCCCCCGAAATGGCCGATGCACACTCTCTCATTGCGATATCGGATTGTAAAACCCCTCTGAAGGCGGCTAGCATTCCATTCTCGCATGAGTGTGCGCTCAATTTTTATTTTGCATGATTAACATCGTTCTAGGGCTAAATTGTCGTTATCGCCGCAGGATCGCCATCCACACCAGTAGTTACCGAAGTCTTTGACACCGCGAAGGGAATGATTTTTGAAGACGAGGACGCAGCCCTAGAGTTTTACAAAGCATACGCACATGTTGCGGGCTTCTCCGTTCGTATTGGACAGTGGACGACTATGAATGGGGTGTTGCAATGGAGGCGGTACTATTGTGCCAGACGTGGCTGGAAGGAAGAAAAAGGTAAGGACAAGGTGGATGTTAAAGTGAAGAGGACATATGAGTCTAAATTGAGTAGGTGCGGTTGTGAGGCCATGTTTGGTATCAAACGGACTAAGGACAATAAGTTCAGATTAGAGACATTTGTCGAAGTCCATAACCATGGTTTTGTCTTACCTAGTAAGCAGCACTTGATACGGTCTAATAGACAAGTTACTGAGAAGGCTAAGACTACATTGTTCGCATGCCATCAGCCAAGCATTGGCACTTCTAGGGCATTTAGATACCTTCATGTCAGTGAGGGTGGATTTCAGAATGTAGGATGCACAAGGAGGGACTTGCAAAATTATCATCGTACTTTGAGAGAGAGTATAAAGTCATCAGATGCTCAGATGTTTCTTGATAATCTAGCTAGAAAGAACGAGAATAATGCTGTATTTTATTTTGACTATGTTATTGATGAGAAGGGTAGATTGGTGCATGTGTTTTGGGCGGATGCAACCTGTAGGAAGAATTATATTCATTTTGGTGAGTTGCTCTCATTCTATACGACATATAATACAAACCAATACGAGATGATATTTGCACCGTTCATGGGAGTTAATAACCATGGGGGATGTGTTCTATTTGGGGCTGCATTACTGCTTAATCAGACAATTGAAATGTTCAAATGGTTGTTTTATACTTTCTTAAGATGTATGGCAGGTGTTGCCCCTAGACTTATAATAACTGATGAAGATGCGGCCATGAAGAAGGCAATTGAGCTTGTCTTCCCAACTAGCACGCATAGGTTATGTATGTGGCACATATTGAACAAACTTCCAACTAAGATAAGGTCGGATTTGAGGGATAACAAAATGTTTTACAGTCGTGTGAATTCATGTGTATATCCCTCAGAAACTCTAGAAGAATTTGAGTCACAGTGGGCAACTATTATTTCTGAGTTCGGTTTGGAAGATAATGAGTGGCTTGCTGGTCGGTATAGGATTCGGGCCTCTTGGGTACCAGCCTACTTTATGGACGTACCTTTGGCAGGAATTCTTAGAACAACTTCAAGGTCTGAAAGCGCCAATTATTTTTTCAATCGCTTTATTGGTTACAAACATGCTTTGGTGGAGTTCTGGATCAGGTTCGACACTGTAGTGGAGGAACAAAGGCAAAAGGAGCTCAGAGAAGACCATGCCACCTTTCACACTAAGCCTCAGTTGAAGACACCATGGGCATTAGAGCAGTATGGCAGTGAAGTATTCACACATATGGTTTTCTAAATTTCGAAGGAGGTTATTATGCCAGGACAAGTGTGTTGTCGAGAGCACGGCGCAAGTATGTGACCTTAAAGTAACAAATGGTCAATGAGGATGGCAAGAAGGTTAGAAAAGTGACATGTGATACTAACACCATGATTGCGCAGTGCTCCTGCATGTTGTTTGGCACTCATGGAATTCCTTGCCAACACATTATCCTTGTTTTACGAGGTGCATTGTTGAATGAGCTTCCTAGTCATTATATTTTGAAAAGGTGGACTGCTAACTGCAAGAGGGAGGTTGTATTTGAGGAGAATGGCAATGTTCTTGAGGAGAAGCCCAAAGATCCCACAGAGGAAGAAATTAAAAAGTTGGCTTCTGAGATGCGAAAGGACTTGGAAGATTTGATACATCGAGCTAGCCCTTCACTTCCTTACATGCAGAATGCTAGAGGGAAACTTAAAAAGTTTATGCATGAGATAAACCAGAAATTCTGTTGTCACAAAGAAAGTAGAGTGGAGGAGGTTGAAGCCTATCTTGGGTGTGGCATCCCTGATCAGATCGATATATTGCCGCCAACTGACAAACTCACTAGAGGGAAATGCAAGAGGAATCGGCCTGGGGAGAATAAGCAGAAGTCTAAGGAAAGGCCGACGCATGTATAGGACATGCAATGAGATCGGCACCACACGATACCAAGAATCGCCCTTCACTAAGCAAGGAAAATAATCATGTATGACTTGTATTCATCAGATAGCATTCCATTGATATTTGCTTCTAGTACTTAGCATTCATATTTGCTTTGTAGGTGGCTACAAAGGGGGTGGCTAAGCATGAGGACGACGCCAAACATTAGTTGTTATATTTGCTTTGTTTGGTCAATGCTCAATGGAGTTGTAATATGTTGTATGGACCTATGATCTTTGCAATGTATCTGTACCAATGTATCTTGATCTTTGCACCTCTTTTAGTTTGTGCTCTGTGACAAAATTCTCTAAAATAACATCATCAGTTGGCTCTGGACATTTCTGTGGAATGGTCATTTGTTACAACTTTAATTCAATTGTTCTGCTGATATCATTTGTTACAGACTATCAATTCAAACTTTTGTGAAATCTGCTGATATCAATTGTTCTCTTTTGAGGAGGAACTGCATTCAAACTGGACATATAAACTGGACACAACATGTTTCAAACTGGACATTCAAAATTTTGTGAAATCTGTTGATATCAATTGTTCTCTTTTAAGGAGGAACTGCATTCAAACTGGACATATACATCAGGTTCAGGTCTTAGAATTCAAACTAGAGCCATTGCGTGCCAACCAGTCATCTAAGAGGACACCATCAAGCAATTGCCTTTGGGTGAAAGTGTCAAGAGCAACACAAGGAAGTTTATGGGCAGAGACACAGGAGTCTGATGAAATGGAATGGGTCTGGGACCTTAACATGTTAGTCCATGTATCTCTTTACCAGGACATTACCAGGTCTAAGCATTCAAACATGCCACTGGTTCTGGACATTACAACAAGTGGACATTACCAGGACACAGAAGTTAATATGTCTGAGCTTGAAAGTCTTGTCTCAGTATCCATGCCAAGTATGGACATTACCAGGTCTGAGCATTCAAACAGTATCAGGTCTGAGCCACTGGTTCTGGACATCACAACAAGTGGTAACATGCATCAAGTTCTGGAGTTGGTCACCAACAAGCAAACAGTATCAGGTTCTGGAGTTGGTCACCAATAAGCAAACAGTATCAGGTCTGAGCATCAGGTCGTAGCATTCAAACAATATCGATCAGTTGTAAGATGCATTAGGTTTACATCCATATTCAAACTGGACTGGACATTACAACCATATTCAAACAGTATCAGCTGTAAGATGCATCAGGTTCTGGACATTACAACCATATTCCAACATGTTTTAGTCCATTACAACCATATACAACAGGTCACCAACAAGCAAAGCAGTTGGTCTGAGCATCAGGTCATAGCATTCAAACAGTATCACGTCTTAGCATTCAAACACAACATTCCAAATTTCAGACAACCACCGCATTCAAACTGCACATTCCACAACATGCTTGAGATGCTCAGATTTTAGACAACCACAAAATTGAAACTAGACATTCCAAATTTCAGACAACCACCGCATTTGAGATGCTCAGATTACCAAAATTACCAGTGCAAATTCGTACTACATCTTACATTACATAGGACTAATGCAGAACTAAATTACAAGCTCAGTTCCCTATCTTTCCAATGTAAATTCCTAAATAAATGCAACAACAAGTACTTTTAACTTCTCATCTGCAGCACTGGACTTTTGGATTGACTTGGTGATCTGGTCGCTCATCTGGTCCAATGAGGTTTTCATGACAGCTAACTGTTCCAAAACATGGTGGTCAATCAACTTCACAGGACAATCAAAAGGGTTATCTCTTCTCTCATGTTCAACCGGATGCATCCCACTCAAAAGCCTCTTGTATTGGTCCTTCCACATGAATGTGTCGCATTCTTTGGAATACGGCTGGACCAAAACATACCACCCAACTTGAACATCAAACTGCCGATTAGGTTTAACATCAAAATCAAGAGAAAAGGTTGATTCTTACCCCGTCGTTTCTAGGGCACTTGTAGTATTCCTTTCCTTGGTTCTTGGAGCTCCCAAACACAGCCCAGATCATCGTCGCGTGGCACTTCGGGCATGGGACGAGAGGAAGCCCACCGCTAGGGCCTGACGTGGACCACTCAGAGTGCGTCTCCGCGCGAGATTTGTGCTTCTCCATGGTGCGCCAATGCCCAGGGTCGCACAAGGGGGGAGGCGGAGCGTTCCCTCGCGGGCTAGTCGCCCGACGCCGCCACGGTCACCCCCAACCCTAGAGTCGCTCCTGGTGAGAGTGAGGCGGAGGGAATGGAGCACAAGGGGGAGGGAAGACCTGGTGGGAGTGAGGCGGAGGGAGGGGAGCACAAGGGGGGAGGCGGAGCGGCGCTCACTGGCTAGTTGACCGGCGCGACGCCACGGTCACCGCCATTGCCAGAGGTGGATTGGGGATCTGCGGATTGGGGGGGGGGGGGGGATTGGGGCGACGCCAGGATTGGGCGGGGCAAAACACAAAACGGCCAGAATCGCACGTGCTCGCGCAAGGTCGCGCGATGGGCTTGATCCACGCCGTCCAAACCGAGATGGAGGGTCCAAATTGGCTGTGTGCATATATGCACCAAATATCCTATGTGCATAGGATATGTCCCCGAACATAAAAGGACTGCAACAAGTAACAACCAACGCACACAACACTCGTACGTTGCTATGGCGCCGTCTGAGGAGAGTGGTTGGCTGCTGTACATCTCTCTGGCGGCCAAATGCGGCGGCGACGGCGAGCCTTACCGCGTCGTCGGTTTCGTGGCCGTCTTGCTCGTTGCTTGCGTCGTCACGTCGCTCCTGCACTGGGTGTCTCCGGGTGGCCCGGTGTGGGGCAGGTACTGGTGGACGAGGAGGGGTTTGGGCATTGGCAACGCCATTCCGGGGCCCCGAGGGCTCCCCGTGATCGGCAGCATGTGGCTCATGACCGGCCTGGCGCACCGGAAGCTTGCGGCGGAGGCAGCGAGCTCGTGGGCTAGGCGGCGGCTCATGGCGTTCTCCCTCGGCGAGACCCAGGTGGTGGTGACCGCCGACCCGGACGTGGCGAGGGAGCTGCTGGCCAGCCCAGCGTTCGCTGACCGGCCGGTCAAGGAATCCGCGTACGGGCTCATGTTCCACCGCGCCATCGGGTTCGCGCCGTACGGCGCGTACTGGCGCGCGCTCCGCCGCGTCGCGTCGACGCACCTCTTCTCGCCGCGGCAGGTCGCGGCCTCGGCCGCGCAGCGCGCGGTGATCGCGTGGCAGATGGTGGAGGCCACGAAGACCGCCGCCGCAAGCTTCCGGTGCGCCAGGCCGGTCATGAGCCGCATGCCGCCGATCACGGGGAGCCCTCGGGGCCCTGGGATGGCGTTGCCAATGCCCAAACCCCTCCTCGTCCACCAGTACCTGCCCCACGCCGGGCCACCCGGAGACGCCCAGTGCAGGAGCGACGTGACGACGCAAGCAACGAACAAAACGGCCACGAAACCGACGACGCGGTAAGGCTCGCCGTCGCCGTCGCCGCCGCATTTGGCCGCCAGAGAGATGTACAGCAGCCAGCCACTCTCCTCAGACGGCGCCATAGCAACGTACGAGTGTTGTGTGTGTGTTGGTTGTTACTTGTTGCAGTCCTTTTATGTTCTCTCTATATATATCTTTTTTTCGTTCTCGAGTTGAAGTGGAAAGACCAAAGGATTCGTTCTCAGCTCAAAAGGCAAGTGCAGTTTGAGTTTTGGAGGATCGAGCACGGCAGCCTCTTTTATAGCAGCGGCAAGTTAAGGCCGTGGAGGTGTGATGTGTCGTTCTTGGAATCGCCTATCAGTACCTTGCAGCAATGGTTATAGACTGCCAATGCAATCATCCACCCAGGGTCGCGTGCAAATATCTTGGTGAAGCGCTCCCAATTATCAGGGTCGCCCCCTCTTGCATCGTAGCTTCCGGTATCTAGCAAAGCAACCCAACAATAGAGATATGTTAGTACTTGTGTAAAAACTGCACCAGCCCAAAATAAGCAGAATACGTTTACTGAATTTATCAACCTAACAAGATAAATTCTGTGGGACTGCTCTAGGTTCCTCGACTAATATATGAGACTAGCCCCAACTTACCCGTGGATAAAGTCTGACCGGAGACAGGGTGTGTTGACAAGGATGAACTGCTGCTTGGACCATGGATCGCTTGGTTAATACAGGGCTTTCCTGCATCACAAACAAGCAGGATTTTAATTAAGAGCGCCGCGTTTATGTGTACAAGGTATTCGAGAAAGAACTGAAATTGAGGGCCCGATCGAGAAAGCATGCAGGATGTTACTGATCAATTAACAACTTGACAGTAGCATGGCTCTTTGGTTTACTGTAAGAACGTATTGCTGCCATGATCTATTCTTAGATATTGCATTAATTGAAGGATATATACATAGAGAGAGAATTGGACTTCTTAAAGAGTACCTGAATGTTGGTAGCTGCAGGGGTATGTTGAAGATAGGGATCCTGGTGGTAAACCTGACGGGTTGCTCTCGTCCCGAATCCCCAGCCCAAGCTACGCGAGCGCCATAACCCCAGCGGTGCCGTCAGTGACCCTAAACCGTGCATGGCAAGAAGCAGGTCACGGCAATCCGTGAGGAAGTACTTTTCCCTGCTCTTCCTCCCCGCTTCATTGTCCGGCGGCATCCCTGCAGGTACAAGCTAGTAGTAGTATGTTACAACCAAACTAATGACAACGGGAGGATCATCCATCCGGCGGGACCCCTTTGAGCCTGGTAGCACCATCACTAACTAAAACGCATGCACGCAGATCGATCCATCTGATTAGATTTGATCTCATCTATCAACGCATGCACGTACGTACCAGGGAGTTCCCACGGGTCCATGTCAGGGAGGCGATCGTTCAAGCTTCTCGGACGGTTCATCCTCTCCGACATGTAGCGCGACATGTAGCGCTGGTGGTTTGGGCGGAGGTGCTCCTCCAGGAGCTGAAAGTCGGTCGGGGTGGTGGAAGACAAGTCCGGGAGGGCGTACCGCTGGTTATCCATTGCACCCACCGCCTGACGATATCCTCAATTCTTCTTCTGGTTGGGGAGAGGATCGAGGAGGGAGAGATGGCGTAATGGAAAGACAGGGAGGCGGTCTTTAAAGGAGGCTGGCTACCTTGCGCGCGCGACCCGGCCCGGCGCGTCTGCGTCCAAGGCAAGGCTAGCCAGTTTTCGTAAATAAATGATTAACTACGTTAGCACTCCCTCCGGTCATTAAAAAAATTATATTGGATATCAACACGGTGATACGGCATAAATTAAATATCCCTAATTTGTACATGAGTTGGGCCGATCTTTCACAGAACTCACTGGAAAAATTGATAACTTCCTCTCGGTTCCAATCAAAATCAGCAATTCCACGATAGCTAGTTTGATCTCTCTCACGTGAACAGCACCAACCAATGAATGGATGTAGTTGAGATGCAATAATCTCACGTGAACAGCACCAGGAATTAATTGAGATGCAAAACACAATTCAGAATTTGGTTTTGAAAGCACCAGCGTGACTTTCTTCGGCTGGCACGAGGTGACGAGCTAGATTCACACTGTCAATTCCAGCAGCATTCAATAGCCAACAGTTGGCTTTCTTGACATCCCACACCGCAACAGCAATCAAAGATAGATTAGATCGGTCGGAAGACAGCAGCCCAAAACCTGAAAGCTTGCTCTCTCCCAAGCGCTCCTCAACCTCAACGCAAGAAAGACACAGATCGGATCAACAAGGATCAGCACGTGAATTCGAGCACCAACTACATGGATCGGCACGTGAATCCCATTCCATTGTTGTCGCATGTTATGCTTGGGATTCACCCGCAGATAGACTTCGTGCTTGCTTGCATTCATTGCGTGTGATGCTGATGAGCTTTCAGCACGTCTCATTAATTGTCTTTGCATCCCAAAGACATCCAACGCTACACGTCTTCTCCTCTACGCAGTACGTCGACCTTATCGCGAAGCATTGTGCTTGGTCTTCCTGCATTAATTGCATCTGCTGTTCACTGCTGCCAAATCCCGTTCAATCGTTGTCGCATGATGTGCTTGCGATTCACCCGCCGATACGCTTCGTGCTTACTTGCATTCATTGCGTGTGATGCCGATGAGCTTCCAACACGCCTCATTATTTGTCTCTGCGTCTGAGAGACATCCAGCGCTGCACGTCTTCTCCTCTACGCAACGCGTCGACCTTATCGCGAAGCATTATGCTTGGTCTTCCTGCATTAATTGCCTCTGCTGTTCGTTGCTGCCAAATCCCGTTCAATCGTTGTCGCATGTTGTGCTTGCGATTCACCCGCTGATACGCTTCATGCTTGCTTGCATTCATTGCGTGTGATGCCGATGAGCTTCCAGCACGCCTCATTAATTGTCTCTGCGTCTGAGAGACATCCAGCGCTGCACGTCTTCTCCTCTACGTAGCGCATCGACCTTATCGCGAAGCCTTGTGCTTGATCTTCTTGCATTAATTGCCTCTGCTGTTCGCTGCTGCCGAATTCCGTTCAATCGTTGTCGCATGTTGTGCTTGCGATTCACCCGCCGATACGCTTCGTGCTTGCTTGCATTCATTGTGTGTGATGCTGATGAGCTTCCAGCATGCCTCATTAATTGTCTTTGCGTCTGAGAGACATCCAGCGCTGCATGTCTTCTCCTCTATGCAATGCGTCGACCTTATCGCGAAGCCTTGTGCTTGGTCTTCCTGCATTAATTGCCTTTGCTGTTCGCTGCTGCCAAATCCCGATTGACTTCCTTTAAGCCCCTTTCTCTCGCTTCCTTTTCTCCGCAAACGTGATTCTCCTGCCGACGGTCGAACCACTTTCCTCCTCGCGTTACGCCGCCGCCATTGATCCCTCGGCGACATCGTCCACTCCGTTGAGTTCGCCTCACCACGTTCTACGCCGCGCTCCCTTCCTTTTCTCCGAAGCTCCGCCGGTTCGCTGGAGCCCTATGCGCGGTCGACCATGTACGCCACTGCGAATCCCGCTCGCGTTCCTCGTCGAACCGTGTGCCGCCTCCGCCTATGAAATGGAACAACGCGTGTTCCATTCCTTCCTCTTCAAATCGCCGCCAACCGCGCGCTCCCTGCTCTGCCAGTGCAATGCCTTCCTTCTTCTTTTCTTCTTTGAGCAACTTCCTTGTAGGGGCCCACCTGTCATTCATAGCAGCTCCACTCCCTAGCCATCTCTCCCTCACCTCCGGCTTCGCAAGACCGCGTTCTACCCGAGGCTCCCCTCCTCGCCGCCGAAGAGTTCACTAGAGCGCCCACACTGTCTTTGACTGCCGTTCGCCGTCCACTAACCTCCTCTATCCTCTCTTAGTCTTGGTGAGCTCCCTGTGTCCTGTTCTCTTGCATCCTTCTTGCGACCACGTCGAGTAGTCGTATCCTTCTTGCGACCACATCGAGTAGTCGCATCCTCCTTCCGACCAGGTAGCCGAACCTCCTTTCGACCACCTGTAGTCGATCCTCCTTCCGACCAGGTAGTCGAACCTCCTTTCAACCACCTGTAGTCGATCATCCCTCCGACCAGGTAGTCGAACCTCCTTCCGACCACCTGTAGTCGTACCTCTTTCCGACCAGGTAGTCGAACCTCCTTTCGACCTCCTATAGTCGAATATCTTCCGAGGGCCCGTTCTCCTTCGTTCGAACTCCGATCCGAGTTATTCAAATTTCTAACTTCTCCTTAATTCAATACCTTTATTTTGGTTCTTGTTTGGTAATTTTTGGATTTTATTTGGAGTTATTTTATTTATTTGGCTCTTTTCGCACGTATAGATTTCATTGTTTCTGAAGAGTTCTTGGACCTGACGACCTTGACCGAAGCATCTCAACTCTTCAACGAAGGCAAGTCGTAGACCTTTGATCATATTGAACCCATTTTATAAAATTATATTGTTCTATATCAACATGCATGGCTAGTTGTATAAAAATGGTTTTGGGAATAGTTGATACTTACTTGGTAGTATGACTCCTTGAATAATTGTGATTGACATGTTGACATGTACCCTTGGACACCATAGGTTGGGTAATCTTAGTTGGACATTATTGTAATACCAACATGGGTGCGTATTATGCTTAGTCATGCTTTAGTCATGCGATGGTCTTCCGGTCGCATGATTTAAAGATGATAAATTTGACTTAATGATATATGGAATTGTGGTGCGATAACACTGTCGTGCAACTGTGGTGTGAAGTCACAGTTGTGTCAATTGTGGTGCGATGCCGTTGTTATTAAAATTTGTTGTGCCATGGCAAGGGTTGTCATTTGGCCGGGTTGAACAAAAATGATTTATTCTCGGGCGAGTGGTCAGTGGCAAAGGTGGGTGTGGAAAGCACATTGGGATGCAGAACGTCTCACCTGAGCAACCACTAAGGATTTAACTTTGTGTGCCATTGATCTGGGCCATACCGTACAACCCCATGTCCTGGATGGGGTGGACCTGGCTGAATAATTAGCAATGTTTTGGTTTGGTTCTGTCGTGGTGGTGTGATCTCCGAGTTTACGGATGGACTAACATGGCGCAAGAGGGGGTCCAGAAAGGCGAAACCTTAGCGGGCAGAACCAAGTCAAAACGGAGATTTATAAAGGCTTTGTGATAATCTCTTAGTCGCACACCTCGAAGTGTGTGGGCGGACAGTATAAGATGATTATCTCTTGTGGGTCAAGCTGTACAACCTTTACATAGTGTAAAACTATTCGAATAGCCGTGTCGCCAGTTATGGACAATGCTTAGTGATTTCACACGAAGGGTATATTTTCTCAAAAATGTTGGTTTGGATGGATCCGAGTAGTGGGCTTTGGTTGATGGTTGGGAAGTGAACAGGGTGTTCATGAGCTGTTTCATAGAAACTTGATTACTTATGTATTAATCTTTCAAATTATGCTTTATAATCTACTTATTGTATCTAATTTCAATACTGCTTTCCGCAAATTAAACATAAATCCATCCTTGTCAAGCCTTGCATGAATACTATTTATATACTGTTCCCTACGACTTGCTGAGTACTTTAAGTACCCACGGCTTTGTGCCATTTGTTGATTAGTCGTCGAAAAAGACCCAGGGAGCACCAAGTTCTATGAGGAAGATTACTCTGAAGACTATGCGAATTAGGTTGCGTCCCCACTCGATTGCCTGTGGGCATGTCGAATGGCCTCTACGAGTTGTTCATTTCTGCTGGAAGTGTATCTTTTGTCTTTAGCCCTGCGTGGCAAACTCTGTAAAACTTGACCATATGGTCCTTTTGCCGCTAAGTAATATTAATTTGTCCACTTCATTAGCTATTTCGTTGTATAGATATGATTTCATCTATGTTGCAACTGTGTGGACTAGCTACTGATCATGGGACTAGTTTAGAATGCACAGAGAGTCTCGGAGTTGCATAATCTCGGGGTCCCGACACATGAGAACAAATCTATGTGTGTGTGTGTGTCTTTTTCTGTGACTAATAACTTGCAGGAAGTTGAGAACCATGCTGAAGAGGAGAATGAGCTAATTGAGCCACTAACTCCATTGGTTGAGAAGGAAGATGAGATGGATACACCTACATCATCTGAGGAGAGCCAAAAATGTAAAGATCATGGTGCTATCATCACTCAAGGTGAGTATACTTGTGAAGAACTACAATTGTCCACTGTTCATGCTATTTTAGAGCAAAAATTAGTGAAAAATAATCACTACTACAAAAAAGGTCTTCACAGACGGTTCAAAAACGTCATCACAGACGGTTTCGTGAGCCGTCTGAGTTTATGGGTCAATGATGACATGAGGTCATCACAGACGATTTTCAAACCGTTTGTGATGCATAGTGTCACAGACGATTATTAACTGAGAACCATCTGTAATAGGCAACTATCATAGACGGTTTGTGGCTGAAACTGTCTGTGATGACTTTTCTCTATAAAGCCTCCAAGCAGTGACTGCTTATGCCTTTAAAACCGGCATCATATTATATATATAGCAAAATGGTATGGTACTCCTAGGAGTACGTACTCCCACTTCTTATATACCACTTAAATCGTATGAGGATACCTCTTTATCTATTTGAGCATACTCCAATAATGATTATAAGATACCTCAAAGTGAGTTCCATAAAACATTTGATTAAAGTCCACTTTTTATAGCAAATTTTGTGTATATACTTTTTTATATATGAAAAAGGGTATAAAGCAAAAAACAAAGGGCTCCAATGAAAATTTTTCAGGTCAAGTCGCATTGGAGTATCTTATAATTGGTATTTAAGTATACTAAAAGTGATAAAGAAGTATAATATGTGCATTTAAGTGGTATATTGAAGTGTGAGTACATACTCAGAGTACCAAGCAGGCGCCCTATATATATATATATATATATATATATATATATATATATATATATAAATGTAGTTCTTAGTCCCATGACCACTTTGGGGGTTGTCCATGCAACATGAGGAGGATGAGACAGCAACCACGATCAACTTCATTGAGCCCATGCAAGTTTAAGAAGTATGGCTACCAGGAGGCGTCGGGACATCCAATTACCTAGTTGTTGATCGTGGCGCTACTTCCCGATCGGAGTACTGTAGCGCTTAAGAAAGTGACGTGGACACGCAGGTACTCCGACCGAAGTGGCCTCATGTATCGCTGAACTGTAATTGGATGTCCCGACGCTTCTTGGTAGCGGTTTAAACTTGCACAGCTCGATGAAATTACCTGTGGCTCTTGCCTCATCCTCCTCATGTCATGCGTGGACGACCCCTCGAAAGTGGCTGAGGGACTTAGAACAATATATATATAATATATATATATATATATATATATGATGCCGGTTTTAAAGGCACAAGCAGCCACTACTTGAAGACTTTATAGAGAAGAGATTAGGAATGGAATGGTAGGACGTACCTGGGACGCAAGGTAGGAGAACTTGACCGGCATGAACACAGTTACATAGACAAAGGTGAAATGAATGGCGAGAAGCAACGGATGACATCTTGACAAAATGACAAATCAACAATAAGTCATAACATACATATCACACATTTTATACATCTATTTTTGCAAATCATCAATCATACATATCAACAGCCCATGGTTCACCAAGCAAGTTTCCACTATCAATAGCAGACAACACTTGACACTTCTGAATAAGTCATAAGTCATAACTCATAACAATATAACATATCAACAGCCCATACATATCAACAGACAACAACCCATACATATCAATAGCCTAATACTTCAATAGCAGACAGCACTTACACTTCTGAATTCACTCATTCAGCAATCAGCACAAGTGCACAATCATTGCATTCATTTATATTTATGATTTCTCTACTTCTCTCTACATGTATGTATTACACATTTACACTTCTCTGCAATGATGCACTTCTCTTCATGTATGTATGTATTACACATTTAGCATCTGGGCTCTGGCCAATGGCCATCACCATCAGCATCAACCAACAACCAGACAACATCAAGAAAATAAGAAGGAGACTTATGCTTTAGTGGGAGAGCCGGAGAGGTTGGAGGCACGAGGGAGGTCCGAGGTAGCGCAACGAGCCAGCGGCGAGAGGGAGGAGGCGCTGGAGCTGCAGTGTAGGGAGGAGGAGCCAGGGCCGACGGCGCAACGAGGGAGGACTGGGAGCTTGATCCGACGGCGTAGGGAGGAGGGAGCTTGATCTGGAGGTGCGGGAGCTGGCGGTGAGAGGGAGGAGGAGCTCGGTTCAGATGAATACCAACAGCACAAATCAATAGGTGGTAGATCTATCTTACCTCGACATCGCCGGTGGAGAGGTAGCCGGGGAGGACGAAGAGGGGAAGGTGCGTAGCGTCACCGTAGTTGTGGCACAACGGTGACACTGAAAAAGACACTCTTATCGTACGAGTGTCTTGTTCAGTGAACCATGGTGTCACAACCATCGATGATGGGAAGAATGCATGGCGGCGGCGTCGACGGGGTCACTCGGGTGGGGAGGGGAGTGACGAGTTAGAGCGCAAACCCTAGTGGGCTCCTACTAATAAAGAGATTTATCACAGTCGGTTCTATTATGGAACCGTCAGTGATACTTATCACAGACGGTTCCACAATGGAACCATCCGTGATATGGTCTCATATCACGGACGATTCATTATTAAAACCGTCTATGAAGTATCACAGACGGTTGTTTGTTGAAACCGTCTGTGATACTTAGCAATATCACAGACGGTTCTTGTTTAGAACCGTCTGTGATAGTTTACAAACGGTTTTCAACATGAACTGTCTGTGATATTACCTCTTCACAAGCAGTTTTTAGTGTAGCCAATAACACAAATGGTAGCAAAACCAAAACCGTCTATGATTGCATGTAATACAGACGGTTTTGGGCAACCGTCTATGATGAGGCATCCAGTATTAGCCTTTTTGTAGTAGTGAATTCTGACATGCACATGTTTCAAGTAGAGAATTTAGACTACATTGACTTGAGTGCACCGTGCGATAAAATAATTGAATTGCCTGTTGTTTTGAGTGTTTCCTGTGATGAGTTAATCACATCTAATGAGCATTTGGAATTGGTTAGACGTAAAGAAGTTTTGACTAGAATTTCTCCTACTGATTCTTTGTGTTACATTATGTTGGATTCACCTATGAAATTGTTACATGCTGTGGAGAAACTTTCTGAAATCACATGTTCAGAATCCTTGTCTAGTGCCTACACCCCTGGGTACAAGTTTAATTTGATTGGAGATTATGGTGTAGACAATCAATTTCTTGTTTATCAAATATGCATAACTTGTGATCACATGGATGAATTGAAGCTTGCTGTTTTGAACAACAATTCTTGTGTGCCGAATCTTGTTCATTATGAGAGAACAATAAAATTTAGTGATCCTCCAATGCCTATGTGTTCATCCCTTATTGCACCATCTAGTATTGACAATCTGAATAATGATGTTGAAGTATGGAAGAACTTACAAATCTTTTCACCCTTGCTAGATGAATTTGCTATTACTCAATTAAAATATGATTATATGGATGAACTTTGTTTGTTTCCAAAGGTTGTAGATTTGCACATATGTACTACCACTACAAGTTTTAAATTTCAGAGATTTGAATTGCATAAATGCTTCACTTACATTTGCAAAACTAGTTGCCATATATATGATTATTCTTGGGGTGATAATACAATGAGTTTTTATGATCGCTGTTGTTTTATAACGTTAATTGTGCAACAACGAAGAACCATTAAAACGGATGACATATACATATACCATGCATACACCTTGGCTTCTTTGTTACCTTATTTTCAGCTTATCAAAAGCCGAGGACGACTGTGTTTTCAAGAAGGGGAGGATGATGAGGACATGACCCCTATGGATACAACCATATTACAAGAGCTCGTACACTTCACTTAAATTATCAAGTGAGATCGTTTTTAGGAGTGCCTTTTTATTATATGAACTATATGATGCTACCTAATGATGAAAATGAATATTTGTGCAGCACTACATCACTTTTTGTACAAGCCAAGCAAGAGTTCAAGTTGGATATCTTCTAGAATCCAATTCGGCCTTCGGAGACAACCTCGATGCAAACATGCATAACTTTCACATACGGACTTCGTTTAAGGTCCACGAGTACTTTTTTGAAAGCTAATCTCGTCTTCTTTCAAATGGATCTAACTTCACCTCCAAATTCCTTCTATGCGCGCCGCAATCATCAAAAGAAGGTGCCACGTCACCTATTTGGGCCATGGGCCTTGTAATTCGGATAGAAACCCTAGGCCCATACTGTTCATGCGGTTACTGTTCACTCGTGACCAGTACCACCGCCCCTCCCTCTTCCTCCTATACATTGTGGCCGTCACCCTTAGGGTTTGTTGGATTTTGTTTAGTTAAAAGTTAGCTACATTGCAACTTCGTGTATTAGCTTGTGTCGATTAGACCAACCATAATATCGCTTCAGAATCACAATTTATTGAGTATTTCAATCCTATTTGCAATTTCAGATTGCTTATTATCTTGTTCTTATGTGTTCTTCGATTGCATGCAGGAATAGAACCTCATGTTTAGGTCAACCTCGTTCTTGGCACGGTTGATAATGACTCGGAGTGTGGTTTAGCGATTGCTTGGCGTTTTGGTCATGACCGATTAGAAGCCTGCATCGTCGAAGTCGTTCTCCTTCAAATCGAAGTTATCATCCTATCGAAATATCGGGACCCACATTGTCTCATCAAGAAAATTCAATAAATAAATTAAAATTTTCTTTTTAACTTTAAACCCAATAAAAACCTAGTAAACTCAATATATTTTATTTTTAACTTTTAAAATTAGGGAAATTCAAGAAAAGCAATAAAGCTCTTTTAGAAAATCAAAGAAACTCTTTTATAACTCTGAAAAATTAATAAAATAATAAATTTATCAATTTTAAATTGGTAACAGAACTTTGGGATGTTACAAACTACCCCCCTTAAAAGGAATCTCGTCTCTGAGATTCGGAGAGGCTAGAAAGAAAGACGGATATAGGATGACTATATTGGGTGGCTAAAAAGAGATAGGGAGAGTCTATCTTCAAGTCGGCTTCATGTCCAAAGATGTTGAGTTGATCGAAGTTTTTGAAGCATCGATTCGTCCATCTAGTCCTTTGTGCATCGACATGTTATGTTGTCCAATCGATTGATAGAGAAGAGGGAAAAGCAAAGGATGAGAGGGAAAACTTATGAGGAAAGAAGTCTACCCCCCTTAAGCAAGTGTTGCACACAAGATCGAAAAGATCTGTGTATGATGTGCCAAAAGAAATATATCATACAAATTATGAAATAGTATAACGTTCTACTCGATCGATACTCATAATCTGGTGAAGCGATTCAATACAAGGAATGAGCCTAGGCAAACTTAGATTATATGGCTGGTCTTGACAAAACGGTCTTCGGCTCATGGTTTTCGATTAATCCTGTATGTTGTCCTTGGATGGTGGAGACGACGGTACTTTCTTGATAGCTTCACGTCTTGTGGTCTTGAACGTAATGGTAAGAAAGTGTGTTGACCAGCTATAGAAATTTTCAAGGGAAAGAGGATCCATTTAACATTATAAAACGGTGACGAAATAACAAGGTAAGAAAGAATACCATGAAGAAGGTAAGAATAGAAAGATGACCAAAGATGAGGACAAAATAATTTATTTTTCTTGTTATATAAAATAAGTTTTGCAGTTTTTCAACTAACGACCATTCTAGCTAGGTCACGACCTACAGTCGATATGGCTCTGATACCACTTTGTCAGGACCCGGGATTAACACTTCCTAAATCCTCTGTGTATTACTAAACTAGTCTCATGATTAGTGGCTAGCTCACACAGTAAAACAATATGGTAACAATCGTAATACGCAAAACTTTATTAGTAAATATCAGAGTTTATTATCAGAAAGGCTTACGAGCCAACAATACGGAACACAGCGTGTCGGTGTTTTAGAACCGAACTTACGTAAAGATTGTTTGATTCGGGGGGTCTCCTAGAATGGAATCACGCAGAGAGATTGACACGGGGATTTTTATACAGGTTCAGGCCTTCTCCAGAGAGAATAACAACCCTACTCCTGTGTGTGTATGGTATTGAGTGTATTCTGAACAATCAGGGGAAAAACTAAGACTATTACAGATAGTACTGGTATTCCTGATGGCCCGATTCGTCCCCTTTCCTTCTCTGATTGCCGCCTTTATATAGTACGTGAAGGAGCGGCAGTTTCTCCAGGTGAAGCGGCGCCTCATCACATCCTATAACGGACGCACGTTGGTAGTAATCATCGGCGTATTAACTCCTCCACGTCGCCTAACAGCAATATACCAGAGATAATGGAGCATTACGTGCTATTACTTCGCAGAGTAACAGCGTATGATGACTGTTTGAATCCCTTAATCAATTGGGCCCACTTGTCTGTAGGTTTAATTGATCATAAGGTGGTCGTAGCTGACCTAGTCGTAGAAGAACTTACGACCATGAGGTAGTCGTAGCAAGACTTATGACTATTGGGGTAGTCGTAGCATAACTTACGACTATGGGGGTGGTCGTAGAAGAACTTACGACCACCCAGTAGGCTCTTCCCTTATAACATTAAGGGGTATACTCAGGGACCATATGACGTCATATTTACCTATAATAAGAATTATAGATAAAAGATAAAATGAGGATTATTATATCCTCGTCACAGCGGAAGACGAAGAAAGAAGTAGTAGCGCCCAGCTAATATGCCACAGGCAATCGACTGGGTTAGCGACCTAGTCGTCGAGATCTTCAGCAGTTGCAAAGTCCTCCTCTGAACAACATTTTATTAAGCAAGAGTGAGCACAAACAACCGTGCCCGCAAGTTACACCCAATAACAGAATTATAATGCATGCAGGGATATATCAAAGGAAGGCTTATAATGTTGATTTTGCATAAAGCAATGTTTTCTTTTAATTATCTATACTAAGTTCTAAAGAAGTTATTCTATATCGGAAATCAATTTTAAAATATAGTTTTATAGTATGATAACATTCATCCAAGAGTGGTGAAGGATACCTTCCTATCACATGGCAAACCGCCCAATTTTAAAATCAAAACCAAATTCTAACTTTGAGTGGCTTTGCTAGCATGTCCATGGCCGCAGACACGGCTATTCGAATAGTTCTTAACACTCTGCAGAGGTTGTACAGCTTCACCCACAAGAGATAATCACTCATAATGTCCATTTCACACGCTTTAGAAGGTGTGCGACTAAGAGATTATCACAAGGCCTTTACAATGCACCATCCCACTATAGTCCCGCCTCGCTAAGGTTTCACTTTCTTTGGATAGAAACCCATCGGATTTAAGCCCCCTCTTGCGCCATGTGGGAATGCATAAAAGTAGGTCATAAAGACACCCACGCAACTGGATGGCACAACCACGGTGAAATGTTACAAATTAGTTAGCCAAGTCCCGCCCAAGTCCAAACCAAATTTTCATTTTGTTTTGTTTTTCAAAAACAATCATTTGCACAAATTCTATGGTAAAACAATACCATAGGCTCATTTAAACCATAATTGAACATTTGGCTAAATTCCCCAAATTCAATATTTTTTGTCTAAGCTTTGTCTAAGTGTAAAGTTTATCAACAAGAGGCATCTTGTCAATACTATTGTATCGACTAGAGTTTTTTCTAGGACGACAAGGTATGAGGGATTGATGTCCAAGAATTGTCAATTCTAAGATCAGTAAGTCAACCATCAAAATTTAGAATAATACTCTCCGAATCAATCAACTATGCCTATTGATCCACCACATTATTGTTTACATTAATCCACCAACAACTACAGATCAACCAAACACTACTATTCAATTACCGCCACCAATTTCATCGATTCTCTATAATTCAACCAAAATAGAATTCTATAATCCCACCAAGATTTATTTCTAAAATATATCCAAGATACATGAAATCCATTCATAACTTACATCTAATAATCCAACTCCATTCTTTCTTCATCATTTATACCGGATCACCTTGTCAAACTAAACTTCTAACAATCACTAATAATACAATTACTTCCACTAAGATTCCTTCTAATCCAAATTCTCTATTCTCTCATATCCAATAAATCCAATATAACCAAAATACCCACACTTCTTGATCCAACCATTCCACCAAAATCATCATCCTGAATTGTTATGAAATCCATCCTTTTTGTATTTCAATCACCACCTTTACTGGATTAATTCTCAATTCTAATTCTCCAACAAATACTATAATCTATTTAAATCCGCCAAGGTGCATTTCTATAACTGAACCAAGATTTATTTCTATACTCTAACAAAGATATACTTCTATAATCCAACAATAAGATATTCCTAATAATACGATCATGACATAATCCTACGATACAACAATGATGTAATCCGATAACCCAATCTTGAACAATTATATAATCCGATAACCCAATCTCCAACAATTATATAATCCCACAATCCAATCTTCAACAATAATCTACATCCATTAATCCAATATCCATCAACCCAACAATCCATTCATCTAATACCCAACAATATTCTTTTCCTATGATCCAACATCCAACAATCCAATATTCAACAACAGTATATTTCTAGAATCTGACATCAACAATCCAATATTCAACAATAGTCTACTTCTATAATCCATTCAAGATATATTTCTATAATCAAACTCCAACAATTATATATTCTATAATTCAACATCCAGCAAATCAATACTCAACAATTATGCAATCCTATAATCCAATCTCTGACAATCCGATATCCAATAATAATCTATTTCTATAATTCAGTCTTAATAATCCAATATCAACAATTATCTATTTCTATAATTCAACATCCATCCACCCAACAATAACGTAATCCTACATCCAAAAAGGATATAATCCGAGTGTCCCCCAAGGATATAATATTACGATCCAACTAGGATGTAATCCAATAATGACGTATTCCGATAATCAACAATGATACAAGCCTAGTATCTGACAATCATGTATTCCTAATAATCCACAATTTTTAATTTCTACCTCCAGAATATATCGCCCTCGAAATGATCCTCCTTACTACCCATCTTAACAATGATTGGTTATACAATGGTATTGGGAAATAACCACAAAGCTTAAAACAGGAATTTAAATTACTTGAATATAAATATGAATGTAATAATAATTTAAAATATAATTTAAATAATTTAAAGTATTGAGATCAAACATGATCAAAGGATGTAACTTGCCTTACTCAATTAGTTGTTGTTCTTGAACCGCGCCGAAATTCGGCTTTCCGAAGTCGTCGTAATCTACACGTGAAAATGAGCCAAATTCAACTCAAATCCAAATACATTCAAATGAACTCCAAATTAAATAATTTTAGTATGGATAGCTAGATATTGAATTTAAATGAATTTAGAAATTTGAATCACTGGAACTGAAGCTCGAACAAGGGAGAACGGGTTCTCGGAATATTGAAATCACATGAAATGATAAAATTGGGGATTTTCAAATTTTATGGAATTTATTTTTCTCAAGGAAAATCAATTTATTGCGTGATGCTGACATCAGTGACTGGGATAAGGATTTTCTTTTGAATTATTTTTCGAAAGGAAAAGGGTTAAACCACAGACATGTGGGCTTGGGTCTTGTGGATCGGGTCCACGAAAATGGGTTTGGTCCATGGTGGACTGGCCCACGGAATAGTGCCAGCCACGCAAGCGTACACGTGGGCTTGGGCAGTGAGGTGGCCATGACATGGCAGTGACGTGGCGCTGCCACGTCAGCACGGCACAGGCGATGCTTTGGGACCGAGGCTCACCGGCGCTACGCGCCATGGCAAGGTTCGGCGAGGGCACCAGAGGAGAGAGGGAGATAAGGCGAGTTCAGAACTCTCCTTGGCGGTGCTAGGGCACGAAGGGAACGCCGGCAGCGAGGAGAAAGAGCGACGGCGGCGGCGAGATGCGGTTGGAGGTGGCGGCGGAGTTCTGGTGGAGCTCTAGCGAGGTGAGAGCGAGCACCACGTAGAATGTGGCCTTGTGATGCCATCGGCGAAGACCACGGTGGAGGAGCTCCATCGGAGGCGGCGCAAAACGCGGTGGAGCGAAACTCGGTCGAGTGGCTTCAACGGCGAAACGCGGGGAGGAGAAGGCGAAAGAGAGGGAGATAGTTCGGGGGAATGGAAGAGGAGCTCAAGGGGCACCCGAGGCTTCCCTTTATAGGGCAGGGGATGGGGAGACGGGCGGTGACGCAATGGGCGGCTGAAATGGGTGCAGTGTGGGGAAGGACCAGAGGCGGCATGGGTGTAATACCCCAAGTGTATTCGGAAGCAAATAATTAAATTAGAAGGAGGACCAAATATAAAATAGATTTAACAGTAAATAAAGAGGGGGGTTTTCTGCAAAAGTTGGGCAACCTGGGCCTAGGCCTTGGCCCAAGTGGCATTGTGGTGGTCGGCCAAAGGGGGAGGGGGAGAGGCGCCACCCTCCCCCAAAACCCTAGCCGCCACCCCCCTTTCCCCCTCCTCCCCACTTGCGGCCGCCACCTCCCTCCCTCCCACTCCTTTGGCAGCCATCCCCTCTGGCCTTTGCGCCCCCTCCCCTCTAGCAGTGCCTCCCTCCATTGGTGAAGCGCCTGTTGTCGGCCAAGAACGCTACCGGCCAAGTGGAGGAAGAAGGCGATTCACTCGGGTAATCGGTTGGCCAAGGAAAGGAGGAAGAAGGGGGAAAAGGGAGAAAGGAAGGAGAAGGATTGTGTGGGGGGAGATTTCGATGTTCATCAGTAGTTCTATGAGGGTAAACCCTGATCCCATTCGATTAGTAGTGTAATTGGGTAATTAGGCGATGTCGGTAATAGATTTGTTTAGGGCAAACAGTAATGGCCGACGGTTTTGAAGAAGTTAAGTGTGGATTCTGACCTGGCCGTCTTCTAGAGAGTTGTGGGTGACGTCGCTAGCCTTCCGTGGAGTATTGGATCTGGTGGATGAGCGGATTAGGAGATATGATTTTTCGTAGCGCTGCTGTTCTGTAGTTCAGTCATAATTATGACAGTTAATATTAATCGGCCGTTAGCAAATAGTTAATGGACTATTTAGAAGATCCCACCATAATGAAAGTTGTAGGTATTTTGATTAGCTTTCCAAAAAAGCTAAAGAACACAAATTTTGGACAAATGTACTATAAGATACGTCAATTTTAGTCTTGTTGTCCAGAACTACTATCGAGTTTTTGTTGTTCAATTAATCTGTATGGTAGAGATAGAAGATGGCTGAATCTGGGAAGCTCAACAAATAATTTTATGTAGGACATGTTGTAAGCTTTCCAGAAAGTCAGAGGTCACTCATTTTGGATCTATGTACGGAAAGTTATGGATTTTAGAAGGGGACTGTCTGTTGAGGGGACAGACAGATGTTTAGGATTTTGGAGTTGGGATTGCGCTAGAGAATGTGGCGAATTCATATTTGCTTCTAGCTTTGTTTTTGTCCAGAATTGCTATCTTAGAGTGCTTGTTAAATTAATTCAGGTGGGGTTTTGGTTCCAGGGGCAGCGCCCTCTTCGCGTCTTCCATCTTCGCACGGTTGAGGCAAGTACAGTTATTGATAGATTACTTAGGAGTGATTGATCATGTTTGCAAGTATTATGTACATATTCGCTATACATGGATGCTAGAATGATATGTATGTTAATGATCAAGAATGCTAGAAGTATGAGTAAGTTTTATTCATGTATGATGCTGCTGCTAATACATGTTAATGATGGATAGAAGAATTGTTCATGTGCATCATGTTATCATATTTGAGGCTTGGTCACGTGGTGACCAAGCATTGATTTGAGGTCCCTGTCATGTAGATGACGGGCTTGTGGTCTCCACACTCGTGGAGTGTGGGCATTGATTTGAGGTCCCCGTCATGTAGATGATGGGCTTGTGGTCCCCCACACTTGTGGAGTGCAGGCTTATGGTCCCTGTGCTTGAAGGCACAGGCATGGGTATGCATCGACGGATGCATACTCCGCATTACCGGTAAATACAAAGAGAAAAGAAAAGGTGCATTGCACATTTGCATTGCATAAGCATGTGAAATGTTTTATTATAAAGATTTGTGGATGGATGTTGATGTTATAATTGTGTGTTATAATGTCTTATTAATTGTACTTTGCTGAGTTTTTGGACTCACTCGTACTGTTTTTTGTGTTTTTAGGTACCCTTCAAATGAACGTCATGCATGGGAGGGAATAGACCTAAGATTGGTTGCACACTGTCACGAATCATTCACAGTTGAATAAATTGGATGATGATTTAGTAGTTGAGCAAATTGCTTAAAGGTTTTATTATGATTATGCCATACGCTTTGGATAATTTGTAATAGAGTTGATTAGCTTATTATGGATGTCTTTTGATTATGCTTTAGTTGATTAGCATATTATGGATGTTATTTTATGATTCGTTTGAATTGGATGTTTGGATTAATGAATGATGTTATGTTAATATGTTAGAACCTCTGGTATGGTCATCTATACAAAGGGGGTTCTGCCGAAATTTAGTAAAAAGATTTAGTTTATTTTGTTACTCTGTTTTTTTAGTAGCATTCCAGGCTCATGTTGAGCTAGGGTGTTACAATGGGCATGGGAATGGGCAAGGGGATGGGCGCGGCATGGCGTGGGACACGGCATGAGCACGCAACGAGAAGAAAAAGGGGAGGGAATCCCAGCTTTTCACGGAGCTTGCGTCAGCGGCAATGGCGGCCTACGCACAGGGAAGAAAGGGAGGAGGGAGGAGGCACTGGTGCATGGGCACGTCTCGGCAGCGAGAGAGAGAGGGTGGGGAGGCTGACAGGCAGGTCCCGCGTGGAAGAGAGAGGAACGGAGGAGAGAGGCGGGTTGGCGCTTGAACAGTAAAGTGAGGTTGGGCTTGACCCAGTAAAGAAAAGCTGTTTGGGAAAAGAAAAGAAAAAAGCCAGGTGAGGGAGATTTGGCACAAAGTAGGAAAAGGAATTTTAATTGGTTTTTGAATTACAGAAAAAGCAACAATTCAAATAGGCTTTTAGAAAATAGTAAACAGAGTTCAAAAATTCTAGAAAAATAAAAAGAAATTCCTTAAATCATTTTGAACTTAATAAAATTATTTCTAACTTAAAATTGGCTTTTATTTTTGCACATAATTTTTTAATTCCTACATAATAGGAAAAGCCTTTTCAAAATCCAGAAAATTCAATAAATAAATTTCTTTGTAACTGAAAACCCAATAAAAACCCAGTAAACTCAATAGATTTTATTTTTGACTTTTAAAATTTGGGAAATTCAAGAAAAACAATGAAGCACTTTTAGAAAATCAAGGAAACTCTTTTGCAACTTAGAAAAATTTATAAATTATTAATTTTAAATTGGTAACAGAACTTTGGGATGTTACACCTACTCCATTAATTTCAATTTGAAAATCTAAACAGGTCGGACCCGGGAGTAACACCTCCAAACCCTCTGTGTATTCTGAACTAGTCCCTTGATCAGTTGCTAGTTCACACAGTAAAAAAAATATGATAACATCCATAAATTGCACAACTTTATTAATAAATATCAAAGTTTATTACAAAATAGGCTTACAAGCCAACAATAAACAAACACAGCGGAAGACGATGAAGAAGTAGTAGAGCCCAGCTAATCTACCACAGGCAATCGACTGGGCTAGCGGCCTAGTCATCGAGATCCACACCGGTAGCGAAGTCCTTCTCCTCTGAAATTTATTTGCATTAAGCAAGAGTGAGCACAAAGAACCGTGCTCCGCAAGTTACACCCATAACAGAGTTAATGCATGCATGGATATTATCAAAGGAAGGCTTATAGGGTTATTTGTGCAAAAGCAGCATTTGACATTTTAAATACAGTAGCTAAGTTCAAGAGCTCAAGTTTTACAATATCAAAAATTAAATTTTATTTTTTTATTCATCAATTCTTGAGTGTAGGATAAACCTCCATACACAAATGGTGAAGGACTAACCCCCTTACACTAGGCTTTCTGCCCAAATTTTCCACATAGAATAAACATCCATGAAATCATTTTTTTGTCAAACCATTCTTAAAACAAAATCATAGTCTAATCCGCGAAAGGCTTTGCTCAGCATGTCCATGACTGTGGACACAGCTATTCGACTAGATTGACACTCTGCAGAGGTTGTACGTCTTTACCCATAAGGGATAATCAACTTGTATTGTCCGCTCACACACTTCCGTAGGTGTGCGACTAAGTGATTATCGCAAGGCCTTTACAATGCGCCATTCCGACGTAGTTATGCCTCGCTAAGGTTTCGCTTCCTTTGGATTGAATCATCCGTCGGATTTAAGACCCCTCTTGCGCCATGTGGGAATACATAAAAGTAGGTCATTCTGATACCTACGCAATCAGGCACAACCTCGGTGAAATGTTCCAAATTATTTAGCCTTATCCTCCCCACTCTGAACTTGTGGTAGTACGATTTTGGCTTAATAATCCGTAGCTCGCAGACCGGTCCTTAATTGACTGGGCAACTTCCAAAACAATCCCTGGGCCTCAAATATTCACTGAATTGAGCCCGTGCATAAACTTGCACCCACCAACTATCCAGTTTGCGCAAGTCCAAACCAGTTTTTCATTTTGCTTTTCATGTCAAAACATTTTCTGAAATCTCCCTAGGCCTCATTTTTAAATCTGCACTGTTATTTCGGCTAAAATTCCCCAAATCAAATACTTTTGGGTCTAAGCATGGCTAAACATATATTTTTCTAAAGTGTTCTAGTTCATACTATTGCATAAACTAGATTTTTATCTAAGGTGACAAGGTATGAATATTTCAATGCCAACATTTGGCCATACCAATGTATTCGAATTAATTACAATTTAAAAACAGGAATTTAAATTACATTGAATAGAAATAAGCATGCAGTAATAATTTAAAATAATGGGATTCAAATATGTTCAAATATGTAACTTGCCTTGCTCAATTATTTATTGTCTTCAAACATCGTTGAAATCTAACTCTCCGAAGTTGTCGAAATCTATACCCGAAAATAAGCTAAAATGAAATAAAATTCAAATGAACTCCAAATTAAGAAATTTTGGTTTAGATAGATAGATATTGATTTTAGATGAAATTAGAAGTTTGAATCACTTGAATCGGGGCTCGAATGGAGGAGAACGGGTTCTCGGAAGATTGAAAATCACATGAAAATGGATTTTCTGGAATTTTTTGAATTATTTTTCTAAAGGAAAAGAAATTACTGAATCATGCTAACGTCAGCGGCTGAAAAAGAATTTTGGCCGATTTACTCTTCAAAAAGAAAAGGGAAAATCCACGTGGACGCATACATGGATTATGATGAGGCGCCACGTCGGAAAAAGCGGCGAGGTGGCGTGACGTGGAAGTGACACAATGGCGCCATGTCAACACAGAACGGCGCCGGCTCTAGGACCGATGCTCGCCGATGCTACGCGCCACGGCGAGGTCCGGCGAGGGGCTCAACGGAGAGAGGGGAGCACGAGGAGTCCAGGGCTCACCTCGGTGGCGCTAGGGTGCGAGGGGATCGTCGGCGGCGAGGTGCGGCTCACGGCGACGTTGGAGTTCCGACGACGCTCCGGTGGCAAGGGGATGCACACGGTGTAGAACGCGGATGTGCAAAGCCGAGGGTTAAGACCTTGTCACTGGAGACCCTTCTACAGAGGCACAAACGCTGGCGAAGCGCTTGCGGCCGGTGGCGACAAAAACTCGAAATCCGATAAGTAGGGAGGGGGGGAGGAGCGATGAGTTGCGGGGATGGAATGAGGGAGGAGAGGGGCGCACGAGGCTTCCTTTTATAGGGTCGGAGGAGGCCAGGGAGAGGAGATTGGGATAGCGGGCTTTGCGGCGGCTGTTGCGGAAAGCGGCGAATGGCGGCGCGAGAAATGGGGAGAAGAGGCGAAACGAGCGTGGCGGAGGTTGAAGACATTGATGCGCACATGGGAGTGGAAAAAGAGGGAGAAATCGACGACAGTTGAGGAGCTCCAAGGGGCTCCAATGGCGCTCGGGTGAGAGTCGTGTGGGAGAAGAAAGAGAGGAAGGAGGAGGAGCTGACGTGTGGGTCCCACACGTCAGTGAGGAGGAGAGAGGAGAGGCGCGGGATGGGTTGTGCAGGTGGGCCGAGAAAGAGAGGGAATGGGCCGGACTTGTGGGTTTCGGCCCAAAACAAGAAAACGAAGATTTTTATTCATTTCCGAATTTCAGAAAAGCAAACCAATCGAATTAGCTTTTAGAAAATAGCTAAAAGAGTTCAAAAATTCTAGAAAAGTTCACAGGATTTTTTTGAATTATTTTGAACTTAATAAAAATATTTCGAACTTAAAGTTGGATTTTATTTTTGCACATAAATTATTTTAAATTTCTAGAAAATAGGAAAAACCTTTTTAAAATCAAGAAAATTCAAGAAATTAATTAAAATTTTCTTATTCACTTTTACATCCAATAAAAACCCAGAAAACTCAATAAATTTTATTCTTGACTTTTTTAAATTTAGGAAATTCAAGAAAAGCAATAAAACTCTTTTAAATTTCTAAAAAAAATCAATAAAATAATAACTTTATTGATTTTATTTTGGTAACATATCATGGGATGTTACAAACTACCCCCCTTAAAAGGAATCTCGTTCCTGAGATTCGGAGAGGCTAGAAAGAAAGTTGGGAATACAAGGTCTTCAACTGGAATTGTCGCCGTACGTACTCTGCTCCACATTTGACGGGGCTTGAGCTGCGATGTTGCACAAACGTCCTTTTCCATAATTCTGCGGCTTCCTTTTTGCTTGCATGGTGTTGACGGTTGGAACTTCGGAGTTGTTCAAGTATGGATTTGCTGTTTGTTGCTTCTTGGGGCATCTCTTGGCATAGTGCCCTTTCTCGCCACAACAGTTGCAGTCTTCATACTAGATCATCTTTCTCTTGGAACACTTGACGAAATAATGTCCGATGCTATTGCAGTTAGCACAATGAATATCTTGTTTTGGCTTTCCCTTTTGAGGGCATCCGTAGGCAAAGTGTCCTGGTTCACCACATCTGTAACAAATAACATACTTCCATGGATGGTGACTTTCAGGAAGAAAGTGACTCACGTCATCATTATGAGATACTTCTAGTGGCTTGACCTTCAGTAACTCATCGCAGGAACACTCTTCATGTGTTGTAGGAGCAATGGCTAAAGAAACATGTTGTTAGTTGTTGGTTGCCTTCGGCACTGACATTCCGAGGGACATTATTGTTGGCGTTAGTTCTACTTTCAAAGCGACGAGTGTTCACCATCTGTCGGTTACTCCAAAGGGTTAGGAAAGGAGACAAAGGATAGAGAAGAGACAAAGGAGAGGAGCTAAGGGGATAGAGAAAAACAACACTCCCAAACGAAAGAACCAACTCAAAAAGCTTTTCAGAAAAACTTAATAAGTTTATACAATGCTCTACTAGATCGAGACTCTTTAATTTGGTGAAGCGATTCAATATACAGAACGAGTCTTGGCAACTTAGACTACATGGCTTGGCTAACATCGCAACTTCTGCTTATGGTCTTCGATGAAACTTGCATGACGATACTCACTTGATAGCTTCACATCTTGTGGTCTTGATCGTAATGGTAAGAAACGTGTTGACCATCTATAGAAATTTTCAAGGGAAAGAGGATCCATTTAACACTATAAAATGATGAAATGAGAATTAGGTAAGAAAGAATTGCTATGAAGAAGCTAAAGATAGATATATGACCAAGATGAGGAGAGAACAATTTATTTTTCATGTTATGTACAATAAGTTTTGAACTTTTTCAACTAACGGCCATTCTAACTAGGTCACAGCCTGCAGTCGATATGGCTCTGATACCACTTCTGTTGGACCCGAGAGTAACACCCCCAAATCCTCTGTGTATTCTGAACTAGTCCCATGACCAGTTGCTAATTCACACAGTAAACAAATATGGTAACATCCATAAATCGCACAACTTTATTATTAAATAACAGAGTTTATTACAAAAGAGGCTTACAAGCCAACAATACACAAACACAGCGGAGGACGATAAAGAAGTAGTAGAGCCCAGCTAATCTGCCACAGGCAATCAACTGGGGTAGTGGCCTAGTCGTCGAGATCCACATTGGTAGCGAAGTCCTTCTCCTCTGAAATTTATTTGCATTAAGCAAGGGTGAGCACAAACAACCGTGCTCTGCAAGTTACACCCGTAACAGAGTTAATGCAGGCATGGATATGACGAGGGTTGTTTACTAGTCAAATATCCAGGTATATCTTTATTCGCTTATTAATAAATAAGTACGGTTTTGTTAGCTTTCTGGGCCTAAGATCGATTAAGCATTTAGAACGTGGGCCTAAAGATCTTCTCTTTGACCGTTCTCGAAACTCCCTCCGGAGGCCCAGTAGGACCTCCTCCAGATCCTCTACGGGACTGTCGGGACCCAAAAATGCATCTCAGGAACCCTCTGTGTATGCTGAACTAGTCTCAGATCAGTTGCTAGCTCACACAGGAAACAACGATGAAATACCATCTATTTATTCGATTTAACTAAAAAGATCTCAGAGTAACAGATAATAATAATAACTGGACCTTATGGTCAATATTTACTTAACTTTCCAAGCAAAGCTCAAGAAACAAATAAACTCTTGCAGCGGAACAAAACTCTTGAATTGGCTAATCAATATGCCCACAAGCAATCGAGTGGAGAATGCATCCTAATCCGCAAAACCTTCATAGTCCTCCTTCTGGAAAAACCCCTGAGCAGCTTGATATTCTTCAACTGATCAACAAAGGCGTAAAACTGTGAGTACATAAAGCACTCAGCAAGCCGTAGGAAAATGTATGCAAATAGTATTCATGCACGGCCTGACAAAGGTTAGCTGTATGGTTCTTTTGCAGAAAGCAACATTTACGATAAATACAATAGATAGATTGAAAATGCGTAGTTGAAAACAATAATAAGTAATTAAACAATTTCTTTGAAGCAACCAGTGAATTTCCCGTTCACTGCCCAACCAAACCAAAGATAAGTGAATCCCCCAATTCACCAATCGACACAAACCACCAAGTGAATGACCTGTTCACCAAACAAACATTATATTCATGAAGTGAACTTCTCATCCACACTCCGACTCATTTTATAAGAAACTCCACCTCCCATGTGAAATCCTCGAGCACGTTCATAACCACGGACATGGTGATTTGAATAGTTTTACAATCTGCAGAGGTTGTACAGCTTGACCCACAAGAGATTAATCAACTCAAAGAGTCTGACCACACTTCCTTAGGTGTGCGACTTAAGTGATCATCACAAGGCTTTTACAAAGCTCCTTCTTTATCCAATTATGCCCACTAAGGTTTCAACACTGAATGTCTTTCCGACTAGACAAGGCTCCCCTTTTGCGCCACCGTGAGTATATGTTTCCCATAACTCACGCTTTCCATGACAGAACCAAAATTAAGACATTGTTAATTAATTAGCCAGGTCCGTCCCATCAAACATGTGGCTGTATGGTTAAGGCCCAGTTCAATGGCGCACAATATTAAGTCCTTGACAAGTTACTCAGGTGAGTCTACCACAAACCCAAACCGTGCTAAACCCACACCCTCAATCTTATCCACCAACCACTCGCTCGAGTGAAAACAAGTTTGTTTAACCAAGACCAATGACACACCCTGTCATGGTACACAAATTTTAACAAGAGTGGCTCACCACCATAATTCCATATATCATTAAGTCAAAATTAATCATTATGACACATGTGATGATGAATCCATCGTAACTAAGCTGAACTAAGCATCTGTATGCTACCCATGTTGGTGATACAAATATGTCCAACTAAACTTTTCCATGCTAGGGTGACAAATGATTCATGGTATTCAAATAATCAATGGAGGCATAATGACAACAGGTAATAACTAATCCCAAAACAATTTATATAAAGATAGCATGCACTTGTATAAAACAATATACTTTTGAAATCATAGGTTCAATATGATCAAAGGACTATGGCTTACCTTGGAATAAATCCTGGGATTGATCTTGATCTTGGTGTACTCCTCGTTGCTCAAAACTTCCCAAAGTATCAACGTCTACTCGCAAACAAGCAATTAAACCAAATAAATAAATAACAGAGACAAAACAAACTCCAAAAAGTAAATAAAAATATAAGATAAATAGAGCTTGAATTTAGATGAATGAAGGAATTTGAATAGACTCAATCGGAGTTCGGATTCAAAAGATATGAGCTTTGGAAGGTTCACATGAAATGATGAAATTGAGAGAGAAAATAATATCCAGAGAATATTCCTTCTGATTAAATACAATAAATAGAATTGGAGACTTACAAGTGGGGTCCACTGGTAAGTGAGAGAGATGAACTCAATGGATGACATGTGGGGTCAAAGTGCTGGAGAGAGAAAGAGAGGGATTGACAAAAGGGTCCCACATGGTATTGAAAGAGGTCCACGGAGGAACAAGTTCATGGACTATGGGCTTGGGTGGGTGTTTGGTTCGCCACATGGCATGATGACTCGAGCTGATTGGGATGCCACATGGAGCAAAGGGGATGACGTGGATGGTGACTTGGCTGCTGAAGCGGCAAGAAGAGAAAGACAGAGAGAGACGTGGAGGTCTTGGCCAACGACGATGGCAGCGACATTGGCGACAGAGTGAGCTCCAGTGGCGAGGGAAAAAGAGAGCGGCGGAGGTTCGGGAAGTCCGGTGATAGAATGGCAATGGTGGCGACATTAGCGGTGGTGACGTGCACAGTCATGGTGACTTCGGAAATACAAAAGTGCCCAACAAAACTTGGGGCAAGCACCAGGACGGCGAAGCACGGCGACGACACCTCGATGACTAAGAAGAAAAGACAAAGGAGGGGATTAGACGATAATAATGTTTGGTGCAATGCGACGCACGAAATTTGGCAAAGGACTCACCGGAATAACAGATCAACAAAGGGTGCCGACGGCTGATTTGATGATGAAAACGAAAACAATGACGTAGTGCTCCTCGAGAAGAGATGATGCGATGAGCACAGTATTGCGGTCTTAGAGAAGGTGACGGCACAGGCGATGATGCTCGGACGATGACGAACTCCGACGAAGAACTCGTGCGGTGGCCGGCTCGGTTCTTCGGTGATTGCGGCGCGACGAAGATGAGATCGGGTCTAGCTGTTTAGGGTTTTGGTGGAGGAAGCACAGGCCAAGAAATTGACGCAGGGGCAACCTTTATATAGCACTCGGAGGAAGGAGATTGCAAAGGATGTGGCGGCGCTGCGCGTTCGGAACTTGGACTGGAGAATCCTGGAGAGTCACGAGGAAGACGAACACGTGCTCCAAAATACGGGGCCACTGGCAGCGAAATAAGAAAAGGACAAGGAACTCGGTGCAGCTGATTGGGCTCACGCGTGTGCACAAAAGAAATGGAGGGGCCAACGCTCAGCTGGGCCAATTCACGCACAAAAGGAACGGGCTGGGCTTCGGGCGCTGACTTGGGCCATGGTCGGCTTCGGCTTGGGCTGAGAGCAAGCAAAGGCAACGCGGCAGCTTAGATTGGGCTGGCTCACGCGTGAGGCAAAGAAACACATGAAGTAGGCCGGTTAAGAAAGCTGCTGGTGCGGGCCAACTTGGGAGGAAAGAAAAAGAAACCGGAAGTGGAAATGGCCGGCGGAAAAGAAAAAAAAGAAAAGTGGCCGGCTGGGCTTAGAAGGAAATGAATTGGACCGAAGCAAAGAGATTTGGCCCAAACATTTTCTGAGATTTTATATGAGTTTTCCTTTTTAGAAAATAGTAAGAAATCCAAATAGCAATTAGAAAATAGCAAATGCACTCGAAAAAAATTCTAGAAAAATCTAGAAAATATATCCAAGCACATAGAATCTAAATAAAATAATTTTGATAATATTTGATGTTGATATTAATCATATTAAATTATTTTTGAACTCTGGAAATTCCAATTAAGCTTTAACTTTAACAGACAAAATCCAAATGGTTATTTTTCTTTTAAAACTTAAAAAACAGACCAAAATTTTAGGATGTTACAAACCTTCCCCCCTTAAAAGGAATCTCGTCCCTGAGATTCTAGCTGACTAGAGAATAGGTTCTGACACAAGTCTAACTTAAAGACTTACCAGGAGCGATATTCTGAACTGGTTGAGCTTCCTCTGCAGTGACATGGGTCAGCCTTCCTCTTGCTGCAGTTGATGGAGTCATGGTAGCTTGATTTGGGGTCTGAGGCACTCCTCTTCCTGCTCCTGGCAGAGAAATCCTGGTTGGTGTAGCTCCCATATTGAAGGGAATTGGTGTCGGCCCCTGCTTCTGCGGACACTTGTTAGCATAATGACCTGTCTGATGATAATTGAAACAGGTAACTCCTGTGCCATGATTGGGGTTCCTCTGAGGTTGATGATTATTGCTGTTGTTAATATTGGGAATTCCTGTGTTCCCTGCATGAGATACTGATGCGGGGGTTCTGAATACGGGAGACGAATTACTAGAACGAAAAGGCTACTGAGCATTAGTTCTGGCTCTTTGTAGCTGATTCTGATGAACTCCATGCTGTATCATCTTCCTTTTATGAGATTCATCTAACTCACGACAATAATCTTCTATGAGTACGGCTTTATCCACCATTTGTTGAAAATCCACATAATCATTTTCAACAACTTGTACTTTCAAACTGGGGTTAATTCCATGCTTGAATTGCTTCTGACGTGCATTGTCTGTAGCAACATCTTCTAGAGCATAGCGAGAAAGTTGAGTGAACTTGTTGAGATATTAACCCAAAGACATGTTTCCTTGCTGTAGTTCACGAAATTCATTCTTCTTCATTTCCACAATACCATCTGGAACATGAGCTTGACGAAAAGCTGTCAAAAATTCCTTCCAAGTAATGGCATGCGAATTCTCATGAGGTGCGGTGTAGTTCTCCCACCATTCTGCAGCTGTACCTTCCAATTGATGTGAAGCATAAAGAACTTTCTCACGATCGTTGCATTGAGCAATGGTGAGCTTTTTCTCCACTGAACGAAGCCAATCTTCTGCGTTCAAAGGTTCTGATGAATGAGAAAACGTAGGTGGACGAGTTCTCATGTACTCCGATAACTTGGAATGATGATGAGATGGTGGCAGAACAGCTGCTGCTTGATTATTCTGATTCAACAAGTTGACTATTGCAGCGGTGGTCTGACTTTGTTGAGTCATCATGGCATTCATATTTTGCATCATTGTACTCATGAATTGAGTCTGAGCTGCTAGAATTTGTGCCATGGTTGGATCTGCGGCTCCAGGGATTGGTGACTAGCCACTAGTATTGACATTGGCATTGGCATCATCTGACTGAGTATGGCTCGATGTATTACGAGTGTCAACCATCTGTAACGATTCTCCACAAGTTTATAAGGTAAGATAGAAAAGCAATGCAGATGAGAGGGAATAGCACAATAAACGAGATAGAACAGGATAGAGAAGACAGAACAACTTAATTAGGGGAACAGATTATACCCAAAGACAAAAGACAAAGAAGACATAGTTGAAATGCTTTGAAAGCACAAGTAAACTCTTCAAATTAAAGCCTTAGTGTGACTGCAACATAATGCTTCGATAGCAAAATTGCAACTCCCACTTACACACAACCCAAATAAAGACCTATTGCAATAACGATCTAGAAGCGCTACTAAAGACTCTAATAGGACGGCTTCCAAACTGATCTAGAGGACGAAGACTCTTCAAACAACTTGAATGAAGTGAAGAAGATACCCTTGACAATTGCCGATGACTTGACTTCTTTCTTTCGGACTAGAGAAAGTAATGAGGCGAGAAAGTCAATCTAAGATTATAAAACAAAATTCAGCAAAAACAAGGAACAAGTTTTCTAGAACAAGATGAGAAAAGAATAGACTAGGGTAAGAATAGAATAGATTGAGATGAGAAAAGAATTAGAATATATGCGAAAAGAACAACCACTTAAATCAAGTTAAGTTGATTTTATTTAGAAAATAAGTTTTGAAGCTTTTAGCTAAAACGACCATGCTAACTAAGGTTGCGTTCTACAGTCGATATGGCTCTGATACCACCTCTGTTGGGACCCAAAAATGCATCTCAGAAACCCTCTGTGTATGCTGAACTAGTCCCAGATCAGTTGCTAGCTCACACAAGAAACAACGATGAAATACCATCCATTTATTCGATTTAACTAAAAAGATCTCAGAGTAACAGATAATAATAATAATTGGACCTTATGGTCAACATTTACTTAACTTCCCATGCAGGGCTAAAGAAACAAATAAACTCTTGCAGCGAAACAAAACTCTTGAATTGGCCAATCAACATACCCACAGGCAATCGAGTGAAGAACGCATCCTAATCCGTAAAACCTTCATAGTCCTCCTTCTGGAAGAACCCCTGAGCAGCTTAATATTTTTCAACTGATCAACAAAGGCGTAAAATCATGAGTACATAAAGCACTCAGCAAGCCATAGGGAAATGTATGCAAATAGTATTCATGCACGGCCTGACAAAAGTTAGCTGTATGGTTCTTTTGTAGAAAGCAGCATTTACGATAAATACAATAGATAGATTGAAAATGCGTAGTTGAAAACAATAATAAGTAATTAAACAATTTCTCTGAAGCAACCAGTGAATTTCCCATTCACTTCCCAACCAAACCAAAGATAAGTGAATCCCCCAATTCACCAATCGACACAAACCACCAAGTGAATGACCTGTTCACCAAACAAACATTATATTCATCAAGTGAACTTCCCATCCACACTCCGACTCATTTTATAAGAAACTCTACCTCCCGTGTGAAATCCCCGAGCACATCCATAACCGCAGATATGGCTATTCGAATAGTTTTACACTCTGTAAAGGTTGTACAGCTTGACCCACAAGAGATTAATCAACTCAAAGAGTCTGACCACACTTCCTTAGGTGTGTGACTTAAATGATCATCACAAGGCTTTTACAAAGCTCCTTCTTAACCCAATTCTGCCCGCTAAGGTTTCAACACTGAATGTCTTTCCGACCAGACAGGGCCCCCCTCTTGCACCACCGTGAGTATACGTTTCCCATAACTCACGCTTTTCACGACAGAACCAAAATTAAGACATTGCTAATTAATTAGCCAGGTTCGTCCCATCAGACATGTGGTTGTACGGTTAAGGTCCAGTTCAATGGTGCATAAGATTAAGTTCTTGACAAGTTACTCAGGCGAGTCTACCACAAACCCAAACCGTGCTAAACCCACACCCTCAATCTTATCCACCAACCACTCGCCCGAGTGAAAACAAGTTTGTTTAACCAAGACCAATGACACACCCTGTCATGGTACACAAATTTTAATAAGAGTGGCTCACCACCATAATTCCATATATCATTAAGTCAAAATTAATCATTATGACACATGTGATGATGAACCCATCGTAACTAAGCTGAACTAAGCATCTGTACGCTACCCATGTTGGTGATACAAATATGTCCAACTAAAATTTTCCATGCTAGGGTGACAAATGATTTATGGTATTCAAATAATCAATGGAGGCATAATGACAACAGGTAATAACTAATCCGAAAATAATTTATATAAAGATAGCATGCAGTTGTATAAAACAATATACTTTTGAAATCATAGGTTCAATATGATCAAAGGACTACGGCTTGCCTTGGAATAAATCTTGGGATTGATCTTGATCTTGGTGTACTCCTCCTTGCTCAAAACTTCCCGAAGTATCAACAACTACTCGCAAACAAGTAATTAAACCAAATAAATAAATAATAGAGACAAAACAAACTCCAAAAATTAAATAAAAATATTATATAAATAGATCTTGAATTTAGATGAATTCAGGAATTTGAATGGACTCAATTGGAGTTCGGATTCAAAAGATTTGAGCTTTGGAAGGTTCACATGAAATGCTGAAATTGAGAGAGAAAAGAATATCCAGAGAATATTTCTTCGGATTAAATAAAATAAATAGAACTGGAGACTTACAAGTGAGGTCCACCGGTAAGTGAGAGAGATGAACTCAATGGATGACATGTGGGGTCAAAGTGCTGGAGAGAGAAAGAGAGGGATTGACAAAAGGGTCCCACATGGCATTGAAAGAGGTCCACGGAGGAACGAGTTCATGGACTACGGGCTTAGGTGGGTGTTTGGTTCGCCACATGGCATGATGACTGGAGCTGATTGGGATGCCACATGGAGAAGGGGATGATGTGGTCGGTGACTTGGCTGCTGAAGTGGCAAGAAGAGAAAGACAGAGAGAGACATGGAGGTCTTGGCCAACGGTGATGGTAGCGACATTGGCAACAGAGCGAGCTCCGGTGGCGAGGGCAAAAGAGAGCGGCGGAGGTTCAGGAAGTCCGGCGATAGAATGGCAACGGTGGCGACATTGGCAGTGGTGACGTGCAAAGTCACGGTGACTTCGGAAATACAAAAGTGCCCAACAAAACTTTGGGCAAGCACCTGGACGGTGAAGCAGGCGACGACACCTAGATGACGAAGAAGACAAGACAAAGGAGGGGATTAGATGATAATAATGTTTGGCACAATGCGACGCACGAAATTTGGTAAAGGACTCACCAAAATAACAGATCGGCAAAGGGTGCCAACGACTAATTTGATGATGAAAACGAAAACAATGACGTAGTGCTCCTCGGGAAGAGATGATGCAAGCATGATGAAGAGCACGGTATTGCGGTCTCAGAGAAGGTGACGGTGCAGTCGATGATGCTCGAACGATGACGAACTCCGACGAAGAACTCATGCGGTGGCCAGCTCGGTTCTTCGGTGATTGCGGCGCGACGAAGATGAGACCGGGTCCAACTGTTTAGGGTTTTGGTGGAGGAAGCACAGGCCAAGAAATTGATGCATGGGCAGCCTATATAGCACCCAGAGGAAGGAGGTTGCAAAGGATGCGGCGGTGCTGCGCGTTCGGAACTTGGACCGGAGAGTCTTGGAGAGCCACGAGGAAGATGCACATGTGCTCTAAGGGGGTGTTTGGATCGTTACCTGAAGCATTTGCTCGGGGAGCTACACGGTGGTTGCCCGACGCCTGCTTGAATGCCGCCTACCGTTCCCAAAGCGAGGAAAATGAACGTGGCGTGTTTGCCTACCAGTACTGTTGTCTCTTTAGTTGTTTTCTCTCCTTTCTATCTCGAGCACGACATCAACCAAACACTACATCTCTGTGCTTGCCCGACCAGTGCAAAATTATCTGCTTTCGTGCTACTCAGCACCACTTTTTTCGAGCACGGATCTCGTGTCTCGAACCAAACATGCCCTAACATACGGGCCCCGACAAATAAATATGAAAAGGACAAGGAACCCGGTACGACTGATTGGGCTCACACGCGCGCACAAAAGAAATGAAGGGGCCAATGCTCGGCTGGGCTAATTCACGCACAGAAGGAACGGGCTGGGCTTCGGGCGCTAACTTGGGGCACGGCTGGCTTCGGCTTGGGCTGAGAGCAAGCAAAGGCAACGCGGTAGCTTGGATTGGGCTGGCTCACGCGTGAGGCAAAGAAACATAGGAAGCAGGCCGGTTAAGAAAGCGGCTGGTGCGGGCCAACTCAGGAGGAAAGAAAAAGAAACCGGAAGTGGAAATGGCCGGTGAAAAAGAAAAAAATAGTGGCCGGCTAGGCTTAGGAGGAAATGAATTGGACCGAAGCAAAGAGATTAGGCCCAAACGTTTTCTAAGATTTTATGTTAGTTTTCCTTTTTAGAAAATAGCAAGAAATCCAAATAGCAATTAGAAAATAGCAAATGCACTCGAAAAAATTCTAGAAAATATATCCAAGCGAATCCAAATAAAATAATTTTGACAATAGTTGATGTTGAGATTAATCATATTAAATTATTTTTGAACTCTAAAAAATCCAATTAAGCTTTAACTTTCGCAGACAAAATCCAAATGGTTATTTTTCTTTTAAAACTTCAAAAACAGTCCAAAATTTTGGGATGTTACAGGGACCTCCTCCAGGACCTCTCCCCCGCAGAGGAGGTATTAGAGGGTGGTTACCCACGTGTGATTTATAATAATTGCACATGGAGATATCGGCTATAACGGTCATCACAAAGGGACGCAACGATTGGCATGAAGAGACGCAACCCTTGGCGCGAAGAGGCACCACCGCAGTTAACTACCGACGCTTATAAAACTATAAATAGCCCGGCCTGTGTGCCATTGTAACATAGATTCACATCTAAGCCCTAATCCACGTGTATTCACAGCCACTTTCCCTGTAATAAGAGCATACTCTTTGTAATACACATTCATCATTTCAAGTCCCTTGGCGAATAGATAGTAATCTCTATTTTTCTTTATTATATTCTTGTTTGTCCGTTCTGTGATGAGAGTCCCAGACGTCGACAGCTGGCGCCGTCCGTAGGGAGTGCAGTCATCATCTTCGCCTACTCGATTTTGATAATGTGTTTTACGTTTTGCTGATGAATCACAACCTGCCTACTTGGAGAGAAGAAAGCATTCTCGACATCTCTGACTACGATGACTACATGGAAGAAAACTTCGTCCTCGTATCCGGCAACACCCGTGGTTCCTCTAAGGCCATTGCTAAGGCACTGTCGCTCACCGAACCTCTTGCCTCTGCTGGCTCAACGCCGACCGTGCCTTTGTCCATAAGTACCGCTGTGGACAAATACTATCCCAGGCCTATCTCCTTTGGAGGAGGAGATTCGGAAGGTCCCGGGAGCCCAACGAACTGTGATGATCTTGCTGGCGGCATCCACCCTGAAGGCCTAGAGAGAACATCTGGGGAAAATCTTTTATTCACCATACAATACAACTCGTCCTCTTCCTCAGAGGACTAGGGTATGTTCACCCCTTTCGCATGTTCCGGCGGTCGTCAGGTCGCCATCGTCGGTGACAATCAACTCGATCCCGGTGATAATCCTGAAACGTTAGGGCAATGCCAGGAGCTGGAGGAACGAGAACGCCTCCAACGAGAGGAAGAGGCCCGACAAGCGAGATACGTGCCGCCACACAAGCGCACATCTCGCAGGTTCATGACCTCTACTTCCGAGACGCCCCTGGCTCCTCAGCGAGGGCGCTGCCGCCGGTGATGCATATGCCACCGCTATGGGCAACGATGGTAAGACATTCAAATGCCTTACCAACCCCCATGTAGGAGGATTCCCCTGTAGAGCGCGTTCGCTATTTTGCGAGTGCCATCGCACGTCCTTCGGAAGGATTGACTCCAGAACAAGGAGTGCAAGCGATGCGTGCAATCGCACAGGAACTTCAAGATGTGGCAAAGAACATCTCTGCCCGATCGCCAACCGTGTTTTCCCAAACATACTCGCACCTAGAGGGGTCCTCAATTGGACGCCAAAGGCAGAGTCATAATTACAATGCACCCGGTCGTCATGTCCAAGACCAAGGTGAATGTGACACACGTTTTCTGGGACATGGCAGACGTCCCAGATCTCCTGTTGGTCATAATAATCGTCGTAATACACGGCAATGTATTGGACCTTATGTAGGATGCAATGCTTTTTTCCCCTAGATTGAGGGACGTCACCTGGCCAGAGAAGTTCAAGCCAGGGAGTATGGAGACTTTCAACGGAACGCAAAACCCATCAGAGTTTCTCCAAGTCTACACTACCACCATCCAAGCCGCTAGAGGTGATGATAAGGTAATGGCTAATTATATACCCACAGTTTTAAAAGATTCCGCCAGGACCTGGTTATTCAACCAAACTGAAGGATCCATATCTAACTGGGAGATGCTCTGTAATGCATTACAAAATAACTTTAAAAGTTGTTATGCAAAACCGGGAAAGGAGGGCGATTTACATCGGCTTCGCCAAACCCCCAAGGAAAATCTACGATAATTTGTAAAGTGTTTCATAGAAGTTCTAGTACTATCCCAAATATTTCTGACGATTCTGTGATTCAAGCTTTTAAATAGGCGGTGCGATATCAAAGGTTCACAGAACACCTTAACATCAACCCGCCCAGGCCTGTGTTGGAACTTTTCGACATGACAGATCGATACTCCGATGCCAATGAGGCAGTGGAGTGGAATCAAATGGTGGACAAAGGGACCACCCCTCCTCAGCCAGGCCTCGAGGAGGTCAAGGAAAATTAATCCAAGAGGTCTGAAGGCTCCAGGAGCAACAGAGGAAAACCCAAGAGAAAGGAAAAGGGGAGGTCCAAGCCATCCACCAGGAAGGTCGCAACAGTTGACCAACGACCACCCTACGACAAGACCAAAGGTCCTTGGACCAAAAGGAGGTAGGGAGGTCGTTCAAACGACCTAACTGCCCCACGATCTGCAAGTATGTCCAGGAGCAATGAGTGTTGGTGCCGATTGCATAAAGTTCCTGGCCATGACATCCGCAACTGCCATACTTGGCAGAAGCAAATGGAGGATTACTACGATGGGAAAGGTCCATGCCCCCACCAGAAGATTGTGGACCACCAGAGGTCCAAGGAAATGACAAGGACACGGAAATGTCGTTCCAAAGAACGGATCACCACGTCAATGTCATTTATGGGGTTCAATTACCACACCTCTAAGCGGCAAGACAACATGCACGGAGGACGTTAACAGCGTTGAAATCCCACTTGGTCGTCCAAAATACCCTAAATGGTCAGAGACCTCCCTGACCTTTACTAAGGAGGACATCCCAAAAGGTATGTCTACTTCTCGTAAATTACCACTAGTAGTTTCCCCTACCATAAATAATTGCAGAGTAGGGAAAGTATTAGTAGATAGCGGTAGTTCTTTAGATTTGTTATTCGTAAACACTTTAGATGAGATGCAAATTCCTTGTTCTAAAATTAAACCAATAACAAGTCCCTTTTATGGGATAGTGCCCGGTATGTCGGTTACACCAATAGGGCAAGTAATTTTACCAGTAACCTTCGGTACGGCTACTAATTTTTGAACTGAGTTAATTATTTTCGAAGTAGTTGATTTTGAATCTGCCTATAATGCTATTTTGAGAAGACCTTCTCTAACAAAGTTCATGGCAGCTACACACCACGCCTACCAGAAGATCAAGATCCCTGGTCCAAAAGACGTGATTGTGGTGCAAGGTGACCAGGCCATCGCACTTTCATGTGATCGTAAGTCATTAGAACTTGTCAATCAGTTGCCTTTAAAAGATCTTACTTTAGAGGAAAAAATAGGGAAGTCCGCGAAGATTAAGGCCGCCTCAAATTTCAATGAGGAGGTAAAACAGACCACTTAGCCCCGATGACCAATCCAAGACAGTCCGGATTGGCACGGGACTAAGTGAGAAATAGGAAGAGGAGCTCCTCACCTTCCTCCGAGCCAACTCAGGTGTCTTTGTGTGGAAGCCATCTGATATGCTCGGAGTCCCAAGGGAAGTGATCGAGCACAAAGCTAGCTATCCACCGAGAAAAACCACCAAGCAAAGACTGAGACGTTTCGCCTTCGATCGTTAAGAGGCTATCAGAGCAGAGCTCGTTAAGCTCCTTGAAACTGGCTTCATTCAGGAAGTTGATCACCCCGAATGGCTTGCAAATCTGGTACTGGTCAAGAAATCTAACGGTAAGTGGCGCATGTGCGTAGATTTTACAAGTTTAAATATTGCTTGCCCAAAGGATGACTTCCCTTTGCCTCGCATTGATGAATTAGTTGATTCTACAGTGGGTTGCGAACTGATGAGTTTTCTTGATGCTTATTCCGGATACCATAAGATCAGCATGGCGAAAGAAGATGAAGAAAAGACTGCCTTCATCACTGCCTTCGGTGTCGACGGCTACGTCAAGATGTCGTTTGGGTTAAAAACGTTGGGGCCATGTACCAGCGTCTGATGCATAAAACTTTCAGCAGTCAACTGGATTGTAATTTAGAGGCCTACGTAGATGGCCTTGTTGTAAAAAGTAGTACTAAGAATGTCCATTTGAAGGATCTCGTAGAGACCTTCGAAAATGTAAATAAACATGGAATAAAGCTTAATCCCGAAAAGTGTACTTTCAGAGTTTGTTCTGGCAAATTGCTTGGTTTCCTTGTTTATTATCGTGGGATTGAAGTCAATCCCGAGAAAATTCGAGCCATTGAACAATTACGACCACCTTCCACAGTGAAGGAGGTCCAAGCCTTAACTGGTCGAATGGCGGCTCTTAGTCGTTTTATTTCTCAATCAGGAGAACGTGGTTTACCTTTCTTTGAGATGATCCGCAAGAGTAATAAGGGGTTTCAATGGTCCGAAGAAGCTGACAAAGCTTTCGAAGGCTTAAAGGTTTATCTCTCAAATCCTTCGGTATTGGTTTCACCTTTAGAAGGTGAATCTTTACTAGTTTACTTGGCAGCAACGCCAAATATGGTCAGTGCAGTACTTATTGCAGAAAGAGGAGGGTCCCAATGACCCATCTACTATGTAAGTCAGGTCTTATACGGACCGAAGGAGAGATACCATGAGGTCCAAAAACTAATTTATGCTCTTCTGATGACTTCTAGAAACCGAGACTTTATTTTCAATCTCATAAAATCACAGTGCCTTCGTCTTTTCCTCTTGGAAATATACTCCATAACCAAGAAGTAATAGGTCGCATAACCAAATGGGTAGTAGAACTTGGAGAATTCGATCTTCATTTTACTACCCGAACAGCCATAAAAAAGCCAAGTCCTGGCTGACTTTGTGGTTGAATGGACGAACACTGAGGATCAACCTCAAGAAAGTCCAGGGCCGGATGATCATTGGACACTATACTTTGATGGCTCCCGCGAGCTTAAAGGCTCTGGGTCGGGTTTTGTTGATAACACCACAGGTGATCAACTTCAATTTGTCATCTGATTTGCTTCTCGCCACTAACAACGTGGGCGAGTATGAAGGACTTCTAACCTAAGCTTGAAAGTACCAAATCCCTGAGTCCGTCGGCTTTTAGCGAAGGGAGATTTGCAATTAGTCGTAAATCAGGTATCAAAGGAATACAGTTGTTCCGATGAGATAATGACTCAGTACTTGGGTGAAGTGAGGAAGTTGGAAAAAAATTTCAAGAACTTTGAAGTCCAACATATACCGTGCAAGAAAAACTCCTTATCGGACCAGTTATCGAAATTGGGTTCCTCACGAGCGCTTGTTCCAACAGGTGTTTTTCTCAAATACCTTACAAAACCTTCAATAGAAACAGGTTCGACCACCTCAAAGGTCGGGGTCATCGAGCAAGGTGCAGAGTGGATAAAACCATTGACCACTTATCTCGCATCAAGGACATTGCCCGATGATCCTCAACAGAAGGATAGGTTAATTCGAAGAGCATGCATGTACAAGCTGGTCGAGGGATCATTGTAAAGGCAGGGACCACATGGTGTTCTTATGCGTTGCATATCCCAAGACTCCAAGATAAAATTACTAAAAGAAATCCATGGGGGCTTGTGTTGCACACATGCATCCTATAGAACAATAGTTGGTAAAAATTTTCGTCAAGGCTATTACTGGCCCACCACTCTACAAGATGCCATGCACCTTGTTAAGACCTGTGAGCAATGTCAGTTCCATGCCAAACAAGTGCACCAACCATCTTATTAATTACAGACCATTCCCTTGTCATGGTCTTTTTCGACTTGGAGTATTGATATAGTTGGACCACTACCGCAAGCACCCAATGGGTATAAATTCTTGTTTGTGGCCATCGATACATTCACTAAGTGGATAGAAACTGAGCCAGTCGTTCGTATAATGGCTGTAGCAGCAAAGAAATTCCTTGTGTGAAACATTGTTACGAGATTTGGAGTGCATAGTCGTCTTATCACAGACAATGGGAGTCAATTTATTAGTGATGTGTTTCAGGATTATTGCGATGAAATTGGCAATAAAATCTGCTTTGCTTCCGTGGCACATCCACAGAGTAATGGAGCAGTAGAAATGGCTAATGGTCAGATTATGCAAGGTATTACAGACCATAAATCTTTTCAACATAAATCTTTTTGTATCATTTTGCATACATGATCACTATTTTTTAAGTGCCTACGATTGATCAATTTCGCTCATGGATCATAGTGTTTTTACTCATCAGATGACCATTGGTATACATTTAGGAAATGACAACTGTCTGAGACCTCTTTTGTAAGCCAATTCTCATTGCATGAGAGCTCAATAGTATGACTTCATCTTCCTGAATACACACTGATTCGGATCATAGGTTTTGTAATAGATATACTGATCTTAGCACAATTTTTCATCCGAAACACCTCTCCCATTGCCGGACAAAGTGTTCCAAGCGGGGGGCTACATGTAGTAAAATATACGACTTTCAATTTGCAAAAAAATAATTTGCAAGACAAAGTCAGTCAATCTTCGATAAATAATCACAATTATCATACACAAAATCTTTTCGTTATCTCATATAACTTAAAACAAAACATTTGTATCATTACAGTGTCACTTTTGAACACTTGAGCCAGGAGTACTTGAGGGAAGAGTAGGAGTACTAGCTTCTATATTCCTTATGATCTCTGCCACCACTAGTGTGATCTTGGCTTGAGCAGCAATACCTGCTTCTTTTGTCTTAAAATTGGGCGCAGGGGCAAGCTTCTGGAGATCGACAGAATCCCCATAAAGGAGATCAATCTTCAATAAAACTCAGTTTAAAGCTTGACTCATTGCCTTCGTCAAAGACTGATATATGGTATTCTTCATAGCAGGTATGTGTTTTTGAATATATTTAATTTGACTATAGATATCATTTCTAAGTTCATCCAAGGTCATCTTGGTCACAAGAGGAGTTACCGGAGCCTTCAGGTGTTCTGTGATCTCTCGTAGAGAAGCTGAAATCTGAGAAAAGTTGTTTCCAGTAACTGTGGTAATTTCCTTACCAGCCTTCATTAAGGTTTCCACCTTCTTTTCAAGTCCTTGTACGGCAATACGACCCCATCTTTCCACTTCCTTCAAGTCTTGAATCTGAAGGTCTTTATTAGAAGAGGTCTTCTAAAGATCCTCTTTTGCCTTTTTTTTTAGTTCTGAGAAAGAACAGAAAAGGAGAATAAAACTCATTCATAGCATATAATAAATCAAATGCTCTATAAGAACAAAGGGAGGTCCTTTACCTTCTTTTTCCTTAAGGAGTATCTTGTTCTGTTCAAAGAGATCATGACTTTCTTTAGATTGTCTGTTCAGGATCTCTTGTAACTTCTCATTCTTCTGGGTCAAGAGGCGGATCTCTTCTATCTTCTCTGCCATGACCACCGCACTCTCTTCAGATCTTTTTTTCTACCTCAGATAATTTTAATCTGAGAGCTTGAAATGCAGACTCAGCATTTTCTTGTTCGGCTTTCGCCAGTAAACACTCCCTATGAAGTAAAATAAAGGCATAAGTTATTTATTTAAATTAGAATCTTACGATTAAATAATAACTTCTTGTACTTACTTCTCTTTTTCCTCTACAAAAGTTTTGATCTCCTCCACCATGTCAATATTGACTCTCCAGCACCTTTTGACAGATATCATGAGGTCCTAGAGATCTTTCTTCTCGGTTTTGGGAGTTGAACATTCCAGAGAAATCTCATCCTCAGGTTGATCCAGTTGAACCAGACAAAAAACTCCTTTGGCTGGATAAATACTGGTACTCTGCGGCTCCTAAGACATTCTATGAGTCAGGTTCTATACTGATAAATTCAAAGAAAGATTATCAGGATACAAATCTTACCAAGGTATGATCACCTTCATCTTGAGTTTCGATGGTCTCATGGACCACATCCTCTGAACGAATGGTCTCACGGACCACCTCCTCAAAATGACTGGTCTCACGGACCACCTCCTCATAGCGGCTGGTCTTGTAGATCACCTCTTCCATTCGATCCTCTTGAGAAGACCTCTCTGTCTGGACCTCCATGTCCAGCGGTGCTCTTTGGAACGTCCCAATAGTTGTTGCCAAGACGTCTAGGACCACTTCCTCAATGGTCCTAGGAGGTCCTTCCATTAGCAGAATTTCTTCTGTCGGAGATTCTTCTGTCGCCAATACAATTGGTGGCGAACATTGTTCTTGAGCAATCAGTTGAACCCTTTCCGGGTCTGATGGCAAATCAAGGCTAAAAGAGAAAAGAAGAGGTTAATCATTTTAAAACCAAAATTATAAAGGTATAATCGAAGAACTTACTCGATCTCATAGTTGTTTTCGCTAAGGAGCGACATGAAGTCCTCATTAATGGTGAAAGTGGGTCTTCTCCTCTACTCTGACGAGGAGGGAACTAAGGCCAAGGAGGTCCTTAGCCTTGGAACCCTCTGAAGAGGGACCTCCTCTTCTCATTCTTCTGATGATCCTTCACCCTAGACCACCCCAGCCAAGACAGTTGATATACAAGACATTGGCTGGGGGTTAGAGACATATCGGAAAATGGAAGTCTCAACTTTTGTTTTCAATACCTCTTGGGTGGAAGATCTTGGAAGAGTGGGAACTAAGGCAAGAGGTCTTGGAGAAGCTAAGGTTGAAGTAGGTGTGGGTTTTGTCTTCTTTGGCGCAATAGGAGGTCTGGAAGTAATCCTTGCACTCTTTGCCAAAGAAGGAGAAGAGCTCACACCGTCATCTGAGATAGAATGTTTCTTTGATGTCACTTGTCCAGAAACATAAAAATTAGACATGAGCAAATTCACTTCTTATGTCTAATAATTTTTTTTATAAATACTTACCACTGTGCGATCTTTCCTAAGTAATAAAGTCGCCCCAATCAAGCTTGGGGGCTACTCCTCTATACTGATTGGTTCCTTTTCTAGAACCCGGTCCTTTAATAGGACCGAGGTCCTAACTAAGACCTCGTCATTTGATAGAGCTGCAGTATAATAAAAAGTTACTTTACTTTAACTATGAAATTCAGTTCGAGTAAAAAGATAAGTAAAATGTTACCATTTTCAGGGGCATCACAATTGCAAGATAGTATTTCTTTCTTCTGAAGAGGGAAGATCTTGTTCTTGAGGAAGTCGTGAACGATCTTTCGTCTAGATAGACCTCCTTCTACCAGGTTGCTGATCACCAGGAACACTCTCTTCTCATCGTCTGAGAGCTTAATTTTCTTGTCAGTAGCTGGTTCTTGATGGACCACTCTGGTGGTGCATTACGATTGTAAGTAATTCTACTTTCTTTCGGAACTTCGGAATAAAACCATTCCTTGCTCCATGACTGGTTGGCATCTTTGGTAGCCAAGAAGGGGAACACCCTCTTACTGGCATCTTGAAATTTAAAATAAAAAGAGCCCAAAGCATCAGCACCTTTCTTGTTGCGGATAATTTGGTAGTAAAACCTAAACAAACGCAAACTAGGGGCTATCCCTAAAAATGCCTCAAACATGTGGGCAAAAACACTAAGTACTAGAATTGAATTAGGTACAAGGTGAACCAGTTCAATTCCATAGTGATTAAGAACTTCGATCAGAAAATCATTCTTAGGCAAGCGGAGGCCTGCCCGGAGGTAAGGCACGAAGAGTACTGTAAAAAGGGCCAGAGGGTTTGGTTCAGTCTCCCTCCCTAGTGCACGCCACTCGATGAGAGCCTTCTCCGGTAGATGTCCGTCTTGCTCCAGTCCTTAGAGTTCCTCTGTTGTCAGCATCCCGCCATTGTCTTGATTCAATGGTGGACTGTGGGTTCCTTCTTTTTGATGGTTCGTGGAGGACAAAAGGTACTCGGTGAAAAGAAAAGTGAAAAGCAACTAGGGTGAAAACGTGCCTGAGGAGAGGTAAAATATTTGTATATATACCCTTGGCACATTTAAAACCCACTACCTCAAGGATGTAATAACTGCACCTCGATTGGTCATGACACGACACGTCACATTCGGTCAAGGAGGTTGTTCCGCACGTCAGAGATGTGTAAGGAAAAGTAGTTGGAAAATTGTTTCTTTTTCAAAAGTTATCTTCATCTCATATCCATTGACATAGAAGTTACCTTGATATATGTTTCAAGAGAAGATCACCTGATCATCAAGATTTTTATTTCATCAACTTCTTAGAGATTTCACAGAATGAATTGACTTCTTGAAAACCTTGGAAGCTTAAAATCCATAGATTATAACATCAAGGTTTTCAAAAAGTCAAGCTTATTCTATAAAATCTGTCTTCTTCATGATCTCTACTATCATGATACACCATCTACTCAAATTAAAGAAGTTTGAGAATAAGTGGTCTACGATAAAGTAGAAATAGGAAAGGATAGAGAGTTTCTAAAGGGATGTTTCTTCTTCTTGCCCTTTTGGAGGTTATTTATAAACCAGTAACTTACAGTGGAATTAAATAAGCCAGATGGAAGTTTAACAGATAAGATTTTATTAGAGTTTGTTCCTAATAAATCAATGAAGACTAAACATATTTGCCCCTTCGGGAATTGCTTTCAAAAATATGATTAATACTCCTGCTTCTTAAAAGAAATAGTTATTTACAACTCAAGTAAAACTATCTTCTTGACCAAGTCCAGTTCTGGTTAAAAAACCTCTTCAAGTAAGTTATTTTGACTTGAAGTTGAGGGGCTAGCTGACGAGGGTTGTTAACTAGTCAAATATTTAAGTATATCTTTATTTTCTTATTAATAAATAAGTACGGTTTTGCTGGGCCCAACTTAGCTTTCTGGGCCTAAGATCGATTGAGCATTCAGAACGTGGGCCTAAAGATCTTCTCTTTGACCGTTCTCGAAACTCCCTCCGGAGGCCCAGCAGGACCTCCTCCAGAACCTCTCTGGGACCTCCTCCAGGACCTCTCCCCCACAGAGGAGGTCTTAGAGGGTGGTTACCCACGTGTGATTAATAATAATTGCACGTGGAGATATCGGCTATAACGGTCATCACGAAGGGATACGACGATTGGCATGAAGAGATGCAACCCTTGGCGCGAAGAGGCACCACCGCAGTTAACTGCCGATGCTTGTAAAACTATAAATAGCCCGGCCTGTGTGCCATTGTAACATAGATTCAGATCTAAGCCCTAATCCATGTGTATTCACAGCCACTTTCCCTGTAATAAGAGCATACTCTTTGCAATACACATTCATCATTTCAAGTCTCTTGGTGAACAGATAGTAATCTCTATTTTTATTTATCACAAGGACTTTACAACGCGCCATTCCAACGTAGTTATGCCTCGCTAAGGTTTCGCTTCCTCTGGATTGAACCATCCGTTGGATTTAAGCCCCCTCTTGCACCATGTGGGAATACATAAAAGTAGGTCATTCTGACACCCATGCAACCAAGCACAACCATAGTGAAATGTTGCAAATTATTTAACCTAGTCCTCCCCACTCTGGACTTGTGGTAGTACGATTTTAGCTTAACAATGCGCAGCTCGTAGACCGATTCTTAATTGACTGGGCAACTTCCAAAACAATCCCTGGGACTCAAACATTCACTGAATTGAGCCTGTGCATAAACTTACACCCACCAACTATCCAGTTTGCCCAAGTCCAAACCAGTTTTTCATTTTGCTTTTCATGTCAAAACATTTTATGAAATCTCTATGGTAAAAACATTAACATAGTCTCATTTTTAAATCTGCATTGTTATTTTGGCTAAAATTCCCCAAATCAAATACTTTTGGGTCTACGCATGGCTAAGCATATACTTTTCTAAACTGTTCTAGTTCATACTATTGCATAAACTAGATTTTCATCTAAGGTGATAAGGTATGGATATTTCAATGTCAACATTTGGCCATACCAATGTATTGGGATTAACTACAATTTAAAAATAGGAATTTAAATTATATTGAATAGAAATAAGCATACAGCAATAATTTAAAATAGAATTTAAATAATTTAAAATAATGGGATTCAAATATGATCAAAGATGTAACTTGCCTTGCTCAATTATTTATTGTCTTCAAACGACGTCAAAATCTGACTCTCTGAAGTCGCCGAAATCTATACAAGAAAATAAGCTAAATTCAAATAAAAAATTCAAATAAACTACAAATTAAGAAATTTTGGTTTAGATAGATAGATATTGATTTTAGATGAATTTATAAGTTTGAATCACTTGAATCGGAGCTTGAATGGAGGAGAACGGGCTCTCAAAAGATTGGTAATCACATGAAAATAGATTTTCTAGAATTTTCGAAATTATTTTTCTAAAGGAAAAGAAATTACTGCGTCATGTTGATGTCAGCGGCTGAAAAAGAATTTCAGCCGATTTACTTTTCAAAAAGAAAAGGGAAAATCCACGTGGACACATACATGGATGATGACAAGGCGCCACGTTGGAAAAAGCGGTGAGGTGGTGTGACGTGGAAGTGACACGGTGGCGCCACATCAGCACAGAACGGCGCCGACTCTGGGACCGATGCTCACCGATGCTACGTGCCACGGCGAGGTCCGACGAGGGGCTCAACGGAGAGACGGGAGCACAGGGAGTCTAGGGGACACCTCGATGGCGCTAGGGCGCGAAGGGATCATCGACGGCGAGGTGCTAAGCAGCGGCGAGGTGCGGCTCACGGCAATGTTGGAGTTTTAGTGACGCTCCGGTGGTGAGGATATGTTCATGGTGTAGAACACGGACGTGCGAAGCCGAGGGTTAAGACCTTGTAACCGGAGACCCTTCTACGAAGGCACAAACGGTGGCGGAGCGCTTGCGGCCGACAGCGACAAAAACACGAAATCCGGCAAGTGGGGAGGGGGAGAGGAGCAGTGAGTTGCGGGGATGGAATGAGGGAGCAGAGGGGCGCACGAGGCTTCCTTTTACAGGGCCAAAGGAGGCTAGGGAGAGGAGATCGGGATCCCGGGCTTTGCGGCGGCCGTTGCGGAAACCGGCGAACGGCAGTGTGAGAAACAAGGAGAAGGGGTGAAACGAGCGCGGCGGAGGTTGAGCACATCGATGCGCACACGGGAGTGGAAAAAGAGGGAGAAATTGACCGTAGTTGAGGAGCTCCGAGGGTCTCCAATGGCGCTCAGGTGAGAGTCGCGTGGGAGAAGAAAGAGATGAATGAGGAGGAGCTGACGTGTGGGTCCCACACGTCAGGGAGGAGGATAGAGGAGAGGCACAGGGTGGGCTGCGTTGGTGGGCCAAGAAAGAGAGGGAATGGGCCGAACCTGTGGGTTTCGGCCCAAAACGAGAAAAGGAGATTTTTATTCATTTTCAAATTTCAGAAAAGTAAACAAATCGAATTAGCTTTTAGAAAATAGCAAAAAGAGTTCAAAAATTCTAGAAAAATTCACAGAAATTCCATGAAATTCCAATAAAATTATTTCCAACTTAAAGTTGGCTTTTATTTTTGCACATAGATTATTTTAAATTTCTGAAAAATAGGAAAAACCTTTTTAAAATCCAGAAAATTCAATAAATTAATTAAAATTTTCTTTTCACTTTTAAATACAATAAAAACCAAGAAAACTCAATAAATTTTATTCTTGACTTTTTTGAAATTTAGGAAATTCAAGAAAAGCAATAAAACCCTTTTAAATTTCTATAAAAATCCAATAAAATGATAACTTTATTGATTTTATTTTGGTAACATAACATGGGATGTTACAAAACAACCGAGTTTCACCTTCAGGACGGAACCGGGTGAGTAGACTATCATGATGCTTTCTAAAGGTGTAGTCTTTAGATGGTATTGCAAGACAATTGTTTTTAGAGATGAATGAATGAGAAGCTCCAGAATCAAATAATACCAATGTGGTACATAGTGAACGAGAATGGTACTCGTCACCACATCTGGCGATGCGTCAACCTCCTCAGCAGTCGTGTGGTTCAGACGGGTGCGTCCGAAGCCTTGCACCGGCTTGGGTGCTTTCTATCCTCCTTGACCTTGAGCGAGGCCCTAGGGTCACTGCTGGACTCCAAGAGGTCGAGGTTGAGGTACTAGAAGCTTCCTCTTCGGGCACATATTTGCATAGTGCCCGCGTTCTCCGCAACCAAAGCAGGTGGCATCTGCTGTCCGGTTTGGTGTTCCAAACAGCTATCCTCCACGGTTATACTGTTGTACCACTGCTGGTAGAGGGCGACGAACTGGCGCTTGGAATCTCAGAGGAGGTGGTGCCAAAGTACGAGCGTTTGATGGTTGCCAAAGGACGAGCATTTGATGGTTGCCAAACGCACAGTCTTGGCGGAATGCTGCTTGCTGATTTTTGCGCAAGTCACTTGTGTTTGCGGCTCTCCACCACTATCCGAGTGCTATCTTCGACCCGAATCCCCTTGTTGATCAAGGTTTGGAAATTGGGGATGTCGTGGGCAGCGAACGACCACTTCATCTCATCATTAAGGTGCTCCTGGAATAGGGCGGCCTTTCTTGCTTCGTTAGGTATCTCGGACACAGCGTAGCAAGCGAGATAGTTGAAGCGGTGCAAGAACTCCATCACGGTCAGGTTCCCTTGCTGGAGTTCATAGAACTCCCGCTTCTTGATGTCCATAAGACTCGAGGGAATATGGGCATTGTGGAAGGCTTCTTTGAAGGTGGCCCAAGAGAGGGTCTGGTCTTCAGGAAGGATGGCCTGATGGTTCTCCCACAAAGCTGTTGTTGTGCCTTGCAGCTAATAAGATGCATACAACACCTTCTCCTCATCATTGCACTAGGCAATGACCAACTTGCTCTCAACTGTGCAAAGCCAATCATCAGCGTCGAGAGGGTCGACTGCTGATGCAAAGGTTGGCGGCCGAGTTCGCATGAACTCGCTCATCCTGGATGACGCCTAGTTGGCAGTAGCTCATTTCCTCTGGTGGCAGTGCCAAGGGCAGTAGTATTCTGCACCAACTGTTGGAGCAGAAGAGTGTTGGTTTGTCGCCCTTGCTCAATCATGGCGAGCACTTGCGCCATGGTGGGCGATGGTGGAAGAACTTCTGGTTCCTCAGTGACGGCAGGCTAAGATTGCTCAGCTGGCGTCGATGTGGAAGGATGTTGAGGGTTAGGTTGCGAAGGCGTAGGAACCTCGCTTCCCTATTATTGTGATCCGAAGGTGGCTCCGGTCGCCATGAGCTAACAAACTAAGCGTGGCATCCTGATCATACAGAGTGCAGTGTAAACAAACGTGCACAAGATAAGGAGGAATAAGCTTAAGTTGAGTGGGTCAGTAAGTATTATCATCCCAATCTAACTTAACTCGTCCTAAACTGAAATGATGCTTATTTTAAAATTTTAGGGGCAGCACACATGAATATCAACATGAGGTCAAGTTAAACATGGCGCACTTGCCCGTTGTTCGATATTACAAAAGAGCAAATCAAACATCGGGAGTAGCAGGTTACAAATAATTATACAGTGATATTACACATAAATTTAGGCCTACAAAATGTCCAAAAGCACTCATGCTAAGTCCTACAGGTGAGCTCTAGACTACCTGCTGCAGTCTAGACATCGTAGTCGCGCTGGGCGGCTCCTAAGGACCCCGGGACAACATAGGGTGGAGTACTCTGGTACTCGGCCTCCTCATGCTCGGCACGAGGGTGGCGGTGGTGCTACACCATCTGCAAAGACTCCTCCGTACCGGTGCAAATGGCCATCACCCGACACCGGTGACCAATAGCCGATATGCGGGGACGTCGAGTACGGGATGGGGTGCGGATGATGGGCTACGGCATCTCCTCAGCAGGTGATAGTACGGCATCCTTCCCGTACAATAGCCCCTGAGAGAAGAACCCCTGAGCCACCATCAGCGCGATACTGTCCTCCAATGTGCAGATCCTCCGGCGGGCCTCAAGCAGCTCGCGGTTCACCCGATAGAGATATCCGCTGAGAGACCTCACGAGACCGGTGAGATGCAGGTGAGGAGTGAGGAACTGCCTCCCCTCCACCCGGTAGGAGTGCGCCTCCTGATCCGGAGTCCTAGCCGGGAAGTGCAAGAAGGGATCCACCATCACCGGCAGCTTGTGCCGCAGATGTACAATCATGGCATAAGCCACATCGTACAAGGACATCAGGACCGTCGAGCCTCTCCCATAGTAACAGAAGGTAGGGTCTCCGAAATGACGTCCCTAGATGAGCACCTGGGTGAGGTACTCAGTTGACGCCAGACTTGGAGGGTGCGCAGAGATCAGAGCAGTGGGTGTATCTGGCCACTGATGTCTTCGCAAGATCACCCACAAGGTGTGCTGTAGCGTGCCCTCCTCAAAGGCACTAGTGTAGTACTGAGGCTTCCAATGGTTGGCCATCTACATGATTTAAGAAAAGGAGAGTTAGTGATCATGTGAATAGGGACATGGATATGAAATGACATTAGACAAGAAAAATAATTTCAGCACAAGTTTTACCCATTCTCTAGTTTTATTTACTAATCCTTAGGGCTCAATTTCATGTTATAATACCCCTTGGTCTTTATCTATAATTAGACCTTTATAATATCACTCAATTAAACTCCAAATGAAGGTAGGAGAGGTTTAAAGGATATTACATCACAAAATTTCAGCAAGTATAGGTTTTGAAATTTTTGGGAAAAGAGGTATATAGAGTGATGTCCTCGGTAGTTCGGAGAAGGATTCTTCAAAAGACTTTGGGAGGGATGCCTTAAATACTTTTTGAAATCATTTTGGATCTATTTTAAAGTCCTAAAAGTGTTTTAAAAACTTTTATTTTTAGAGAGCATCTCATCTCTCAAAACTAGAGTAAGTTTGAATAAGATAAGAACAGATGACAAGGAGAAGAACTTCAGATAAGAGGAGAAGGCTAAGAGAGGTAAGATTAGCAAAAATTCCTAAGTTTTTATAATCATTCCTATGATTAGATTAGGTTGCATTTTTAATTCTAAGTCCTAATCTAACGGTCATTCTATATAGGGCTTGTCCTACAGTTAGTATGGCTCTGATACAAAGCGCTGTCGGACCCCCGGGCGAGGAATACCTGAAGACTCTATGTGTATACTAAACTAGTCCCATGATCAGTGGCTAGTACATAAATTCACAACATTTGGCATTCACATCCATACATTCACATACAAAAGTAAAGCAAAGGGTACTTAACTTAAGTGGTAAAGTTATTACATCAACAGCCGACCGGTCAAATAAAAGCAGCCATCATCAGAGTAAAAGTAGCAACGGAAGAAGTGATAAAGTAGCAAAATTCCAGCGGCATGCCAATCCGACCCCGCAGGCAACTAACAAGGAACAAGTCCTAGATAGACCCGTCACCAAACCCTCCGGTTCCAGGTGCAAAGAACGTGTCGTCTAGCGTCGGCTCATCTTCGAACTCTGAACCACATTATAAGCAAGATTGAGTACATGTGTACTCAGCAAGACTTGTAGTGTATTACAAAATTTTATTAAATGTAAGGCTATCAAAGGATGACGCTCTACTCTACAAGTTATTTTGTTTAAAGCCATTTTTGTTTGCAATATTCATAAGTAGTAATTTGCAACAGAATTTGAAAGAATAGTTAAATATATACAAGACAGTAAGTAAGGAAACTGAAAGAATAATAACATCAACAACAACACACAACCATCCTCGGCTGCGAGCAACAATTTATGTTCAGCCATAGACATGGCAGTTAACTCAACAAAATAAAACCCCAAGTCATTGCCCATATTTTTCCAATAAAGTAGTTTTTGAGAAATCAACACTACAGCCATACCAGCCGCACTAAGCACACTCATGATCGCAAGTACGGCTATTTAAATAGATTTACACTCTGCAGAGGTGTAGAAGTTTACCCATAGTACACGAATTCTCTATATCACTACTCACTATCGTAGGTAAGCAGTCTAGAGCTCGTGACACAACCTTTACATCACCTAGTCCTAACCTTGCACTAGCCCAGCGAATGGATACCCTCACTTTAACTTGGATAGCCTCCGTCAAGTGAGGCATTCATAGTTGTGTCGGCAAGCTTTGTTCCCAATGCCTCGATGACGGGAGCCCCTTCGGACATGCCTAACCGGTCATGCCCGCATTCTACGGCCTACCTACGTGCAAGGCTAGTTTCCAAAGACTTAGTTAGCTACGACCACCCCACCCTGTCACATACGGTTGTACGCTTAGGTTATAGTCCTGGAGTTGCTGGTTTCAGTCCTTAATCGACCACGGGCGAGAATCTCCCCCTAGTTACTAGTGAGTCACACTCCTCACTTTCTCAGAATATATTATAACTCACCCGCGTCTAAAAACTAGGTCTTTATTTTATTTTCATACAAAATAACAGAGGTACCCCCTCTGGACATTTTTCAAAATATCCCAAATTCACAATTTGACATATTGTCATTTTATCAAAAAAAAAATTAGAAAATCGATCGTTCTAGTCGCAGTTGTGTGATAATCGCACTAAAAAAATTCCCAAATGACATTATATATTGTCTAACCCATATTCTAATGGCTACAATAGTAAGAGATCAATATTCCAAGGAGTTATATGTAGCAATTAGGATTACAACTACCAATTTCCCATTCATAGTATTTTCATACAAAACATACACGCATGCATAATAGATTTTACAAAACAAAGTACAATAAGTAAAATACTGGGATCAACATGATCAAAGGAGGTGCTTGCCTTTCTCTAGCTGTTCTGAATATATGGTTGGTTGGTCGGCGAAATAATCACTCGAGCAATCGACGTCTAATCCAAAAAGAGCCAGAAACGAATTAAATAACACCAATAAATTCAAAAGTGACCAAAATCAAATATTTTTACATATTCTAGTAGTTCATTATTTTATATGAATTTAGAAATAAAAATAATTCAATTTAGAGTTTTTATGCAAAAGTTATTAATGTTTTAGTTTTGCTCGGTTTGGAAAATCCAGAGAAAATGAGAAATACGCTTTCCAACAGAGAAAGCGTATTCTCGCGCATGTTCTAATGAGGTTTACGCTTTCCAGTATGGAAAGTGTATTATCCTCTGGACTTGCTGAGGTTTATGATGTCTAAATTGAGAAAAGTGTATTATCCTTTGGACTTGCTGGGGTCTACTTGTCAGTGACATGGTTCACACAACAGCGCGTAGACCAAAGGTCCATGCGCACTGTGCATGGTCCATAGGACGATGCACTGTGCACTTAAAGTCTGTGGGGCCCGCATGTTAGTGACTCATTAGGAAAATGTTTTGAATATGATTTTCTTTAAATGTTTTGGCTCGGTCCCACATGACAGCGACTCAAGCATTCATTAGTTAATCATTAAAGCGCTGATTTGTCCTAATGACTGTGATTTGGTTCTTAATGGCACAGGTACAGTGCTTATCCCCTTCGGACAAAGATAGAGCAAAGACCCAAGCGCCACACGCTAAAGCCACATCGGCACGGTGGTGCTCGGCGGTTCCAGGGAATGCCCAAAATGGGTTCCCTGTACCCTTGCGCATGTAATGGCACCAACGGTGAGGGCTGAGATGGCCCGACGCGGTGGCACGACGGAGTTAAGCGGCGGCGTAGCTACGACAACATGCCAAACGCCAAACCAGCGATGCTCCCAACTAAAGATTGGACACATGAGCATCTACGGTCTACTAGAAGTATACCAGAACGAAGAGGGTCACTAGAGATGGTCGGAGAGGGGTTGGCAACGAAGAACCGACGCAGCGCGGTGAGCTTCACGTGAAGAAGATGTTCAGGCAAGGGTGAGTATCGTCCAATGGTTGGGGAAGCTTGAAGGTGCTCCTGGTGCAAGGAATTGGCCCGAGGCACACGAAGGAGGAATGGTGGCGCCGGTGACGCTGTCGGCCAGAGATGAGGAAGATGCAGCAATTCAGCGTCTCCTGTGGACCAACAATGAAATCAAGTGAGGGGAAAGCTTCAAGGTGTTCTGGAACATGAGATGACGCAGATAGGGTGAAGAGGAACCCTCTGGTGTGGTGAAATGACAGTGGTGGCACGGCGGCCAAAGTAGAGCTCGGAGATCTCGAGTGTTTGAGCTCAAATGAGTGGAGAACAAGGTGAGGGAGAGAGCGCAATGGTGAGGAAAAGGTGGAACGAAGCTTTGGGTGGCTTTATATAGGCTAAGGGGCGGAGATGAGTGAGGGAGAGCTTAGGCACCGGTAGGCAAAGGTGGAGGAGTTCTCGAGCGTATAGGCAGGAATGGGCGAGCTTTGGGCAGGCATGGGCGCGGAGAAGACCAGGGAGGTGACAGGGAGTCGATGGCGGTGATTGACGGCCAAAACCGGGGCGTGGGTGAAATCGCATCTTGTGGCGACGACACGCAAGACGAGCATCTTGTTGGCGCTTGGTGCACCGAGGTGGACGAAGGTCCCTATAGGTGGGATCCACTTGCCAGAGAGAGTGAGAGAGAGAGTGTTAGGTTTAGGGTTTTTGGTATTTTTGGCTAAATTGTTTGCTAATTTTATTTATCAAGCAAATGACCTCAGAATTTTATGAAAATTTTTGTGAAGGCTCTTGACCTAATGTAGTTTCTGTTTTAATTTTTTTACAAGTTTATACATTCTGTGAATTTCTCTAAAATTCATATAAATTTTTTGCTCTTATGTGTTTGTATTTGTTTTTCTTAGCAAGTTTTCACATAAATGCTTTGGTGAATTATTCTGGGGAGATTATGCCTGAAATAATTCTCTCATTTAATATTATTACTTTATTTTATCTAATTCCTTTTGAGTGCATGTTTGTTTGTATTTCATAATTTGCTTTTTATACAAAAGTCAAAATTCAAAATGTGTATATTTTCATATGCAAAATTATTAAAGTATTTTTCCTAATGCAATTATAATACATATTCCCAAAGTACATATTTTGGGATGTTACAATCTCTATATGTCATCGCATCTCATCTCTGACAGCATCAGTGGTCTCCTCTCTAAGGGATTCACGAATCTCCTCTCGTAGTCATGTATCGCGCTCGGCTTTGGCTCTCTTCCTACCCCAGTACGCTTCGGAATCCTCTGAGAATCCATGTTTCTATGGAATATAATGACCAAGGCCTCTCGTGCGACCTGGGTGCTCCTTATTTCCTAGGGCCGCGGAGATTATGTCTCTCTCCCTAACTATCTGGAATGAGCCTTGGGAAGATTCTACACTCAGCGCTTCTTGCAAAAGCCCGACATGTTATTTCACTTCCTATGAAGTTATAGAGTAATTACAAACTAGGTAGTTAGATATCTTACCAGGCGCTGGGACACTTCCTCGTCTATGAGGTTTGGAAAGGAGATGGCCCCCGAAGACACGGTTGATGACCTTGCTCTTATCCAGTTTCGGGCGCACTCATCAAGGATCTCGGAAAATGGCCGGGGGGGGGGGCTCCCACAGGATTGCCTACTCATCCTCCTTCCTCCATTGCGGGACTTCACCCGCATACCCAGCGGTGCCGAGTCTGTGGGGATGCGTGTTTTTTTGCCTAGAGGGCCCTGTGCGCCGCACATTCACTTCTAAAATCATTTGTCGTCTTCTTCACCACAAAGTTTTGCAAGTACGGTTCGACGAACGGATACTTCTGGAAGGGCGTCAGATCCTTCTCCATGTATTGTTTGATAAGTGTGCTCTTGAAGTTCTTCCACGCTTTGCATGCCGCTAGCAACGCGTGTCGTTGCACGGAGGCCTGGTGTTCTTCTGAGATCTCAAACGATTGAAAAATTTCCGTTACCAACGCACCTTTCTGAGCTTCGATCAACTCCTTCCACGAATCGTAGGTGATCCTGACTCATTCCCGTGCAACTATTCTGACCATTCTCTGGAATACAGACGCTGCTCAGCGAGGATTGAGATGGGTCCCAGACGCATCGACACCCATGATGGTAAATCGGCACTCAGGCCTTTTCGATATTCCTCTTCTATCGCGTTTGGATTTTCTTAAGGACGGAGTATTAGACGCATGAGGCGATCATGACGGAGAATGAGCGGACGACATCTTCACAAGAAATAGAAGTTCTGACACGCATAAACATATGCTTGGTAGAAATGACTGTTAGGGTAATAAAAGTTGCTTTAAAATGTAAAGCCATTGGTACAAATGATACTGAGGATAATTAGTGGCTCGTAGTCTTTCGGACCATCCTTTTCTAGCCGAACAAGCAAGACGAGGGTAATTTGCTCCCACAAAAGGAAGAAATTTGTAAATTGTGGCTTTCTTTAAGCTAACCCTACTTACCCCCAAATATTTCCATGTTTTAAAGTCTACGCCATACATCAAACTTATAGGTCTCACATAAGGCAAGTGAAAGATATACAAGGGTGTAAAATGTAGTTGCCACACAAGAAAATAGTATACCTGCTTAAGTGTGTAAAATGTGGTTGCTACACACAAAAAAAAAACAGTATGCCTGTTATCAGTGACTAGCAAAACTTTTAGTAGATTAATGACCACTACACCTAAATGAATTTGTATGTGTTGAAATCATACTCCATACAAATGTGTTAGGATAACAACAGAACATATATGAATCATTGGACAATAATCATGGCCTACAATTACTCTACCAAAACAAATTGGTGTACCCATCAAGCACGAAACTAATCAAAATTAAAACATCAGCGGGCCAAAACACGTCTAAAATTGCCTAAATCCCTCACATGATTTTAACACAAATATGGTATGTTCCCACAGACGACAAACTAATGCCTACTAGAAATCACAGGTAAGCAAAATTTCAAACCCTAATTAAATACGCAACACATGATTGCATAGTACTACAAAATCACAACTGAGAAAAACAATACAAATCCTGAATATGCAGCACATGATTGCATAATACCATAAATCACAACTAAGCAAAAATACAAATCCCAAATAGGCAATACATGGTAAGCAAAAATACAATCATGGGAGGCGCTTACCTTGGTGGTGCTTGGGAGGCGCTCGAGGGACGAGGCACGCTAGGCTCGAGGAGGAGGCGCGCTGGGCACGAGGAGGAGACGCGTGCTTAGGGGAGGGGAGGAGGCACGCCGAGCTCAAGGGAGGAGGGGCGCTGGGTTCGGGGAGGTGGCGGCTCGTGCTCGGGGAGGAGGGGCAGGCATGGGGGAGGAGGCAACATCGAGGACAACGGCGACGGGCTTGTGGGAGGAGGGAGAGTTAGAGAAACATAATCGTTTGAGTGGGGGCACGGGCAAACCCTAGAGTCCGAATATAAATAGGGTTGGACATCACAGACGGTTCTAAAGTAGAACCATCTGTGATAGCTTATGTTTCTCAGATGGTTTGTAGATTAAACTGTCTATGATAGTTGATGTATCACAGACGGTTTGTCCTAAAGAACCGTCTGTGATAGCTGATGTATCACAAACTGTTGTATTTTATAACCATCTGTGATACATATCACAGATGGTTTGTTCCACTAAACTGTCTGTGATAATTCCTTCTATAGTTAAAAAATATTATATTTTTCGGCTAGCCTCAGGTGTTAATATGTATGACTTGTTTTTCATATAGAAGACAGTAAGATAAACATTTATTCAGTAAACATGTTCAATATAGACAGTAACCTGAATTCCAAACTAGATTTTTTTGTATCATTTTTTGTATTTACATATAGCCAAACAGCGTGGCCAGTCGCTTCTTACAAAAGATTTTCTTTAAAAAGTAGAAATAAAAAAGATCAACTTATTTCTAGCGGTCTAGGTAGACTGCTATCTCCATCTTCAATTCTTTGTAGGCGACGTCGTCGACATTAGAGGGTTCGGGGTCAGTGTAGGTTCCCCAAAACACGTCCACTCGTTGATGTGCTCGTTGGAGAGTAGCCCAAAGACGCTCCGACTCAAGGACCAGGTCGAAATGCGCCCAGAGGCTCTCTTCCCTCGCTCGAGGTGCCTCGGCATGGTAGACCCGATCGGCCACCGTCTCGATGTCACATTCTAAGCAACGGTAATCCTCCTGGAGATGTGCAACGTCTTCCTCGAGGACTATGTCGATGGCGAGGTTAGCTCGCCGGAAGAGGGTGACCACCCGAAAGACGTGGCGGAGGAGGATGTCAAGACAGCGGAAGGTGGCCATCACATGCTCCGGCATAACCTCCGCTGGAGGAGGGAGGACACTGTTAGCACAGTGTCCTTTCGAAGCATCCGCCAGCGTGCGGCTGGTGAGGTGCTCGTACAAAATGGCTAAGTATGCGATCAACGCCGGCGTTAGGGGAAAAGAGTGGGAAGCCATTGTTTTTTTACACTACTAGTTGATGATGGCGGGTGTGAAAGAGAGTAGAGCGATGTGGGGATTCATCTTCTGTGGCGGATGATCATTCTTATAAAACAAGGAGTAACATCGGCGCGCGAGACAAAGAGACGCATCGCGTGGGAGCCAAAATGGCATTGAACATATCACAGACGGTTCTAAAGTAGAACCGTCTGTGATTGTTGATTTTCACAGATGGTTTGTAGATGAAACCATCTGTGATAGCTGATGTATCACAGCCAATCTGTAGATGAAACTGTTTGCGATAGCTTATGTATCACAGATGGTTTTTAGATGAAACTGTCAGTGACAGCTGATGTATCATAGACAGTTTGTCCTAAGGAACCGTTTGTGATATCTTTTGTATTGCTAAATCTATTTATGTTTATTGGCTAGCATCAGGAAATGCTAGCCATACCCTTTGAAACAAGCAGAAACACAAGAAGTACATGTATACATCCAATTCACATTCATTTCAGAAACAAGCACATCCATTTCACAAATCAATTAACTCAAATGAACTAAAATTAACCATTCATGAACATATGACACATAAACATTTCATTCATCATTCCACTTGCTTATTTCTTTTAAAAATTATCCCTTCATGATGATCGATGCGTACGTAGCTAGTTTCGTCACATTGTTCTTCCTTAACCCTTATGCCATTTCCGAGAGGAGGCAACTCGTCAAATTGATTGTGTTCTTCCTTGTCCACTACATTCTCAACTCTAACAATCCTCCTTTTTCCATGAAGAACTATGTGGTGCTTCTTATTTACCTGGTCGGTTACATAGAAGACTTGAACAACTTGGTTAGCGAGTACGAATGGTTTGTCTTTGTATCCGACACGTTCGAAGTCCACGGTAGTGACGCCGTACTTGTCGACCTTCACCCGTGGGAGATAGACCCAATGGCACCGAAACAGGGGATTCTTGAATAGCACGTAGTCGAGCTCCCAAATCTCCTCTATGAGTCCATAGTAGGAGCTCCTCAACCCATCGGGACTGAATGCATCTATGCGGACATCGCTGTTCTGGTTAGTGCTCTTTATATCCTCAGCTTGTGTATAGAATATGTACCCATTTATGTCATATCTTTGCCATGTCACAACTGTAAATGTTGGTCCTTTTGCCAACCATGTCAACATATCACTTGACGAGCTCCTAGCGAGTCGCTCCTTCAACCATTGGTTGAACCAACTGTTATGTTGTCTCATGATCCAAACATCAAGCCACTCCGGATTTTGTTGTCAAAGCACGTCCTTGTGCTGGTCAATATACGGGGACACTTTAGTCATGTGTTGCAAAATCGTGAAATGGGCTTGAGCATATGTATCCATATCTAGAGTGATTGCTTTCCTTCTAATGGTCCCGATAACCTCAAGCCTCCCCTTATGGTGAGATCGAAGCACACCTATCGGTTCAACCTAAGCCATGTAATCGACGCAGAACTCAATAACCTCTTCAGTTACACAACCTTCGACGATGCTGCCCTCTGGCTGAGATCGATTCTGTATATAGGACTTCAGAATTCCCATGAACCTCTCGAACGGGTACATGCTATGTAGGAACACAGGCCCACACATTTTTATCTCCCTCACAGTGTGAATAACGAGATGGACCATGATATCGAAAAATGATAGAGGGAAATACATCTCAAGATGACATAGAGTCATCACCACCTCGTCTTACAGAGCATCTAGTCCTTCGGGGTCGATGACCTTCTGAGCAATTATGTTAAAGAAATAACACAGCCTCATGATTGTCTCCTGGACCTTGATCGGCAAAATACTTCTAATTATAACAGGGAACATATGTGTCATCAGCACATGATAATCATGACACTTCATGACAATTAACTTCAAATCTTCCATCGAAACAAATTTCTTCATGTTGGCGGAGTAACCGGATGGAACTTTCACACCATGCAAGTACTGACACAGTTCAGTTCTCTCAGCCTTGGACGTAGTGTAATAAGCAGGGGAAGGTATGTTTGTCCTTTATTGGTCTTTGTCGATGATAACTCGGGTCTGATGTCCATATCAACCAAGTCAACCCATGCGTTGACACCATCCTTTGTTTTGTCACGAATGTTCAGTAAGAGACTAATCAAGCTGTCATATACATTCTTCTCTATGTGCATGACGTCGATACAGTGGCGAACTTTTAGGTGCTCCCAATAAGGTAAGTCCTAAAATATTGATCTCTTCTTTCAGATGTTTTTCTCACGGGACCTCGATTTAAGTCCCTTTCCAAGCACAATATCTAAATCCTTAACCATATCATAGACATCTTTTCTGCTTAAATGCCTTGGAGTTGAACTGTCCTCCTTCTCTCTGTCGAATTATTTCTTTATCCTGCGGTATGGGGTGAGCCCTCCGAAGGAACCTACGGTCGCATGTACACGGTTTTGCGCGAGTGCTTTTGCCACACGCTCTCAGTATCATCCATGCAGTGAGAACAGGCTTTGGCCCCTTTTGTACTCTAGCCCGACAGGTTAGCAAGGGCAGGATAATCATTTTTGGTGCAGAACAATAAGGAGCGTAAAGTGAAGTTCTCTCGTTTGTACGCATCCCATACCTGTACCCCTTCGATCTACAGTATTTTTAGATCTTCCATCAATGGTGCTAGGTACACATCAATATCATTCCCAGGTTACTTCAGCCCTTAGATAAGTATCGACATCAAAATATACTTCTTCTTCATACACAACCAAGGAGGAAGGTTGTAGATACAGAGAGTCACGGGCCAAGTGCTACGTCGACTGCTCGTGTTACCGAAAAGATTCATTCCATCTGTACTCAATCCAAACCTTATATTCCTGGGTTCCTCATCGAAGTCTGCAAACCTCCTATCGATGTTTCTCCACTAGGTGAAGTCAGCAGGGTGTGTTAGCTTTTCATCCTTCTTACGCTCCTCCGAGTGCCAACGCAGCAGTTTTGTCTCCTTTGGGTTTGCAAAAAACCGCTTCAAACGGGGAATTACAGGAAGATACCACGCCACCTTAACAGGAGTTCCTTTCTTCACCTCGATTCCCTCGTCGACATCTCATTGATTCTTACGCTTGTATCAGGATGTGTTGCACACCAGACATATATGCATGTTCGCATACTCTTTACGGTAGAGGATACAGTCGTTCGGACATGCATGTATTCTTTCTACTTCCATTTCCAATGGACAAAGAACCTTCTTGGTTTTGTAGGTGGTTTTGGGCAACTCGTTTCCCTCCGAAAGCATGTTCACTAAGAGACCTAACAGTGCCGTGAAACTCTTGTCGGACCAGCCGTTGCTTGCCTTCAATTTTAGCAGTTCAAGTACTGATGACAACCTTGTGTACTTCGACTTGCAGCATGTGAACAAATTTTTCTCCAAGTCCTTCATCAAGCCCTAGAATTTAACATACTCTCTCTCATCACAGTTCCCTTCTGCGTCGCGAAGCATCTGATCCAGATTGTCATCGTGCAGCCTATTCGAATCGGAACCACAATTGACATCATCCGGCGGTATATCGTTGATTTCGTCGGTTACGTCATTATTACTACCTTCATGTATAATCTGCTCTTCACCGTGACTGGTCCAACGTGTATACCCCTTTTTGAAACCCTTTCGAATCAAATGTGCTTCGATCTGCGCTCGATTCTTAAACATCTTCATATTCTCGCAGTCAATGCATGGACAGTACATATATTCCACCCCCTTATTCAACATATCCTCCTCGGCAGCTCTTGTAAAAGCAAACACGCCATTAATGTACTCTTCACTCACACGGTTCTCAGCGTACATCCAGCTTTAGTCCAACTACGCTACGCATATAACAATTTAGTGTTAAATATTGAATTAATTAAGTAGTATACTATATATATATATATATATATATATATATATATATGTGTGTGTGTGTGTGTGTGTGTGTGTGTGTGTGTGTGTGTGTATGACGACGCTTTACTACTCGGGAGTATGTACTCCCACTTCCAATATATCACTTAAATGAATATATTATACTTCTTTATCACTTTCAGTATACTTAAATATCAATTATAAGATACTCCAATGTGACTTGGTTGAAAATTTTCTATTAGAGCCCTTTATTTTTGTTATATACCCTCTTTCATATATAAAAGAAGTATATACACAAAGTTTGCCATAAAATGGACTTTCATGAAATTTTTCATAGAACTCGCTTTGGAGTATCTTATAATCATTATTGAAGTATGCTCAAATAGATAAAGAGGTATCATCATACGATTTAAGTGGTATATGAGAGATGGGAGTATGTACTCCTAGGAGTACCATACCATTTTCAAATACACACACACACACACACACACACACACACACACACACATATATATATATATATATATATATATATATATATATATATATATATATACATGTATACATGTATACATGTATATATATATACACATATATACATGTATACATGTATATATATGATCAAAAGTAGATACATGGAGCAAGAATTAATTAAATTGAATTAAGTAGAAATAGACTATGAATTGGCTAAACCCTAAACCACGCTAGATGTAAATAATCTTCTCTTAACACCAAGCTAGATCTAAACCATCTTCAATTCTCCCTTTACCAAGCTAGATCTAGAATATAATGCAATTAGGAATAAATTACTAACCATAGATAGTCAAGAACAAATGGATCTACAATCACTCTTCATTTAAAAGAGTGAACTAATAGAGAGGTGTTTGGATTAGGACAGTGAGCTAATAAGAAAAATTCCTTTAAAAGAATGTAAGAACAGAGAAGGTGTTTGGATTAGGACAGTGAGCTAATACCATGTTAGACGTAAATAATCTTCCCACCTCCTCCGCGGTCTCCTTTCACCAAATAGCCTCAAAGCCCCACCTCCTCAAAGCAGCAGCCTGCTGTGAGAACATATCTAGAATTTAAGACAGATCTGTGAGGGTTGGGTCTGCAATAAGTGAAATTATCACAGACGGCTTTTAGTACAAACCGTCTGTGGTGAGTTAATTATCACAGACGGTTTTAAGAAAAAAAACCGTCTGTGGTATTTAGTAGTATCATAGACGGTTCTTGTTGAGAACCGTCTATGATACATCACAGACGGTTTTTAACATGAACCGTCTTTGATATTACCTCTTCACAGACGATTTTTAGTGCAACTAGTAACACAGACGGTCGCTAAACCAAAACCGTTTGTGATTGTATTTAATACTGACAGTTTTGGTCAACCGTCTATGATGAGACGTCCAGTATTAGCCTTTTGTAGTAATGACTACTCGTACTACCAGGTGTAGTATAACTAAATCCTAACTAATCTAAACCATTAAATCAAAAAGAATGGATGATTAACGATTAACTAAGCCAAAAATTAAAGATTATTTTCCCCTAATTCAGCGTGTGGAAAGAACACTTGCAAGTTGTGCGGCTTATCTATCTTAGGGTCGATTAATGATGGTTAACTTTGTGTTCTCTCAATTGCCGATCTTTTACATGTGTTTACTAAAACTACCAAGTGGAGTACTAGAGCAAATTGACTAGTATTGACGGAATTGTTTCTAGAGAAGCTCTGAAACTGAATATAGAGGTAAATCTCTTGTGGCATGGAAAAAAGTTTGCAAACTGAAAAAACAAGGTGGTTTGGGCATTTTGCAATTGTTTGCACATAACTCGACACTTCTTTTGAAGAATCTACACAAGTTTTACAACATGCTAACTTACCTTGGATTATGTTAGTTTGGGATGCTTACTTTCGGGACTCCCATCCACCAGATAATTTCATAGAAGGATCCTTTTGGTGGAAAGACCATCTCAAACTGATGACTTTGTACAAAGGTTTGGCATCATGCTAGATTGGAAAAGGAAACTCAGTTTTTTTTAAAAGATTTATGGAATGGAAATTTACTCTGCTGTCAACATCTAGAGTTTTTTTTTTCATTTGTCAAAACAGACAACCGTCTAGTCTCATCAATCAAGCAAGCTGTGTAGTTTTCAACCATTTTCAACCTTCCGCTATCTAAACAAGCATATGTCCAGTTTCAGCAAGTGCAGCAAATAATCCAAGATTTGGCTCTAACCACTGATGAGGACTCCTGGCATTACATTTCGAATTCAGGTCAATATTCATCGATCAAAGCTAGCTTATCAGATTCTTATGAGCAACTCCCCAATTCCCCCTTACTTCAAATGGTTATGAGCAAGCACTTGTCAACTTCATCACAAAATATTTTTCTAGCTTTTACTCGAGGATCAACTTAATACAAGGAACTTGTTACGCCTAAAGAATTGTCATCTGGATGATTATACATGTGTGTTGTGCGCACAAGGGACAGAAGAAACGTTGCAACACTTATTTTGGACCTGCCCTTTTGTTCAAGATTGCTATAATTATGTTTGTCCATAACACACACCTCTGCTGTCAATTCATGAGTCCATTCTTGATCTGCACGACAGGTTTCGACTGCCTTTCTTCATGGAGATTATTATCTTAACAACTTGGGCAATTTGGATAACATGAAATAATATGATCTTCAAGCATATCGAACCAACTTTTGAGGAATGGAGGAAGACTTTCCATCATGAATTTGCCATGGTTATCCATAGGGCAAAGACAAAGTATAAACCTTTCATCAGTGATTGGAACAATAGTTTAAGTTAATTCACTAGGGTTACTTGTTGTAAATACTTTTTTTGTAACATTTTTATTATTTATATATAATTATATACAGTAAGATCCTTTCCTATTGTTTTCATTCAAAAAAAGAATGAACAAACCGTATTAAATTGAGTGTATGGTAAAAGATCTCTAATTGATTGCTGGGCATGGTATGCATGATTTATTGGTTTGTTTAAATGGAAGTGATTTAATGCTACTTATTTAGTAAGTATCTAAAGGCCCTACGTGCGGTTACCTGAGAACTTCAAACAAAGTTTTCTGATCCGTGTGAACTTACTTGTCTTGTCCATTCTGTGATACCGGGTGTCCAACATTTTGCATGGTGATATGACAATATATATGGGGACTTTGCAGGGATACCAATGTGATAGGCCTTACGTACTCATGCTATTTGTTTCTTTAGAGAGTACTTTAGGTGTGGTGTTGCTCCTTGCTAGTATCAATTGCCTAGAGGTGACCAAGTTGTGCCCCAACACACTCCCAACTGTTGGTTACTTTACTAGCAAAGTGGCCCGTGCAATTGCACAGGCTAGTTTTAATGTTTTAGACATTCACACGGTCTCAGTCAATGATCGAGATCCAGAGTCCCTCATCGAGCTTACAAGGAAATCAAATACGAGAACACAATCGAAATGTAGAAACATTTATCGCCGTGGACGCAGTGGGAGTTTTTACAAGAATGTGATGAGAACAAAAATTGAGATGTTGATTCATATTTTTGTTACAAGGTACACCGACTACCCTATTTATAACTTTCGAAGAGGTGACAATTAGGGCTTGTTTGGTTGCCACCCTGAGCCCACCTCGCCTGGCCGGAGTCGAGCCGGAGGCTTGCCTGGGGTGTGTTTGGTTGGCGCCTTGGGAGGCTGCCTGGTCCAGGCTAGGACGTTAGGCTCAGGCGACCGAAAACAGTCGCCTGGCTCCCAGGCGAGCACGAGTCTTCCTCCTCCCGTATGCGTCTTCCTCTGCATCCCAGCCAAACCGCCAGCGTCCACCCGGATTCTCCCCGTCCCGGCCCTTCACGTCACAATCTTCGCCCTGAGCTCCTCTCCGAAAGCCCCATGCCGTCGGCCCCGGTTTCGCCTCCATCTTGCCGCAATCCGCCGAGGAGCCACCGCTGCCATGAGCTCCATCTCCGTCGTATTCCACCACTGTCCATCGTCCTCCGCCCGTGCCGTCTCCACCGTTGGAATCGTGTGTCCACGTTCTACGTCATGCTCCCATGGTCGTGGTTCGAGTGTCACCGAGCCGCCGCCAACCTCGTCCTCCCCAAAGTCGGCCGCCGCCGCCTCCCTTGATCTCCTCACTGGTGAGTTCTTTTACTTCCCCGAGCACGTCATAATCTTCACCCGGAGCTCCTCTCCAAAAGCCCCATACCGCTAGCCCCGATTTCGCCTCCATCTCATCGTAATCCGCCTAGGAGCCGCCACTGCCACAAGCCATTCTCTGTTGCATTCCACCGCCTCCATCGTCCTCTGCCCGTGCTGTCTTCACTGTTGGAATCATGTGTCCGTGTTCTACGTCGTGCTCCCATCATCTTCATTCGAGCGTCACCGAGTCGCCGCCAACCTCGTCCTCCCCAAAGCCGCCGCTTGTCTTCCATGTATCCGGCCGCAAGGCGCCACCGCCGGCCTGCCCTGGTGGTTGACGTCACCACCCATGTGCTCGCCTCGTTGCCCGCAACCCATTTTTGACCTCTCCAGTCATTGACGACAAGTCCCCGCCGGCGCCGAGCCGCCTCCATCGAGATGGCCAGAAGAACAGAGGATGAGGAAGGAAGGAAGTGTATTTCCTGTTTTTACGCTTCCTAATTCTGAAAACATATTTGTTGGTTTGACGTTATCTCTAGGCACGTATCACCAACCAAACACCATATCTCTAGGCTTGCCTAACCAGGCAAAAATCATCTGCTTTTCAGGCTACTCTCAAGCACCACTTTTTCTCAGGCACAGCTCGCAGGGTGGCAACCAAACATGCCCTTAATGCTGCTAAAGGTGTCTTTTGTCTTCACGCATGTGCCTTTGTTGAGTCTTGAACTGCCGTGTCTCTTAGCCAACTGTCGTAAGTTGTCAGATATGCCAATAACTGTTGTCACGTTAGTCACGTGGGAAACTGTGATGTCCTCCATGCGTGGAGTTATTGGCTTTTTCCTCGGCTGCGTTGGAGGCAGACGTCATGCTGCGTTTAGCCCACAGGGCCCTTAGCGCGGCCGCTACGGCTGCTGCTTCAATTGCCAAGGCCTTGGGTGAGCTCTTCTTCTTACAAGGTGTCATGTTGGTGTGACTCGCTTGATGTGACTTGCTCGATGTGACTTGCTTGCCACTCCCCAGGGACGGCACCAACCGTCGTAGCTACAAACTAAACTGTAGAAAAGGGCTACAAACTAAATTGTCGTAGCTACAAACCCTGAAGGTTCTCGAAAATGGGGAACAAATATTGAAGTGTGTTAAATGTGTCTTTTTATTATCAATAGTCATCCCCTCACCATAAGAGGAAATTTGCTATTTATAGTGTTACATCAGGGATATAGGAGATTACAATGCTACCCCTAAAAAGGTCCTATGACTATAGAGGCTTCAAGGTCTTATGACCTCCTCGGGTGTAGCCTTTGGTGCATGGTGGGTCTTCATGGACTGGCCCTCCACGCATGTACTCTTGGTCCACAAGTGGCCTTGACTCCCTTTGTTCCATGTGAGGCAGACCCGGAGCAAAGGCTCCGCGGACTCCCTTTGCTCCGTGCGAGGTGGCCTGGAGCAAGAGCTCTCTAGATCCCTTCACTCTAGGTTGTGTTGTACTCTTCAATCGATGCTACCTTTGGTGGTATTTCTATACCCTTCGCTCTGTGCGAATGGGGTACTTGGTACCTTTCGATTGGGTCAAGGTGTACCCATGGCTTGGTGTCTTCGCTAGGTCACTGGGCCGATAGGCCGCCCCTACGACAATAACAATGCAAATTAATCATTTGTAAATAAGAAATTCTCTCATTAACTGAGAGAGAAAAAGATCTACACTGCTTATTTTGGTGGGGCCAGATTATACGGTGCAGATTAATCATGTATAGATATTATAACTATTACAATTGTACAACATATACAACTATATTTTTAAAAGACAATAGAGTTATATAGCAAATACAATATGTTACAATATCTAGACATGCGTGAGAAAATTCCGCTATTTCGATTGAAAGTTATGGGTTTGGAAGTGGAAGGGGAGCAGCCACGCGCTAGCTCAAGGACACAATCGGGAATCCGAATCTCTCTCCGTGTCTGTCACGTGGCGCGGTGTCCGTGAGAAACACAGCATGCGATTAACTGCAAATTAGTGAAACATCTCTCACTTAGGGCATGTACAGTGAGGTGACATCAGCGGTTTATAATCTTTGCCATGTAAGATTTTTAATGATATGGATGAGAGAGAGTAAGGAGATAGAATGAAGCTATCTGGCATGCAACAGACAGTTTATAAGGCCCTTATAGATTGTTGTTTCGCTGTTGTATCCATGATGTGTGTACAGTTTGTGAGATCATATATACATAACTTAAAGACAACTCATTATATGAGTTCTATTTAATTTTGTCTATAGATAATATGGAGAGTATTACAGACAACAATCATTTATACCATTGTGCATGCCCTTAGATGTTTGGCACACAAGGCCCATATTAGCCCATGAAACGCATGATCCCACAGAACCGTAGCCTAATTTCCTTAGCCACACAATTCTGGTTTGCATCTGTGTAGCCAGCCCACACTAGAGCCAACCCTATGTCACTAAGGGTTTGCATCCTTTGACATTCCACTATGAATGTCGCGGATGAACGGTATCATAACATTCTCAGGATCTAGGCCATCGGATCAAAAAAAAACAATGGATGAATCGATCGCTACAGTGTTTGAAACCAGTACTATTGCTACAACGGTTTTGCTACAGTGCCATATTCGGATCTCAACCGCTGTTTTTCGATCCAACGGCTGCAAAACAATGTCACGGTGCTGTTAACCGTAACATTGCCTACTAATGTCAGGGCATTCGGATCCTGTCACTGAACCGGTAAACCCTAACGACTCCATCTCTCTCACACAACACACCGCCCCCCAACTCCGGGAGCCACCCACGAACCAGCAACGTCGGCGCAGCCATGGCCATTGCGGAGGAAGCAACCGCCAGCTACGAGGTGGACCTGGGAAACCTCATGGCCTACGACCCTTCGCACCACCTAGCAAATCTGCGGGAGGACTGTCTGTGGAAGGAGGCGGAGGTGGCGCAGGCGGTGGCCGACGCGCTGCCGCCCAACGAGGATCGCGGCGGCCCCATTGTCTGCCTCCCACCACCCGCCTCCCCCACGAGAAGCACCTACCGAAGCCCAAGCCTCCTAATAAGTGGGAGCAGTTTGCGAAGATGAAAGGTGATTTTTTTCACTATTCTTGCTAGCATCTTAATCTGTTTCAGGTGTACTTATTTTCGCTCTTTTGATTGGATGGATGGATATAACGCTGTACTGGCATGCTTGCACTCTTGCACTCTTGCAGGGATCAAGAAGCGGACAAAGAATAAGCGTGAGTGTGATGAGCAAACTAACACCTAGAAGCGAACTTATGGCTATGACCGTGTTAATGAAGAATTGGCGTCCTCTGCCAATGCAATGGCAGAGGAGCACACTGCCGTGACATTCGGCAGATTCATCCGATCCAAGAAGCAGCGGATGCTACAACATTTTGCTACAGTAATTGCGACAATTGAAAATCACGGTCTCATCCTTTGCTTTATTCAACGTCTGCTATGCAATGCCACGGTACTGTAGCACCGTGACATTGCGTAAATGTCAGAGGATGCGAGTCATCGAAGCGAAAGCAACATATGGTCAGTAATTTTTTTATCTTTTCAATCCATGAATTGCTGGTAAAATTTGTTCTGCAGCAAGACCAATAATTTCGTTTGTCTTTTCCATTGATTAGCATGTTGCAATTATCTTATGCTATAACATAAATAAATGCCTAACGAATTACATGCTTCTGCTTGTGTACACCGATTTAATCCTGCATTCGTCTGTGCCAGTGGATGATGTGGTCTGGGTATCTCGTACTAGTCGTAGGACCTACAATCGCTCTGTAATATGCTGGCGATTTTAATCTATGGTGCACAATTGCACAAAGGCAGGGCGGAGGGAAGGGGGCCCTGGCAGGGGCATGGCCCCCACATGAATTTTGATTACTTTTCATTAGGACATAGGACCATTGAAACTTTACTATGAGTAAGCCCCTATTTATTCAATTATGTAATTATGTGATTAAGTAACTTCGCTATGAGTAAGCCCATATTTATTCAATTATGTGATTAAGTAACAGTTATGAAACTAAAAACCCTTGGAGTTAATTTGTGGCACACGAACCCATCTTATGTAGCATCTAGATTCCATTTTCTTCCCAAATTTTCAAGCTAGTATTGAGTCTAATTTGTACCGCACAAGTGCATGATATTTCATCTCTCTGCATGTTTAGAGCTTAATCAAGCACTTCTTCCTTGTCTCTAGCCTCTGTCGCACCGTCTATGACTCGGTGAAATATGCATGTGTGCCGAATTCCACCAAACTCAAGTTATAATCCATCATGCTCATGATTTATATTCTATTTCATTTTTGATATAAAAATGTTCCTCCTAAGAAAACTTCTATTTTTTTTTTGTAAATAGCTTAAAACGTCTATATCATGTTGGGACGATCAAATTCATGTGTCTCTCTCGCTCTTGCCCACAAGGGGCTTTAGTTGGCATCCTTGGCAAATGTGTTGTGTCGGTGCACAGTGAAATGTATTTTCCAAAAGAGCCTGCCAAGTTTAGTTATTTGTTATTTGTGTGTAGGAGCTTCAGTCTCTCTGCTATGGCTGTTCTAATTTAGAGCCTGCCATCTTATTAGTTGTTGTTAAGTAATTATTTCTACTACATCTCTAGTGCGGTGTGACTTCAGTTGATGCGCTTAAGATGGATATTTTTGTAGCTCGACTAACTGAATCTAACAAGTCCTCGTTGTCAATGCTATTTATTCAGAAATATGTGTGTCCGATACCCTGCCTGTCAATACTGTACCCATTTAATTAACTATTGGCTTTGATACAGAACCTGGTGTTGATCCTTTTTGCTCAAAGATGGGATGACAAGAAGAAGCAGGTTGAGAAGCAAGAAAAGAACAGGCTAGAGAACTTAAAGAAAGCAGCAAAAGTTGGTGCTTTGCCAAGGTTATTATTCTTTCCTAGTAACCAATGTATTGTTTATGTCTTATGATTTACTTCTTTATATTAGCAAAGAACCTTAGTAGCTATTTCTAATTTAACAACATTCCAAATATTTTTATGTGCAGTCATATACAGCTTGCTGCCACAGCTTTGCCGAGTTTTTGGGCAAAATGGCATTGTTGCGTTTATTTTTGACGGAAGTAGCTCTCCTCGCACGGTATTGCCAAATATGGCAATCCGGATGAGCCTTACGCCACCACGTGTGCAATTCCGGTCGCCTCTAGCCCGGACGCGCCAAAATCCGATCGGCCCTTGCCCGGACGCGCCTTCGCCCGATACGAGTCTCTTCCGCACGGCCACCACCCGGACTAGCCTTGTCCTTTGTGTTGTATTACAGAGTCTTTTGGTAATTTATCATGTGAGAAAAGAAAATAGAAATGGGAAAAGAATGGTGGGACCCACCTGCCTTTTGGATGCAATGGACTGATAAGGTTGAGACTTGTTCTCTCAACCGGGAAAAGAGGGAGCAGGTGGCCGTTCGCATGGGCACAACTCATGGCGAGTGGCGATGGATGCGGCAGGTGCTGGCGATTTTCTCGCCGGCGGTTAGCAGCGTCGAGTGCTCCAAGTCCTAGCTCCTCCTAGATAAGTGGGTTCCCCTCTCTATCTCTTTTTGGGTCCAGAGCAAAAACACCAAGGGTGTTTTCTTCTCTGGTTCATTCGGTTTTCCCGATTGGATTTTAATCTTGAGTCAGAGTGTGTGCCGTCTGGTGGATTTTGTACTGCTAGCAGTAAGGCTTGATTCTTCTTCAACATAGCACATCCCAATTTTCCTTTTTGTGCTTTCTCTTCCAGAGATTGTGCTGTGAGTGATTTTGGATCTTGCCTTGTTATTTTGAATCATGTTGGCTCTCGGTTGATATGGTGGAGAAACTTGGTTAGTTTGGGTGTCCTCTCATTGGATCCGTGGAGGTTTCTTGCTCTGAGAGAGCATTCGGCCGGTGCTTTCTCTAGTGTCTTGTGCGACATTATCCTTGATCCTTAACTTCGTATTTCGGTGTGTCCCGAAGTGTGAAGATAGACATTGTATCTCCGTGGTTTTCTAGGACAATGTCCTTGAGACGTGCCTTGTCTGTTGATCTTCTCGGTGGTTTTGAGTACCATCGCCGTTGTGAGTATTGCGACCAATCGTGCACTGTCTCTTTGCATATACATATATACATATGTGTGTGTGTATATATATATATATATGTGTGTGTGTGTGTGTGTGTGTGTGTGTGTGTGTGTGTGTGTGTGTGCTAGTTGAAATATTTGATATGTGATTGGGATTGATCTCTGAGACCAGCTCTGGAAGACATTGCAAAGATATGAGTGGTTCGGTTTTATGCTATGTGATGATAGTCGTCATATACTGAAATTGACTTGATCATTAGTTCATACTTGAGCTCTATTGTGTTACTTACTACTGTCTCTTGATCTATCATCATCTGTTGCTCTTGATATTACTAGTTGTTCTGTATCCTCTGGTTATATTGATATCTAGCAATTCGGTTTGATTACTGCTGGACTTGTGATTTCGGTATACTAAAGTTAGTCAAGTTCTGTTAGTAATATAGATTTCAGTCTTGTGATACTTGTAATCATCTGATTGACTGGAATTGAGTCTGTGGACTATTACTTTTGAGATCTTTTGACAGTTTAGTAAAGTTTTGTTTAGAGCTCAAAGAGTGGAACTACATTATCATGTTCAATTAATGAAGAGTATAGACTAAAGGGTTTAGTTAGATGACAAAGATTAATTCTTTTGCATCTTGCCTTCTAAGAGCACTCAATAACATCTATTGTCTGAGCTTTAAACTAATTTCTTACATATACGTGTGGTATATGTTTAGCATTTCATTCAGTTTAAATGGCATAAAAGATTTACATTTGTATATATTGATTTGGTCATTTATATGCTGGTGGTTTAATGCTTTATTGTTTCATAATTATGCTGGAATTAATTATGATTATTTGCTAAAATTGCACATTTTGCAACACTTTGATCTCTACTAGGAGCATTGTCTGATAGGACAGTAGCCGTCCAACTCAAGCAATCATGCTTGTTCCTTGCTTAAGGAGGACTCTTGGTTTGCTTTACAAGTCTTGATCCCTTCCTGTTCCTCCAATGCCAAGCAAAAGTTAATGGCTTGCCCGGCGCTTTTGAGTCTTGACTATGGATGACCAACTAAACTAGGAGCAATGAAATTTTACAGCTATTGGTTTGTGAAGTGCCATCAGTTTACCTGTAAGGAAAAAAATAAGCGAAGCTGTTGGTTACAACATACAATATGTCAATAACAGTCTACACTATGACATCTGCAGTTTTACAATGTATTGTTCAGTCAGTTTTATCACTTGTTCCCATGGTTTATACTAACATAGCTCTAGTGTTCTACAATTTCCTTTTCAGTAGACAACCGAGTAGATCACAATTATAGCTGCCAATAAATGAGGTCGCTGCTGGTTTGCTGGGATAACATTTGACAAGGAGAGACCATTCAATTTTGGAAATCATTTTCCTGTCCGTAGGTAGCTACTAATTACTTCAGCCTTTCATGCAGATGCAGGATAAAGAAGTGTACATCAAGCAGAGGAGTTACTATTGTTATGAATATTGTGTGTATATTCAAGAGGGTCCAATGGACAACATATATAGGGAGTACAAAGAGGGTTGCTATATACAGATAAGGAAATACAAATATAGTCCTATTCTAACACCCCCCCCCCTCAAACTCATGGTGGATCACACACACTGAGTTTTGAGAGAAAATACAAATGTTGTGCCCTAGTCTGTGGCTTCGTGAAGAAGTCAGCAACCTGTAACTCTGATTGCACAAACTGTAAAGTAAGTACTCCCTCCTGCACCTGTGAGCGAGTGTATGAAGCATCCACACCAATGTGCTTTGTGAGCTCATGCTTCACTGGGTCCCGAGCAATACCGATAGCACCTGTACTGTCAGACAAAAGAGTCGTAGGTCCCATCACAGGCACTCCAAAATCTGCAAGTAGCCACCTCAACCAAGTAACCTCTGCTGTCGCTGCTGCCATAGCTCTCAACTTAGCCTCTGCGCTCGAACGGGAAACTGCAAACTGCTTCTTAGTCTTCCAGACAATCAGGGAGGAGCCAAGAACAACACAGTAAGCAGAAAGAGAACGACGATCAGAAGGATCACTAGCCAATGTTGCATCGGAGTACGCCTGAAGCTGTAGTGAGGTAGAGCTAGGGAAAAACAAACAACGAGAGATGGTCCCACGCAAGTAGCGAAGAACATGAAGAAGGTGACTGTAGTGAAGATGGGTAGGACGAGCCATGAACTGACTCAAGATATGAACAGCATAAGCAATATCAGGACGAGTGCTCACAAAGTACACCAAACTCCCAACAAGATGGCGATATCGAGTAGGATCCTCAAGAAGATCACCATCAGTGGCACGAAGCTGTAGGGATAGCTCCATGGGAGTTTCATTGGTGCAAGTGTCAGTCAGACCAGACCGATCAAGAAGATCCTGAACATACTTCTGCTGGGAGAGGTAGTAGCCCTCAAGCATGGAAGATACCTCAATCCCAAGGAAGTACGTAAGAGAACCAAGATCAGTCATCAAAAACTGTTCACTGAGATGCTTCTTCTCATACGTGATGAATGAGGAATCATCACCAGTGATGGGCATATCATCAACATACAGAAGAAGCAGTGTCCTACCCCGAGATGAGATATGGACAAAAAGAACAGGATCATGGGAACTGACAATGAAACCGACAGCAGTAATCAGTGAAGTAAAACGCGCAAACCAGGCACGAGGAGCCTGTTTGAGGCCATAAAGAGCACGACGAAGACGACAGACGTGCCCATCAGGAACAGAATACCCAGGTGGTGGCTGCATGTAGACCTCCTTATGCAAAACACCATTAAGAAAGGCATTCTTAACATCCAACTGAGAGATAGACCACCGGCGAACAGAAGCAACCGCAACAAGAATGCGAACAGTGGTCATATGGGCAACAGGGGCAAAAGTCTCATCGTAGTCACGACCATACTCCTGCTGAAACCCACGAGCCACAAGACGAGCCTTGTAGCGCTCGATAGTACCATCAGACCAGGTCTTAATCTTGTACACCCACTTGCACGTGATCGGACGAGCATGCACAGGTGTCGGTACAATATCCCAAGTCTCCGTACATCGAAGAGCATCGAGCTCCTCTGCCATAGCAAGCTGCCACTCAGAATGAGGAGCAGCCTCACGATAAGAACTAGGCTCAGTGACAGAGAGAGCATGAGCTATTGGAGCAAATCAAAGACGACCAGGAGGTCGAAGGGAAGTCCAGTCACGAAGGACGTAATGAGGAGCATCAGTAGGGGGATCAGATGTGGGTGTCGGCACGATACCAAGAGAGGAGGGTGGTGAAGGATGAGGACGCCTGGAGTAGTGAACACTAGAGTAACGAGATGGTGGTGCTGCAGGAAGCAGCACCGGGGGCAGAGGTACAAAAGGAACCACTGGAGACAGACTAGGGGAAGACTGTGATAGTGGAGAAATAGGTGAAGAGTCAGAAAGAGACAACTATGAAATCGACTCAACGGTGGCAGGAGGAGCCGAATCTCAATAGAAGAAAGGTCGAGATTTGTCAAAGACAAAGTCTCGTGAAATCCTGATCCGTCGAGTAGAAGGATCTCAACAACGATAACCCTTATGCTCAGAACTATAACCAAGAAACACGCACTCAACTGACTGGGTCGATAGTTTAGTGCGTTCACGAGGCTGCAGCAGAACAAAACAAGTACAACCAAAAACACGGAGGTGAGTGTACTGGGGGGGCTCGAGAGTAGAGACGCTCTATAGGACTGACACCCTTAAGAGCAGTGGAGGGCTGCATATTGATGAGATATGCAGTCGTAGAAACAGCCTTAGTCCAGAACTGTGGTGGAACGTGAGAGGCAAGGAGAAGAGTGCGGACAATCTCAATCAGATGATGATGTTTGCGCTCAGCAACCCTATTCTGAGCATGAGCACCAGTACAAGAAGACTGGTAAAGAGTGCCCTGCTTAGAAAGAAACTATCTAAAAGCACCAGAACAGTACTCACCAGCAGAATCACAACGAAAAGTACGGATGGGAGAATCAAACTGAGTACGAACCATCGTTGCAAAGCTACGATAGATCGCAAGAAACTGACCACTATTAGATATAGGGAAAATCCATGTAAAACGGGAATAATCATCAATGAAGATCACATAAGATTTATGCCCGCATTTAGAGATAATAGGCGCAGGTCCCCATACATCTGAATGAACTAAATCAAAAGGGTGAGAAGACAAGGACTCACTAGAATGATAAGGAAGTTGGAGTTGCTTGCCCAGCTTACAACCCTGACAAAACATGGACGTGTCAACAGGAACACGTCCAAGAACACCCTGACAAATTAATGAAGAAAGACGAGACCCACACAAGTGACCTAGCGATGATGCCATGCGCAAAAACTCCGGGGTGGTGGCGATGAGTGGCGATGGATGTAGAGATGATAGGAGCAACTGAAGCGGACGGAAGGTGGAGGCAGTCAAGAATGTAGAGACCTTGACGATCCCTACGGCGCCGGCCAGTCCCAAGTACCGTTCCTGCCTGTCGATCCTGGACAAAACAGGTGTGAGAGTCAAAACCAACCCTACAACCGAGATCAGTGAGCTGACCCACTGAGAGAAGCTGCATGGTAAGCTGAGGAACATGAGAAACAGTTGGAACAGAAAAATCAGTGGACAAAAGAGTGTCCTGACTACTGACAGACAAAGGAGTACCGCTTACCGTCTCGAATCGAGATAGAAAAACAGGAGGTCCTCATCAAGTAAGAGATGTGAAGTCGGTGTCATGTGGAAAGAGGCACGTAATCCGTAACCCAAGAAGTACTGGAGGAGACGCTCGAGCTAGACTAGCGAACCCGCCGAGAGAGAGAGAGCCGCGAACTAGAGCTGGCGAAGCTGGCGAACAGAGTCACCTCCGAGAAGATCGACATGATGGTCCGTCCTCCTGTCGAGGAAGGGCCTCCCTGCCCTCCCTTGGGCGTCGCTCCATCGCCATGCGCTTTTTTTCGCACCGCACAACACTCGTAGTCGTGCCCGAAGTTCTTGCAATAATTGCATTGAACCCCAGTTGGTGCAAAAACAGAGCGTAGTAGACACCGAGGAGGGATCAGAGTCGGTAGAAACCGTCGATGTAGTCGAAGCAGAAGGGGTAGCAAGTCGGAACAAACTGTACTGCTAACCCACGTCGAAGCTCCTCAGCACGAAGCGTCGAAAGAGTCTCGCTGACTATCGGTCGTGGTGAGCGGCTCAGCAGTTGAGCCCTGACAGGCTCAAACTCTGGGCGAAGACGGCAGACGAAGTCATAAAGGCAAAGGCGATTATGATCCGCCTTCTGCACTTTATGACGCTCTTGGCAGAGCGGAGAAGCCAGCTCGTCCAGCTGGCGCCAGAGACTGGCCAGAGCTTGGAAGAAGTCGTCGACAGAGGAGTCCTCCTGGCAAAGCGTCTCCAACTTACGCTGAAGCGAAAAGAACTGAGCATCGCTGCTCTGTTGGTATCGCTCGCGCAAGTACTCCCAGATCTGACGAGTAGCACGCAGACCAACAATATCTGGCTGGATGGAGTCGTCGACACTGACCACCAGGATGGCACGAGCACGGGCCTCATCAGCACACCAGCGCTCAAAAGCGCCTATGGCGTACTGAAAGGCCTCATCAACAGCATCAGCAGCAGCAACAGCGACCTCTGCCTCTTTTTTGGCGGCATCATCTTCTGCAGGAGGTGCAGAAATAGGCTATCTGGGAGGAGGCTGAAGCGGCGACGGCGGACAAGGTCGAGCACCAGTGACATGTCCCCAGAGGCGGAGACCATCGAGCGTGATCTCCATGAGTGAAGACCACAACCTGTAGTTAGTCCCATGAAGCTTTGTTCCTGAGAATAGGATCGCAGCGGAAGGGACAGAAGCCATCAGTAGGCGGCACTGGACGGCGCGGCGACCAAGGCAACGAAGTTTAACAGGCAGCGCAGGACGGCGCGGCGGTTAGATCAACGTTTTTTTTTATTTTTTTCGGGCCAAAAAGACTCACGCTACAAACGGGCCGAAAGAAAACTCACAGCCCGCAAACACGAGGGGGCGCCCGGGGGAACCCTAGCCCCCTGCTTGTGGCGGCAGGTCCAAGGGTCGGCGACGGCGGCCAGCGTGTTGGTGACGGCGGCAGCGGAAGCCCAAGCCTTTTTGGATCTGCGCTCGGCGCTTGGGGAGGCGGCGCAGATCCAAAAGGCGCGTGGCGTCGTGCGTGCCGTGGCGGCAATGGCGCGGCGGATTAATAACTGGCGGCGGCGTCGGCCAGCTCAGCGAGATCTGCGCTTCGGCGCTGGGGAGGCGGTGCAGATCAAAAAGGCATGTGGCGTCGTCGGCGGCAGCGACAGCGGATGTGGCGGCGTCGAGATGCAACGTCGCGTTGGGGAGGCGGCGGCAGCGTGAGCGGCGGCGGCGGCCTTTGACGACGACGTGGCAGCGGAAGAGCTAGGTTAGTGCCTTAGCTCTGATACCATGTTATGAATATTGTGTGTATATTCAAGAGGGCCCAATGAACAATATATATAGGGAGTACAAAGGGGGTTACCATATACAGATAAGGAAATACAAATAGTCCTATTCTAGCAACTATAACCATGTGATGGACCGATGAACTTATGACCCCTCGTGTTTTATTTTCCTAGGTAAGAAATACTAGGTGAGTCCAGGTGAAGAATAGTAGTACGTCTTGTTGCCGTAGCTTGGACTAAAAGGCCATTCATGTGCTGAACTGCTGATGCCTCATGTATTCTGTCTTAACTTCAGGATTAAACAAGTCACAACTTCTTCCTTCCAGTTGTGCTGTCTTTCCGATTTAATTAGCCTATTATTCTGTGAGTCTTCTCTGCATGTTTTAAGTAGAGGATAGCATCTGTTGCAAGTAAAATATTGCTAATGCACATTCCAGCATCAATATATGGGGAGTAAGTCCCGTCCTCTTCTAAGCATCATGCATACGGCCGAATAGCACCTCGTCTGCGTGGCCACCATCCGGACTAGCCTCGTCCGCACGATGACTGTGTGAACGAGGTGTTGTCCACGCAGTGGGAGTACGGACTAGACTCGTGTCGGGGGAAGGTGCGTCCGGACGAGGGGCAAACGGATTTTGGCGCGTTCGGGCTAGGGACGACCGGAATTGCACACGTGGCGGTGTGAATCTTGTCCGGGCTATCATTTTTGGAAATACCGCGCGAGGAGAGCTACTTCCATCAAAAACGCATGCAATAGTGCTATTTCGGCCAAAAACTCCAGCTTTGCCCATCATGGGAGCTAAAGCCGATCTACCTAAAAAATCTAGAAAAGAAGATCTTGAGGATGTTGCTGGCATGGCTTCATCAGCAACAGCAAGTGGTGGGAAGTTCGACAAAAAGTTGCCAAGCGAGAAACCTCCAAAGCACCCCAGCAAGCATAGAAAGGTTTTTTTTTAATCTTAACTCCTTTGCCTTCTCTGAACCTATGTGAGAAGTGTGATATATTGCACATTAGCTGAATTGTTTCATTTCTGTAGTTCCTCCCTGTTGTTGAAGGGAAAGGAATGGGCAACGGGAGAAGCAGCAAAATGACAAAATCCTAAACACTCTTCTTGCCAAAAGCTCGGAGGAACAGATTGATGTCGGCAAGGCAAGCTCCTGGATTCAACTTCTTACATCAAATGGTGTTTCGTCCGCCATCATTGGTGGTGCCCCTTGTTTGATTGGGTGAACTAACAGCTTCTGTGTGTAATTTTTGAAACCAGGCAATCACAATGTACAAGGTGAAGAAGGAAAAGCAAAGGAAAGGCAGAGAACATGTCCTCTGCATCAAATAAGCTGAAGCCCAAGAAGAAACCTCACAAGAAATCTTCGAAGAAAAAGGCTTAGGCCCACATTCTTGTGACTTGCTGTAGCAGGTGAGCACAGTTTTGAATCCTCAAGGAGATTTGTCAAATTTTGATATCGTTTTTGACCAGTTTAAATCCGTGAGCAATGTTGTTATTTCAATCGCTGGTTATGACACAAGAACCTGAATGTTGTGATATCATCAGTGGCGGAACTGAGTTGATGGACCCGGTGTCACAGGACACCGGGTCAAAAAAAAAATTTAGCAGTGTCAAAAAAAATTTTAGCAGAGATTAGCCTATATATACTACGTGTGCACCCTCTAGTCTAAAAGTTGTGCACCCCGGTTCAGCCCAATCTCCGGTTGGATGATGCATTTTACCAATATTTGCCGCATAAATTATTATTTAGTATATTGTTACTTCAAAATTATATATGTTGTTATATGTATGGTAAAATAGTGAACCCCGGTTATTTCCGTTCTACTTCCGCCCCTGGATATCATACATACCTGTCATCCTGATATACACGTGTTATATTTTTCAACAAGATGGTTCGGAATGTGGTGGCGAAGTTTGTCAGCAATCTGAAGGAATGAATAGCTCGCTAATCCAAGAAAATACATGTTGGTTGTAAACAGAACAGTACCTTTTAATTAGCTTCTGAGTTGATTGCCTTGCTTTCCTGGGTAGGTAGTAGTATTTCATGGATTGTATCTGTAATAGTTGCAATAGTTACCTGGGTCCAAGTTGATACATAGAGAGTGTTTACTTGTTTCAAAACTGAATATCCTTCCTTGTTAGATCCAGTTCCGTTGATTTACCATATACTCTCTCCATGCGGAAATACTTGACGTTGCTGTAGTTATAAGTCTCTTTGTCAACGTATTGCTAGGATTATAAATCAAGGATCCTTCCCAGCATTCCAATCAATTCGTAACATATTGCTAGGATTATAATTCAGCAGGTGTACTACCTGCTTTAAAACTATCATAGCTCTCTTCACAGCTTCCATTCCCGCCGACATGGCATATCTCTCTTACATTGAGGCCTTGTTTGGGAGCACAGGGAAAGGCCGGGATCCCCGCCCAATCCCCTGGAGCAAAATCCCCGTGGGAATATTCCCGATGCGTGGTCTCATTGTTTGGATCATCATCAACGGCCCATTCCGCTCGATCCTCGATTCCACGGGAAAAATCACGCGTCAAGACACAGGAATTATTCTCCTCGTCCTCCCGTGATCGCGAACGCCTCCCTCCGCCAAGCGCGCCCGCCTCCCTCTCCTCCAAGATCGGCTCCTCACTCCGCATCCCTCCCCACCCCATATCGGCCTCCTCCTCCCGACCGCTCTGCCACCTCCTCCACGCCAGAGACTAGCCGCTCGGCCTCCTCCTCCTCGCTGTTGCTTGCCGCATAAAGCCTTCGACCGGATCCGCGACCGCCGGAGCTCCCTCCCAAGGTACATCTCCTTCACCACTCAAGCCCTCCCCACCGACGCTCTCAACTCGGGCGCATGTTGCTCGGCCCCCCAAATCGCATCTACAATTTTCTCCTCGCTCGACTCGGTTCATTCTTCTTGGAATTGTTCTAGGAGCATCGATTTGGGGCCTAGCTATTCCATCATTGTGGTTAGGTTAATCTGTTCTAGACCGGTATGTGTACGCAATTTCTTATGAACAAGGGTGCGAATCTTTGTTTTGGGGTTGGTTTATGCGAATCTTCTTTGGAATTTGCCGTCTTACATGGTTCAACGAGCTAGTTAACTAGGATTCTTGCACTTGGTCTTCACAACTTTGTTGTAGACTTCCGATTGTGAATCCTTGATCGGTTGGTTTTCTGGAATCGATACATAATGTCTTTGTAGAATCGGGATATGGTGTTTGTCGATTTCATGTCATGTATGTAGCCCTCTTAATCGGTTAAAGGACAAACACATGTTTTGCTAGTTCGCACTAAAAGAATCATAATTCATAAGGCATATGAGTGCTTACCTTCATTTTTTATTTTTTGTGTTAAGAGGCAACAAATTTGCTCTTTAGATTCTTGTCAAAACAAATAAAAACCATAAAACTATAGTAACTTGTCGATGATCAAAAGTATAGTAAGGCATTGGTACCATCGCTACTGTATTTGTCAATCTCGATCATAAGGTAGTGTGGCAATTTCATGATGCCTTCTCTTGTTCCTAATCTTGTCGGTTCATAAAGTGGTGTTCTCTGTTTATCGGTTTGCTTCCATTTATTGTTGTGCTATCTTGCTATTTGATCTGTGATGTTGGCACCTTGTCTTTTATTGGCTAGTTTGATACATGTCGGGGACCATTTTTGTGTATATCGTTGATGTTGCATGATCCAGTCCTCCAGAGATAACATATGGAAAATGTATAATGCCTAAGGATTGATATGCCTATTCATAATTTCATATCTTGTCCAATATAGAGATATGAGGTAATTACATGTGGTTAGGAGAGATGTACAATCTAGACATTATTTACATCCTGTTTCCCTTAGTGCTTAGATTCCAAAATCATTCTAAAATCGAAAAATAACCACATTGTTCCACATGTGGAAGCATTATGTTAAGCTAGGCTAGCTATGCAGAGGTGAGACAAAGGAAGGACTTGCGAAGGAGTGAAAGGAGAGAATGGCAAGAAGATTTTACGGTTTTGGCTATACTCTTTTGAGACCACCTCGCTATTTTGCGGTAGAGGATGAAACCATTGAAGAACCAACCATTCTTTTGATGCGTGTGTGAATCTAAAAATTTTCGAACACATGCACTAGTTCCAAATATAATATTATAAAGCAATTACGATGAATTCTTGTGCAATTGCGAGAATCCTATTTGATTCATTTGCATGGCCTTCCTATATGCTAAGAGCGCTGTGATTGTTACGCTTGTTTTATTGTTCTTTTTGGTACATTAAATTGTTTTTTTAAGTCCTCGGTTTCTACATGTGTTAACTTAGTTATCAATTGTTTTGGTACATTAAATTGTTTTTGTTAAGCCCTCGGTTTCTACATGTGTTAACTTAGTTATCCGATTGTTTTGTAGGTTGGTGCGGAGATTTGCATGTTGAAAACCCATGTGGATGGCGCATCAAGTCGGTGGATGATCCTTCTACTTTGTTACGCTAGTCTATTGTTGCAATCTAGGTGTAGTTGTTAAGACTTATTTCATATATGTGGCATGTTGTTGGTGATTTTGTCCTCACTTTTGCTTGAACTTTGCTATGGCATGTGGTGGAAATCTAAAGCTATGAGACTTGTTTGAGTGGGCCTCAGCGTGTGAATTTACGCTAGTCTATTGTTGCAATCTAGGTGTAGTTGTTATGGCGTATTTCATATATGTGGCATGTAGCCAAGACTTTTCTTGATAACTCAAGTACACCATAGCTATTGTTTGAATTTTATGATTTTTTGAATTTTTGAAAAAACATTCATGGTAGGATTTTTATCCCTGTTGTTCCCAAATGGCAACAGGGATTTTATTCCCGGGCCGGAAGATTTTCCCAAGGGGTTGAGGGGGATTCCATATGTCCTTCAAAATTCCTCTTAGGATTTTCTTCCCTGGGAATTTCTCCCCTAGCATCCAAACAAGCCCTGATAGTTAGAGCTATTGTCCACGTTGGGGTATTGGAGATGCTCAAGGTACACGATGGTTGTTTTGTCGTTTTTTAGGGATCGTCAATATTTTTAAGAGCAAGTTGTTTTTGTCAATGATTATAGATTAACTTACACCACTAAGGCTTGTAATATTTTAACTTCTCACTAACACGGGGGATATGTAGCGCACAAGCACAATTTGGTGCATATGTGCACAAACTTTTGGTTTAGGCATCAAATTAACATAAAATATTTGCAAAAAAAAATCTACATGTAGCATGTAGTGTGTACGTTGTATCCTCCTTTGAAATTTGAACTTCAAACTCAAAGTATGTAGGGAGAACTAAGTGCTGCTCAGTTGGCTAAGGTTGTAGTGTGCACCTGGCTCGCCCGCATTTGAACCCTGGGTTCAGCACTGGTGCTCACCTCACACATGTGTGCGTTCAGTGAGAAAGCGTGTGCCCGTGCTCCGTGAGATGCTAAGATAAATTCTAGATTTATCTAGCGACCCTCGCAAAAGATCTAGCATGTGTTTCAGTAGGACGCATATGCGTGTGCATGTGGGGAGTGTGCTTCCTCTGTTGTAATCTCAAAAAACTAGAATAACTTTTAGCCGTGAATAGTAACATTTGTCCTTTTCTTTTCTCCTTTCCTTTTTGATTTGTCATTTATCACAATTTTCTTGTTTGTGTTACTCTCAATGTGAAATAATTTGAACTTGAAATATTATGCATAATCATAGTATTTTAGAACTCTCATTATATTTGTTTTCAAATTTTTCATGCTAATTTGGTACCCAAACCAAAAGTTTATGCATTTGTGGGAAAAATTGTGCTCAACTTCTCATGCGCTTTTGTGGATCTGTTTGGTTCAGGGCCAAAACGAACCAAATTCTGAAAATTTGGCTAGTGTTTGGTTTAATACCAATTTTTGGTATTACCTGAGAAATTTTGGTAATGCCCCGATTTTCCTAGCAATGGCTGGCGACGCGGGCTGGAAAATTGGCCGCCAAAATTTGGCGTGGCTGGAATCAACAAAAACAGTAAGTTGACGACACGTGGCAGCAGCTGGTTGGGCTCAATTGGTGGCATTAATTGTATGCTAAGTTTGATTTAAGGCCTTAAAATGATCGTATTTCGTAAACCGAGTATCCGATTTGTGATCTATTTGAACCGTTGTGTTTCTTGTCATTTAATCAACAAAACTAGACCTATGTTGGTATATTTTGGTACAAAAAATAGATGTCATACGGAACACACGTGTCATACTCACAATTTTAACAAATTTTGGTATGGTTGCAATTCAAACACATCAATTTCGGTATTGCCCGTGAATTAGTATAGATACGATGCAAACACTATTTTTTTACCAGTTTTTAACATTGCGTAGGTTTTAACATTACCAAAATTTTGATATACCTTTCTGCTGGAGTCACGATCCAAACAGGCTATATGTGTGACATGTGTCCAGTTCTCCACGCTAACACGTGGGGCGGGCCTACTGTCGGCTGCAATTCAAACGCCAAGAACGGATTCCGACATCTTCTCACCCGCATCACAGAATCTTCCCATTCCCATGGATCCAGAACCTGGGGGCCACCTATCATCCACCCAAAGCCCCCATAATATCTCTCCCCGCAACGCCCCCAGGCCCCACCCCAACGACCATTCCACAGCTCACCACCAACCAGCGTCTCAGAAAAAAAAACCCACTCGACCTGCCCGCTCCCTCGTCCCGCGCGCGGCGGCGGCGCGGCCGTTGACCCGATGACCGGCGGCGGAGGCGGCGACGGCGATCCCCTGCCGCGGCGCCGGCCCCTGACGGTGCTCCCCCTCGTCGCGCTCATCTTCTACGACGTCTCGGGTGGCCCGTTCGGCATCGAGGACTCGGTCCGGGCCGGTGGCGGCGCACTGCTCCCGCTCCTCGGCTTCCTCGTCCTCCCGGCGCTCTGGTCGCTCCCGGAGGCACTCGTCACCGCCGAGCTCGCCTCCACCTTCCCCACCAACGCCGGCTACGTCGCCTGGGTCTCCGCGGCGTTCGGCCCCGCGGCGGCGTTCCTCGTCGGCTTCTCCAAGTGGGCCTCCGGCACGCTCGACAACGCGCTCTACCCGGTGCTCTTCCTCGACTACCTCCGCTCTGGCGGGCTCGCCCTCCCGACGCCGCTCCGCTCGCTCTCCGTGCTCGCCCTCACCGCGGCCCTCACCTATCTCAACTTCCGCGGCCTCCACCTCGTCGGCCTCTCCGCGCTGGTCCTCACCGCCTTCTCCCTCTCCCCGTTCCTCGCCCTCGCCGTGCTCGCCGTCCCCAAGATCCGTCCCTCCCGCTGGCTTGCCTTCAACCCCAGCGCCGTCGACCCTCGCGGGTACTTCAACTCCATGTTCTGGAACCTCAACTACTGGGACAAGGCGAGCACGCTCGCCGGCGAGGTGGACGAACCGAGAAAAACCTTCCCCAAGGCGGTGTTCGGCGCGATGGGGCTCGTCGTCGGCGCGTACCTCATCCCTCTCCTCGCCGGCACCGGCGCGCTGCCGCCGGAGACGGCGGCCGAGTGGACCGACGGGTTCTTCTCCGAGGTCGGGCAGAGGATCGGCGGGCCCTGGCTGCGCGTGTGGATCCAGGCCGCCGCCGCCATGTCCAACATGGGGCTCTTCGAGGCCGAGATGAGCAGCGACTCCTTCCAGCTCCTCGGCATGGCCGAGATGGGCATGATCCCCGCCATCTTCGCCCGCAGGTGAAGACATCCATCCACTTCTGCAGCAAAATGTGAAATGTTTGAGGAAAAAATCTAATCTTTTTTGCGGTATACGCAGGTCGCGGCACGGGACGCCGACGTACAGCATCCTGTGCTCGGCGGCGGGGGTGGTGGTCCTCTCCTTCATGAGCTTCCAGGAGATCATCGAGTTCCTCAACTTTCTCTACGGGCTCGGGATGCTCGCCGTCTTCGCCGCCTTCGTCAAGCTGCGCATCAAGGACCCTGATCTGCCCAGGCCGTACCGGATCCCCGTCGGCGCCGCGGGGGCCGCCGCCATGTGCGTCCCGCCCGTGGTGCTCATCACCACCGTCATGTGCCTCGCGTCCGTCAGGACGCTCGTCGTCAGCGCCGCCGTGGCCGTCGCCGGGGTCGCCATGTACTACGGCATCGAGCGCATGAAGAGGAGCGGCTGGGTCGAGTTCTTGGCGCCCGTGCCACCTGACAGCTTCCATGGATCATCGGCTGCGGCGTCTGACGCCGACGCCGACGTTGAGGATGTCCGCGCCGGACTCCTCGCCGACGAGCCCGCCGAGGAAGGGGTCAGCAAGGTCAAGTAATTTGTGCAGAAATTAGTGGACATTGCAATTTGTTTTTGCACGTACACGAGGATTGGAATACGTACGTGTGCCGTTTGTTGTGCAGTAGTTTCAATACATACATTTGATCATACACCATTCGGAGTACAGTGGTTATGAACTCCTGGAGTGTTTTTCAGCTGATAGTGTTTGTCACAGCAGTGGAGCAATTGTTGCTGGAATTTAAAATCCTGGAAGGGACTTACCTCAACTTGTCAGTTATAGTTTGTAGTTGTTTGCGATTCATTGCAAGCTTGTGATCTCTGGATGCAGTGATTCATTTCTTCAGCAAAGTAGAGCAAGATTGTGTTGAGTTGCGGTCAACTTCTTCCATCAGTGAACTACAAAAAGGATTCTGTTCTGCATTTGAGTTGCAGTCAACTTCCTCTATCAGTTGAGCATAAGACAACTGCATGTATTTCAGTCTTATATACTACGGAGTATGGACAACAGCACAAACTGATCCTCACTCCTGTTCTTTTTTCTCTTCCATGGTTGTTTCTTCTCTAGTAACTGCTATTTCAGAGATGAACACTTGTGCTAGTCAAAACAGATTGTCTGTTAGGTAAACAATGGAAAATTGGGAGCTGAAAATGTGCATGTGGTGATTAGGCAAGATCTCTGCATGTTCCATCAACAAGATCCGTGTAGAACAGCATCCGGTACGACTTATCGTCATCGGTACCATACGAAAACGATGTTGTGAGTTGCGACAAAGCGTCGTAACCATCACTGCTGAATTGGGAAATAAACTCCAAACGTGGCATCTGCAAAGCATGATGGAGAATCCCACTGCCGACTCAATCAAATGGCCATGTCGCGATCGCTTCTTGAGAGAAGCAAATATGTGGCTTGTGAGGCTCAACCAACTAATCATTTTCTTCCCAAGGATCAACGTTATCGATCCCCATAACAAGGAACCTGACACGCGCTGCTACGGTGTCGTGGTCCAGCTAAATTATTAGGTTGTCAGTTTACTATAGCTCAATGAAAAAGACTGTAGTGGTTTAAAATGAAAAATACCGCGGGTATGTACAAAACTGACATTTCGTGGCTGAGTGTACTTTTTTTTCCGAGTCCATTAGCCAACGGGAGAAACTCCCGCAAGCCAGCAAGAACGAAAACATAACGCATAGTCCCGATCCGGTAACCAAACATGAGATCCCCATAGTGGAAAACCTTGACTTGCATCATAGTGCTATTTGGTTACCCCATCTGTTTTTTTTTTTTACTTGACTTGTTTTCTTTTCATGGTCCTCGATACGCGCCCATTACTTTTTTATACATTTACATTAATATATGACCTGTTTGGTTTTATACATTTACATTAATATATACAACCTGTTTGGCTTGCTAGCAACGTGAACCAAATCAAATTTTAGTAACGTCAATAAAAATTAGCTATCGTTTGATTTGTTACCAATATTTGGTAATACCAACAAAAAAAATAGTAACGCCATCGAAATCTAATATCATACGCTGACAATCCGAGGGTGAGAAAATCGCTTACTAAAATTTGACTTGATCGCAATCCAAACAACGTTTATTTTGCCAAAACTTGACTTGATCGCAATCCAAACAACGTTTATTTTGCCAAAATTTGGCTTTGCCCAAATTTTTGCTTGGTTCGTTAGGGCCATGAACCAAACAACGTCGTACTAATAAAATTATAATATTATGAACGTATTTTTAACAACAAATATAGTAATATAATTTTCAAATAGTCAATCTAGATAGTTTTAAACATATCAACAGTCAAACTTTAGAATGTTATGTTCAACGGCACGGATTCTAGGACATCAAGTAAAAAAGAACAGAGAGAGTATTTGCAAATTGTAACTAATTGATTCCTGAGTGCCTTCATATCTGATTTTTTTAATAATATTATTTTTTAAACAAAATACAAAAATAAATAGGCAATTTTGTTTAACAAAACTATGCTATTGTCGCCATTTGGAATGACGACAGTAGGTTGTGCCATTCCAAATGACGACAATAGCGTAGGCAGCGGTGATAGTGGCTTCAACAGTACAGAGAGGTCCCTCTCGTAGTTGAAATGGCGACAAAGATCTATCGCCACTCCAAATGGCGACAGGACCCTATCGTCATTTCATTTGGTGACAGAGGCCTCTACACTGCCTTTTTACTGACTATTTTCAAGCACATATTTTATGAACCAATCACAATGATATTACAAAACATTCAGCACAACGTCATAATATCTTATGTTGGAGAATTGAGCGCAACTCAGTTGGCACGAGGGCCATCGAGGCCTGACCCGCTCGCGTTGGTATTGCTTAAGACGCATGCTCGCGCCTTTTTTAATGCAAGCCAGAGATCCTGGCCACAAAAAAAAACATCTTATGTCGACAAACCACAATGATATTAGATAGCATTTAGCACAACGTCATAACATCTTTTATCGATAAATCACAATGACATTACATAACATTCAGTGCAACATCGTCGTATATTTTGTCGACAAATCAAAATGACATTACATAATATTAAGCACAACGTTGTCACATATTTTGTGGACAAATAATACTAACATTACAAACCATTCACCACAACGTCATCACCTAGTTTTTTTGACAAAACAAAGTGATATTACAAAGCATTGGGCACCACATATTTCAACAGTACGAACCATTCCCGTGGCTGAAACCTCAACGTCCACTATGTGGACCACCTCGAGTGGGACGGTCTGATGAGGTCCCTACGGCGACGTCCAGACTGCCGATGTCTCCTTCATCCTGTGGATTTCTCATAGGGCATTTCTTGAAGGTGTGCCTAGACTCCCTACAAATAAAGCACTTCTTCGTACAACAGCCAGCTTCTACTTCATCCATGTCATTTCTGAAACGTCGTACCTGTCCCTGACCAACCTTTCCCCTCAGTCTATCAATGTCTGCGGGCCAGATAAGTTGCTCCTAGGTCAGATGGCCAGTGAAATGGCCAACCATACCGTAAATATACATCTTTGCACTACAGGTTTGCATTACCTCCTCCTTGTTGAAATAATCAGAGCAATACTAGCCGGGATGTTGTGCCACCGTCGAACATGCGGCCATGATATGGGAGCAGGGTCTATGTAGAAGAAGAGGCTTGTTACAAGTGCACACGCAACTAACACGGTGTAGTGTGCACTCGTGAATGATCCTCTCGCGGTTCGTCCCGCGATATCCTTTATCCCTACACAGTATCTTGAAGCGAAGCTCCCTTGTGCCCATCTTGAATGCCCGATGCATCTCGCCCTTCTTGCTCTTCTCCTCTATATACTTGGTGATCATGGCGGAGTATAGCACTCTGTCATTTGCCATGGCAAGTGATGCGTTGTTGCTTCTGTCAACAAAGTAATTTGTGGTACCGCGGAGAATTGCCTCTACAATACCAATCAAAGGGAGACACCTTGCGTCGTACATGACCCAATTGTACACCTTAGCTAGATTGGTTATCATGATACCATATTGAGCACCACCCTTGTCATGTAGCAGCGATCACTTCTCCTTAAGCTCGTGCTCAATTGCTGGGACCCAAAAATACGATCTAGGAACCCTTTGTGTATTCTGAACTAGTCCCAGATCAGTAGCTAGCTCACACAGAAAACAGTGATGAAATACCATATATTTATTCGATTTAACTAAAAAGATCTCAAAAATAAAAAATAGTAATAATAACTGGACCTTATGGTCAACGTTTACTTAACTTGCCACGCAAGGCTAAAGAAATAAATAAACTCTTGCAACGGAACGGAAAAACTTGGATAGGCCAATCAACATGCCCACAGACAATCGAGTGGAGAACGCATCCTAATCCGCGAAACCTTCATGGTACTCCTAGGCGAAGAACTCTTGAGCAGCTTGATATTCTTCAACTAAACAACAATGACGTAAAGCCGTGAGTACATAAAGCACTCAGGAAGTCATGGGGAAATGTATGCAAATAGTATTCATGCTAGGCTGGAACATGGTTAGTTGTATGGTTCTTTTGCAGAAAGCAACATTGACGATAAATACAATAAATAGATTGAAATGTGTAATTAAAAAGCATAGTAAATAAATAAACAATTTCTTTGAAACAACCAGTGAACTACCCATTCACTTCCCAAGACAAACTACCAAGTGAATTACCCATTCACTAAACAAACATTATATTCATCAAGTGAACTTCCCATTCACACTCCGACACATTTTATACAGAAACTCTACCTCTCGTGTGAAATCCCCGAGCACGTCCATAACCGCGGACACGGCTATTAGAATAGTTTTTAACACTCTACAAAGGTTGTACACTTTACCCACAAGATATAACCGGTGTAGCTATCACCAATCATAATAAAACTGTTCAACAATTTCATCTTGACAATTAACTCTCTCGTTATGCATACTGCTACCCCAACCTCACTGTTGGTTTGACGCACACCGTTGGACCTGAAAGCGACGAACTAACCATCGATGTGACCTTAAACCAGGTACACACCTCCACCCATATACTACCTGAGTAGTTAATGCCAAAACTCCATAACTTACTAAGTTAGGCATGTCCCATACTAGGCATGTGATTGTACAAAAAGGCCCAGTCCAATGGAGCACAAGATTAAGTCCTTAACCAATTATTCAGACGAGTCTACCACAAACTCATAACGTGTTAAATCCACACCCTCACTACACAACCGCTCGCCCGAGCGAAAATCATTTTTTTAACCAAGACCAATGACATACCCTGTCATGGTACACAAATTTTAACAACAACAGCTAACCACCACGATTCCATATTTCATTAAGTCAAGATTAATCATTATGACACATGTGATAATAAACCCATCGTAACTAAGCATGACTAAGCATCTGAACGATACCCATGTTGGTGATATAAATATGTCCAACTAAAATTATCCATGCTAGGGTGACAAATGATTTATGGCATTCAAATAATCAAAGAAGGCATAATAGCAACAGGTGATAGCTAATCCCAAAATAATTTGTATAAAGATAGCATACAGTTGTATAAAACAATATACTTTTGAAATAATAGGATCAATATGATCAAAGGACCATGACTTGCCTTAGAATAAATCTTGAGATTGGTCTTAATCTTGGTGCACTCCTCCTTGCTCAAAACTTCCTGAAGTATCAATGTCTACTTGCAAACAAATCAAATAAACTAAATAAATACAAAAGAGAGAGAGAGAGAAAACAAATCCCAAAAATTAAATAAAAAACTTAGATAAATAGATCTTGAATTTATATAAATTTAGAAATTTGAAAGGGCTCAATCGGAGTTCGGATGAAGAAGATATGACCTTTGGAAGATTGAAATCTCATGAAATTATGAAAATCATAATTTATGGATTTACTGGAATTGTTTTTCTAAAGGAAAAAACAATTATTGCGTCAGCTGACGTTAGCGGAGGACTATCAGCCGAAAAAAAAGAAAAAGAAAATCAGAAATCCTTCTAACATGTGGGCCCTACATGTCATAGACATGGTGCACGATGGACTGGGTCTAACAAGATCGGATCTAGGGTTTGGGCTGACTGCGCCACGTCAGCGCTGACTTGGCGCCAGCGTGGCTTGACACATCAGTGAATCTACTAACTAGGACACTGACACAGCTGAACACGTGGGCGCCACATCATCCGATGACGTCACCACGGCAAGGGTTTTGGGCGCAGCCGACGACGGCGAGCGGCGGCGCGGCGCTGGCGACGAGTGCGTGCATTGGGTAGAGAATGATATTGCACACACACTTGTATGTTTTTTTGGCTCTGAACGTCGATGATGATCACCGAAATCGGCGATGAGGCAGAGTAGATGGTACGGCTACGGTCGCAATGGAGGTCCGACGATGCTTCAGGGTCAGGGAAAGGTCCCTGAGGTAGCTCCGGTGACGGGAAAGTCAGCGGTGCAGTCCACGGAGGCGGGACGTCGCTAGCGGCGGAGGAATTGGAGTTTTAGGGTTTCAGCTTCAAAACCCTCAGATCGGAATTGCTTAGGCTCTGGAGCTCTTGGGGCAAAAATGGGTTAGGGTTCGGAGAAGGAAGCTATTGCGATCCCGGGGGCCCTATTTATAGCGTGAGATTAGCATAGGATACGGAATCTCTAATTTGGGATATTTTCAGATTTGTTTGCTCTGAGAGATAGAGTCCGTTTCAGGATATGATTTCAACGGAAATAGATGCGGAAGAGGTAGAGGTGAGATTCTACGCGTTTTCCAGATAATGTTTAGTTGGAAAAGTCTCGTTATCGTACGAGACCTCGAGCTCCAGCAATGGCGGACGCAGGCGAGCTTGCACGAAGAAGGTGACACGAGGTTGAAGATAGTGGTGCGGGGCCTACCTAGCAGAGGGAGCGGGGAAGCGGCGTGGGTGGCGGACAGTAGCAGGAAGTTGAAATTTGAAAACTTTGGATGGGCGAGAGCGGTTGTGGGCTAAGCCAGAGATTCAGCTCGAGAATTAATCTGAGATTTTAATAGATTTTCCTTTTTAGAAAATACAGGAAATGTGAATAGCAATTAGAAAAATAGCAAATGAACTCAAAAAAATTTTAGAAAAATCTAGAAAATATATCCAAGCACAAAGAATCCAAATAAAATAATTTTGATAATAGTTTATGTTCAGATTATTCACGTTAAATCTTTTTTTTATTCATATTAAGCTTTAACTTTAACAGAAAAATTCAAATGGCTATTTTTATTTTTAAAACCTCAAAAACAGACCAAATTTTGGGATGTTACATCAATCCAATCCGAGAAGCATTTCACCTGCACCCCTGTCTTCCTCGCCACACTAGGACCATCTGTGGGTAGCTATGGCAATGCTTCGGGGGCCTAGTCAATGCTTGTAGCAGCCTTTTTCGCTGTCTCCCTTCTATGCGTCTATTCTCGCTCATCCAGAATCTTCCAGAGTGCTTTAAACTTTCGCTGTTGGTTCTGGTTGCACAGTCGCTTGAACAGGTACATCAAGTCTTTGTTACGGAACTACTTGTAGAAGTTTGCACCCAAGTGCTTTATGCACCACCTACTCTGCAGATCCGTCCATAGAAGTTGTTTGCTCTTTCCTTGTTGTGGCTGAGTTATTGCACTCAGCGGGCCCGCATATCGATCATGTATGACGCATACGTTAGGAAGACCCTGTACAACAGAAATCCTCAAATTCCTTAGGAACCACAACCATATGTCCGTATTCTCGCTTTCAATGAAAGCGAATGCCACAGGAAGAACTTGATTGTTCATGTCCGACACTATTGTAGTCAGTATCTGGCCCATGTACTTTTCAGTCGGGAATGTGACATCCACACATAAGATTGGATGGCAGTATCGGAATACATTGATGCATGGACCAAAGGTGAAGAATGCCCGCTTCGGATGCATGGAATCTTGAATGTCAATATGAGTGCCGGGATTCCTATCTTGTATGACTCGGAGTAGCCTAGGGAGGTTGTGGTAGGAGTCCTCGAATATACCGAACATTGATTCCAATGCCTTCTGTTTTGCCCTCCACACCTTGGCATAGCTGATTGTGTACTAGAACCTTGCCTCAATCGTCTGAATGAGGGATCGTGGCTCAAAATCTAGATTATCTACGATCTCACCATACATGAGGTTCATGATGAAGCCTGGTGACAGGTTCCTGTAGGACTGCACTGACTCAGCGACGACACATGTGTGAGGAATTACTATAGAGCATTTCCAGTAGGTGTCCTACTTAGGCTGAAATGTATGTACTCGCCAAGAGCACCCTTCTATGTCGCACTTCATGTCGTAGTATCTTGGGTTAGACTTAACGACTGTGAACACATGCTGCACTGATAAGGCCTAGAATTTGACCGCCTTCTGCACATCCTCCTTGTATTTGTACATAGCTCCTTGCCTAACCTCGCTCTGGTTGTACTCCCACGGCACATGAGAGCCTTCGTTAATGATAATGTTGTTGAACTGGCATGTGTTCCACTTGGATGAAACTGTCTGCTGGTCCACAACATCCTCGTCGTTGGATCCTTCATCTTCTGATAATGCCATGTAGTCCTAGTCTTCGAGATCCATCCTTTAGAATAGGGCTTCTAGCTCCTCACCATCATCAGTAAGCCCACTAGCTTGTTTGACTGAAGGAGCTCCTTCTACAGGGTCTTCATCGACAACATCAGCAACTCTCGGACGTTTGGCCATTGTGTGCGTCGCGTTGTAGCTGGAGTCCCCGACTTCTTCTTCGGCATCACCACCCCCTTCTTGTTTAGTCGTCGATGCTAGAGTGGGCTTGGCATATGCCTGGGCTAGAAGGACCAAATCCCACCGTTCCTCCCTCGCCCTGCGTACATATGACTGCTCTGACCTTGTTCCCTTGAGTTGCACTAACTCCCAATATGTGCCCTGTGATGCTCGGTTGGTAAAGCAACTCAATCTCAAATCATACACACACTACTACATAAAGGGTCATCACAGACGGTTCTAAACCGTCATCACAAATGGTTTCTGAACCATCTGATTTTATGTATCTGTGATGATATGCGGTCATCACAAATGGTTTTTGAACCGTCTGTGAAAAAGCTATTACAGACGGTTCTAAACAATAACCGTTTGTGAAAAAAGATATCACAGACGGTTCAGAATAAGAACTGTCTGTGGTAATTGATTATCAAAGACGATTCTTATTGAGAATTGTCTATGATAACTTTTTTCACAGATGATTATTGTTTAGAACCGTAAGTGATAGTTTTTTCTATTGCAAAAAATTGAATCTTGAGCCAAACCATGTAGCCGCACCTCCTTCGACCAGGTAGTCAGAACCTTCCGACCAGGTCAATGAACAGTACTCGATGAAACAAAACGGGAGAGGCCAACGACGGCGAGGCCGGGGCGAGGTAGAGGAGGCTAGGGCGACGAAGTGGAGGAGGCCGGGGGTGATGATGTCGGGGGAGCCCATGAGCTATGAGGTCGGGGGAGGCCGGCGACGACGAGGCCAGGGCGAGGTGGAGGAGGCCGGGGCGATGAAGTGGAGCAGGTTGGGGGCGACGAGGTCATGGGAGGCCAGGGGCGATGAAGTCGGGGGAGCCCATAGGCTATGAGGTCGGGGGAGGCCAGCAATGACGAGGCCGGGGCGAGGTGGAGGAGGCTGTGGGCGACGAACTCGAGGGAGGCCGGGGCGCAAGGTCAAGGCGAGGTGGTAGCACTCGGTTAGAGGAGGAGGAGGAGATGGAGGGTGTGAGGTGTGAGGAGACTCGGTTAATATAAAGCGAGTTTTGGCAGCCCGCCCATTAAGTCCAAATTTTCGCCCAACAAAACAAAAGTATTAGAGACGTTTTTGTCTACAAAACCGTCTGTGATATGATTATAATCACAAATGGTTCGTGATAAAAAAAACCCATCTGTGATGATTCACAGACGGTTTTAAATACAAACCGTATGTGATATTCGAAGACATCACAGACTGTTTGAATTTAAAACCGTCTGTGATAATTCACAGATGGTTATTAACAAGAACCATCTGTGATAATTATGTATCACAGACGGTTCTAACCATCGCTACATATCACAGACGGTTTTGATTAAAAATCGTCTGTGATAGCTACAACACAGACGGTAACACAAGAACCGTCTGTGCAGAGGCGTCCAGTATAGCCTGTTTGGTAGTAGTGACAGCATGGTCCAAATAGAATGTGTGGAACAACCACCGCATCACAGCGCTCCATGTACGCTGCTATGGTCTTGTTAGGGTCATGGTCACCGATTGGAAATAACGCAAATCAATCCCCTCGGGACCCTCAAAAATAGTCCCCTGACCGTAGTAAATTTTGAAGTTGGTGGCATCGGACATATTTGACGTACTGCACCGTAAACAAGATTTTCACAATTAACCACATAAATAAAATTAAACTACCAACTGAAAAGGATTATGTACAACATACTACACTACGTAACCAAACATCTAAAACTATGTAATCCATTCGGTTAAAAAATTACCTAAAAGGTGGGCGATCGGATAGGCAGTGCTTCGCTAACTTCTCTCCTCCCCTCTGCCCCTCTCCCTTCCCTCCCCTCTTTCTCTTTTTCTGGATAAAAATGAGTTATGCCATAATTTTGGGGTCTTTATAGGGTAGATTGTGTCACCATTTAGAATGGCGACAGAGATTTGCGGGATCCCTGTCAATATTTGAAATGGTGGTTTTCCAAAATTTTAATATTAAAAAATTTAGGATCCCTATCGCTAGTTGAAATGGCGATAGGGACCTCTTTGTACTATTGAAGCCCCTGTCGCCACTAGCTAGGCTACTATCATCATTTGGAATAGTGACATGCCACATTACAAATGGCGACAATAGCCTAGCTTTGTAAAAAAAATTGACCATTTCTTTTTGTAATTTTTTTTAAAATAATATTATTTCAAAAAAATCTTAATATCTGCTGCCTTGTCTACTCATTTGATCTAACTTTGCCTAATTTTGCAGATATTGGGATGTTTACAAGATGTTAGTACGGATTAGCATACATAATTGGATTGACACCAAATACTTCCCAAGCAAAGTAAGGACAGATTTCTTAGATCTCATTTGTTTACTATCTTTTGCCCAAATTTAAAAAAGGGCGCAACTACAGCTTGAACGTTCGATGGAAGGCTTCCCATCATACGATCCGATGCAACACATGGGAAAGAACAGTGCAACATTTTTCCCCCGTGGTGCAATATATCAAAAAATCATATGCAACATTATCTCAAAATCTCGGAATCAAACAAACAAACATTCTCAGAATCAAAACAACACAAACATTCTCAGAATCAAACACACACAAACATCAGGAGGACACCAACATATATAAAAAAAAGATGCAACATCTCAGAATTTGTATGCAACATTTTTTTTCCCTTGTGTGCAACATTTTTTCATTGTGTCGTAACATTTTTTTCCACGGTTGCAACATTTTTTTATAAGGGTCGCAACATATCAAAGGGGGGTGTGGTGACGAACAAATCGGGTGATTAAATCGCAAGGAAGCGCAGATCGAGAGGCTTGTGGAAGCTTCATGGTGGGAGGGGAAGCGAAGAGAACTTACCTCCTTGGCAGAGATGGAGATCTCGCTGGCCTCCTCGTCGGCCTCCTAGCGGATGAACCAAACCATCTGCTGGAACTGCTTGGCGATATCGGTGTCGTTCATCTTGGCGGCGGTGGCAGATCTGATGGCCCTTCGGCTCTATCGCTTTGCTCCGGCGACCACCTCACGAGGGAGGGGAGGAGACATGAGGGAGGGAGTCTGCGGGATGGGAGGGGAGGCTGGCACGGAGGGCGCCATACCTGCAGAGCCCTCATCGAAGCAAGCTGCAGGCTGTTGCGGCGGTGGCAACGACTAGTGGTGCTAAGGGAGCGGCGTGGGGGCGAGAGGGAGGAGGATGCTGTGGTGGAGAGGCGGGCAGTGTGGGCGTGAGCGCAGGCGGCACAGCGGTGGTGAGGAGGATGGAGCACGGTGTGGTGGGAGATGACGAGTCGGCGAGAGAGGGGTGGCCCTGGGTTTCGGGACCCAAAAATGCAATTTTGACCCTCTATGTATACTGCACTAGTCCAGTATCACGCTAGTGCACACAGTGGCAACATCGATGAAATATCATTTCCATATACAAAGATGACTAATAAATAGGCAAATAACAATAAATATCAGAGTAAAGACCTTAAGGTCAGAACTTACAATTGATGGCTCAGAAGGCGAATAGCGTAATTAAGATGCAGCGAAACGTAATGAAATAATTTCAGTGAAGCCCATCCATATGCCCATAGGCAATTGGCTGGGGTAGCGCGACCTAGTTCTCCACGATCCTTGAAGTAGACCTTGTTGACCGACGATTCCTCAACTTCTGTTGATTGATTATAGCAAGTATGAGTACACAACCGTACTCACAAGTCATACCACAGAATGTAGTGTATACATGATGGCTTATTCCAAAGGAATGGCTTCTGTGGTTCTTTTGCAGAAATACAACATTTGAAATTGAATACAAATAATAGATTGAAAGCATAATTCAAAACAAATAAACAATAATAGTTTAACAATTGTTTTCACAAAGGACACAAAGCCTAATCAAATTCTTTCACACAGCCATATGACTTAAATCAACAGCTGTCTCTTCCCAATTGTTTTATGAAAATCTACCCCTCGTGTGAAATCCCCGAGTATGTACATGACCACGGACACGGCTATTCGAATAGATTGATTAACACTCTACAGAGGTTGTACACTTTACCCACAAGATACAATTAACCCATCATGTCTGCCATGACTCGCCATACAAAAGTATGCGATTGAGCAATCATAAGAAAACCTTTCAAAAACTTCATCTCAAACATTGACACTCCCGATGTGCTTTACCACCAGTACTAACCCACTGACAAAGTTAGTTTGACACACACCATTGGACAGGGAAGCGGCGAACCATCCTGCGATGTGATCTACCTGGTAATACACACCTCCACCCATCACTGAGCTCCTAATCTACAATCTGAGCAATCAATGTCGAGACTCCATAACCTACTAAATTAGGTCCGTCCCATCAGACATGTGGTTGTACAGAAGACCTAGTTCAATGGCGCACATGGTTAAGTCCTTAATTGACCAAGACGAGATTGCCACTGTCCCATTCTAACTAAGTCGCAGAGATTCATATGTCACAAATTCATCATTTTACCACTCATTTTTTTCAGTCATATATCCACCATATCACTTAGTTCATCCACTCGCCTCAGTCTAAATCTTTTCCCACCCTATTGGTTAAGTGCAACACATGCCATCAACGAGTAATAGAATACAATACACAGTTTTACACAAAGTTCTATAATCACTTAGTCAAGTTTATATTTGCAACTCAGATGACAATGAAGGACTCGTTGCGTGGCTAAGCAGACTATTCATATCTAACCAACCCACGTTGGTGTTATGATAATACCAACTAAATAATGAACCAATCTAGGGTGACAAAAGATTATGACATAACAATAGACAAGGTGGATATAAACAAATTGGATAATAACTAAACCCAAAAGCATTTAAATAAATACTTAAAGTAAATGCAATAATTTAAATCAAAGTAATTTTAGAAAACTAAGTTCAATATGATCAAAGGTACAACTTGCCTTGCTATAGCGATGATGATCTTATTTTATCTTCAATCTTTTACTTCCTTGACCTTCAGCTCCTTCGGATAATTCCGGGACTTCAACGTCTAACGAGAAAGAAAGCGCAAAAACAAATAAAATTTAAAAAGACAAATCAAATAAACTCAAAATTGAAATTGAATGGTACTAGAAGATAGATATTGAATTTAGATGAATTTAGAAACTTGAATGGGTTTAATCGGAGTTTGGACGGAGGAGAACGGACTCTCGGAAGATTGAAATTCATATGAAATGATGAAATTTTCAAGAATTAAATTAATTCCTGAAAATAGGATTAGTGGTTGACATGTGGGCCACTGGTCTATAGACCAGGTCCATGGAGATATGCTAGTCCACGGTGGACCAATATCATGAACTAGGGTTGACCAAAGGTTTGACTAATATGCAGGACCCGCATGTAAGTGAGAGAAATAATTAGGGTTTTGATTGAGTGGATGACATGTGGGGTCTACATGTAAGTGGGAAGGAATATATTTTCTTGTATGACACATTGGGTCTGTACACTAGGAAAACAAAGATATATGGCTTGAATTGGTGTAGATGACAAAGAGACCCAATTATCAGAGAAAGAGACAGAGAGAAATTGAATCAGAGAATAGCACACATGCTTCAACAGAGAAGACAATAGAGGGATGGAGGGCTGCTGCTGCCGTCCGGTTCATAGAGCATGGAACAGATGATGGCAAAGCTAGGGCTGTGGAAGAATTAAAAGAGAAGGATTAACAAAGAAGGACTAACAAAGCAGCCGAAACAACAACAAACAGAAGTAACAAATAGAGAATGAAGACAACAAAACGTAGTGCTGCTACAGGCTGATTTCGGGCGCATGAGGTGGATGGCAGACAGAGGCGAACCAACTACAGCGAAGAGGCAAAACGGAACGGCGACGACCATGCGGAGATTGCGACGTGATCTAGACACTGAGAAACTACAGCATGCGCCGGTGGCGAGGCGAAGAACGACGATGGCGACGGCCACACAAGCGCACACCACTTCAGACGATGCTCTGCGAAAAGGAAGGTGAGCACGGCGTATAACACGACGATGCGAACCCAATAATGGTGGAGTTGAAGGTAGGGGATCAACGGTTGCAGAGTATCTGGTCGGAGAAGGGAGACGTACAAGAGGAGAGAGAATGCCTGATTCTCGGCGCACGGTGGATGAAACTCGAAACTAAAAGATGGGGAAAATAGGTTTCGACGAGGCTACAAGGTGACGCAATCGGATTTTAGAAAAACTTACTGAAGAGGCGTGGCGCTCGACGTACGTGTTTCAGTGTCATCGCTCGACATGGCCGACGGTGCTCTGGTGATCTTCGAGCGAAGGGGAAGGAAGCATGATGTAGAACGCGACGACGCGAACTCAACGCCGCCGACGGATCGACCGGGGGACGTCGGATAAAGGCGCAACTCGTCGGAGAAAACCTTCGGTTGGATCTCAGGCTTTTGCAGATGATGACAAAAATAAATCGATTCAGAGGAAACCAATTTAGGGGATTGGGAGAGGAGATCAAGACGGACGTTTGGACGTGAACGATTTGCTTTTATATGTACCGTAGAGGGAGATATGATTTTTGGAAGTTTTGTGTTGATGGCATACAGGAAATGAATTCTCGGTTCGGTTGGGGATTGAAGATGAATAGTAACCATGTGCGGTACTGTAGCAGCCGAGAGGAAAGTGAAAGTAAAGGATTTTCGAAATTAAATAAAATGCTGAAAATCAAGGAGATCAAATAAATAACAAATAAATTTGGAAAAATCTTAGAAAATACCCAAAAATTTCTTGGAACACAAGGAAGCCAAATAACACAAGTTTTTATTTAACTGATGTTTAGATTATTTAAATTAAATATTTTAATTTAGAAAAAATCCCAATTAAGCTTATTAATTCAAATAAAATTGGTGAAATTTTCTAGAGACCTAAACTACTCAAAAGATTTTTGAAAAGCCAAATTTTAGAACGTTACACTAGGCGAAGCGGGAGAGCACGACAACGGTGATGCGAAGGGAGTCGGTGTGGACGGGGACGAGCAAGTAGATGAGAGGAGTGAGTGAATGAGAAGCAAAGAGGACGATGAAGATAAGAGCGGAGGTAGTCAAAAGTGGGTGGATAGGAGTGAGTATTTAAGAAGACGTCTTGGAAAAAAGTGCTTATCCGAACGTAGATGTAGTACTGTCTCCCTTTAAAAAAACACACACACAAATCTGCCAAACAATATGGGCTTACCTCTTGTCTCGAAGGTCTAGCAACACATTTGTATTTCGGCACATGCGACCAGAGGCAGCACGTGTGAGGCCGACCCCCAACAACCAATGACCCAACGCCAACGCTTGTCCTACTCCGCCAAACTCCATTTCACTTCATCCTGACATGTATCCCCCACCTGTCAGCGAGACATTAGCCCAGCAGCAAGGCTCCGGTGAGGTGTAATTGCGCACGAGCCCCCGATGACACTGTTGTTCGTCGCGACCAACCAATAATTTGGGGGAAAACACCTCGTTGCGGCGGCCGCAAAACAATTCTTTTATTTTTTTAACGGATTTACCTCTAGTCCTTCGATCTTGACTCGGCAAATTTGATCTCTCCAATCGAGGTTAGTCCCCTGCAGTCTTCCCCCTATTTTTCCCCGTCAAATCTGCACTGTTTTATGCTATTCTCCCCCGGATTTGATTCGAGTTTTCCAAAAATTCGAGGTTAGTTCGCTTCCGATCGGCGATTCCCTGTTTAGGTTTGCTCAAAACCTGGTTCCGAAGTAGATTCTTAAGCTATTGCTCTGACTGTGCGACTGCGAGCTCTTGGATCACGGAGCTATTCTTGTGCCGAATCGCCACGAGTTCTTGGGCCACGAAGCTAATCTCTGTGCTAAAATTGTTGCTTCTTGATCTGATTCCGCAGATGGGTTCTTGGAGCCTTGCTTAAAGATCGCTTCTTGCGGCGAGCCCCTGGGTGTTCGACGGCATCTAGGGTTTGCTCATCCAGATCTGCTGCATTTGGTGTGATTGCCAAGATGCAGCCTTCGAAAAAGCTTGCTCGCGTCGATACGATGGAGCTGAAGAGGCAGCTCGTCAAGAAGCTCGGCCACCAGCGCGCCGAGCTCTACTTCCACAGTTTCAAGAAGTTCTTGGGCTTTCAGCTCAGCAAGAGCGAGTTTGACAAGATCTGTGTGGCTGCATTGGGGGAAGAGAACATCAAGCTTCACAATTTCCTCATCCGGTCGATCCTCGGCAATGCTTGTATGTCACTTGGGCCGCCGAGCAGGCAGGCGGCCACCGGGAACTCGCAGACTAGCACCGTGTCGAATGGGCCATTGGCCAATGGCGTGCCGCTGGTGAGGAGAGTGCGGGCGGTGGCTAACTGGGACAGGAGGTTTGCTGATAAGCCGAGTCCACTTGGAAAGTCGCCTCTTGGTCATCCAGGGGCTGGGGAGTTTGTGTCCGTGGAGGAAGGCGAGGAGGTTGACCAGGCCAGGGGCAGCCCGGTGTGTGTGCAGAGTCGAAGCCCGATTAGGGCTCCGTTGGGAGTCCTGAAAGCTCAGAATTCTCAGCCCTCAACATCTTATCCTTCAGAAGTGTGCTACAATAATGGTGAATTGCCGGATACTCAGTCCTTGTCGAAGCTACTTGAGCATAAGTTGAAAGCCGAAGGCCTTAGCGTGCCCAGTGAGTGCGCTGTTGTGCTGAACTCTGGGCTGAATGCGTACATAAGTCAGCTGCTGAAGTCTTGTTTGAGTGTTGCGAAAGCAAGGGGAAACACGAAGAGGATGCACCAAGCAAACGAGAGTGCTGTTGGTGCTGTAAATGGTTGGCTGAATCGTGAATTTTCTTCAGATTTAGCCTGTTCCTACCAATCTTCACTGCTAGATCTCTGGACAGCAGTACAGTCTAATGCTCGGTTGCTGGGATGTGACTTTGCCAGGCAACACGAGAAGATCGCATCTCACCTTCATGACAGATAAATGACGGAAGCTACTTTTCTCATATAATCATAGCAACTCTTATGTTGGCCAGTGTAGGCAACCCCTTACCATTGATTGCGCTGTAGAAACTACAGCTAGTTAGGTTGTGAAGTAGATTTGTACTGTCGTAGGGGATAGGGCTGAGTGGTACCTCCAGTGTTTGGTCAGGATGATACATCTTAGGATTCGGTACATGATAGTGTACTTTCGTTACTTGTGATTATTCACAAAAATAAAAAGATTCTGGCAATGTGCCTTTGCTTCTTTCGCTGCTTACAGACCAATATTGCCGATTTCCACCTGTACAGAGAATTAGATTCTGTTGCTTGGATTTGTTATTATTAGATAATTTGCATAGATTATCTTTCCTCTACTGAGGAATAATACCTTTATTTGTCCTACTTTTTATGTGTGACCACAATCTTTGTTTTCTTATTCCTTTGATCGCAAAGTAGCATTATTGTTACCTGGTTACTGATGTTGATCCTTCTGCTTCAGAGTTTGGACTGGTATCTGAACTTCTGTATGATCTGGCTAGTTCTAACTTGCATGGGAACCAGCGTATCTGCATATACCCCCAAAAATAGCTGTTCTACATCAATGTTTCTCTTATGTAGAATAAATCATCAGAATTCAGACATCTCCAGTGTCTGATTTTTGGTCGTCTTCTTAGGGAAAAAGAAAGATTGCTGAAGAACTCGCGGGTGGAGTTTGTACAGAAATTCAGAAATTCTTTGTGCAGAAATGGAGGATACGATCCCAAACACGGCATGATATCTGATATCTCTGAAGTTGACATAAGATTTTTGCACTGGTATGCATGGGCCCTTCCTTCGCCTAGCATAAGCTGACACCGAGCATATGTTTGGTCGCAATCACAAGATCGAATCGATGGATCGATTCTCTCTGAATCGCGACGACGAGGACACAGGAATTCACTCGCGAGACGGCGTGGATCGACCAATCTGTCGCTTCGTCGCCACAATTATTGGCCACAACAACATAACATCGGATCTGAGTATGTCACAGCAAAAGATCGATACATATGTGAAGTCAAAACTTGGAAGATTGTGACGTGGAATAATGAAACGAGCTATTTGTCCTTGTCCAAACGACATGAAGTACCATTAGTACTACCACTAGCATCGTCCTGTTTTTTTCCTCCTTGAACGCATTTGTTTCACCAACAATGAGCAGAGCAGCTTGTATTGATCTTTCAGTAAAGTGCTTTTATTCAACCCATGAAAAAGACACGGTAAATACTAGGCCCTGGAAGAAAAAAAAACAAAGCTGCACACCGCACTTCTTGTAAGAAAGAAAATGAAACAAAGCACTTTATCATACGCACGTTCAACTTTATCATACGCACGTTCATCTCACATGCAGAAATTGTCCATGTTTATTGTTTCCATACACAAAAGGCAACAAAAAAAGTTCAATTCAGATTCATAGACCCCAAGAAACCAGAAAAGGCAAAAAAAGAAAAAAGAAAAATAAATAAATGAGAGTTGAGTCCTCGAGAAACTCTATGGAAAAGAAACAGTAGAAGAACAAGAGGAGAAAGGGAAGGGGAACAAGAGGCCTAGAGAATGTGCTTTAGGGCTACAAATGTTAGTGTGAGGTCATCACCACCATGACCATCGCGTCTTTTGAGATCCCCCTGTTCTTTTCTACGCCTACTTGTTCCTTTGTTTCTTTCCTCCTTCCTTCCTTTTTGCCGCGGAAAGAACGGAGAAGAAGAAGAAGAAAAGCTTTACTACAAGGCCTCGTGTTCCCTTCTCCTTTCGGTGCTGTGCGGCTCAGGAGGCGAGCGTGCATGGCGGGTTGCTGTCGGCTCGAGGGTGAGCTCCAACCTCGAGGAGGTGAATTCGAAATCTAACTTGCGTTTTTTACTTTGAAGTTGATTGATTATAGAATGAGTTTGTGGTACACACACATAGTCACATATACATATACACTATAATTCGAGTCACAGTTCTCGCAGAGATCGGTTAGGTTAAATGGGTTTTATGGGGAAGTAGTAGAGACAATTTAGGATAAAGATGTTTTACGGAGAGGGACCGGGTACCCGTTGTAATATTTATGTTTTATGGAGAGGTAGTAGAGACAATTTAGGATAAATAGGTTTTACGGAGAGAGACCGGGTACCCGTTGTGACATTTATGTTTTACGGAGAGGTCGTAGAGACAATCTTTTTAAGCAGATTAATTCATAAACTCATCATTTTCATCCTCAAGACGTAGCACTTGTAGTATAAAGCAATGATTTTTACCAACTTTTTGTAGGTGTTGACAAATGACAAATACATAGTAGGCAGGCTCTCACTCACCCTGACGTGATGATGATCATGGTGCCAAGCTTTTCCCTCTTCTTCCAAGTTGGTGCCATTTTTATCTCTGTTTCATTCCCCTCCATCTCTTTAAGCCTGAATGAACTAGCTGTTAGAGTGGCACAGGCTTCCCAGGAACCGAAATGATGAGAAGGCTGCGACTTTGAGGAGGGTGTGTGTGGGGGCAGACAGAATAGAGACTGCAGCCTGAATTTTTACAGACACCGATGTACTTTTTCCTCTGAAAAGTTCAGCACTGAATTTTAGCTAACGCCTTAGCCCGTGCGAGTGAAGCCAGCGTGCATGTCCCTGCTGATTACTTTATCATTGCCACCAGGTTAATTCCTGTGTTGTTTATTTGCTCAGTGCTTGATGCTTTCTTTTTTTACTTTACTGATTAGCCCGTGCGAATGTATGTCCTCCATGCATGGTTCTGTAGGTTAAATTTAAACCTTGCCAAATCATTCAGACCAAAATGGCCTGAACTTTAGAATAACAGCAGAACAGGTTTTGTCAGGCAACTATCAGGTAGTATGACAGTTTCTGTCAGTTAACAGCAAGGCGTCAGAATATCAGATAATCATAGCAAATTTTGATGTGAGCTTGAAAATGATTTGTTGTAATAGATCAAATGAATCTCATTAGGCTAAAGTTTTCTGAACAAGTTTAATTGTAACAATGCATGCAGCTAGAACAGGGCCCTCTCCTTTTTCAGTACAGCAGTGCTGTGCTACCTAGCAATGCTTTTGAGATGTGTTACGCTGCTCTCTGACTACTGCATTGTGCGTCGATCAATTGCTTTTCTGAGGAAACAATCGATGAGCCGGCCTCCCTTTTCTGTCCTGAAAATCATGGAGTAATTGGAAAACAGAGGCTAAAACCCCTGACAAAAGTAGCTTTTCCCCCATGGGATAGAGCTTGCTCCCCCTTTAGCACTTTAGAAGTATGCAAAGGGAGGTGAGATGAGGTGACTCTCCCCAACATACAAAGCTTCTACTGTTTCAATTCCTTGCCTTTTGGCCATAAAAGATGTATAGTACTAATCACTTAATTTTAGGGTGCATTGGGCTAGTGCTAATCAGTGAGTATATAATTGTTAATAGTAAAAGCAGTAACAATCATAACAATCGTGAACAATATTAATTGTTTATAGTGGTAGGTAGCCCTCTGTAAAATCAAAATGCATTGGTGAGAGACATGAAAAGAGAACACGTACGTTTAATGGGAGCTGTTTTATCTACCTTAAAAGCCTTTGCACTAGGAAGAAGACTAAAAGAAAGCCAAGAAAGCAGGAGTGGGACTCTCTCTCTCTCTCTCTCCGGGCCCACCACATCGTACGGCTGCGCCTCCCTCCACCGGCAAAGCGTGCGCCATTGTCTTGTCTCTTGGACTATCCGGCCGCTTGCTTGATTAGGCTTTTTAATTCATCTCCCGACTAATCACTATTGTAAGCAATTACCTGCACATTGCAATTATTTCTGCATCTTCTGATGCTGCAATGGCACAATCACTTCTTAGTAGCAGCATCATTCTTAAGTAATTTGGCTGATGAAGCAATGGACCTCAATTAAAATATGCAAACCCAGTTGTGTGCAGACATGCTTGCTTGATGCTTCCTCTCAAAGGGATGTCTGCATCAGCCTTTGCTTCTTTAGCTTCTGTCTGCTTGCTTGGTTTTCTTGCAATGCAAACACACAACAACTGTTCCCATTCCCAGCACTAAGAACAGTCTTTTGATTTGTCAGAGGGCACCAACAGTGAGACAAGAACCTGCTGGCCTTATCTCCTCCCCAAGCTATGGGTTGGATTCATCCATTTGGATAGATATATGCTAGGTCCATGCAATGCAGCATTGCAATGCAAATATCAAATGTGCAATGCCTGTGGTGGCAATAATGCAGGTAGCACACACATGTACAGAGTTAGCCTCATCACTCATCAGCAGGTCATGTGGAATTGTGGATGCCCCTTTGCTTGTTTTCAGTGACAACTGACAGCTCCATCTAACTATGTAGCTTGTTACTTGCACACGTACATACACGAAACCAAAACATTACTAGGTTAAAAAAAAAGTTATTTCGGAATACGTACAGTCAAACTTATAAAATTTTACCGATCGATGTCTTTTTAAATATTTAGAATAGATGCATAAAAATCATATGTGTATATTCGTCTCGAAAAGTACTTTCATAATATTATAATTTTATTGGATTTTACAAATATATTATAATAGTAATTAGTTGTTAAAGTTGTATTTTAGAGACCGTGTTGATGCCCAAAAAAAACTTGTTTTTTCAACTAGAGGGAGTACTAATACTAAACAATTGAACAAAATAATGTTGCTAAAGCAATGCATGCATGAGAATTTTTTAAAATAGTACTGTTTTAATAAAGAATTACAAAATTAAATAGTAAAAAAAATTACAGAAATAGGCTACTGTCGCCATTTCAAATGGCGACATGGGCCAATTGTCATTTGAAATGTCGACAGTACCCCCGTCGCCATGGAAACAGTTTTAACGCCATTTGAATTGGCGACAGAAGACTGTCGCAAATTCAAATGGCAACATGATGTCAAAATTGAAATTATATTATATTTAGATTTTGGTAATATCTTTAAGTGTCCGCACAACTGATAATTTTTAAAAAGATAAGGAAATATGAAGTAGAGAACAATTTAGGAGTTTCAGTCTGACCAAACATATTTGGAAGCAACTTCGGCGGCGCAATAGAAAAAATAGCCCCCTTCGGCAACTCAATAACAAAAGTATCGGAATGTCATTTTCTAATGCAATTGTCCCGGCCTTTGCTGAACCGATTTATTTGAGAGTACAGAACAAAATATTAGAGATGGAATGACTTGGGAACGAGGGTGTAGTCATTTCGTGTACGAAAAGGCTAGAAGTAGAGTTGTGTGGGGTGTCGCGATGCCGACTCCCTCACATGGTTACTTATACACACAACAAGAATAAATAATATCGTAAACATGAGACTAGCATAATGTAAGTCGTACACAAAATAATATTTACATAACTGACGAGGATCTAATAATCATCAATTAATTAAGTTACTTATCTATAGTATTTATAGATAATATTGTCTCTAGTATAACCTTCAAAGGTACCCCTCAATATTAACAATGAGGGAAATCATATATACCTAGTGGTCGTAAGTCCTACCGCGACCACTCTATATGGTCGTAAGTTCTTCTACGACCACTTATTGATCGTAAGTCCTACTAGGATCACCTCATGGTCGTAAGTACTTCTACGATCACCTGTTGATCGTAAGTCCTACTACGATCACATCATAGTTATAAGCTTTACTACACTCAGGTCGGGTACAACCACCCTATGGTCGATAAAACCTACAAACATGTGGGCCTAATCGACTAGGAGCATTTGTACGCTGCATTTAATACATGGAATAGTTAATATGTGTCGTTATTCCTAAGATAATTGCACGTATTAAAACCTTTGTCTCTGGCATAACCGCAAGACGGCGTGGGTGATGCGTCTCTGACAATAACTGACCTTAAACGTGTGTATTGCATCAAACGACAAGGTGCCTTTTGGAGTGAACAACTGCCATCCCTTCATGCGCTATATAAGGAGTAAAGTCGATGGACAGATGAGACAGATGAAGAGAGAGGAGAAACAAGAAGATCAAGCCCTAGCTTTAGTGATTTCCTTTTGTTGTAAACACAATCAATACAGCAAACACAGGAGTATGGTTGTTATTCTCTCAAGAGAAGGCATGAACCTGTATAAAATTTCCGTGTCCTTTTATGTGTGGTTTCGCTCTAGGAGAGCCTTAGCTGTGAGGACCCCCAGATTATTTCCGTAAAACTGAGGCCTTCCCAGTCTTATGGAAATAACTCCAGGCCTCAAGTAAATGAATTCCATCTTAACTCCATCTAAGTGAGAAGACCCGGTCATACTAGAGCCCCAAAGGCCATGCACACCACCTCTTAGCGGGTACTACCTGGTAGTCGGTTCCCCCAACAATCGAATACACACTTAAACAAGTTAAAAGGGAATTAAAAAACAACGAGTATGTGATCGTGTTGGCTCCCAAGATTAGCGACCAACATGCACATACCCTCATTCAACGTTCATCACAGTCATACAAGACATAGCAAGTGTCAGACAACACAATAGTTCAAGTCTATAACTATTACAACGGCCGATCGGCCGAATTGAAACAATAACATTAAGTAGCGGCGGAAGTAAGTGAGATAAACAAAAGGTGCAGCAATGGTGTGTCCCCATAACCCATGGCAACCAACTGGGAGCTAGAAACAACACTATTCGTTACTGTCGCCAAAGTCGGCGCTAACGAACTCATAGGGCGTAGTAACATCTTCACCTGAATTTGCAGAGCCGAGTTAAGTACAAATGTACTCACAAGTCTTACACAAAGTTAAAATTAGTTATGCTTAGGGAATATTCAAAGGATGGCAATATTGGCTTAGTTTTGCATAAAACGAAACAATTTTTACCCTACACATACTAGTTTTTCAATTGCCATTTTGTAAATAGATTTTGAGCAAAAGTATAACATGTGACATAGATACATATTGATATACAAGTAGGTCAAACAATACCAAAGTGGCAGCCCACTTTGATAAACTAAAATGCACAAATACCCGTTCATGCGGAATACCAAGTTATTGCCCATACTAATTTTAATTAAGAGACTAACGATGACGTCTCCCAAACCAAGTGTTGTCCGTAACCGTGGACACGACTATTCGAATAGTTTAATCCCTGCAGGGGAGTACTAATTTACCCACACGACTTGCCTAGCCTGTAAGCCAAACACACTACTTTTGATGAGTTGACCGGGTAGTTCGAGACTTAGTATTTTTCAGCAAGAAGATCCTATTGAGTTAGATCACCCATGCAAGATGAAATCCCAACTTAGTACATATGCATATAGAAAATGCTAAGTGGGCAAGCATATTGTGTCGGAGGGGCCAGTATAAGGTAGTTAGTATGTTGGGTGACCCCCAACATAAGTAATCATGCTTGCCCGTACAGTATATATTACACTGGATTCCTAAGGAACATAGGATTTTACGGTTGCTATGTCCTCACACCACCTGTGGTCTAAACCAATAAAACCCACCCCTTACTTGACTTAGCGGCTCCCAAACCGCATGTGGTAGTACTATAGTTACTTGGAATGATAGCCCATGGCTCGGTCCTTTGCGGTCCAGATAAGTCTACCACATACCCGAATCTCATGCACGAAGGCACCCACCCTAACAACCACTTGTGCAGACCCAAAACCTTTTTTAACTTAACCAAAATCAACTTAATAACCAGATTTGAAGATCTGGACCAAAAGTATAAAAGATAAGGATGTTGTGTTTCCCACGATCGACAGGATAAGCCTATAAATCGGACTACCGACAATTCTAGACTTGCATAGCTAAGCACTCAATAAACAAAATAGAATAGAATACATCTAAACCATCTATCCTTAAGCATATATGTACTAGGAATTAACAAGGATAGCATCATGAGTAGGACATAACTAACTACACATCACAAAAATATCGACATAACAAAATAGTATGCAAGCAATTATCATTGCACTAACTTATCAAAAGCTAGGATCAATATGATTCAAAAGAAAGTTCAAATGATACTTGCCTTGCTGGTACTCAAGTTTCACGGTTTCGGTGGTGTAAGAATCAACGTCGAGCAATTCGGATTCTATACAAAAACGACATCGAGTAAATACCGAGAAAAAGTAAAAAAAAAAGTGCTAAAAAATGTATGAATTTTCTACAGTAGCTAGATAATGCTTTTAGATGAATTTAGGTGAAAGAATTATTCAATTTGGATTTGATATGAGAGAGTTATGGCAGTTTGAAAATCATGTTTTGGAAGAAAAAAAAGGGCTGAAAAATACACTTAGGTTACTTATTCATCTGAAATGCCATTTTTCGCCCAATTTTGTAGAATGGTGGTGGAGAAAAGTATTACATAGTAAAATATAGAATATAATTATAAGACCAAAATAACTTGGTTCATCTCATTTGGAGTTTATATGAATTAGTTATGAATTTCCAAAGTTAATAGCATTTTCTAGTGTAAAAATAATTCGGTTTTGGATCAATTTCTAAAAACTATATTTTCTAGGACAGAGACATATTTGAAACCTATTTCAAAATAAAGTTCATTTAAAATTAAAATTATCAAAATTGGTTTCACATGATTTTGAGTTGAGATGAATTAGTTATGCATTTTTGAAGTTAATTGTATTTTTCAGTCGAACAATAATTCATTTCAGGATTTCCTAAAGTAATTAATACTTTTTTGTACCAAGCGATGTGCTAGCCTCTGACACTGACAGTGGGACCTGCGTAATTTTTAATTTCTTTTCATTTAAGTTTCCGATTTAAACTCCTAACACGTGGGACCCATCCGTTAGTGGCATGGTCCATGAAAACAGCGCGTGGACCAAGCCACGCGTACCGGTTCATGGCCCACCACACAGTAACTGGCGCACTTAAAGAGCTAGGTCCACCTGTCGTCCACCGAAGGCCATTACTTAACACGGCTAAACACACTTTTCCGACAAAGATCCTCAATTAATAACTAATGATTGCGCTTAAGCCCTAATGACGAAGCTACATGGATTGTTGGGCGTTCCGACAATGGCGAGCTAGGCTTCCTCGAGCCCCGTCGGTGACTCTGGCCACGGCGACGCGGACCAAGGGCATGGATGGGTTCCTAATAGTATTGCGCACCTCTTAGGGGTGGTTACGACGGCTGAAGTGGCCTACACTGGCAGTTAGCCGGAGAGGGGCGGTGATGAGCTTCAGTTACACATGCATGCATCATTCAAGCTCCGCAGCGTCCAAGTAAGCGAGTGCCCAAGCATCTACAAGACTCAGGGAGGTTACCTGGAGCTAGGAGAGGTTCGGAGAAGCTCGGAGCTGGGCTGGCGACGAAGAAAACGATGGTGGCGGCTCGGCTTCACGAGGAGAGGAGATCATGAGCAAAAGAAAAGGAAAATGGCTATCGGAGATGCTTGAAAGAGGTACGGAGATGGTGCACAAGCAGTGAATTTGGCAATGCCTTACCGGATCGGTGTGGAGGAAGAAGAACAGTGTTTATGGCCGAAAAAGGCAAGATCCAAATTCATGAGCTCCTGTGCATCAAAGAAAGAATTGTTTGAGGGCTTCTCTTAATCATGCTTAAGCACACAAGATGACGCGCAAAGTTGAGGACCATCTCACCGGGGACACAACTTTGGGCAGTGTCAAAGGCTTGGGCACGCTCTGGAACCGTCGAGAGCGTCGGGTTTGGTCCGGGAACTACAAGCACAAACAGTGGCTCAATTTAGCTGGAATGGAAACAACATGTAAGAAGGAAGCTAGGGGATGCAGTGCTAGGGATTTTATCAAAGCAATGAGCTCGAGCAAGCCTCCTTCTCCTTGGCCGACCAGAGGAGAAGTGAGCTCTAGAGGAAGAGGGAGGGCAAGATAAGGCCGAGGGAATGACGGGGTGAAGACAACATTAGACGGCGATGCGTGGGGATAGATCAGGAGGGACGGTGGATCCACGGCGTTGACAGCATGCGGCAAAGCTTAGTGGGCGCATGGCATACGCGCTCTGCGCAAGCCCTCCTGAGGAGGAAGACAGCCCTGACGCGTGGGCCCAACGCGTCAGCGGCTCAGCTAGGCGCGGTCAAGTCTGGTGTGGTTAGGTGGCTAGGTCAAGCCAAGTCCAGTCAAAGCGGTCCGAGTTGGAGTTTGGTTCAAGCCCGAGGAACAGTAAGCTTTGACTGATTTGGATTGCTAGTGATCCTACTTTGACCAAGCTACTAAAAATAGCAATTAAATTTGAAAAATTCTGAAATTTTTCAGAGATGGCCCTGAGGTAACCTAGATGACATAGAAATTTTATTTCCTTACTGTTCATGTATTAATCCCAGATTTTAATTCTTTAATAGAAGGTTCATTAGACAAAGGTTCTGGATTTTCTCAAGGTCAGCTTGGTGTCTAAAAATTTGGAGAAAATTATATTTATTCAATATAAATAATATAGGGTTTAGATAAATTGCTTCCCAAGGATGATCACAAGCTTTCAACATTGTTTTAGTTTGGAGCTTCAATTAGAGTTGTATGTTTTAATTTGATTTGAAATTTTCAAAAGCAAGTATTTATGTAAATGCTCCAGAAATGAAATGCATGCTCATGAAATGCGTAATAATTTTATTAATTAAGTTTGGGCTGTGACACTAGCATTCATTCATAAGATCGATAGCAGAACCCGAAGTATGAACATGTCCTTCAGTTTTGTCTTGAAAAACTCTTTCATTTAAGAGATTTCTTAAAAATTGGCCTCATGGGCAAAACCCGACCAGGTCGATAAAAAACCAACCGGGTCGGCTGGGGTTTTTCCAAGTCAATTGTATCTCCGGTGTTGTGAGTGTGCCTGGTCCGGCAAAGCCTCTGGGTCCAGGTTTTTCCGGTTCAACTACCAGACCGGTTTGGGTTTTATAACTATGGTCGAAGTAGTAATTGCTGGTGGGACCATGCATGGGGGAGGAAGATTAAACTAGACTCCTGCAGGGTTGTCTGCTCTGGGAGGGGCACTGCTTGGCCTCCTCATGCAACTGAGTGCCATTGGCCAGGCTCTTGCTTGGCATGCAAAAAGGAGGGGGGCCAAAGTAAAATATCTCTCTACCTAGTGTCTAGGGAAAGGCTCCATGGCATTGGAGGCAGTGTTTATAAATCACCACCTCACCCTCCAGTCATTGCCATCCCAGTTTCAGCATCAACACCTGCTTTTCCTCCTATCTTGTTTGTCGCATGCAAGTTGAGTGTAGAACTGACTGAAGGAGGCTAGAGAAGGGAGTAGTGAGGAAGAGACAACACACAAGTAGTAGTATCTTGTGGTTCTTGGAGGGATACAGGTCAGTTACTTCTCTGTGGTTGCTACATACTGGTCTGAATTCTGAAATATATGTAGTTTGCCTTATCAGAGATTGCTCTGATGGCATCATCATCATGAATCATGATTAGAATTCCTGCTTTGAGAAATACAGTAGATGCTTCACCTTCAATCTACTATTTTGTTGCTACTACTTCTCTTGGTTATTACTCTGGTTGCTGCACTTCATCATCTCTGAAAGTCTGAACCACTAAGATCAATCCAAAAGGTTTTGGCAGTATAAATATATGTTTGTTCCACATATCAGCAGGGTACAGAATTTGATCATCTGAATAATCAAGTTCAAGAGGGTTAACTGAATTAGAATGAGGATGGACAAGCATGTGAGGCAATGTGACATGGAGGTCATGAAGATGGCCATGCTCAAGCATGAAGAGACCTTCAGGCTACAGGTACCCCACACTCAGCTCATTCTTTCAGTTCTTCACCGTTGCAAATTCTTGCAGTCGCTTCCTAAGAACTGCTTACTGATCACCACCTTGCACGTCTCCTTTTCGCGACCCAATCAGGTTCACGAGCTGCACCGCCTGTACCGCATCCAGAGGCAGCTGATGAGCGACCTGGGCCGAGCCGAGCTGAGCTCCCGCCGGCACCAGCGGCGCAGCAAGCAGCCGCGCCGGGCGCTGAACCTGCAGCTCCCCGCCGACGAATACATCGTCAGCGCCGACGAGGACGACGGCACAGAGCTGGAGCTGACGCTCGCCGTCGGCGGGAGGATCGGCGCCGGCGCTCGCAAGAACGGCATCAAGCAAGAAGGCAACAACAACGCCGGCTCCTCCCACTTCGCGTCCGACTGCTCTGGCACGAGCCTGACGTCGCCGTCGTCGACCGAGTACTCCGAGGGGCCACTGCTCCACGCGCCGCCACCGTGCCAAAGAGCGATGGCGTTTGACCTCGGAATGGGAGAAGCGATGAAGCAGTCGCCATGGCTGGTGCAGTGCCAGTACCTGAGCCTCAGGATGACATGAACATGAGGTTGATCATCCATGATCACATTGTACTAGCTCGTGTTGTGTGTTGTGTCGTAGAAGAAGCAGTAGCCACTAGTTTTTCTTTTGTTTTTTCCGTTTTGATTTGTCTTTCTGCTATTGTCCTAGATGACCAATGGAGTTTGGGAGGGATTAAGTTCTAATCCTGATCCCAAATTATTAATTGATCATGATTAATGAGTGCATGCCAGGGAAAACTATATTGTTTCAGAATTTTTTTTGACCTCACCGATAGAACCGGTAACCGCTGGTTATCGGATATTTCGGCAAAATTTCGGACGAACTTTTTGAATAGAAATTTGATTTTTTTCAGATGTAAAGACAAAATTTATCTAAATTTTGAATTAAAATTTTGATTTGAATGAAAATGAGATAAATCTGAATTTTTTTGCCGGTATGAAATTTTATCGGAGTCCCTGGTCACTGCATGCTGATTGATTAACATTCGATAAGGTGTTGATTGATGACTAATATAACATGTTCATGATTTGTACTACATATATAGTTGCATTGCTTGCATAGTTGCATGCATGCATGCATAGGTAACCTGCAGGAAAAGGGGAGTTGCAGTAAAAAGTAATACCAATCAGACAGTGAAACTGAAAGGGGCAGAGGAACAAAGTGCAGAGAAACTACTAGAAAGCATGGCTAGCTACATGCAAAAGTGAACAGTGGTAGATAGGAAAAGCAGGCTACATTTTTACCTCCATGTCTATTGACCATCAACTGCAACTTTTTACACAATAGACATGGAGTCTCCAAATCGGTTTGGAATTCAGATCTTTTGAGTAGATCACATAATTAGGAAAAGGAGGTCCCTCTCCCTCTCTCTTATGATTGACGTCTTGATCAAACTTTCTAAGATAGCAGCAAAGGAATGCATGCCAAAAGTAAAAGAAAGGAGTAGAGTTCAGTTAAAAAAAAATTAGAAGAGGCTAATGGATAGTATCGGTTATTCAAGATGACAAGATCAAGAAGCCTTTCTAAATTGTAAAAAAGAGGGTAAAATGTAAAAAACAATCCAGAAAGAACCAATAAAGAAAAATGCACGAATGTTTGAATAAGTGAGTAATTAGTAAGGAGCTACAGCAGAAAGTTGAAGAAGAGAGTAGTAAGAGGCAGGCAACCACTAACCGAAGAAATCTCAAGTAAACCTTGCAACTGCAGGAACAAAATAAAATAAAAAAGGGCGCAACTCGCAGGTGATTCATCGCTATCTTGGATCAAACATCAAAAGAAAATTTAACAAGATTATCAACGCTGGCTTGTACTCAACGCCTGACTGATTAACAACGATGGGCCGGGAACCAACAAACATTTGATCCCATTGTATGTGAAATCTCCGGCAGGATTCCCGGTTGCATCCGAATAAGAAAGCCATGACAGCAACAGCCAGCAATGGCGAGGTCATGATCTCCAAGAAAATGACCACACAGTGGAATAATAATGTCACACTGCAACTACACACACACAAAGATGGAACTGTAGTTGCTAGCTAGTGCTTGTCTTTCTTTCTTTCTATCAGGATAATGTCGGTTAATCTTGGATGATGAGTACGGTAAAGGTTTTCCATCTTTGCGGCTTTGGAAAGGGCAAATCTTGGTCTATCCGGTGCATCTATATCCTACGCTCCTCGCATGATCATCTACATCTGATCAGCTGAAGCACAGGCAGGGAGTGAGTGCTGGTGCTAGCTGCACATTTGGCAATTATCTGACGGGAGAATACATCTCATTGTCATGTGGGGCATCACGTATGAGCGAAGAAGGAAGAAGATGCTGGACGTCGCGCCAGGGACGTCCGCTTAGGTTGCTTCGGCAAGTTTCGTTGCTTTGTCGGATTAGGAATAGTTGGTATTATTAGTTTCCTTTTCGGTTCATAGCCAAATTTGAAATACTGTATTAGTTTAGCTTCCAGTCTCGAATTCGTTTCCTAGTCCAGTTTGTTAGAATCTATCTATTTAAAGGAGAGAGACACTTTGATTTGAGTTAAGAAAAATATCAGAAAACCCAATTCATTTCTTCTCTATTGTTCGTCCTTGATACCAAAACATCGGCCGCGCGGCTGCTGTCACGACAGCGCCCCTACCGCATCGCCAAGGCTCTGGGTAGCGATCGATTCCGCTACACGATTACAATCATCGATCCAAACACCTGACAACTTGGTATCAGAGCTTACCACGTCACACCTTGTCCGTGGCCAAGCTTGAACGGCGTCGTGCCCGAGGTCTATGCTATCAGTGTGACGAGAAGTTCATTCCAGACCACCAATGTAAGCGCCTTTTCGTCATCGAAGTTCAGCCGGACATTGATAGCGACGACGACGATCCACAGACTAGCAGCGCATCGGAGATTTCGTTGGCAACGCTCACGGGCATTCAGCCATGTTCGGGCCAAACCATGCGGCTTCTTGTCGAGATCGGTAGCAGCACATTGGTTGCCCTTCTTGACTCGGGTTCTACACATAATTTCATCGCCAACAATGTTGTGGCTGCCACCGGCGTCTGCATGCAACCTCGATCGGCCCTGAGCATCATAGTGGCCAATGGGGATCGTGTTACTAGTTTGGGCTTGTGCAGAGCCATGGCCATCCACATTGGTCACAAGGACTTTCCACTGGATTGCTACACCATTGTAACATTCCAATTTTCTGAGTTTTAAAATCCTTTTTAGTAGTTTAGTCCCTAGAAAAACTCATCAAATTTTATTTGAATTTAATCAAGCTTAAGTGGACTTTCAAATGTCAACTCGCGTATGCGCACATGGCCCCACCAGCCAGTCACTTGCGTGTCGTGTGCGACGCGGTTGCGTTCCAACCACCGTCGCTGATGTGTGGGTCCCCCTTGAGTTACTGTTTATCTTCCCTAAGTCAGTTGCGAACCGAACTCCTTCGTCGTGGGCCTTCCGTGGCGTGCATGCTCCGGACTCTCCCGACCACCCGCGTATAAAAGGGGAGCTAACCCTCGGCTTATGCACCCCGAATCGCACAGTCGCTGCTCAGGAGCTAAACCCTAGCCACCGGAATCACCCGAAGAAGCAGAGTCGCCGTCGAGAACTTTGATGAGGTCTTCCGCCGCCGTCGGTGCACCTCAAGCTTCATTGTTGTCACTGTCGGGATCGCAAGGCCAATATCTACCTCGTCGTCACCTTCACATTGCCGGAGCATCACCAGAGCTCAATTTCCATCGACACCTGAACCCTAGTCACCACTTCAGCCTCGCCGCCGGCCAACTCCATCAACATCTCACCTTCATGAGTACACCAGCGAGTTTGTCGTCATCTCAACTACCCAGTGCATCCCTTTGTTCATCTCGTCGTGGCCCAGAATGCCGACGAACCTCGATCCAAGAACCTTCACCGCCGTTGAGCCACTGTGGCACGCCACATCACCCTCCATGTTAGCTTTTGGCTTACGTGTCGCCCAGTCAGCAGCTGCGTCAGCTCCCGCATGGCAAACCAAATCCAAAACTCAGATCCAATCTCAAATAAAGCTAGTCCACCGTGAGCCTAGCCATTGCCATATGGACCCCACTTGCCAGAGCTACTGTTCCGTAAACCTGGTCCATAGACCCCGGGTCCCACCTATCAGCCACTATTTCTGATTTTCTGGATTTTCTTTTAATTCTAAAAATATTGCTGACGTCAAGATGACGCAATAATTTTGGATTTCTTTTAGAAACAAAATCCTGAAAATTCGAAATAGTAATTCCTTTATCTTTTTCTTAGATTTCAATCTTCCAAAAGCACATTCTTCCTCATACGAACTCCGATTGAACCCATTTAAGTCTCTAAATTCATCTAAATTCAAGTTCTACCTTCGTGAGATTTTATTTAATTTTTGGAGTTTATTTATTACTCTGTTTTATATTTATTTATTTTTTTACTTTCGTTTACGAGTAGACGTTAATACTTCGGGAGCTTTTAAAGGAGAAGAAGTTGATCAAGTTCAGGACCAGTACCAAGACTTGTTCCAAGAAAAGTTGTACCTTTGATCATGTTGAACCCAGTTTTCCAAAATTACTTTGATTCAAATTATTGTATTCTACTTTAAGTATTTATTTAAATGTTTTGGGATTAGTTATACACCTAATTGATTATATCCACTTTGCTCATTGTATTACCATGATTTTTTGTCACCCAAGCTTGGTTAATTATTGGTTGGTATTATCATAGCACCAACGTGGGTTGGTTAGACATGAGTAGTCTGCTTAGCCATGCAATGGGTCATTGATATCATTTGAACTGCAAATATAGACTTGACTAAGAGATTATGGAACTTGTGTAAAACTATGTGCAGTATGCTATCACTCGTTGATGGCATGTGTTGAACTTAATCCAATAGGAAAGGAAAAGATTTAGACTGAGACAAGTGGATGGAACTATGTGATATGGTGGAACTGTGGATTGAAAAAAATATAAAATCTTGGTAATGTAGTTAGAAATTGGTAGTCCCATCTTGGTTAATTAAGGACTTAACCATGTGCACCATTGAACTGAGCCACAACTGTACAACCACATGCCTGGTATGGGACGAGCCTAACCTAGTAAGTTGTGGAGTCTCGACATTGACTGCTCCGGTAGGTTAGTAATGGGTGGAGGTGTGAACTAAGTAGTAGTCACATATATGGGCGGGGTTTACCGTCTCTATGTCCAACGGTGTTGCGTCGGACCAGCGAGTGAGGTTGGGGTCGACAGTATGCAAACCGATAGAGTCAATTATTGAGATGAAACATCAGAAAGGTTTTGTTATGATTGGTGCTAGCTACACTGGTTATATCATGTGGGTAAAGTGTACTACCTCTGCAGAGTGTTAACAATCTATTCGAATAGTCGCGTTCGCGGTCATGGACATGCTCGGGGATTTCACACGAGGGGTAGATTTTCATAAAAAACAATTGGGAAGGGACATCTGTGTGGGATAACTTATGCAGCTGTAGAAAGAAATTAATTAGGATATGGAAGCTTTGTGAAAATACTGGTTAAATGTTAGACCATGTGGTTAGGTCTAGTATATTTTAGTTGATGAATAATTGAAAATGTTGGGTACTGATGTTATGTGAGGTGTGTGGCATGTGTGGACTTATGTCAGTTAAGTTGGAAAGAACTTGTGCTGGGAAAATATGTTGTTTTGGTCTTTGCATGTGCAGGGTAACTCAGAGGCGATCGTGCTCTATAGCGGTAACCGGGAGATGGCTTGGTGTGAAGTCATGGTCCAGAGGGTCGAGAGTGCTGGAGGAGACAGTCGAGCTCGAGTTGGGGCGCGTGGAGATCAAATATGGATGATGCATGTTTGAGCTACGGAGGTGCGGTCCGAAGGCTATGACACGTGGCAATTTTGGGGTGTCCAAAATTGGTTTTGTAATCTGGTGTAAAAGCCCACGTATTAGGCCTTAGGACTTTAGTGGGGCCGTACGTGGGTGATTAGGTGCCAACGCTAGAAGGCCCATTAGGGATTCTAGGTTTATTGCTCACGTGTATGAGCTTTTGGGTATAAGTAGCTGGTGGCGGCTTGGTGTTCCCGGCCGGTGCTTTTGGGATTAGGGTTTTTAGCTATTACGTGAAGGCATGCGGTGGCTGTGCATGTGGGGATTTACGTGGGAGACATTTTAGTTGTGGCTGCATAGAAGCAGATGTGATGTGCTAGCGGCAACTAGATAAAAAACAGATTTTGATCCAAGGGATTAAGCACTGGCGGCTGGAAGGAATTAGGAGCTAGGGGTGGCTGCACAGAAGCAGTTTTTCCTATGGTTTGTGGGGTGCCCGTGAGTGCACTTTGTAGCCAAAAAATATGATGATCTAGCAATAGAAATTAGATTTAATCTCTGTCTTGTCGCTGCTCTCCTTGATGTGTTGTTTCCTGCTCGGTTTGATTTGCTGAAGAAACAGGTTCGTCTGTTGTTTTTCTATATGTGATATTGCTCTTATTCTATGCATGAGATTGTTCCTTGCAGCATACGTGTGCGTGTAGTTCTTGCTACGTGCATGTGTTGCCTTCTTCGATCAGCTTCCTGCGAAGATCAGGCAGCGCATCTGTCGAATGCTTTGATGAGCAAGTTTCTGCCGAGCTTGATTTTCTCCTGATCGGCTGAGCGCTCCGTCGAGTCGGTTTGGCTGACAGCCCTTCATTCCTTGGTATTTCTATTTTCATCGTGCGTCGGTACAAGGAGAGGAGAAGAAATTGCTTCGTCGATTTGCAAGGCGTAAATTAAAAGGAAGTAGCACTTGTGTTTGGCAAGAAGTTTAAATATAAAATTAATTAGAAAAGTCTTCCACAATCATTCACCCCCCTCTGATTGTCATTAACGATCCTACATTAAAATTATTATTGTTTATTTGTTTTGAATTACGCTTTCAATCTATTGTTTATATTCAATCGCAAATGTTATTTTATTGCAAAATAGCCACAGAAGCCATTTCCTTTGAAATAAGTTATTATCTATAATTGCATTCTGTGGTACAACTTGTTGAGTACTCGGAGTACTCATTCTTGCTGCAATCATTCATTTGAAGTGGAGAAATAGTCACCTGCTTTCGAGAAGGAGCTTTACGAGGATGGTGATCGTTAGGTCTTGATTCCAGTCGGTTGCCTGCGGCAAGGCAATGGCTTTCCTCTGGAGTTGCTTTCGTTCCGCTGCCGTTTCTTTATTTAGTGTTAGCCCTGCGAGGCTTAATAATTGTAAACTCGACAATAAGATCAAAACTGCTATTTATTTAATCAAATTAGTCGTTTATTTTTCTATTTGTTTTGTGTGGAATGATATTCATCTATGTTGACACTGTATGCACTAGCATGATCTTGGACTAGTGCATTATACACAGAGGGTCTATAATTGCATTTTTGGGTCCCGACAGCCATGCCGCTCGACGAATTCAATGTGATCGTAGGGGTCCAATGGCTCGGCACCCTTGGTCCCATCACTTGGGATTTTTCCAGCATGACCATATCTTTCGCTCGCCAAGGACGGCGAGTCATGTGGACCGGCTTGCCTATGCCTTCCCGATCAAGCCATGCACTCGCATGTTCTGAAACCAACCTCCTGGATGATCTTCTCGGTGACTTCACTGACCTTTTTGTTGAGCCACATGGTCTTCCACCAGTGCGAGAGAACTCCCACCACATTCACCTCAAAAAAGGTACTAATGCCATTGTCGTCCGACCATATCATTATGCACAATTGCAAAAGGATGAGATTGAACGTCAGTGTGTGGATATGCTTCAACAAGGAACCATCTGTCGGAGTTCATCAGCCTTCTCTTCACCAGTCTTATTGGTCAAGAAGAGGGATGGTTCTTGGCATTTTTGTGTGGATTATCGCAACCTCAATGACAAAACGATCAAAGATAAGTTTCCTATTCTGATCATTGATGAGTTACTCGATGAACTTCATGGTGCCAAATTCTTCACGAAATTGAACTTACGTTCCGGATATCATCAAGTGTTAATGCATTCGGTTGACATTGAGAAGACCGCTTTTCGCACTCATCAAGATCTTTTTGAATTTCTTGTCATGCCATTTGGTCTTACCAATGCCCCCGCAACATTCCAGTCTCTTATGAATACCGTGCTCCAGGATTTTCTTCATCGCTGCGTCTTGGTTTTCTTTGATGATATTCACATCTACAGTCCTTCTTGGTCAGCACATTTATGACATCTTCGCACGGTATTACAATGTCTTCAATGTCATTGCTTGTTTTTGAAACGTTCCAAATGTTCCTTTGGCGAAACCTCGATGGCATATTTGGGCCACATAGTTTCGACCGAAGGTGTGGTGGTTGACAATGCCAAAATCAGTGTGGTATCAACATGGCCAACTCCTGGCGCTTCGTGGTTTTCTTGGGTTGGCCGGTTATTACCAAAAGTTCATTCGTAATTTTGGTATTATTGCGGCTCCACTAACTAAGTTGCTCAAGAGGGAGGCTTTTCTTTGGACATCAGAAGCTCATGATGCCTTTCTTTGCCTCAAATAAGCATTAACACAGGCTCTAGCATTACAATTACTAAACTTCAATAGTGATTTTATTGTTGAGTGTGATGCATCAGGTTCTGGCTTTGGTGCTGTCTTACATCAAGGCACAGGTGTTGTGGAATTTTTCAGTCGGCCGATTGCACCACACCATGCTTCCCTAGCAGCCTATGAACGTGAACTAATCGGTCTCGTCCAAGTAGTTCGTCATTGGCATCCTTATCAGTGGGGGCGCCAATTTTTGGTACATACTGACCATTACAGTCTGAAGTTCTTGCTTGATCAACGACTTTCGACAATTCCACAACATCAATGGGCCAGTAAACTATTGGGTTATGATTTTTCAGTCGAATACAAACCTGGCAGCACCAATGTGGTAGTTGATTCCTTGTCCAGATGAGACACCGAGATACAACTGGTTTCTTTGGCTTTGTCTTCACCATAATTTTCATTATTTGATGAGTTGTGTATTAGCCTTCAGGATGATCCGGCCATGTAGTCTTTACGCACCGCCATAGCAGCTAGTCGCCAGCATGGTCCATGGGCAATTACAGATGGCCTCGTTACATTCAACAGCTGCGTTTATGTACCGGTTATGGCTGCATTATTACCATCCATTGTTCAGCTCACACATGGTACAAGACATGAAGGTATTCATAAAACTCTTCACCATCTATGGGCAGATTTTCATGTGCTGCATGCTCGGGCAGTCGTTCAAGATTACATACGCGCTTGTGATGCTTGTCAACGCAATAAAGGCGAACAATTGCACCCGGCCAGCTTGCTTCAACCGTTGGAGGTTCCTTCCACTGTTTGGGCCGACGTATCAATAGATTTCATCGAAGGACTTCCTCGTATTCATGGTAAAACAGTCATTCTTATGGTTGTGGATCGTTTTTCCCCCAAATTTGCGAATTTTCTTCCTATGGCTCATCCGTATACAACATATTCAATGGCTCAAGTGTTTTTTAGTGAAATTGTTCGTCTGCATGGTATTCCGACATCCATTGTTAGTGACCGCGATACAGCTTTTACAAGCACTTTTTGGTCGAAACTTTGTCGTTTAGCCGGTGTTCAGCTTAACCTCAGTTCCGCTTTTCACCCCCCCAATCAGATGGCCAGTGTGAGGACCCGCAAAATTAACCTAAATTAACTAATAGTAATCGGTAATTAGCGATAATTAAAATTCTTTAAATCCAGAGCAAATAGTAATTTCAGAGTTAATATCAAGTGCATAATCGTTACATCTGGCAACAAGAGGGTTATAAAAGCAATTTCTCCAACATCATTCAATCACAAAAATAAATCCATTGTAGGCATAAGTGGATCATTAATACAAACTCAGGAATATTTACACATTTCAATGCAACCAAAGAAAACTTTGCATCAATCCTAGTACAACAAAGAAGTAATATATTACAAATCCTTTGCTTGTTTCAAAAGTAATTATACAACCAATTGCAATGCTTGTAACAACAGTTAATTAAATCAATATGCTTCTTGCATCCTTGTAGCCTTAGCCATCCTTGCCGCCTTGTACCTTGAGCACCAGTCCATAGAGCCATCTCTCGATCCATTCCCACCGCTCGTTAGAAAAATTAGAAAACGGTTAGTAAGTCAAAGCCAAGTGGATAATAGAACTAGAAAGTAGAAGGTTGGAAGTGGCCGTAAGATTTTTCCGAAGCTCATAAGGGTTCCTAGATCAACTCAAGCTAGCCAGCCCCTTGATCGTCAAGGTCCCTAGACTAGCTAGAGTTAACCAGCGCCTCTTTGCTTTCGTGGGTTTTATCATACGTCGTTTAAGTAAATCCGGCACCCACGTATATTGGATTTCTCAGCCGCAGAAAATCACGCACATAGTGATTTCTTAAACACAGACCAAAAAGCCCCCAACGAAAACCTTGCCATGTGAATAGAAACAAGGGCAATATGATCATGTATGAGTTAAGGAGAATGCCCAACCTAGAGCATAAAGGGGAGCATGCAGCCACCTCCATGCCATTTCCATGCCCATTCCATTCACAGCCGAATGAGGAAGAGCAAGCCAACACACTCCCAAGCTCATCCCAAGCCAAACAAGCATCATTCTCATTCTTTAGCCGAGAGCACAAGCACAAGCCACCACCAGAACAACATCACCACCATCACCAAGAAGGGAGCTAGGGAGGAGGAGAAGAAGCAAGCCAGGCAGCCAGGAGGAGGAACAAGCAAGACTGGAGGAGCCAGAACCATTGGCATCACCAAGCAACAAGGCAGCCAGGGGGAAGGAGCAAGCTCAGATTTTGCATCATCATAGCCTGCAAGACAAACGCAGCAAGGGAAAGAGGAGAGCACCAACACAGAGACGGTGGCAGCAACCCTCTTTCCCCATCTCGAACCCAACCAGAGGTAAACTCAGTTCACCCACGGTTCTTTGTCGCAGTAGCATCATTCACAATATCACCAGTTCTCAAGAGCATCATCAAGGAGCCCTCATATCATCATGCATCACAGAGCAAGGGGGGGGGGATTTGGGTTAGAGAGCGAGGGGAAGTTTACCGCAGCGCGAGGCTTTAGCAGCCCCACCATCACCAAGACCCAGGCCTCTAGTAGCCACCATCTCCAGCAAATCACCATGGCTTTCATGCATAAAAATCAGCTAGCATCAGGATCCAACCAAAATGCTAAAATCAATTTAGTAAAGAGCAAAGAGAGGTTAGAGAGGAGTTAGGCGGTGGCCGGAGGCCAAGCCGCACGCGGGCGCTTTTGGCAGTGGGGCTGACCTAGAGAAGAAGGGGTCGGAGGAGGAGGTGAGCCTGAGGGAGATGCCGAGGCGGCGCTGGCCTCTGGCCGCACCGATAAGGAGGAGGCGGCTCGAGGTATTTGTGTGTAGGAGGCGCCGAGGAAGGAAGCCAGAGGGTCGGGAGCGGACCGGTGAGCCTAGACCTGGTGGCAATGAGGGGTCGGCCATGAAGGCGGGCCAATGGAGACGGCGCCGGCAGAAGCGCAGGGCGAGAACTGGCTCGTGAGGCGCCGGTGGCAAAGCGGCGGCAAGCAACCCAGAGCCGTCAAGGGCTGCAGGCGACGAGGCGGCCGAGCGGCCGTGGAAGCGTAGGGGTGGGCAGCTGGCAGTGGCAGGTGGCGCTGGGCGGCGTGCTGCCATGGCAATGGCTGGCGTACAAGGCGGCCGGGGCAGTGGCTGGCCTTGGGAGCTCCCCCTGGAGGTTTGGCTTGAGAGGAGAGAGAGGGGTTTGAGAGAGAGTGAGGTGAGATTGGGGAGAGGAAGAAGATAAGGCAGGGGTGCGTTGTGTGTTGTGGCTATGTGTGTGGGCTGTGGGTGCGTGCGTGCGTAGATAGGGCCGGGCGAGTGAAGTAAGAAAGAGAGAGAGAGATTAGGGGGGAGTTAGAGATTAGGATTTTTGTTAGAAAGGAGTTAGGATCTGTGCAGCCTGTATCTATTTGTTGTAGTATTGTGTCTAATCAGTAGTTTGTAGCAGTTAATTAGCGGTTAGATGTTTAGATTATTGCTGTTAAATAACTTAACTTGGATCCCGTCTAATTAACTATTTCCAATTAAATTGTGAATTAAAATTGCTCGATAAACCGAATAGCCGTTATTTCTGTTATTATTAAAATAACTACTTTGTGTAGCAGCTGTGGGCCTTGCGATTATTTATTCGGGTAATTTAAGCTAGTTCTTCTGTTAGTTTATTCGGTAGTTAAGCGTGGACCGCGGGTTGTCGACCTTAGTGCGCGTTTCGGTAGGACGATTATTTCGTGGAGTGCTAACTTAGTGGAGATCTCAAAAAAAAAATTAATTAATTAAAATTGTGCTAACAAACTAGAAGCCGCTAACTTATGTATGCATAATATCACTCAAAATCAACTATGTATTTATTTATATTACTATTCGTGCCACCGTGTTGCTACAGAGGACGAACCAGCACGGGTAGGAGAAATTGATCAGAGATTCGTCGACGCCAATCTTTCCTACAGCTCCACAGGCAAGCGATCCTCTTGACCATAAACATAGTTAATTTAAATGTAAACCGTATATTGCACTATATGTTTATTGCATCAAAATCGTTTTCTCAAAACTTAAATAAATGATTGAGATGAAAATGATTAAGATAATTATGAAAGAGATGAGAATGAATAAAGGAAAGAGATGAGAATTATTATGGTTGGTAAAAAGGGGCCCTGGCAGGGGAAACGCGATGACGATGAGGATGATGATGAGGTAAGAGGTGGGCCCCTTTTTACATATGGTTATAATATAAGGACAAACAAAACTCTTGCTCGGTCTGAAGCCGTAAATTCAATACCAACCATTTTCCCGTTTCGGCGGGCAGAAAATGCTACCTTGTTACGTGACCATGCTCTCCACAATGGGTAAGATATATATATATATATATATATATATATATATATATATATATATATATATATAAGTGTGTGTGATGGAGGAACCCAGAACCGTGAGGAGAGACTGGAAGTGGGGGATCCAAGGCGCTATAGCGCTAAGGTGGAGTGTTGGGTGCAGGATAGAAGCTGCCCCAACCAACATTGCTAGAACTCGGTGTATGACGAGGTCAGCAGCGTGACTAAATCAGCACCGACGGAAAGTAATGGGTGGAGACTTGATCACGTAACTCGAGAACGCGTTCAGATTTCGATCTTGAAACCGCATCAAAGGAAATGTGGTGGACCCAGTTCACAGAGAGCTCAGAATAGCTATGGGTAAAGTGGTACAAAGCCTGCACAGTGCTAAGCAAAATCATGAATTCATGCCAGTCTCCTGGATTGGAGTCTACGGGAACCACTGGGGGTCTTTCTTCTCTCCGAGTGACTATTAGTGTTTTCAGAACTAAAATTTGCCAACTAAATGTTTTAATGATTATTTTCTAAATTGAGATGACTTAGAAAATGTGATAACAACTAGAGATAGTCATCCAGTGCATTCTTTGCTATTAATGCTTGCTGAGTACATTCGTGTACTCAACCTTGTTAGTATTCTCCTTTGTAGATCCTAGTCCAGCCAGGAACTCTCCCGAGTGGGATGACGGACTTGCAGGTACTGACGCAGCTGCTGGAGGAGAAGGGACCGACTACGGAGGCCAAGGCTTCAGGGTTGGCGAGAAAAGCGGAGTTTTTCCTTTTATAGCTGTATAAAATATGTATTAAGAACCATAGCCTTACGTGGCTATTACTGGAATAAAATGTACAGTTTCTATCTTATTGTTACGCCACGTAACCTCGGTAAAGGCTTACTATTATTTGGAGCAAGAGTTTTATCGAGCAAACGAATAGTAATCCGTATGCCTAAGTGTGATTACCCTTGGGGTAATGACACGGGGCGTCACAGCCAGTTAGAAGTGGTTAACAAGATCATTGTTATGATCACTGTTGCCTTACTGGAGATCGACCTAAACAATGGCTCCGTTGGTTACTTTGGGCCGAGTATTTTTATAATACATCTTTTCAGACATCGCTTCGTATTTCACCGTTTAAAGTGGTTTATGGCTGTGAACCACCGACTTTGCATTTCTATCAACCGGGGACCACATGACTGTCGGTAGTGGACTAACTCCTCAAGGATCAGGATAATTTTTTGGTTGAAATTCATGACCGTTTAATTCTCACTCAACAAACCTATAAACGACATTGCGACAAAGGTCATTGTGAGCTGGAATTTTCAGAAGGTCAATGGGTATGGCTTCGTTTACATTACCGATCTACCGCATCCTTGTCTCTGTCTACCAAAGGAAAATTGAGACCTCGTTATTTTGGGCCTTATCAAATTCTTCAGAAAGTGGGTTCCGTGGCATACCGTTTACAATTACCAGCTCGAGCAAAGATTCATGATGTATTTCATGTTAGTTTGTTGAAGCCGTTTATAGGTCCATCACCATCGTCACCTCCGCCATTGCCGATACTTTTGCATGGCCGGGTTTGTCATTTACCGGCCAAAGTCCTTAAGTCTCGTCGAGCTCGCGACCGTCTTCAGATTTTGGTTCAATGGGAAAATACACCCGAAACAAGTGCTTCTTGGGAAGATTTGGAGTAATTTCAACAACTATACCCTTTATTTAAGCTTTAGGACGAGCTATTTTCAAAGAGGAGAGAGATGTCATGTGGGGCATCACGTATGGGCGAAGAAGGACGAAGATGCTGGACGTTGCGCCACAGACGTTCGGTTAGGTTGCTTTGGCAAGTTTCGTTGCTTTGTCGGATTAGGAGTAGCTGGTATTGTTAGTTTCCTTTTTGGTTCATAGCCAAATTCGGAATCCTATATTAGTTTAGTTTCCAGACTCAAATTCGTTTCCTAATCTAGTTTGTTAAGATCTCTCTATTTAAAGGAGAGACACTTTGATTTGAGTTAAGGAAAATATTAGAAAACCCAATTCCTTTCTTCTCTGTTGTTCGTCGTTGATCCCAGAATATCGGCCGCACGACTACTGTCACGACGACGCCCCTGTCGCGTTGCCGAGGCTCTGGGCAGCGACCGATTCCGCTACATGATTATAATCTGCGTTCCAACCCCTCTTCATCGATCCAAACACCCGACACTCATCAATTCAAATTTTATCACCTTTTTTTTGGGGGACGGATTAAAATTTTATTGTCATGACTTGTGTGATATACTACTGCAGTACAGAAGGCACTTCATTGGAAGAAGTTGCACACTGCAGTGCAGAAAGACATATATCCTATTTCTTGGGCCAAATTGCAGACGCAACATTCGGAGAAAGCAGCAGCTCAACCTGTTAGTGGAAGCCCAGCCCAACATACAGAAATTGGTAATGGGCCGACAAAGTTAGTAGCCGGTGCCCAGATCTATGGGAAAGACCAAGCCCAATGAACATCACACACACCCCACCCTCCGATTCCTCCTGCCGTCCTGCGTCCCCGGATTCCTCCTGCCGTCCTGCGTGGCCTCGTCCCGACCGTGCGATTCCTCATCAAGCGGCAGGGCATTGGACACGTCATGGGCGCGCGCGCGGGGGCTTTTGGCGCTCTCTTGAGTGACGTCAAGTCTCTCGCTCTCACTCTTTGTGCCTTCCACTCATGCTGTCCATCTATCTTGTGCGCCACCAGTAGCTAGCTGATCACGAGCCAGTCTCGGATCGGTTCCACTGATTTCAGACTCAAATCGTTTTTACTGATATTTCAAAGAAATTAATATGACCTTTTAATCTGGGTCTCACTGCCCGATTTGCGCCACCACCACTATAAACAAGATGTGGTTGATGATACAATGCATTTTTAATTCGTAGCGGGGTGGGACTCGCCCTGAAAATTTCAGAGGAGAGATATTAAACATGGGAGAGAAAAAGATAAACTTACAACGTTGACCCCATGGCAGAGAGAAAATCTTGACCTGACAGATGACTACCACAATGCAATTGTCTACTGGATCCGGGATCGGCGTGGGCCCACACTCCGGGGAGTAGTGCCATGTGTAAACACCGGGGGGAAATGTTCCACTGACAGACGGGCCCTCCACCTTCACACCCGTCGGTTGCCACTTGATTGGTGGAGCACCAAGGCCATTTGAGATTTGACCGTGCTTAATTAGCTCCTGGGTAATGGCGTTTCCTGTCAAAATCAAAATGCTGTAGAGTGTGGAGTACTCCTACATAACTTCACCTTTACGCAACTCTCGTGGTAGATTTTATAGTGAAACTATAGCGAATTGTACTAGTAAAAAAGAGTGTCAGTGTCACATGCCTAGTTGGCTAGTTCTATTGTCTTCACTTATACTATTATTGTTACGAGCTGTTGTTGTCTCATGCTGTGATCTGGCTTGATAACTACTTATAGGAGGTGTCTGCGTAGCTAAACCTGATCCTCTACATTACTGTAGAGAAGAGCAGAGTCTACAGCATCGTAGCAAATCACTGTAGCAAAAGCACATGGTTTCACCGTACAGTCATTAAATTCCAATTTAACAGTTGAAAGATGACCATAGTGCAGATGGCCGTTCATCCTCTGCGTCTATTCCTCTAATCTAAGGACATTCGGCACCATGTAACTTTGGTCATCAAGAGTACGTTTCGGAATATACTTTCCATAATGACCCCACAGGTCACCTAAACACGCACTAATTCACCTGCTCCGAAGTAACCGCCCACTTTTGTTACTACCTCTACTACATCTTTCGAAAATTACTATTATTAAACCCAACAAGACACTTGCAAAGTGACGTGGCCCCAGTCAAGAAGCACGATGACTCGCTCGGCACCATTTCAGCAAAGATTCAAAATCTAGAGCTGGTCCTAGGTCTCGCTTGTTCATTCAGTTCAGTCTACAAATTAATATAGCTTGGTTTTTTTTTTCATGTTTTTTACACTTATATTGATCGAATTCAAAACCTTACGCTTATGCACCTCCGCATCTAACCACCTGGAACTTATTCACGCCCAACTCTATAGCTTGAAATAGAGATGTGACGACACTATGTGGCAATAGTGAATGCTTGGAAACATCTGGAATATTCAATTCGGACTTCCGAGTTTGTATACCTTGATGTTGAAATAGAGGTATAAACTGGGCTACGTGGGGAATAAACAATTGCTCTACACAGAAGCAACGTCCAAATTCCGATCAGACGTTACAAAAAGCAACAAGATATCGGACCTTTTTTTATTAATTAACTTTTTTTAAATTTTATTTTTAAATTAACCTGCGGCATACTTTATTTTCAATTCTGACCATTTTAGTGATACCACCACTTGTGACGTGACAAAACAACGCTGTCACGCCAGCCTGTATCTAGGGCAAACTCTTGTTACGCCACCACACGTGTCGTGACAGTGTTATTTGGTCACGCTATAACTAGTGGCGTGACAAAAAATGCTATTTAGCGAATTTATCCAATATTGTTTTGTCACGCCATGAGTGATGGCGTGATTAAAGAGTCAGAATTGAAAATAAAGTGCACCGGAGTTAACTTTAAAATAAAATTTAAAAATAGATTAATTAATAAAAAAATTCCATGTATCTTCGAAAGTGTAAAGAAAAAAAAATCCAAGAAGAATGACCTGAGAAACGTGCAAAGGTCACAAAAAGAGGAGAAACGCTGGAATAAATAGAGCCACTACAAGAAGAGAGGAAGGGGCAGAGAGACGGGGGAAGCTGCAAGAGTCTGCCACATCTCCTCTCCTCCCTCCCTACATGCCGATCGCCTCCAAACTCCTCTACTTCCAGCGCCGCCCCTCGCTGGCGCCGCCAGAGCCGGAGCCCCCCGACGCCCGCTGCCGCTCCCGCCGCGACGGCCCCGGCGGCCGCCGCAGCTCCCTCTCCCATCGCAAGCCGGTGAGGTCGCAAGGCGCAAGCTGCAACCGTTTTCTTGTTCTTTCATTTCCCGCTGTTTCTTGGATAAAGCTGCGTTTCTTTTACAGTTTTTAACTGAAGAAATGGAGGGTTCCAGTGTTTTCTTGATTTTAACTTCAGCGTAGTTAGAAACATGGTGTGGTTTGTGAGTTATTGCGAATTGCTGGTGACCTGGTGAGTCCGAAAGATACGGTTTTGACACAGCGAATTGATGGTTTAGACGATGAGTTGGGGTGCATAGTGGGTGCGTGACTGTAACAAGATCGCAGATTTGACAGGAGAAATGGACGGTGTAACGATTTATCTAGGATACAAACAGTAGGGGTTCATCCGTTCATGGCAATTCCAATTTGGTACTTAATCCAGAACAAGGTGTGTATTGTCTCCCGTGAAGAACTGAAGATCGTCTTGAGGCTGCTGTTGGTGTTAAGACTTTTTGTTAGATAATGAAAGAGAAAAACTCTCCCGGCCTCTGCATCAAAGAATGCACACAGCCCAGTTCGTGTTAGACTACGCTGGCTAATGGAAATCCTGAGCTATTATGGGATTGATATGAAGGCCCAGGTAGAAGCTTGCAGTTGGTTGGTGTAGTCGGAATTGGTTGAGATGAACCAAGGTGTAAAACAATGATTCGTCTGCACTTTTATTTATATGTGTGCCCTTCGTTAAATCTCTGACCACCAATATGTTGGGCCTACGCAAAATCAATTAGTGAATAGGAACTGTTGTATGATTTGTCTAACGAAGGGACAGTCTCATTGAAGAGTTTGAGAACGCTCTAGGAAATTCAGCTGGTTGTAGGAACTTAGTTCCATTATCTTTTTCAAACTAGGCAGAATATGTGCTGTAAAGTATATTCCTAAGCATTATACTATTATGTCATGAACCTTGGTTCATAACGGGGTAAACACCGTCAGGAAGAAGGCCGGACGGCGTTGACTTGGTGAGATGAGATATTAGACTATAGACTGGGATGATAGAACCTTGGGAGGGGGACTAGATCAATTCATCTTTCTTGCTTTCTGGATAATAGATACATGCTATCCCTTTTATAGGGACAACCCGACTTGAGAAACGATCTCTATTTCTATGGAAACTTATCTCTATTAGATGGAATATATCTCTAAGGAAGTAAACCTAACTAATAAGGAAACAAACTATTCTTATCTCTATTTCCAACTACTAATGCACCGTGGGCCGGTATGAACAGTAAACGGTGCTACAGTACCGTGCGTACTGTTCACGCATGTCAACAGTCCGCCCATGACACTACTCCCCTCCTTTCGCGACAGCTCGTCCTCGAGCTGTGGTGGCGGTCATGGTTGAAGCCCTAGGAGACCCCATGTTGACGAGAGGTTGCGATGACGGCATGAGTCCTTGAAAATCATTGCCTTTATGTGCGGTTGCGGTAAACTCACCGGTTGCTGCGGCAGGCATGACAATAACCTTGGCGCGTCGAATGGCCATGAGCAGTACTGCGCAGGGCACGCGACAGCTTCGACGACACCAAGGCGGGATGTGGTAGTGGTGTAGCGAGTTCGGCATAAACATCAACTTGTTATTCTTTGAAACGCCGCCGCCTCTTGTTGCGCCTTCTTCTTCTTCTGATCTACGATCATCTTCTCCAAAGTGGCATGCATGTCGAGGAAGATGGCCGCGATCTTCTTGTCATTGTCGTTGGTACTCATGGCCATCTTGTTGGCGTTAGCCTTTATCATAGCCAACGACTCGTGGCGTGTCGATGGTCTCGATCTGCCGCCATAAGCGTGGTAGCGAAGGCGTGGGAAGGATCGGCGCCTCGATACCAAGTTGTCATGAACCTTGATTTATAACGGGGTAAACACCGTCAGGAAGAAGGCCGAACGGCGTCCGCTTGGTGAGATGAGAGATTAGACTATAGACTGGGATGATAGAATCTTAGGAGGGGGACTAGATCAATTCATCTTTCTTGCTTTCTTGATAATAGATACATGCTATCCCTTTTATAGAGACAACTCGACTTAACCTCTAAGAAACGATCTCTATTTCTATGGAAACTTATCTCTATTAGATGAAATATATCTCTAAGGAAGTAAACCTAACTAATAAGGAAACAAATTATTCTTATCTCTATTTCCAACTACTAATGCACCGTGGGCCCGGTATGGACAGTACATGGTGCTACAGTACCGCGCGTACTGTTCACGCGCTTCAACAGTCCGCCCATGACAATTATCAAGCAGGCAGCATTTACAGGGTCGGTCTCACTGACTTGCTAAGGCTATCTTCCTTAAAATAATCCCTTATTCGTTCGAATAAGCAAGAAATTGACTTATATTTTTCCTAAGAAAAGAAGGCTTGGGCTATTCTAAGGTAGAACCACGCGATCATGACAATGATACATTCTCTGGAAGTACAGTTAATTTGTGACATGGATGAGTTGAAGGCTTTAGTTCAAATGATTAGGCCAAACTTTAAGCAGGCCTGAACTATTGTGGAAACATGAAAACACTAGTCTCTGTGGTTGCTAATTTGCTATTCTGTTTTCTGTATGTTTATTTGCAAAGGAAGCCGCCATTTGTTTAGTGAGTGTCATTATTACAGACATTTGTTTGCTCCATCCTGTTCTTCCAAAATACTGACGAGATTTCCCATTACCAAGCAGATATTGTTTAAACTTAGTTCTAGTTATTAGGAGATTAAGTGTTGGCTGGCCCTATAGCAGCCTAAGGAAAATCAGTTGATTTGCGTAGAATCTCCTCTGTATGTCATGAGTTGGCCACTAATTTTTTTGGTACCATTGAGCTGTTTCCAAGAATGCAACAAACCATGTTCAAGGCAGAGATTAGTGCAGTCTTATTTTACATGTTTTCTGCTATGATGATTGTAGTTGTGAAATATTCTTCAGTAATTACACATTGTTTCTAATGTATGTTTTATATAAAACTAGGGTCAGGAACTTCTTCCAGGAAACAAAAGAGATACGGCCAAATGTGCCTTATCTGCTGGAAACATAACAGAACATGTAGGGGGCATGGGTTCCAGCTCAAGACTAAACCGCAGTGTATCAGATCATGGCCGGCTTCCTGATGCTGTTCAACAGGCTAAGGAAAGGCTTCTTCAGAGGCTTAGCAGTGTGGACTTATCAGGAAGAAGGTCCGCATCAACTCCTAGCATGTCTATCTTCCGGCACAGGATTTGAGCTATACTGAATCTACATTTACACATGTTCTCCCATTGTTACAGGCAAAAGATGTCATCCTCAGAAACCATTTGGGCTGGAGCAACTCATCCTGCTGACCTTGGTGTCTCAACCTCTGCTGATAGCATACTGGGTAGTCTAACCAGTTGCTTTCAGTCCAGCGTATCCATTGCTGCCTGCAAAGTCCAAGAAAGCTTGGCAGAGCCTTTCGGCAATGCAGACAAGTGTATGCCGATCGCACTATGTTCCGAACCCGTCCCTAAGCTACAAGAATCAGCCGGTGATGGACCTCTAGTGGAGTGTTCTATATGCCTGGAGAGATGTGGGGATGCAGACGGGCTCATTCAGCTGCGCTGCAAGCACATCTTCCACTCGGTCTGCCTGGAGCAATGGCTGCGGTCTCGCAGTGATTGCCCCTACTGCAGGGCCAGCGTGCTTCTAACAACAGACGAATGAGAAATCGAGAATGACACCAAGTACAATGTTACAGAACACATCTTTGCCTTAACCATGTCACTGCTTACCTGTTTTTTCTGGCACTAAGTTTTCCTTAGGAAATGAGGTGATGATACTATGTCACTGTGTGCTGTGTGCGGCTTCAGCAATTAGCAGTTTATGTACCCTGTCTTACTGGTTGTTGCAACTGAATGTTGCTCGCTGTACATATCATGACAAGAAGCAATAAGCTAGCACTTTTCCATGAAAGCTTTTGCTCTCCGTGTTCTGAAATCTGCGGTGTGTGTGATGTTCTTCCAGTACCAATTTAGCTGAACATTGCAAGTTGTCTGTAGCGCATCATTGTTTCTGTTCCTTTTGCAAGTATCTCATGAGAAATGGAATTCAGAGTCAGCATCAATACATGACGAATTCAGTGAGTAAAGCTCTCTTGTCCTGATCAGAAGAATCACCTCATCCTGAAGAAGCTGCCTATAATTTATTGGCACATCTCTGTCACCTAGTGTCAGTATACTTCTCTGAGTTCTCTCTGCACGTGTCCATGTCTCACCTGTACATTTCTCCGTAATTATACGGAACTATTTATACTAGCGTAGAAAACTAGATGTCTTGACTTCGCTTGACCCGGGAAGACGTGGCAGGTCAACCGGTACGCCACGGCGACCGTCTCGACCTGGTCCCCGCCAGATGCGGATGCGTTGACCGATCTTCTTCCAGTCGTTCCACGGCAACAGCAGACGTCCACGTGTCCGTGGGGCCAAATCCGACGGCCGGTCGCCGCAACTGCCTTTTAATGGAACTTGCCCAACTACCACCTGCCGGGCCAAGAGAAACATTAAGGCAAGCTTCGCTTTGGAGCGCCTAACAATAGGAGAGAAAAAAGGGCAGGAATTGATCGATCGAATTGGGTTGTTTGGTCCGAAGAAGCGAGCTAGTCCGCGCGGTTCGGATGATCGGAAGGGGAAAGCTTTGATCTTGCGGAGAGATTTTGTGGAATTTTCAAGGAGGAGAAAGCTAAGATCTTGGCGAGGAATTTTGAATTGTGAGGGAGGAGAAAGCTACGATCTGGGGGGGATTTGGGGTCGTAATTAAGGGGGAGGAGAGGTTTGCGATGCTGCGGTGGTTGGCGCGGCCGACCGAGCGGTGCCTGGGGTGCGGCGGAGGAGGCGGGGATGGGTTGCTGTGGCAGGCAGAGCTGAAGCCGCACGCGTCCGGGGAGTACTCCATCGCCGTGGCGCAAGCCAACGCTAAGCTGGAGGACCAGGGCCAGGTGGTGACCTCGCCAACGGCCACCTTCGTCGGAGTGTACGACGGCCACGGCGGCCCCGAGGCCTCACGTTTCCTCTCCTCTCGCCTCTTCCCGCACCTCCACAGTTCGTACTCTACTCAGTTAACTTCATTTATTTGCCTCAGTAAAACCACAATCTGTTCCTGTGTGAGATTGCTTAATTGTTCAATGACAGTAAGGATTTTCTGTTAGTCTCACTCTAAAAAAAGGGATTTTCTGTTTGATTTAGCTTAGACTGCGAGTAATTTGCTAATTTAGATTACTTAACTAAATCTTTGATGAAGTTTTTACACTTGTTTATCAAAGTAACCAGGTCATTGAGTTTGATCCAGTTCTCATGCATGGTTTCTTATTATGATCGTCCATTTTGCATGCTTGATTAGTGTTGGAGATACTAAGATCAGGTAAGAGTACAGATGGCATGCAAGTCCAAATTGTATGCGAGACAGATTATAATATTTAGCGCTAAAAAGCGTGAGATTCTAAGCAGCTATTCCCGAAATTCTACGCGGTGACAGAGCCATTCCATCTGGTGTCAGTTGATCTGCCGGATGCCATTGTCTCGTCGAGCGTGGTCTTCCGTGACCGCGTCGCACATGAGCGAAAGACGGCCGGCCGGGTTGCCTACGGGCCCGCGCGGCATGGGAGGCGGCGTCGAGGAGGCGGTGCAGTGCTCCAGCCGGAGGTGGCCGGATCCGGCCGCGAGCGAGGAAGCCGAGGCCGAGGGTGGTGCGTCTAGGGTGGGCGGCGCCGAGGCCGAAGGCGGTGCGTGGCGATGCGTCGCTGGCACGGGCCAAGGACGGTGCGTGGCTGCCGGTGAAGAGGAAGGAAAGAAGAAGGCGGAGGCTTGCTCTCGGGAGGAAGGAGAAGAGCCGAAACTCTCGGGAGAAGTGGATCCGGGGGAGAAGAAGGTATCTCGAGAGGAAGAAGTGCTCGGGAGAAGGAGGATCCGGTGAGGAGGCGCTCGGGAGAAGGAGGATCCGGTGGGGATGAGTTCGGGAGAAGGGGGATCCAGTAAGGAGGAAGAAGGCTTCGGGGGAGAAGGAGAACAGGGGTGAAGTAGGTGTGCGGGACGCTTGGTCGTCCGGGGAGGGGAGGGGAGAGGAAGAAGACGAGGTGAAGCAGGCGTTAGGAGGAACAAGAGGGGAAAAAGGAGGAAGGGAAGGGAAATAAAGAAATAAAGAAAAGGAAGAAAAGGAGAAAAAAAGAAAGAAAGAAGCGAATCTGCTGATCTGGTGTGATCCGGTGTGGTTGAGAAGGGTTTGGTGTGGATCTCGGATGTGGTGTGGTTGAGGAAGATCTGGTGTGGAGGATTTTTTACGACTATTCGATGTGGATCTTTTGCGTGGCTTCCGACTCGGTGTGGGAAGAGGTGGTGGAGGCCAGGGGGTATGAGGGTAGAGGAAGATGAGGTTGAGGTTAGAGAGCTGGTAGATGGTGGAGATGGATTTAGTGATATCCTTGGTAGTATTGGTAGTAAACAATTTTTGATCTTTATGATGTATTAGTTATAGAGTCGATAGTAGGCTTGGTAAATTCTAGTAATGATATTGCAATATGTAATAAAATGGACATGATTGTTCTCATGCCCATCTTGAGAGGGGTGTTGGAGATATTAAAGATTATGTAAGAGTCGAGAGCTTAGATAAGAGTTCAAGTTGTGTGCGAGTCGGATTTTAATATTTGACACTATAAATAAAGGGTACGAAGATACTAAGAGACACACAACTATTCCTGAAATTCTACAATCAACCATTTTCTCATTTATATTCTTTGCTTATATTTTGAGATCTTTTATGGTAGACTTAATTTAATATATGCTGTCTTTTTTTTATCCAATGATACAGATTAGTTATGATTTATTTATATTACATCTGATAGTATGAGTAGTATAATCCTGAGATGCGTAAATTTGTAATTGCCTATGTGGAGATCACATACCATAAAAGTAATATTTTCAACCCTAGCTGGAAAAGTCCATAATACCCTAAAAAAATTTATAAATACAAAGAAAAGTTTATTACACAATTAACAAATCAATGGTCAGATTTGATTTATACTACCACCATACACTATCAAATGTAAAATTTCTCTATATTTTCTATTCTGATTGCCCCAATTGGTGAAGGGTGTTACCTTTATTGATCAGAATATCTTTCCTGATTTACTCATTTTAACTAGGGCTGTTATCTTTGTTCAATCAAGTTATCTGCTAACCATCAAGATGGCTAAACGGTTTTGTGCTCTGAATCGGAGCAGAGTTTGCGTCCGAGCAAGGCGGCATGTCCACAGACGCAATCAAGAAGGCATTCCATGCTACAGAAGAGGAGTTCTTGCACCTAGTCAAGGGGTCATGGCTCAAACGGCCACAGATTGCCTCAGTTGGCTCATGCTGTCTCGTCGGAGCAATTGCTGATAACGTTCTATATGTCGCCAATTTAGGGGACTCGAGAGCTGTCCTTGGCCGTAGGGGACCTAATGGCCGGGAGGTAGTGGCCGAGAGGCTATCCAATGACCACAACGTTGCCGAGGAGGAGGTAAGAAAGGAGCTTACCGAGCAGCATCCTGATGATTCACATATAGTCGTCTACACCAGGGGAGTTTGGCGGATTAAGGGCATCATTCAGGTACCTGCCATTAAAATCCTGTTAATTTGGATCCTTCTAGTATATGCCATGCTATTCCCAATCATGTTTTACAACTACTAAGTGGCCAGGCTGGCGACTGCTACTACAAAGCTTCATTTCAGACACTTTGGTCTCCAAATTTTGTAGTTGTTATTTAACATGTCACGACCAAGCAAGACATGTTCCTAACGTGGATAAATGCCATATTTCAAAACAAACCCAGAGAGCCTCAAGAAGGCAATCTGGCCCCAGTCTCGTCCAACTCAAAAGTGTTTGTAGCTATGGTCTAATTGTATAAGTGAACCCTGATGCTAATTTAGCAAACCTAGACCACTTAGTCCATAAGATATGCCTCATTCACTTTAAAGGGCATTTCACGATTCCTCACGGATCTCACTTGATGAAATATTCTTCAGCTATTTATCATGGGAACCCATAATAGCTGCTCTAAAATCCATCCTGAAATTGGTTAAGCAATCAAAGGTTCTAGCAAAATTACAGACTGATGTTCTTGCATCTTATGTGTATGTCATGATGCCCTAAATTTGTTACTCGGATAAAGGCAATATTCCTGTTACCTAGATAAAATCAGATGTTGCTTTCATTCCGTGTTCAATGTACATGGATGCATCTGTTCTCGATATCATAACATAGATTTTGGTGTTCTTTTGTAAAGCACTCCTTGTATCCAGTACGACCATAGGGATATATTCTGTTCGAAAAAGCCAGCAAATAGAATTGCTTGTGTAGTGTGGCGAACCTGTATGCTAAAGCTATGATCATGTAAGGTTTCTCCTTTTTGTATTTTCTAAAGCCTCTTGATCTAGGTGAATATTACATGAGAAAGAAAAAGGCACCGGTTGCTTGCATTCATAATTCATAATCATCAGTATTTGCTTTATCATGTTTCTTAAAACTTTTCAAGTAGTTCAACACAAACCTGCTTTCATGCATTGACAGTTATGAGCTACTCTTTGGCAATCGATGGACATCATTTGTTTGATTCTTTCAGGTTTCCAGATCAATTGGGGATGTCTACCTGAAGAAGCCCGAATTTGCCAGAGACCCTATATTCCAGCAATGTGTCTGTCCTATTCCGTTGAAGCGGCCCGTCATGACAGCCGAGCCATCGATCAAAGTACACCAGCTGAGACAGCAAGACCTTTTCTTGATATTTGCATCAGATGGTTTGTGGGAGCAGCTAACTGACAAAGCGGCGGTGGATATCGTCTTCAAGAACCCCAGAGCAGTAAGCCACTTTACTTAACCTCATCACCGGGAACCACTCTATGGAATTCCATTATGCAAAATCTGATGCATTTGTGTGAAAATGTGCTTAGGGAATAGCGAAAAGATTGGTGAGAGCGGCACTATCTGAAGCTGCGAGGAAAAGAGAGATGAGATACACCGACATTAAACGGATAGAGAGAGGGATCAGGCGGCATTTCCATGATGATATCACAGTTGTTGTGGTCTATCTTGACCAACACAAACATGGTGCGCAACCGAAGTTAAGTAATGGCAACAGTTTCAGGTTCACCAATGCACCAGTGGACATCTTCTCCGGCAGCTCAGACGAGATGAGGTGGAGCACCACCCCCTCAGGATGAATCTTACAATGGATGGTGCTGTGGGCTAGGGTTGTGTCTTAGAGGGGAAAAACAAGATAGCCAAAAGAAAAGGAACAAAAAAAGACGAACTTTTCTTTTCAGTCACATAGATTGAGCCAAACACATCTTTTACCAAGAGATCCAAATATGAGATGCATCGAGAGGTATCACGTTTTGCTTTCTTTTTGCATATAGTGGGTTTGTATAAGCTGTCCCAGCGAATGTCTCATCTCTAAGTTAATGTTTCTAGAGAAGAGTCTCATTGCAGTTGGAGATATTGTGGGTATCAATCATCAAAGATTGATTCTCCAAAAAGAAAAGTTAAGGGAAATCTAAAGATCGTTCTCATCATCCTTTGCATGTGTAACAAGCTGAGAATCGTTTTAGGTTGATCCTGGAGCTGTGTTGAGCACTGTGAATTGGTCCGAAGTGGGTTCATGATTCCAAATAAAATAACACAGGATTGCTTCACTTTGTGCGTAGTAGCATGGCTGCATATGGGCCTACTGTGAGTCCTTGGCTCACTTGGAGTATTTTTGGAATGAAATAACAAATTTAGTTTCCCACGATCCGAAATGACAAAAATAGTATCCTTGCCGTACGTGGAAGCCACCTGCCCCTCTCCCCATACGCGGCAACAAAAAACAATGAACAGTGCAGCATTGTTGCCACATAAATGCCGATCACTGTCGCTCCCGAGTTGCTACGGTGCAGAGATGTCATTTCGGATACGAGGCGGCTAGATTCGATATTTAAAGCCAAATGATCTAAAAACTCGCCTACTGTCAGTTGTCCCAAAAGAAGTGCTTTCCAGCTTTTGTGCCTTTTTCTTTAGCAGGCATTGGTGTTTTCTTTTGTTGCCCTGCCTGCTACTGCTAGAGTAGAGTGCTACTGATATTGTAATATTTTGTGAAGTCCCAAGACCCAACGATTATATCTAGAAGATGCAGCTCGAATAAAATTTAATTTGAGAAAACTTTGTGAATGGGATGATTAAAATAAACTCAGAGTTTGTCAGGGCACAGTAATTAATAATGATAATGATCGTAGTGGATTGGAAAAATGACACAAGTCCAGTAATTGAGCTAAATTTTCTGAAGAACATTATGAACCAGATTACATCTAAGCATGTCAAATGGAACCAAAATCTTCCATTTGCCAGTTTGGATTGAATAGGACTGGCCACCATCGGGATCCAGACAGAGGTGATTGAGACACAAGCAATAGTCATTTTCTGATCCCAGAATTGGCAGCATGTTAGATATCCTAGGATAATTGTTCATTCAGAAAAATCTTTCCAAACATTCCAAGTAGACCCTAACAAGGTACGAGTAGTTTTCCATGGCCTGGTCCTAGAGCTGGCCAAACGGATCGTGCTTGCTGGACCGGCCCGAGGCACGACACCTCGCTCCCAAGACGGTCCAAGACTATTCACGGGTTGGGCTAAGTGCAGATAATAGCTCAGATCGCGTGCTCGGCCGCCACCCCAAAGACGACACGACACGATAGCTCGGGTTGTGCCTGGGTCGCCACCTCGATTACGACACACAAGCATGACTCGATATCTGGCATGGTCCGTTAGGCACTATTAATCGCTTTTTAATATACATATATAATTTTTATTTTCATTTATAAATATTTATATGATTTTCTTTCCATTTTTTAATACTTATATGGTTTTATTTTGTAGTTTTAAAATTTTATATAGTTCATTTTATAAGTATATATAAATTTATTTTGTTTTTTTAAAAATATTTTTTCTAGGATTGTTTCACATGTTTTTCAATTTTTGATGTCTTATAAGCTAAATGACAAATGTTTTAACGAGCCAATTATTTGAACATTAATAAAATTCTATTACATTTACAATATGCTTATCTCATTTTTTGTACAATTTTCATATGTATTTTTGAATTCTACATATTTTTTGGAATTTTTGTGAGGCCATCGCCGTGCCTAGGCTACCTAGCCGGCACGTAAACCGACACAGCACGGTCTATTTAGTTCGCGGACCAAAATGAGTCGTGCACACGGCCATACCGGGCCGCCCATTTAGCTAGCTCTGCCTGGCCCTGCTCCATCCTTCTCCAGGATCTAGCTGCAGCACACTACAACAATTGCCAACTGTAATCACATTAACACCTCCAAACACTCTGCACAGGACAAAATTAAAGACACTGCCAGCAAGTTTGTGGGCTGGTTTGGTACTTGCCCTCACTACCCCCCGGGCTGTACTTGTTCTTTGTTAGAACAGGTAATTTTGTCTAACCCACACACAAATTAACGTCTTTGTCAGTAGTCACACCATGTTTCTAAAAAAAGCAACACCAACCAGATAACCTGTAATTCAAGAATGCTTTGTAAGATCAATGTAAAGCTCTCTGGACCATAACATTCAACACAACATTCACAAATAATAACAGTAACAATGCTCTACATACAGACATTTCTTTACCACACAAAAGAAAATTACAAACTTAAAGAAGCTGCTACAGACAAGAGCGCCCTGCCATGTGGGGCTCGCTCGTCAGTGACTCACGGGGAGTCATTGATTGTTTTTCCCCCCTTACGGTGTAGTATTCCTCTTGCAAAGTACTAGTATAATGCACAAGTAAAGAATCATCGCAAAGCAATAGTAATAATAATCATGGAAAGGAGGTAGTAACAATGTGCTGCAGATGCAGATAATACAGAACACAGTGGCATACATGTCCAAGCAAAAGTAGTAGGAAGTAGTTGTAGAAACACTACACATATAGCTCCAGCACCCAACACCACATCACTCTACGCCCCTCTCTCTCTACAGCAGCAGCGGCAGTGATAATAACAGTGGCAGTGGCTGGCTGGCAGGTGGCCCCACCCGCCATCCTCAGGTGGCCTAGACCAAGACCGGACCCACCGTCAGCGACAGCATCAGCACCATGAGCAGCGCCGCGGCTCCCGACGCCTTGGAGCTCCGCGCCGCGTCGCTCTGCAAGAGGGCCCCATGTTGCAGTCAGAGAAGGAGTAAAACTAAATTAGCCACGTACGAAAATACCAAACGGGCAAGAGGAAGCAGTAGGCCACCACTCCGGTGGCTCCACGTGTCCTCGGCACAGAGATTTTCGGCCCGCGGGATTATCTGCGGGCACACCTAGCGGGGCCGTACCCAAACGGCATTACTCGCGCGGGGCCCACGAAGCATCGAGAGGGCGAGGGCGTGTGCGTGGGTGCGCGGGGTCCGGGAGCTCTTTTTGACCGGACAAGCGCTCCCTGATCCGCGGGCCCCGCGCGTTAATTTTCGTGCGGGCGCGAGGCGGAAGCGATCAAATCTGGTTTAGCGCGTGGTGGTTTGGAATCCGACGGCCCGGATTCATCTCACTCGTGTACGTGGAGTAGTACTGGTGTAGGGATACGTACCGACATGTCGGCGGTGGAGGGGCCGGGCCCCGGGGCGAAGCCGCCGGTGGTCGGCGACGACGCGGCGGCGAGGGGGGACCCGGCGGGGGAGAGGTGCTTCTTCCTGGGCTTCTTGCTGGGCGCGGGCGCTGGGGCGGTGGTGGCCGGCGCGGGGCGGGGCAGCGAGGACGGGCGCCGGCGCCGGGGCGAGGGCCGGAGGGGACAATGCCGGCGCGGGGGCGAGCGCCGGCGCGGTCCCGGCGGGGGCAATGTGGGCGGGCGCTGACGGGCGCGGGCGCCGGGGAGACAGCGCCGGCGCGGAGGCCGGGGCGGCAACGTGGGCGGCGGGGAGCTGACCGGGGAGGGCGTGGGGGGAGGCAATGTGGTCGGAGGGGTCGCCGGGGCGGGGGAGTGGGTGGCGGGGGCGACGGCCGGGGAGGTGAGCTTGGTGCCGGAGTGGGAGGGGGACGCCGCGGGGGAGGCGGTGATGTGGTGGTGGTTCTTGGACGAGGAGGGGCCTGGGGCTGAGGTGGTAGGGGAGGCAGCATTAGAGGAGGAGGTGGGGGAGTGTGCGGCGCCGGAGTGGGAGAGGGAGGGCGCGGCGGCCGGAGACTGGGATGAGACGGCGGAGGCGGCGAGGAGGAGGAGGAGGAGAGGGAGGAGGCGAGCCATGGGAGGCGAGGTGGGGGTAAGCTTGGGTTCTTGTGTGAGACTGACTAGTGTAGTGCTGGAGGAGCAGAGAGCAAGCTGGGCACTACTAATAAAAAAGAACACTTCTTCACTAGTGAGTGAGTGGTGAGAAGCACTGAGCAAGTGAGCAGCAGAGGCACAGGCTCTGGCCTCTCTGTCTCTGTGTGAGCATGAGAAAGGCTGTGGTTGATGAGAGAGAAATTCAGAGGGAGGGAGGGAAAGCACAATTATTTGCTGAATTTTTTGTTTTACTGGCAAATGTAGGAAAAGGAAGAGGGGGATTAAGGGGGAGATTAAGATAAGTGTGTGGCATGCATGATGGTGTTGGCTGATTAGCACAGGATGGCCTAGTGATTCCTCACAAAAGAGATGCTATTAAGGTTTTCTACTTTGCCTTTGGCTTTCTCCTTTTTTCCATCTTTGTTTGCCTTAAGTGGCAAGGAATGCCAAGATGCACATGAAGGCACAGTACAAAGGGATAAAAGAGAAAGGTAGTTCTTGGGCCTTGGAGCAGGCCCTGCTGGGCCCAACGAACGTGTAACTTGTCCTTTAGGCCCATTAAGGATAGGCCTTTGTTAACCCAACGTGACTAAGCAGCATCTTTACCGTCAAACTGAGCCCAAGACGATAAATGTGATCAGTTGATTTTTCTTTTCCTCCCACGCCTCTTTCATCTTCGTTTTTTTTCTTAAGTTTTCATCATTTATCTTTTCCCTTATCAAATTTTGTAGCATTTTGTCCCACAGTGCTGGATGCTCACAGCACACGCACTTTCTAAAGAATAATTTTATATAGAACGTATCACCACTGAGTAAAAAAAACAAACTACGTAGTTGTTTTGTGAGCTTTGCTTCGGTACGTCTATTTTAGAAAAGTTTACAAATCTTAAATCAAAGTAGTTAATATTAGATGATAGAAAATATGTACCGACCTTAAAAAATAATTAAATTGAAGATTAGATATAGATATAGACTTGAATATTATGTAGGGGAAAATATTCTATTTGATTTATTTCTTTAGGTTATGCGCATTTGCCCCCACCTAATATCAACTAATTTTCTTTAAGATTCGTAAACTTTTTTAAAAGAGGTACCGATACACAATTTTATAAGCTGAAGCTGAACATCCATAAATATAGTATTCTTTTTCTGCAGTGATCTCTTCCTTCACTCACTTCCCAGTGATGATTCCTCCAGGGGAGTGGAGCATCACTCATCTCAAAACTATGACAAACGGATGAACTGAACGGGATCTAATTCGCAAACGCTTATCAAGATGTGAGTCCAGCCTCCAGCTCTGCACAGCCGGAGAGTACTGAATTACTACTGATCAGTAGTAAGCAAATATGCACTAATGCATGGCATCTTCTGCAAGAACAGTAGGAAAAGCAATCCATCTTTTGTATAGTAGACTAGTAGTAGTTGCTGCATAGGATGCTGCCACAGCGCTAGTGCTGACCACTTGCAAGAGAATCTGTTCTTGTTCCCACCGAATTCTCCCGTATTTGATCCGTTTTGTTGAGCTTCCAGCACCGCCAATAGTTTTCGCCTGAAGTGCTAACCAATTTTAAGTCCTCAAGTTCTCTACTCATATACTTCGACGCTCCCCCTCGACTTCGCTAAGTTTCATGCATCACAGACTCATCCAAAAGCTTAAGCAACGTGGGAAAGGCCGGTTCTGCGGTCGTACTTCCAAACTATTTATTATTATTTGTTCCATCAGCTCATACCACAGAGGCACCGACACCGAGAGAGAGATGTTAAGCCTCTGCCCTAGCTGGGTGCAACGCCAATACGCCATGATGGTTTCTTCTGCGTCTTCTCGCACGTCTTCCATAATAACACCTCTGAGACATTCCCACACTCTGTAAGACCAACCTTTGTGCATAACTTCCCTGCACTTTACAGCCAAATGCCTGCAGAACTCAGTTTCGCTTTTAACTTTGTTACCAATACCATCTTTATTCTTTAACCCCAGGGCATTTTTTGATCTCGGCTCCTCTGACCGACTGTTTGAAGTACAGTAAGCTTAGAGCATTCTGCACAAGTAGTAATTTCTTTCTCTTCTCACCAACAACCCTTTGGGCTTTCAGATGCCATGCCAGCCATGGAATGAGATGGAATATATTACTGAACAAAGTACCTTGCAATTGCCCTAGAGGAGTAAAGGTGGCAACTTTTGGGGGCCTTGGCTACCTTTTCTTCTGCTCTTTCTTGATCAAGACTTTGCCTTTAGCCACCAAGTCAAAAGAGAGAGCAAATGCAGCGCATTGCATTGCCCTACCTCTCCTCCATGATTGATTGGATTGATATGCCGTTCAAAGTCCAAGTCTAAAAGGGCTCTGTTCGTAACAACCTTCGAGTGTTTCTGTGACTGATGTGGTCCTTAACTCCTTAAGAACACAGCAAACGGCTCGGAAAAGCTGCAAAAATATCGCTGGATTCATGCGTGTTTGAGTGGTTTCAGTAATGCATGGATCAGGTCGGATTGGGGGATCTTTTTCTTACACATTTTTCTTCGGTTCTGGAGACGTAGGCCCGGTTAAACCGTGTGGAAATGAAGCATCGATTAACGGCAATAATAATTCCATGTGCTGTTTTGCTCTTGCTGGTAAGGCGACTAGCGTTGAGGCTGTTCTTGCTTGCTTTCTCATGGCAACCTTTTGTAGCCTTTTGTGCATATGAGGGACGGCTTCATTGTCAAACTAGCCGAAGCTGTTATCCACGAGTGCGTGTTCTGCATGCTTTGTTCGATTCTAGTATGGACTTTTTTTAGTAGTGAGAGGTGCTTAATCGTGATTTGAGTCATTTGATCAGTGTGGAGATACACAATCATCAACTACAAGCTTTCGGTTGGAAGCTAGAGTTGATAGCGTTACACAATCTCAATTTGACACGCATGTTTCAGTCCCACTTGATCGAACGGCTCAGATCATGAGTTCGCCCTAAAGCATATCTCGGGAAAAAAAAAACTCTCCATATACTTATGCAAAGCTCAAATCTAAAAGAATTGGACCCCGATAGGATAGGTGAGGGGAAGTTAAGACTTAATAGCACAAGTATTTTTTTCCTGACTTGGACGTTGATCTCTTCTTCCCGAATTTTTTTATTAATTAATCTTTTTTTGAATTTTATTTTAAAGTTAACATCCGATGCACTTTATTTCCAATTCTGATCCCTTTGGTCACGCCACCACCCATAGCGTGATAAAACAATACTGTCACGCCAGCCCATTTCTGGTCAAACTCTTGTCACGCCACTGGAAGTGGCGTGACAATGTTATTTGATCACGCTACAACCAGTGGCGTGACAAAAAGTGCTATTTTGGGGACTTATCCTGGCGCGTGACAGTGTTGTTTTGTCACGCCACCACTCGTGGAGTGACCAAAGGAGTCAGAATTAGAAATAAAGTGCGCCGGAGGTTAACTTTAAAATAAAATTCAAAAAAAGATTAATTAATAAAAAAAGTTCCTTCTTCGCAGGGAGAAGGCAAAGCCAAAAATAATAAAATTACTCACTCCGTCCCGCAATATAAATTCATATTCTTGGAAAGCGGCGTCTCACAATATAAGTCGATTGTAGAGATCAAACATGTAGTTATTGCATTATTTTCACCATATATCTCCCATTTAATGCTGACAAAGTGTATGAGTAGTTGTAGTATGCTATTTAATAGGGGCATGCATGATCCAATGACAGATATGACATTAACGTTTTCTTATATTAGTTTCTCCTTGATTTGTATCGTATAGTGAGCTTTGAACCTATATTCAGAGTATTCCTCACAGGAAGAAAGAGTGCAAGACCATCAATACCAATGGCATGAGGGCAGTGGAGTGGCAAAGTTAATTGCACCTCACAAGAAAGAAATACTTGTATGCATCACAGCACCTGAGGTGAAGCACATGGGGACCATGCCATCATATTAATGAATCATACTCCCCCAACATACTGCAAACTAAAGTAGAACGCAAGCTGGTGAAAAAGCCACATTGATGTTGCATTATGTTAGAGAGTTTGTGTTAGGTCTAAATAACGAGTCATATTAGAGTTAGACTCTATTTTGAGACTATAAATAAAGGGTGTGGGATCCTATGGGATACACATAATAATTATTCTCAAACAAATCTACATGGTGTCAGAGCTACCCTCGTGCACATCCACCACTGAACCCTAACCCTAGTCCTCACGTACCTCAATCACCGCCGCCACTCCTCCTTTCGTGATCGTCAGAGAGCTGCCTGCCGCCGTCGCTCGCCCCCGCTCACCAGGCGAGCCCAGGCTCGAATCGCTGGCCTCCGCCAGGCCAGGCGCCACTCATGTGCCTCGCAAGCGTGAGGCCGCTGCCGGGTCGCGACGGACCGCCGTGAGGGCCGTGTTGTCTGAGGAAGGTGCCGCCACGAGGACATGTATTTGCAGGGAAGGCGCGCCGCCTCCTTGAATTTGTCTTCGGCCGAGGAGATCGAGAGAGCCGCCGAGAAGAGAGTAGGAGTCGTAGTCACTGTCTCTTGAAGAAGGGAAGCAGAGGGAGAGAATCGGCTGAAAGAAGAAAAAGCAGGGAAGAAAAAAATAAAAGAGGAAAGAGAGGGTGTCGGCCAATTGAAGAAAAGCAACCAATTGAAGAAAAAGCAGGAAAAAAGGTTCTGGGTTGGATTTTCTTTCCGTTGATGTCACGATTTTATGTGATTTGGGTAACCGTGGAGTCAGTTACTAAGGATCGGCAGAATGTTGATACGTGAAGAATTGTCGTAATCATGGAAGATACGCGCGACATATCTTGGTAGTAATTGGCATTACTCTGGTTGTTTGAGAAGATGACTCCTGATGAAATTGAGGCTACGAGGAAAGAGTATGAAGAAGCCGTAATGAGGGTGGTAGAGGAGAAAAGAAAGGCAGTTGTTGTGACTACTTCCCCGCTAGTAACTCAAGGTGACATGAGAAGCATGTTACAGAACCTCTTCGCGATGGGTATGATAGGTCTAAGGGCTAGTGTAGGGTCATTTGATTTAAAGCTAGAGCTGATGCTGAATGGTGTAAAATTGGAAGGAAGTAAGAATTACCTGAGTTAGTCTAGAAGAGCTCAGCTAATTCTGAGGACAAAGTGGGTGGAGCACTACCTACGGAAGACTTGTGTTGAGCCTACAGACAAGACGAGTATGGATTGGAGGATATGGAACACCACCAACTCTGTGGTGGTAGCTTGGTTGCTAACTTCGATGTTTGTAACATCCCAAAGTTATGTTACCAAAATAAAAATAAATAAAGTTATTATTTTATTGGATTTTCTCAAATTTAAAAGAGTTTTATTGCTTTTCTTGAATTTCTGAAGTTTTAAAAGTCAAAAATAAATTTTATTGAAGTTTTTGTAGTTTTCTTGGTTTTAAAGTGAAAAATAAAAATTTAATTAATTTCTAGAATTTTCTGGAATTTTAAAAGCTTTTCCCTAACTATTTTAAAGCCAAAATAAATTTATTTGCAAAAACTATTACCAATTCTCAGTTGGAAATATTTTATTTATGTCCAAAATGCCTTAGAGAATTTCTATGAATTTTCTCATATTTTTTGGATTTTATTTGCTATTTTCTAAAGCCTTTTTGAATTACTAGAATTATTTTATTTTGTAAATCAAATTAAATCCGCGAACAGTTCTTGGGCCGAATTCTTAACTCGGCATGTTCCTATTCACGCACGCCCATTCGGCCCACCTCTCTCAAGCGTTCTCAGCCGTTGGATTCAAATCGCTCGGCCAGCCGCTCCCCTCTCATTTCCCTCACGTTGCCAAGTGGGCCCGCCCATCTTCTTCCTTCCCTGCTTCTTCTTCGCACAGCCGAGCCCGAGCCACCGCCATTAGCGCCCGCCGGAGCTCCAAATCGGTTGCATTTCCTTCCCCCTTAACTCGCGTCTTTATGCGCATTCAAACCCCCATTCACCGTCGCCTCCCATTTCCTTCCGTTTCCCCTTTTCTCGCGCCCGTTTCGCCGAGATTGAGTAACGGCCGCCGAGAACGCCGCCCCACGATCTCCTCGCCCGGTACTCCTCCGCCCCTATAAAAGGGAGCACGAGGTAGCCCTCTTCCTCCTCATTCCCCCTCACTCACCCCTCCTCCCTCGCTCTCTATTGGTCGGATTTCGCAAGTCTTCACCGTCGGCCACGAGCTCCCTCCGTCGCCTCTAGCGCCACTGTCGACGACGCCCCGGTGACTCCGACTGCACCATTGGCTTCGTCGCGTCTTCGCCGACCCCGTGCGCACGCTAGCTCCACCGGAGACCCATCGAATCGCCATGCCACAGAACCCGGACCTCGCCACGGCCACCTCTGCCGAATCTCCGCCGCCGAGGTAAGCGCCGAGCTCCTGTCGCCTCCTCTTTTGTTTGGTGCCCCACACCGCCGCCGCCGCCTTCGCCGCATGCGAGTCATGGCCGAGCTCGCCTTGACCTTGCCGACGTGGCACCGCCACGTGGTCGCCACCTCGAGCCACGCCATCGCCACCTCCGCCCTAGTGCCGCGTCAGCGCCTACGTGGCAACCCGTAAACAAAATCGGGCGATGACATCATACTGACGCATTAATCCGATTTTCCTTTACAAAAATAATTCCAGAATTCCAAAAATCCCAATTTCATCATTTCATGTGATTTCTAAACTTCTAGGGGTTCGTTCTCCTTCATACAAACTCCGATTTCGTCGATTCAAATTTCTAAATTCATATAAAATCAAGATCTAGACAACTAAACTAAAATTATTTAATTTGGAGTTTATTTGAATCTTTATTTGAATTTTGTTTGAATTTGGCTTATTTTTGCATATAGTTTTCGACGACTTCGGAGAGTCAGATTTTGATGCCGTTTGAGAGCAACTAATTGAGCATGGCAAGTTACATCTTTGATCATGCTTGACTCCATTATTTCAAATTATTTAAATTCTATTTTAAATTATTACTGCATGCTTATTTCTATTCAATGTAATTTAAATACCTATTTTAAATTGTAGTTATGCCTAAATCCTTTGTACTGCCAATCTTGACATTAAAATAAACCTACTTTGACACCTTAGATAAAAATCTAGTTTATGCATTAGTATGAACTAGAACATTTTGGGGGAAACTTATGCTTAGTCATGCTTAGACCTAAAATTATTTCAATTTGGGAATTTTCAGCCAAAAATCAAATGTTGTTTAAATTGTATCCATGGCACCGGTGTCATGAAAGTTTGCAAATACTTTGAAAAATAAAAATCAAATTAAAAAACTGGTTTGGACTTGGGCAAACTAAATAGTTGGTGGGTGCAAGTTTATGTTTGAGGCCCAGGGATTGTTTTAGAAGTTGCCTAGTCAATTAAGGACTAGTCTGCGAGCTGCGGATTGTTAAGCCAAAATCGTATTACCGCAAGTCCAGAGTGGGTAGGATCTGGCTAACTAATTTGTAACGTTTCACCGTAGTCGTGCCATCCGGTTGTGTGAGTGTCTTATATGACCTACTTTTATGTAATCCCATATGACGCAAGAGGGGGATTTAATCCGGCGGGTTCTATCCAAAGGAAGAGAAACCTTAGCGAGGCATAACTACGGTGGAATGACGCATTGTAAAGGCCTTGTCACGTGCTCTAGACTGCTTTCCTAAGGTAGTGAGCAGTGGTATCGACGGATGCCAAACAAACTAGCGAAGTCGTATCTTGTGTGTAAAGTTGTACAACCTCTGCAGAGTGTTAATCTATTCGAATAGCTGTGTCCATGGTCATGGACATGCTGAGAAAATCCTTTCACGGATTAGACTATGATTTTATTTTAAAAATCGTTTGACGAAATGATTTCATGGATGTTTATTCCATGTGGAAAATTTGGGCAGAAAGCTTGGTGTAAGGGGGGTAATCCTTCACCACTTGTGTGTGGAGATTTATCCTACACTTGAGAAATAATGATTAAAAATGAAATTTGATTTTAGTTATAGTGTAACTGCTTTTGAACTTAGTATTGTATTTAAATTATCAAATATTGCTTTTGCACAAATAACCCTATAAGACTTCTTTGATAATACCCATGCATGCGTTAACTCTGTTATTGGGTGTAACTTGTGATCACAGAAGTTGTGCTCATCCTTGCTTGATGCAAATAAATTTCAAAGGAGAAGGACTTCGCTTTTGGTGTGGATCTCGATGACTAGGCCACTACCCCAGTTGATTGTCTGTGGCAGATCAGCTGGACTCCATTACTTCTTCGTCTTCCGCTGTGTTTCTTTATTGTTGGCTTGTAAGCCTTTCTTGTAATGAACTCTGTTGATTATTAATAAAGTTATGCGATTTATAGATGTTATCATATCTGTTTACTATGTGTACTAGCTACTGATCATGGGACTAGTTCAGAAATACACAGAGGATTTGGAGGGTTACTCCCGGGTCCGACAATGTTCCCATGCATCCATCGCTTGGATGGTGGAGATGATGCAGAGTACATCGGTGATGTGGAAGACGTTGAGCAACATGTACTCCGAGGTAGGAAATATGATAATGATGGTGGAGGTCCAGGGCAAGGTGAAGGCCCTGAAATAGGAGGAGAATAATGTCCAAGAGTATGCTAGTGAACTGCAGTAACTATGGGCAGATTTAGATCACTATGATCTACTGCAGTTAACATGTGCTGGTGATATTGAGGCTGGTAGAGTGTGACTGCAACGCAGACGGGTTACACACTTTCCTAAAGGGACTGAACCCGAAGTTTGAGAGTAGAAGGGCTGCTATGTCTCACTTGGCAAACTTGCCTACTATGGAGGAGGCTATTTCGGCCATGGTACAGGAGAAGGTTTGACTACGAGTAATGGGGGACAACAACTCGGTCTGATCCGCATATGCCATACCGGATGATAGGGAGTGCTACAATTGTGGGATGAGAGGACATCTGAGCCGTGCTTGTCTTTATCCACATTATGGAGGTCGAGGTGGAGGTCGTGGAGGCCGAGGTGGAGATCGTGGTAGTCGTGGAGATAGAGGTTGAGAAAGGGGGCGAGCTGGCCCCAGAGCTAATATGACCCTGATAGAGGAGATCACGTCTGTTACTCTAATAGGTAAGCAAGCTATGCAATGAGAGAAGTGACAACAGTGAAAGGCATTGGAGACTTCTCATGATTCCACCTCATTTGGTAACTTTGCAAATTACGCCCGCGTGGGCGAAGGTACTCAGCACATGCACTTGTATCCACATATAAGCACTCTCATATTGATTGGATCATAGATTCAGGGGCATCCAAGCATGTCACGGGTTTACTTAGTGCATTTGCATCTTACAACCCATATACTCATTCTGAAACTGTCCAAACAGCTGATGGAACCTCTCAGCTTATTCAGCGTGTAGGATCTATAGAGTGCACACCATTCATTGCTTTGTCCTCCGTCTTGCATGTTCCCTCCTTTCTAGTCAACCTTCTTTCAGTTAGTTCTATCATTGACCAATTCAAATGTACTGTCATATTTGATGAGGATTCGTGTTTGTTCTAGGAGAAGAGAACCGGAAAGAGGATTGAGACTGGAATAAGGCATAATGGGCTATGGTACATTGATCAGGTTGATGCGGCATTGGCTGTGGCTGTAGGAGGAATCGAGAGAGAAGTTTTGTTACATCATCGTTGCTTGGGACATTTATCATTTGAGAGTTTAAGTCAGTTATACCCTGATTTATTCAAAAGGATAGACAAGAGTAAAGTTGTGTGTGATGCTTGTGAGTTTGGAAAGCATACACGGTCTACATATAGTAGTATTGGTCTTCGTAGTTATGAACCTGTAACACCTTGGCTATTCGGAAGCCAAAATGTCACCTAAATCATCTAACACACAACCATAATACGGAAGAATTTGAATAATATCATCCAATGACATAAAGAGATCACTATTTAATAGAACCGTGGCATGAAAACATTCTGAATTCAAGCAAGTATAACGAGGGGTGATCGAAGATCACAAGCAATACTTAATCAACCATAACATAGAGAGGGTTATCAACTCCATCTAAATGTAATTATTACAGTTCATCATTAACGAATGATAAATAGAACTAAATCGTAATCTTGGACTTGATTAAGGTGAAGTGAATGAGTAGTGTGTGTTTACTCCCTCCCAATAGAACCAACATCAATGATCACCTAAAAAACAAACAACGCAAGAATGAGTCCGAGACTCAAAGAAGTACTGTAAAATAAATGGGACATACAACAAACATGATCATGACAATATCATTGAAGAATATGAATAAATCACGAATCTAATATTTGAATGAATGGAATGAATGAATTGAATGAAATGAAGAGACTACACACATGCATATATCGGTATAGTGGTGACACACCCGTCGGTGTTCACCTAAGCCCGCATTTAACAAAATGCGGATCCAAGTCCCGTATGAAGAACGTTTCATACGGTGTCCCAAGCTGCCCACATTGGAATGGTGGGTCTTACGTGCCTATACCGAATTGATGGGTCTTTACATCCCACTCCGTGGGTGAATCATGAACCATGAATGAATGAATGAATGAATATATATGAATTTGTAAGAAGAAAACTCAAGAAGCATGATTCACATACATGAAACGAAGTAGAAGTCAACGAAACCTACTCACATACCATAGTACTCAGTCATGGCATGAACTTAAAACATTATGAACAATCGATGCAAAGACATCACACAATGTACTTGCCCATATTGGAATAATGGGACTTCACCACCACTCCCGTGGGTGAACAGAGCGAAGGAGCGAATGAATGTAAGGAACGTAGTCTTATTATTGAAGAATCATGGTATATCAACTATGAAGGGAAACAAGGAATACCGAAATTACCCATTTCATATTCATCAATCAAGTGGAACAAACAACAAACAAGATAAATCAATTGTACTTGCCTCAACCGTGATTCGGAAGTCAACGATAGGAAGCTCTAGCCCCGGGGTTCACCACCACCTGGCAGCCGTAAAACAATATACTAAGTACACCAACCAAAAGTGTACAACAATGCAATGAAACAGAAAGAGAACAAGTGTCCCTAAACGCAATCCCAACAATCAATCAAAACTCTCTCAAATCCTCAAATCTGTCCAAACGAACAGCTATTAAGGAAAAATTCTTAACTTTTGAGTCAAAACTCTAAAAGCCATGAATCCAATTTTCCTAGAACCTACACAAGCCTAGCTACAACTTCTCAAGTGACCAAAAGATCAAACTAGTTCATCTAAGTCTTTGTTTTTAATCCCAAAGACCGATCTGCCATCTCCGGTACTACTAACTTGTGAATTTCATAACTTTTGTTTGGCTCAACCAAACACATTGTTCTAATACTCTCTAGAAACTAAAGGAAACCAACTATCTCAATAAAATTATCTCAAATATTTCCATTGTGCAACAGATGTTGTAAATAGTCAAGTAAAACTCTTCTGTCCACAACAGAGAGGCAGATTATAGCCTGAGCTTCTAAAATTCATAACTTTTGATGTAGAAATCCAAAAATTATGAAATTTAACTTTCTGGAATCACAATGAAAATACCCACAACTCTCAAGGAGACCAACTGATCCAATTTGGTGGTCTCCCATATCAAATTTACAGATCTATGTTCGTTGCACAAGTCCTGAAACTGATTTAACACTCTGTCTTGCGAAATTCATAACTAATTAACCGTTTATCCAAAAATTATGAATTAGAACTTTCTGGAAATATAACAAAAATTCCCATCTATCTCCAGGAGACACTAATCCATGAATCTACCCGGATCTAACCCAAAACCGTGCGTCAACAGGAAGACAGATTCAACCGATCTACTACAGAAATCTCAGAACATCTAATGAATACGAATCGCATACGAACTATCTATCAAAACTAATTGGGATCACGAATTTACCCATAAGAACGACGCGAGATGCTGCTGAAACCTTCGCGAAGATCACCCCCACCTTCTTCTTCTTCCTCTCCTCTCTTCTTCCCTCTCCTTCCTCTTCCTTATGGCCGACAACAATGGAGAAGCACCGGAGGGGAGGGGCGTGCTACAGTAGCACCGTGCTACAGTAATTAGGTGCTAGGGTTTAGTTTTCCCCCACATGGGCCCAAAGAGCTATGGGCCAAAGGCCCGAGTTCTAAAACTCCTCTAAAATTCTGAATTTTCCCTTTCTAAATATATTTAATTCTAATACTAGTCACTTATATGTTTTATATTTAAACGAGATATTACAGAACCTTTTATATTAATACGTTTGGATGTTTGGGGTTCGTGCTCAGTTACTTCTGTGAGTGGTTTTAAGTGGTTTGTCATATTTATTGATTACTATACTCGTATGACTTGGATTTATATGATGAAGCACAAGACCGAGGTCCTTCGGTGTTTTCTGGACTTCCATAGGATGGTTGCTACTCAGTTTGATACAAAGGTTCAGATTCTTCGAATAAATAATGGAACTTAATATGTTAACAAGGAGTTTGCAGCGTATCTCTCAGAAGAGGGGATACTTCATCGGACTACTTGTCCAGGAACCCCACCTCATAATGGAGTGGCTGAAAGGAAGAATAGATATTTGTTGGAAGTAGCACGTTCACTCATGTTTCAGATGAATGTGGCAAAGGGATCGTGGAGGGAGGCAGTGATGACGGTAGCATATCTCATCAATCGCATGCCGTCTCGAATACTTGGGATGACGTCTCCAGCTGAACTTCTTTTGGGTCAGCGGGAGTTCAAGGTGCCTCCCAAGGTGTTTGGTTGTGTGTGTTTTTGTATGGGATTACTGACCAGCGGTTGGCAAGTTTGATCCACGGACATTGAAATGCATCTTTATAGGCTATTCATCAAGTCAGAAGGGCTATAAATGCTGGAACCCAATTGAACGAAGGTTGTTTGTGAGTATAGATGTGACATTTTAGGAGTTTGAGCCTTACTACATGAGTGGATGTACCCTTGATCAGTTTTTGGAGTTCTCTCCTATCACTAAGTGTGACAGTCGAGAGGGGGGGGGACAAGGAGAGTCAACGAGAAGAAGTTATTGTGGGGACAATTCGGTGCCCAAACCTAACGGAATATGCGAGAGATGTGATAGCCCAAAAAGAATTGAAGGTTTATCAATGAAGACGCTTTGGGAAATAGGAGAAGAAGCCGAGTGACAAGCAGTCAGCACCTGAGCCACCAACGACGGAGCTTTCTGAACAACCGACATTGCCACAGCCAGAACAACCAACCTTGCCAATTGATCCAGTCCTAAATCCCTCCTCGGGTCTCTCTCCATCAAGTTCCTTGCCTCCCCTTAGGGTGAGTGGTAATGTTCATTCTAATCACTCCCATCTAGAGTTACCACTTGCACAACGTAGGAAAACTAGAACTAATGTAGGAAAGCCTCTAGTCCGGTATGGCTTTGAGCATGACATTGCAAATTTTATCTTATATTCCTATATCTTACCTGCATACAAAGCATTCGTTGCATCTCTTCAGACAATGCATGTTCCAAAGGATTAGCGAGCTTCTAAGTAGGGTCCTAAGTGGAAGGATGCTATGAAGGAGGAAATTAGTGCACTTCAGAAGAATAAGACATGTGATCTTGTTCCACTTCCAGCAGGAAAAAGGGCAGTAGGATATAAATGGGTGTTTACAATTAAGCAAACTCCTGAAGGCAAGATAGAGAGATACAAGTCACGGTTGGTTGCAAAAGGTTATAGTCAAACATATGGGATAGACTATGCAAGACCTTTGCACCAGTGGCGAAGATGAGTACAATAAGAACGTTGATCTCCTGTTCAACTAACTTTGGATGGCCCTTACATCAGTTGGATGCGAAGAATGCTTTTCTACATGGTGATTTACAAGAGGAGGTATACATGGAGATTCCTCCAAGCTTTGAGAATAGGCACACTGAGACGAATGTGTGTAAACTCAAGAAGTCCTTATACGGTCTGAAGCAATCTCCAAGGGCGTGATTTGATAGATTCAGGCGTGCAGTCTGTAATATGGGCTATTCTCAGTGCAATGGAGATCATATTGTATTTTATAGGCATAGATGATCATATATCACTATATTGGCAGCCTATGTTGATGATATTGTGATCACTGGAGATAATGTTGAGGAAATCAAGTTTTTGAAGAAAAGGCTGGGAGAGGCATTTGAGGTGAAAGATCTTGGAGCTCTTTGATACTTTCTTGGAATCGAGATTGCTCGTTCTTCGAAGGGTATAATTCTCTCCTAGAGGAAATATGTTCTTGATGTGCTGACAGAAACAGGTATGCTTAGGTGTCGCCCTATTACCTCACCTATTGATAGGAATCACAAGCTATGTACTGAGTCGGGAGATCTAGTTGACAAGGAAGCTTATCAAAGGCTTGTTAGGTGTCTTATCTATTTGTGTCATACAAAACCTGATATTTCATATGCAGTAAGTGTGGTTAGTCGATATATGCATGATCTCATAACAGGATACATGGATGTTGTCTATCGAATCCTGCAATATTTGAAGAGCAGCCCTGGGAAAGGCCTTTGGTTCAGGAAGAATCAACATATGAATGTGGAAGGGTATTGCGATGCTGATTGAGCGAGCAGTCTGGATGACAGGAGGTCTACCTCTGCATATTGCATCTTTGTGGGAGGTAACATTGTATCATAGAGAAGCAAGAAGCAAGAGGTTGTGGCTCGCTCTACTGCAGAGGCAGAGTATAGAGCAATGGCATTGAGTGTGAGTGAAATGATATGAATGAATGGTTTATTGTCCGAGCTTCGGGTATGGAGGAATAATATCTTGATGTTGTATTGTGACAATAAATCTGCAATCAACATTGCTAACAACCTAGTTTAGTATGATCGTACCAAGCACGTTGAGACTGATATGTTTTTCATCAAGGAAAAGTTTGATGACAGAATATTGAAGTTAGAGTATGTTAAGTCTGGTGAACGTTGGTTGACTGTTTTACTAAAAGGTTAGATCATAATGAGTATGCTACAATATGTAACAAGATGGACATGATTGGTCTCTTCAGCCCATCTTCAGGGGGAGTGTTGGAGAGTTCGTATTGATCTAAATAACGAGTTGTATTAGGGTTAAGACTCTATTTTGATACTATAAATAAAGGGTGTGGGATCATACATGATACACACAACAATTATTCCCAAACAAATCTAAACATTATAGTACTCACAATCTAACATTCAAAAGCTAATCATTGCTTTAGCATGGAAAAGGGGGAAATGAGTGCACAAAAAAAACAGCAATTCAATCCATGATATTCATAGCAGTTTTGGCTTACATAAACTTCTGTAGAATACAACCAACATCTCATACTAGATAACAGAGATGTGAAGGGAAAACAACCTGACCCATGATACCATAACAAAGAGCAACAACCATTCAGAGCTTCCATTTTCCCCTAAAGTTAGTTTGACCAGACTATCACCAACCAAAGCACACTGGACTGCTAATCAGACGCGACGATGATGAAATCACTCTCAATTGCCAACGAAGAAATCCTTCTTCCTCGCTGGGCTCCGATAATTAGTAATGCTATAAGAGAAAGAACAGCACCACCACCATGATCCTTATCATGTGGTTGGATGGAGAACACCCCTAGTTCTCCCATAAGGCACCGACAAAAAAAGCCAGAAGTTACCAACAAGACTACCTACTACCATCTCTGAATCAGATCAGAAAGGATTCTTCACACAAGGCCTCCTCAGGGATATGGAAGACCATGTGAATGCCTTAAGCTTCCTATTTACAGAGGATATTTGGAATTGCAAAGCTCCAAATCCTCCTTCAGCTCTTTCTTTCTACCCTACATTCATCAAAATGAGTCAGTAGCACTGCAAGAAGCAAGTATGAACAGGCTACAAATCACTTGCAATCTCGCTGCAGGGCTCCGCTCCACGCAACGTTATCATCTGCCTTCTCCAATGCAGCAACCTTAGCACGATGGCACAGGAGAAGGCCACCCTTGCTCTTCTCACCGTGCGGGAGCTCAACAGTCTCACTGATAGATCCAGATTTGATGTCAGTGGGTGGGATGAAGCAATCCATGGAGAGGCCGGGAACATTGAACGCAACCTCCTCGATGCTCCATGCCTCCTCCATGCGAGTCTTGGTGTGGCTCATGGCAACCTCTCCGAAACGGAAAAGGGTCACAGCCGAGCGCCCAGAATGTGCAATCATTATTCCCTCCACTGGCCGGTAGTCCTCGATGAACGAACTGATGGTAGTCTCCCAGTAAACTGCATCCCCTCCGGTTGTGGACTGAATTCGGGTAAGGTGTGAATCTGCAAGATGGACAAGAAGCCCGGTCTTCTGGCTGAAATACCCAAAGAGAACATGCCGGATGATCTCCGCGAGCCCCTCGCTGCGCGCACTTAGCGTCTCAAGATCTGCACACAGCTTCAGAATGAAGCAGTCCTCCCCATTCACCTTCCTCTCGCCAATGCAGCGTGCACCAGCAAACATGCTCGCCGTTGTCAAAGGATCCAGGCCCTGGAGAGACAAGGAACAACAAACTTTGAGTCAAACTTCGACTTCTTGCACTGTGGTACAAGCATTGAGACAACACCACCTACAGATGGTGAAACTGGTGCTGCCGTTGTACCTGAAGTGAGCGGCGGAGAGGGCGGACAGGGCCCTTGGCAGAATGTGCACCAAGCCATGGGGTGTGGCGCCAGACGAGCTTGCCGTTGCATCCAGCGTGCACCTTGCTCCCGCCGACGGCCAGCTCAATGTACCACATCTCCGGGGCCATCTGCCACAGCACAAACCGGCCAGGCTCAGCACAGCGTGCCGCCATGTGGTTCCTCACAACACGGCCAGCCGACTCAAACTCAGTAGCCACCATCCGCAGCTTGCCCATGGCATAAGCGTTGCGGACAGACGAGAGCAGCCTCTGCCCGCCGGAGGCAGCCAGATACTGCTGCAGAATGTATTGCGCCGACGAAGTCTCCTGCGTAAACCACATCAGTCACCTCACTGTTACACAGCTATAATGCTACGCTAAAGAACCAAAATTTACAGCAAACAGCTCATTTACCACGCAACTTTTAAGGTCAATCTTTCTTTACCAAAAATAGTTCCTAAATTTTTTTACGGTAGATTCCACTTGTGGGTATAAATCAAATCTAACAATTGATTTGTTATAATAACTTTGCTTTGTAATTATAATTTTTTGTGGGGTATTATCGACGACTATAATTAAAAAATATTACTCTCGTACCATTCTACCTTGGATTCTACTACTCGTAATACTACTTCCGGGTATAGTATAACTGAATCTTAACTAATCTAACCATTGGATTATTGGATTATTGAGAATAGTCGAAGTTTGGGTATTAAATTGAGTGCACCGTAAATGAGCTTAAAAAAACAGCAAATGGACATTGTCTGTTAAAGGAGTACAAGTTGTGCAACATAAAAAAGGAAGGCCATTTTTACAGTGGTAATTGGTTCAGATGCCCATTTTGTAGCAATGCATGAACTCTCCTGAACACATCACATCAAGAACCCATTTTTACAGTGTTTCCTTCCCATAGCGGACCAACAAGTTTTTGGAACACATTTAAGAGAAAACACCAAAGAACAGTTCCGTCAGCAGACAGGAGGACCACATCAAGATCTTAGCTAAGGAAAAAAAAATAATTCCGTAAAAAGGAGGGACATTTAGCAACCAAGAACTCAAATCTAGACACCATGACTGCAAAAAGCACGAACTCACTCGCAAATTTCACCAAAACACTCGATTGAACTCAATCTAGAGCAAGAACAAGCAAGCAAACAAGTAGCAGACAGCGAGCTCTTACCATGGGGGTGTCCTTGATGCTGAGGTGCGGGAGCGGCTCGGCGGCACAGACATGCACGGGCGCGAGCGGCGCGCCCATGACCCCGAGGAGCAGCCTCAGGTCGTTCCGCCGCGCCGCGCTTCCGGCGCCGCCGCCGGCCGCCGCGACAGCTGCCGCCCCGGCCGACGGCGCGCGCGCGAGCTGGCCGCGCATCCACCGGCCCCACCCCTCCCGCCGCGCGCGCGGCGTCGCCGGCCTCCGGATCCGGGCCCTCCATGAGCGGTGCGAGCATCTCCCCGCCCCCGCGTACCGCAGCGCCGACGCTACCTCCGCCGCTGCCTCCGCCGACCTCCGCCGCGCCCGCGCCGGCGACAGCCCGCGCGCCACCTCCTCCCGCAGCGCCGAGAAGAAGCCCTGCTTCTTGTCCATGGCTGGCAGGGACCTGTTCGCAAATTAGGGAAACCTCAAGCCTTCTTACACAAGCCTCATGCCCCTGTGTCTGTGACAAAGAGAAGGGGGGCGTGGAGCGGGGTGAGAATATATAAGCTAGGGGGCTAGGTGGAAACAGGCAGGGAGCAGAATGGAGGCGCCGAGTGTGTGAGCCCCTGACTGAGACTGCGGCGGCTTATACGGTTACCACTGGGCCACTGCTTCCCGTCACCACCCTGGATGAGGGTACCTCCCTTCTCTTATTTGCCTAATGTGTCTTTTTTTTTTGTGCTAGGGTTACAAATTATTTTTCCTGTGGGTTTGAGTTACTTGACGCCATATCAGATGCACATGGAGCAAAGCGTGAACATATGACCAAGAGAGATCCGGGCACTCCATCGTAGATTGGACAGCGCAGGGTGAGCACGCGCGGGGGGTCGAGTGGTTGTGAATTTTGCGTCCCCCTACCACCCGAACGAGCGGCAACTCCCCCCTTGGTTGAACGAGCACCATTCGGAGATCTCATGGTGTAGGGTTCCGGGTCACTACGTCGCGCTGTTGGGGTACGAGTAGGCTACGATAGCAACAATTCAAAAATTCTACCACGTAAACCAGGAAGTCAAGTAAGAAGATGATCACAGATCGTTACCACCAGACGCGCAGAGCAGCGGAAGAAGAGTTGGAGTAGCCTGGTCCAACGTAGAGCATGTCGATGTAGTAGTCATAGTCGATCGTCCAGCGTCAAGCACGTCGATGCAGTGGTCATAGTCGATCAGCCAGCGTCCCTGCGAGTTGATCGTCTCCTCCAGTAATATCTGCAGTTCCTTATAAAGATCGCGGATCGTCCTCAAGCGCAATAGCAACCGTAGTAGCGCCTCTATGGTATCCACACGTCCAGGGAAGGAACAACCGTACGCTGGTGTGCTAGCACCAAGTCGCACAATAGAGCTCTTAGGAAGATGGCGGCTAGGGTTTCGGTGGAGCAACTCCCGTCTAGTCATCTATCTCCCAACAGCCTCAAGCATCTCCTTATATAGTGCCAATGACGGATCCTATCCGAACACGTTTTATGAATCATATCCGTATTGGTTTGTTCCAACCCGTTAAGTGTGTGGCCCATTAGGTTTATGCGTATTCGGTTTTGACTCGGAAACACCTTTCCGACTATGAGTTGTTAGCGGTACCTAACAGGACATAACGATTTTTGAATACACAAAAATTATATCGGACGAACCTTAATGCGATATGATCTATGACCAGGTCCTCATCACTTACAACTAGGTCCTATCTCTATATGACCAGTTCGTATTTGGTCACGACCAGTTCGTAGCTCCTTACGACCAGGTTACGACCACTCTGTGATTACGCTCGACCGATCTCGACACGCCATATCTCCATACGACGACCAGAATCGATCGAACTAAGCGACCTACTCGTGTATTCTCCCTTTGCCTCACGATATTTGGTTAAACTCCAGGTGAGATGTTGTGTCATCCATGGACTGTTCAATACTTTCTCAATCGAGTGTCAGATAACTTCACGTGGTCGAACACTTCGACCACTAGTGGCATGGCCATGCACTTACTTTATCCGACCACAATGAGGGGCCCAGAGACATCTCTCCTGTTATGTTAGGAGGGGCAAATCCCATATCCGACCAGTCACATTCATCCACATGTTTCAGAGCATACCCGAAAGCTACCTTTATAACTACCTAGTTACGAGTAGCGATTAGCAACCCCTAAGAGCGCTATTACACATGTAGGAAACCATGCTGATCTCAGGTCTAAGGATTATACATCATCATTGCTTGAGACCAACTAACGACACATAGAATCATAACAATCTCAATAGTGTCTCAAGGGGGGTCTTATCTAACACCATGTTCTCTAACATGTGTCCATATTATTGGTTTGATATCTCCATATCTATGACCAGTGAAACATAGTCATCAACCAATACATATACTAGTCTATTCATATGTGTCCTCATACGTTTCCGACCAGGGAACATTTAAGAATAATCATCGCAGAAATATAGAGTTTCACAATCAAGTCACATACTTGATAATAAATATTAATGATATTATTATAGGAACAAGAATTTTGGACTGTTTTGGCCCTGTAGCGCAAATTAATTCCTAAACTAGCCCCCTTAGCGTCGAAATTCAGTTTGGCCCCTCGTTAGCACTTGTGCCGTCTCGGGATGGCAAAGAATCGAAGTTCATGTTGTCGTTGTTAGCAAAGACCAAGGTGTTGTCGTCAAAAGCAAAGATCAAGGTCTTCTTGACGGCGACAGCAAAGACCTTGCCGAGCCCCACGCTACCGCGAAGAAAAGAAAAAATAGTTTAGGGTTTGCAGAAATGGGAAAAAATTTAGGGTTTCGAGCGGGATGGAATTAGGGTTTCCAGTTTGGGTTAGCGCTTGTACGAATACGAAATTTTCTTCAGTCATTTCAATTAGGGTTTCAACGGGCACTGATATTTGTAAAAAAACATTCATTAAGAAATATGGGTACCGAGGTTTGTAAATTAGGGTTTTATTTTCTACAAAATCAGGGTTTCGTCGCGGTTTCAACGCTATTTGTAGAAATTTCAAAAATATAGGAAATGAGTTTAGAAAATTACGAAACTTTTTGTGGAGCCTCCCGTCACAGTGATGTTGCTTCTGTAATTTTTCTATTATTTTATTTGTTCTGAGAAAGGATGATTGATAAGCATATCAGACGAGGTATAACCTTGGGGATGTCGTCCAAGCAAACTTTGTGCGCTGAAATACTCGTTGTCTTTTAGAAGTGGGATAAAAAGGGATAGTACTATTGGAGTCTCTCCTTGATGAAGTCGTCTGAACGTATACGCGTATATAGCCAGACATTCGATGAACTACTTTATGAAGCTTATCTGAGATTATGATTGAAGGGCCGAGAACGCCACAGATTATGAAGATGCCCTAAAACATGGACGATTCGATGTCGGTTGTTTCTGAGATTCCACTAGAAGAGGCATACTTGCAATATAGGCTTGCTTTGATGGCTTAGCGAAGACACGGAACCAGAACTATATTACAGTCCGCGGACAGAAGCACGTTACACGTAGTGACATGGCATGATGGTTCGGCTAATTGCTTTAGTCATCCTCACTACTACTACGGTACACTACGACACAAGCATCCGGACCATATAAGTATACATGCCTTTAGGGGATAGTAAAAAACATGGGGGGTAGGACGGGGGACTACTACGTAATGACCTGAACTACTGCGTGGACCAGGGCTATTTTCCCTTTCTTGCTAGCTTGGCGTTGAACTCCTCGCCGGCCTTCCCCTTCCCCTTGTCGCGGGAGTGTCCACGTCGAGCTGGTATATTGAAGTCATCCATGTCCTACGATTCCTTGATATAAGTGCACCGTATAGTGAAAATCGTAAGAATGATGTAAATTCTTCATAACTCATGTCGTCGATACGGATTACGCCTAGGCGACCGGATCTGTTGTGGGGTACCGAGCTCATTGCATGAGCCTTTCCTTGCCCTTGTCGCGGATCGCCCACGTTAAATTTGGTATGTCGAAGTCGTCCATGTCCTGCGATTCCATGATGTAAGTGCACCGTATAGTGAAAATAGTAAGAATGATGTAAATTCTTCATAACTCATGTCATGGATACGGATTACGCCCGGACGACCGGATACGCTGTGACGGCCGGGCTCAGCCGCATGAGCCTTTTCGTTACCCTTGTCGCGGGACTGTCCATGTCGGGCTAGTATGTCGAAGTCGTCCATGTCCTGCGATTCTATGATGTAAGTACACCGTACAGTGAAAAATGTAATAAGGATGTAAATTCTTTATAACTCACGTCGTCGATATGGATTACGCCCGGACGACTATAGGGCTCCTTCGGTGCCTCCTCAACAGGGTCCGGTACGTAAGGTTTCCACCGCACGAAGTTCTCGCCCGCACCGAGTAGTTCAAAGATGTACCTGGCGGATGAATGCCCTGTCGTACATCTCCGGGCCGCCGATCTCATCGAAGAAGTGACAACAAGATCTCGGCCGCCATTACGTGGGGATGAAGTTAAAAATTTAAAGAATTCAACGTAGACGAAAATCGATGCGCGCGAAAGAAACGCTTACGAGGTGGTGCCCGCACGTGTAGTACGCCCGGGCGGCGGTGTCTGGGTGTGTGGACTGAATGATCTCTGTCGGTTCACCACACACACACTGCGGGATCAGAAAACGTGGTGGTATTGGAGCATCTTTCATTGATTTATCTGGGTATTGTAGCTGTTTCCTCTTCTACTTAAGCCACTTTTTCTTCTGCAACATCCTCGCGTAGAAGTTTGCCGAAGAGTCCATAGCTGGGTATCTATTATGTAGTGTTGTATAGTGTTGGGTTTGGTTCAACCCCCTTTTATAAGCCCCATGGTTGGCATGGTGTGGTTAATTTCATGTAGAGTCATGTCTTCTAGTTCTGAAAAGCTGAGGAGGTGGAGTGTTGTTATGTCCATCTGAAAAGCTGAGGAGGCATAGTGTTGTCACGTCTTACTTTGCAGAGAGAAGTCATGTCTTGCTTTGCAGAGTACTGTCTTATCGGTCTAAAAAGCCGGCGAGGAGAGTGTTGTCACGTCTTTCTTTGCAAAGTCTTGTCTTTTCGGTCTGAAAAGCTGGCGAGGCGGTCAGGGTTGTCAAGTCGATCTGAAAAGCCTAACCCTAAATTGCGCAAAGTTGGCTCCTTTAGTCTTATCAGTGTACAAAGCTGCCCCGTGTGGTCATGTCACTACGCAAGGCTGTCTCCTTTGGTCTTGTCACTGCGCAAAGCTGCCCTGTGTGGTCTGGTCACTACGTAAAGCTGTCCCGTGTGGTCATGTCACTTCGCAAGGCTGTCTCCTTTGGTCTTATCACCGCGCAAAGCTACCCCATGTGGTCTTGTCTCTGCGCAAAGCAAGCAGCCCCGTCTGGTCTTGTCATCTGCAAGCTAATACATTACCCGCTTTGTTAGCCTCCCGCCGCGGGCTATAAAATGCACGCCCCATGGTCTAAAAGTAGGACCACTAGACCCTTGAAACCATAGGAAGAAGAACATTCTCGTCAGACAAGAATATACGATGGCAGACGCCAGGACCACCCAACAGGGGTTCTTTGAAGGAAGACCTTCTCCTGGAAAGGAGGGAAGACTTCAGCCCTAACTACCGGTTGATGCGGAACAAGCGTGCTCAACTGGTATGGCCGAAATGCAGACACGGGGAGGACGCTATCGTGCAGGTCATAGACTGCCTTTTCGATGGCGGACGACGTTTCTTCCGATGCCCATACTCTGGGGTAAATAGTTTTGTTCATATTACTGCTAATACATCCTCCATCCTAACCATCCCTTGCAGCAGATGGCGAAATGCAACTTTACCCGCTGGATCGATCCTCCCCATGAACGACATGTTTCAATGCACATGAATACATTGTGGAACCGAATCTTTGATTTGGAGGCGCAAATTGACAATCTCAAGGAGCAAAATGATGACCTCCATATGACATAAACATGAGAGGGCAACGAGGAGGTCGTGAACATAGGAAGTTCCTATCATCCCACATGCTGCTGCGCCAACCCTAACTGCATATGTGCGTACCACTACAACGACGACCAACCACGTCTGAGGCGCCCAACTGGAGAACACTCTATGTGGGTAGTGAGAGGCACCTTTTACCATTAGGCACGGACGGATAAGCTTGTACCTCGGTAGTCTCCCCTTCTGTACGCACTTATGTTCAATCTCCTAAAGCATGTAACTAAATGGTGGATGCGTCATTGCGGTTGTACTTGCAATATAGGCTTGCACGGAACCAGAAGAAGTGTGCCTATATTGCAAGTACATAAGAGTCCGAAGACAGAACCACGTCTATTGCAAGTATGCCTTTTCTAGTGGAATCCCAGAAAGAACCACTCACACTGACATTGAATCCTCCATGTTTTAGGGCATCTTCATAATCACAACGAGCGTTCTCAGCCTCTTCAATTGGCATTCTGTACAAGCTTCATAAAGTACTTTGCTTTAACTACACTATAGTGAAGTAACGTGATCAAGAACCGTAGCGACCAAGATATTATTTTTTTCAGTTCTCCCGTTTTTCAGAAAATAAAAAATAATTTAAATGAATAAAATAAACTTCAATTAAATTCAAATTCTTTAAATTAAATCTTTTCATGTTCCAAGTTTTTTTTTGGAATTTTCTGATTTTTTATAATTGGTTTTTTTCCACTTTTCTTTTCTTTCTATCTCCTTGTACAGATTTCGAATTAAAAGCTAATCACATTGCTAACTACTAAGTCCGCTAAGTCAATAATTTTACATTGCTGACTACTAAGTCTTAAAATATTTCCTAACGCCCCTGATTATTTAATTAATCTAGTGAGTTTTATTGGCGATTAATTTTCTTATATATACTATGATTAATTTTACATTTTATTTATCCCACACTAATTATCTATCATCAGCCTACTGCTATTTGACTCGTACACAGCTTAATTAAATACGTTGGTCTAAAAAAATACACCGCGTCGATATTTAATTTTACTAGTTTCTAATTAGATTTGTTACTACTAAACTGTTAATAGTATTACTAATTTGCTACTTTCTAAATTTCCCCTTCTCACCTAATCTCATCCCTAATCCTTCCCTTTACTTAATCCCCTTACTCTAATCTTCTCCTCACCTAATCCCTTCCATTTATCTCTCCCTTATCTCCTCACCACCGAAATATCCTAGCTGCCATCCTTCCTTCCCCATTGTTCTTTCCTTCCCATTCCTCCTCCAAGGCTTCTCTCCCCTGGAGTTATCTCCTCACTGGAAGGTACATTACTAACTCTATTTAATTTACAACACTAACAATAATAAGTCTGCTAAGTCAACTAATTACTAGCTAATCACATTGCTAACTACTAAGTCTTCTAATTACGTGCTAGTCACACTAAGTCTTCTAATTTTATGTTCGAACACTAAGTCAAAATACATGAACTGCACAACTATAACTACTTAGTTGCTACAATAAGAAACTACAAATCATCTAATTATATCCTAATGACATTGCTAAAACTATAGCCGGATGCGAATGACACTTACCTTTTCTACGTGCTCACAACACGATGCACAACTTCCGTAACTGAGCGAACTTCAACTTCTCTGGTTGCCTTCTCCCTTCTCTTCCGCGAGCTCTCTTCCTCTCTAGCTTGCTTCCTGGCTTGCAACTGAAAATGGCGTCGCTGAAGTCTGCTGCGCTTATGCTCCGCCGATGGCGAAGTAGCTCAAGATGCGAGCGACCAAAGCAACGCGACCACTGGGCCGGAGCGGCGCGTGGCGATGTACGCTTGGCGCGTGGCGGGTCCGGCGGAGGATGTGGGCGCGAAGCGAGAGGCGTGTGGCGTGGCGAGGTAGGAGGTGCCGCCGTCCCAAGGACAAGACCTTCTGCCGCTGAGCCCGATCAGCAAAGATCTTAGATTTCGCCAGACACGTGGCAAACACCTAGGTGCTATGGTTCCGGACCGCATGAACTGAGTTGCTGTCGTCCCGGACGGCAACACGTGCTAGGAGGGGGCCAAAATTGGAATTCTGATGCTAAGGGGGCTAGTTTAGGAATTAATTTGCGCTACAGGGCCAAAACAGTCCAAAATTCTAGGAACAAGATAACATATTATCCAATATTATGAACATAATGAAATATAATTATCTCTATGATTGCCTCTAGGGCATATTTCCAACACGCGCCCACATTGTGTCGCACCGCTGCCGTCCGCCGCGCCGCCGACTGATTTCGCCCTATTCTCCCCTCCTCCTGAGTCGCCCTGAGTCCAAGCCCCCCAGCCACCCTATGTCGCGCCACCGCCCCCGCGTTGTACCGGTGCTGTGCGCCATGCCACCGAGTCGCCTCTCCTCCTAAGTCACCCCTACGCTGCCCCCTTCACTAGCCTGCTCTCTGATATGTAAGCTGTTGTCTCATATGAACTATTGTGGATTGTGTTGTCTGATAGTTCACAATTGATATGAACTGTTGTCTGATTGTGGATTGTGTTGTCCGATAGTTCACAATTTATATGAACCATTGTTTGATGTGAGCAGCTCCGTGTGGCCACTAGCTTTGCCTAGTTTCGAACCCGAAATGGCCGATGCACATTTTCTCATTGCGATATCGGATTGTAAAACCCCTCGGAAGGCGGCTAGCATCCCATTCTGCGTGCGTGTGCGCACAAATTTTAATTTGCATGATTAATATCGTTCTAGGGCTAAATCGTCGCTATTGCCTCAGGGATCATCATCCACACCGGTAGTTACTGACTCTTTGACACCTGCCAAGGGGATGATTTTTGAAGATGAGGACGCAACCCTGGAGTTTTACAAGGCATACTCGCATGTTGCAAAGCCCGTCAGACGGATAGCGCATTTACTACGAATGGGGTGTTGCAATGGAGGCGGTACTATTGTGCCAGACGTGGGTGGAAGGAAGAAAGAGGTAAGGACAAGGTGGATGTCAAAGTGAAGAGGACATATCAGTCTAAATTGAGTAGGTGCGGTTGTGAAGCCATGTTTGGTATCAAACGGACTAAGGGCAATAAGTTCAGATTAGAGACATTTGTCGAAGTCCATAACCATAGTTTTGTCTCACCTAGTAAGCAACACTTGATACATTCTAATAGACAAGTAACTGAGAAGACTAAGACTACACTGTTTGCATGCCATCAGGCTAGCATTGACACTTCTAGGGCATTTAGATATCTCCATGTCAGTGAGGGTGGATTTCAAAATGTAGGATGCACAAGGAGCGACTTACAAAATTATCATCGTACTTTGAGAGAGAGTATAAAGTCATCAGATGCTTAGATGTTTCTTGATAATCTAGCTAGAAAGAACGAGAATAATGCTGCAATTTATTTTAACTATGTTATTGACGAGAAGGGTAGATTGGCGCATGTGTTTTGGGTGGATGCAACCTCTAGGAAGAATTATGTTCATTTTGGTGAGTTACTCTCATTCGGTACAACATATAATACAAACCAAGACAACATGATATTCGCACCATTCATGGGAGTGAATAACCATGGGAGATGTGTTCTATTTGGGGCTGCATTGCTGCTCAATCAGACGATTGAAACGTTCAAATGGTTGTTCCGTACTTTCGTAAGATGTATGGGAGGTGTTGGCCCTAGACTTATAATAACTGACGAAGATGCGGCCATAAAGAAGGCAATTGAGCATGTCTTCCCAATTAGCACACATAGGTTACATATGGGGCACATATTGAACAAACTTCCAACTAAGATAAGGCTAGATTTGAGGGATAACCAAATGTTTTACAGTCATGTCAATTCATGTGTATATCCCTCAGAAACTCCAAAAAAAATTTGAGTCACAGTGGGCAGCTATTATTTCTGAGTTCGGTTTAGAAGATAATGAGTGGCTCACTGAACGGTATAGGATTCGGGCCTCTTAGGTACCAGCCTACTTTATGGACGTATCCTTGGCAAGAATTCTTAGAACTTCAAGATCTAAAAGCGCCAATTCTTCTTTCAATCGCTTTATTGGTTACAAACATGCTTTGGTTGAGTTCTGGATCCGATTCGACACTGTAGTGGACGAACAAAGGCAAAAGGAGCTAAGAGAAGACCATGCCACCTTCACACTAAGCCTCAGTTGAAGACACCATGGGCATTAGATAAGCATGGCAGTGAAGTATTCACCCATATGGTGTTTGCTAAATTTCAGAAGGAGGTTATTGCTGCCAGAGACAAGTGTGTTGTCGGGAGCACGACGCAAGTACGTGACAGAAGGTAAGAAAAGTCACATGTGACACTAACACCATGATTGTCCAATGCTCCTGTATGTTGTTTGGCACTCATGGAATTCTTTGCCATCACATTATCCTCGTATTACGAGGTGCATTGCTGAATGAGCTTCCAAGTCATTATGTTTTGAAAAGTACTCACTGTCTAAGATGTTCAGTACTCATATTTGCTTTGTAGGTGGCTACAAAGGAGGTGGCTTTGTTCAAGTACTCACTGTTATTTTGTTCAAGTAGGTGGCTGCAAAGGAGGTGGCTTCATAGTTGCAAAGGACTTGTAATATTTGCTTTCATGTCTGGACTCATGGACTTGTAATGTTTGCTTTCATGTCTGGAGGTGGCTTCATGGACTTGTAATATTTGCTTTTATGTCTGGACTCATGGACTTGTAATGTTTGCTCAATGATCAATTGTTCAGATTTCTACACTTATGAGAATGTTGCATGGACTTGTAATATCTGATTGTACAGTATCAGGTTTCGGTTCAGCTCAATATTTAATTGTATAGTATTTGATTGTGCATGGACTTGTAATATCTGATTGTATAGTATTAGGTTTTGGTTCAGCTCAATATCTGATTGTACAGTATCTGATTGTGCATGGACTTGTAATATCTGAATGTTCAGCACAATGCTGATTGTATAGTATCAATGCTAGATCATGCTTTTCTATCCATTTCTGGACATTCTGGACATACATTCATATTTATATCCATTTCTTGTCCAATTCAAACACACTAAGTGACTAAGTGATCTCCTGTAATCTGCTAATGTAATCTTGAAGTAATCTGCTGTAATTTGAATTCTGATGTAATCTGCTGTTGAAATCTAGGAGTAATGCAGTCTCATGTCTGTATGAGTGTATGCCATTCATATTTGATCTAGGAGATCTTTTTTTTCTTTGTAATGTTGAACTTATATATGGTTTCAACTTTCAAATAAGTGTTGTGTACATCTTTGTTCGAAAAGTTGTGTATATCTTTGTCTAATGATTGATTGTTTCAAATGAGCTAACAAATCAGATTTCTATACACATCATACTTATTTGAATTTAATCTGACAGTAACCTGTGTACCAAAATGGCAGTCTAAATGCATACATCTAGACAGGATTTCAGATTCCAAAGCCATACAACATTTCAGAATATAGAGAGTATCTTAGATTTGATATTACATACATCATAATTGAATCCATTCATCACAATTGAGACACCATACATCCATTTGTGAATCCATTCATCCAGACAACAATATTTCATATTTCAGATTTCAGAAATCATAATTGAGACAATTGAGACACCATACATCCATTTGTGAATCCATACATCCAGACAACAATTCAGATTTCAGATCCAAACAAAATTTCAGAATGTACACAATATTTCAGATTTTAGAAATCATAATTCAGATAATTGAGACACCATTTCAGACAGAATTTATACAACTTTTCAATGCCACTGCGATTCCCAGGACAGTTGCCAAACTAGATGTTACATTACAAAAGACTTGGAAGATAACAAAATTTAAAACTCAGTTGACAATCTTCTCGATGCAAATTCCTAACAACAAGAATAAAAATGCAATTACAACCATTTTTAACTTTTCATCTCCAACAGTGGATTTCCTGATTGAGTTGTTGATCTGGTCCAATAAGGTCTTGATCTGGTACAATGAGGCCTTCATCGCAGCTAAATGTTCTAATACACGGTGGTCGACTGTGAAAACCACTTCATTTTCATTGCTCAGCTTGACAGGCGAATGACCTCTTCTCTGCTGTTCCACCAGATGCATCCCACTCAAATGGCTCATGTATTGGTCTTTCCACATGAATGTGTCACACCCCCCGAATACATCTGGACCAACATAAATCCAGTTTCATCATCAGAATGCACAAACCACCCGGCATTACCAAAAACCAAATTTGAACATCAAATTCAACAGAAAAGGGAGTTTCTTAGCCCGTCATTTCTAGGGCATTTGTTGTACTCTTTTCCTCGATTCTTCGAGCTCTTGGACATGGCCCAGATCATCTTCGCATGGCACTTTGGGTATAGCACGAGAGGGAGCCCACCGCTAGGCGCTGTCTCCGTCGATGACCACTCGGAGTGTGCCTCCGTGCGATCCTTCTTCTTCTCCATGGTGCACGGACCTAACCCTAGACTCGATTTAGAGAAGGGAGAGCCCTGGTGGGAGCGAGGCAGAGGCGCACATACCGCAAGGGGAGGCAGTGAGTAGCTCATCGGCTGGAGAAGCGGCGCCACCACGCTCGCCTCTTGCGATTCGATTTGGGACAACGACGAGAGGATTTTGGGTCGAGAGCGAGAGGATTTGGGGAACGAGTGTTGGGGTGCGCTAAGGGATTTGGGGATCGGGCGTTGAGGGATTTGGGGATCGGGCGGGGGGGTGGAAAACGCAAAGCTCATTCGGGCGGAGGGGGATGCAAAAACGCTCGCTCACACACGCTGCGTCGTCGATGGAGCGATGGAGCGCCAGGAATGCATATGTGCATATGTCTACACAAAGCATCATGTCCACCAGATATGTCACTGAGTTACTTCTGATGTTATCGGATTCTGTGAGCTCAGAGGTGTGTATTGAGCAGGTATGTTATCGTTGCGATGGAATGGTGCGACATAATTGATGGAACATTTGATTACTTAGCTATATGGATCTTGTTTTGAATAAAGCTAGGATGACGACAAATTGGTATATATATATATGACGATGTTAGGTTTAGTTTTAGTTTATTGTATGCACTCGATGAAGACGAATATTCATGTGGCGTCAAAAATGAAACCTAGCACATTTCAAGAAATTTTTTTAAAATAATATTAATTTAAAATATAATTACAAAAATAAATAGCCACCCCAAAAAATTATAAAATGGCCTCTCCGCTTGATTGAGCTGGCGATAGGTAGCTGTCGCTAGTTGAACTGGCGACAGGGAGCTAGACCTCCCTATCACTAGTTCAACTGGTGACAGGATCCCATGTATAAGAACCCCGAGAAATCACTCCAAAACTCATTTTAATTCAAAAAAAAAAGAGAGGAGGAGAGGGAGAGAAGAAAGGTAGCGAAGCTCTGCTAGTTCGTCGAGGTGGAAAGAGATTGACAAAGCAACAGATCCGGTTGGCCATCTTGCAGATATATATTTTTTGTAACTTTGTACATTATGTCAAATTATGTAGAGTTAAGTACATCATTTGAGCTGTAGCGAGTAGAATTATGTAGAATTAAGTACATAAAATTCAGTAGAATAGCGACATATAATTCAGTAGAATAGTAACATAGAATTAAAGTCCGTAGAATAGCGACATAGAATTTAGTAGAATAGCGAGTAGAATTTAGTAGATTAGATAATTATAGTCAAATTATGTACTACATTATTTAATCTATGTATAATGTTGTTCGTCATACACATGTTATGAATGTTACATCACTCGAACGATTTAGGATAAATCTGCAGAAATAGGAAGACACCTATTACAAATATATTACAAATGTATAGTGGTAATTATATTGTTAATGTCGAAAATTAATTTTAAACTGCGAAACCAGGAGGATGCTCCCTACGACCCCGGGGCGTACGAGGAGTACATGGAGTGGTACATCAGTCGGACGAGGCTTCGCTGCGCCTGGGTCATGGTCGACCCACCATGACATGAGGCTGCGACGTCCGACACGCACGCCACCTAGCCAGACTCCGCATTCCACCGCTCATACATATTGAACAATCCTTAATTCATATTTAATTTGCGAGATTTAGGTTTCTAACTTGTTGATTACTTGTGCAGACGGATCTACACTGGGAGGTTCTCAAGTTGGCGACCTTTGCAAGATGAGATGACGTTGGGGACACGGAGGGTCTGCGGCGGATCATGGAGAAGGCGAGATGAGGCATCCAGATCGCCACTTGTCGCACGCCGAGGGACTCGATGGACCGACCAGTTTGAGGACGAGGGGTCAGCCAAGGTGGTTCACGGCCACAGGCACCCACTAGTACAGACAGGGTCATCACAGACGGTTCGGAACCGTCATCATAGACGGTTTTTGAACCGTCTGAATTTGTGTGTCTGTAATAACAGGCGGTTATCACAGACGGTTTTGAACCATCTGTGATAAGGCACAACACAGACGGTTTTTAATTGAAATCGTCTGTGGAGAGCTAGTTTCATAGACGGTTTCAACCAAAAACTGTCTGTGAAGGGCTAGTACTACAGACGGTTTCCACTACAAACCGTCTATGATACGTAGGATAACACAGACGTTTCTATTTACAAACCGTCTGTGATTGGAGAAATATCACAGACGGTTTGTAAATAGAACCATCTGTGTAATCCTACGTATCACAGATGGTTTGTAGTGGAAACCGTCTGTGATACTAGCCCTTCACGGACGGTTTCAACAAAAAACCGTATGTGATAGTTCTTTATCCCTAACTATATTTTTCTGATTTTCGGCTAGCCTCAGGAATTGCTAGCCATGCCCTCTAAAAACAAGCAGGCAGAAAACAGATACATCACAAATGAATCAATTGATGACACTCAAAGTGATCATTTACAACTCAAAATCAATTACAAAAGAATATGTTAAAGTATTGTCGCTAGAGTTACAATTGAATTACAACTACTAAAAGTGAATTACAATTGAATCAATTGTTTGAAGGTGGTTCAGAGGTGTCGACGAAGTGAAACTCTCCATCGGCGTTAATGATCTCCGTCTTGATGAAGCCGTAGAGCTTCCCTCGAATCTCTGAGATCTCTTTCACAACGAGTGCATCTAAATCTATGTTCAAGCCTTGTCGCTAGCAGGAGTAAAGTAGTAAGCATATATATTTAAAATTATAATTAGAAAATAATTATTGCAAAATTGACAAACCTCGGGATCCTTCATCTTAGCACTCATGATTTGCTGCATATGATGGCAAACGTAGAATGCACACATGTGATCTTGTTTTTGCTGGCGGCACTGCAAAAGTAGAATTACATATATAGGTATAGTCAGTTCAAGATGCATTATTACGAAGTATGATTTAGGATTATTGTGTTGTAGCGCGAAGACGGTGTCTCTGCCATCTCGTTTACTGGCTATCTATATAAGTTACATATGCAATGAACTAAAATTGCCTTGTAAACAAATTAATTATATAAACAAATAGAAGTTACCCATTGAACTTAAATCACTACTACAGGAAGCCACATCACAGACGGTTCGGAACCGTCATCACAGATGGTTTCTGAACCGTCTATATTTGTTGGTTTGTGATAACAGGTAGTTATCACAGACGGTAAAAAACCGTCTATGATACGCAATATCACAGACGGTTTTTTATTAAAACCGTCTGTGAAGTCTAGTATCACAAACGGTTTCCACTAAAAACCATCTGTGATCCGTGAATATCACGATACGATTAACAAAACCGCTCAGGATCGTAATATCACGAGCGGTTTTCACTACAAACCGCCTGCGTGATATTCACGGATCACTGAGCGGTTTCTAGTGAAAACCGTCTGTGATATTCACGGATCACAGATGGTTTTTAGTGTAAACCGTTTGTGATACTTGCCTTCACAGACGGTTTTATCAAAAAAAACCGTCTATGATAGCTCATACCCCTCACCACATTTTTGCTGTTTTTCTGGCTAGCCTCAGGAATTGCTAGCCATGCCCTCTGAAAATAAGCATGCACAAAAACAGATTCATCAGAGATAATCAATTGTTGACAACTCAAAGTGATCATTACTCAAAATAAATTACAAAAGATCACATTTGTTCAAGTATTGTCGCTATAGTTACAACTAGATTACAATTATTTGCGTTGAGAGGTTTCGGCGGGGTGATGCTCTGGGTTGGCGACAAAGTGAAACTCTCCGTTGTCGTTAATGATTTCTGAGTTGATAAAGGTGCGAGCTTCCTCGAATGTCCTTGATCTCTTCCGCAACGAGTCCATCACATTGTAAATTCAAGGCACTGCCGCTAGCAAGAGTAAAGTAGTAAGATATATATATTTAAATTTATAATTAGGAAATAATTATTTCGAGATTGACAAACCTCGGGATCCTTCTTCCTAGTGTAAGGATTAGCGCATATGATAGCGCACGTAGATTGCACATAACTCATCATCTTTTGCTAGCGGCCTTCGCAAAAATAGAATTACATATATAGGTATAGTCATTCGAGACGCGTTATTATGAAGTATGATATAGGATTATTGTGTTGTAGCGCGTCTGGGAAAATCCATCTGTGTGTTAGTTAGGCGCTCTTTCCATTGTATATTCCTTTGTTGGCAACATAATCGATGAACGACCTACATGATTCGAAAAAGTTATCCTCGGCCATTTCAAACGAATGAAGACTACAATAGAGTTATGTAAAGAGGAAATGAGCATACCTCTCGAGTATTCCTCTTAGAACGCTGAAGTCGTGCTTGTTGCGGTTTAGGGAATCAAGGTATATCACATGGTTCCTCTTGGGTATAATAACTAAAAGGATCAAATGGTACCTACTCATGTATGTCGCTATAGTCATTAAACCTAAGTTCGTGGTTGCGTATAAAGTACAATTGAAATTTGTATAGCAAGTAGTGACACTTACCCCCGGTTGTAGGGCACCACTATGTACTTCATGTTAAATCGACGAAGCAATGACCTCGTTATGTATTTCTCGACGAAGGACGAGTCTTCTTGGATGGTTTGCAACGATACTACATGTGGGTCGAGGAAACCCACCGGTTCTATACATAAGCAATGAGTTGTGATATTTATCGGTATTACATGAATGTAGAACTTGATTGTACGTAGTTACGGTGTCCAACATCGTAGAAGCGAGATGTCGAGGCCAACGAGGTTGAATAGGTCATATAAGTCGTTGAAGCCCACGACGAAGTACCTCGTCCCGTTGAAGAAATGTTTCTCCTCGTATCTGATGGTGATTCCAGTATCGCACCCCTTCTTTTGGGTCTTCTCCAAGTACCAGGCATGCAAAGCCTGACAAGCATATCCAGTGTGCATTAATACTGCATCGGAGCACAACGGTTTTCCGATGATGTACTTCCCGGGTATCGCGGACTTCCCGGACTTGGGAGGCGCCTTAACGTTCGTCGATTTTGATTTGGCCTTAGCGATTGGCAGCGTCTTCTTGTGAGATGACTCGGGAACCGATACGGCGGCACACTTTTGCTGTTCCTTCGGCGTCTTCTCCACGGGGATCGAAGAGGTGGCCTTCTGAGGCGAAACATGAGGTGGAGTCATCGAGGGTCTCGTTGGAGAGGAATGGTCGTGTCCAGATCGCGGCACTACTGGGTCCAGGCGATGTCCTTCTTAGGCCACTGGATAAAAGAGTGGACGACATCTCCTAGTGTTATGATCTCTTCGTTCGGGCAAATCTTCAGCGGGCTGGCTTGGAAATTGACATGTACCATATCCACCTGGACCCTGGCGTAACCCTTCGCCAAATGGCACCGGTCAGACCGCCCTTCCTCGTATGGATACACCATCCCCTGCGCAGCCTCAATAGAAAGGGACCCATCTATCCTCACTTGGAGCTTGCAGGGCGTCGGCTCCTACAAAACGATACGCAATTAGCTAAGGCGTCCTATAGGTCTATCTTTGGTGCATTCCATAGATGTACGTTACCTTGATGTCGTTTATCGGTAATCGGACGTCGTCATGTTCAGAATTATCTTGACGCGACGCTACTCCGACGCCGAGGAGGACTGCCTCCCGAATTAACGGGGGCAGCTTGCATCACAGCTCAGGAGTAGATCCATTTGACCCTGCAATGCTGCTATCTTCTCTTCAAATTTGTTAGTAATCATCTGTACCAACCGGTCGTCGTGCTCGCCTTGGATCTCTTCCTACTCCTATCGTGCGAGTCGTCCGCGAATCCATGACTCCAAGATACGTTAACCCCAAGGCCTCGCGTGCGACTCCGGTGCTCCTTGTTTCCCAAGGTCGTAGATAGTATATCCTTCTCTCGCTCGCATGGAAGGAGCCTTGGGAAGCTTGGGCGATCAAGTCACGCCGCAAGAGGTCATCATGTTATTATAGACACTATGAAGTTATGGACTTATTAACTAGGTAGTTCGACAAATTTACCACACGTTGGGACACTTCGGTCCGCGGGTTTGTGAAAGAGATTTGCCCAAGGCGAGACTTTTGCCCTCGCTTTTAACCAACTTAGGAACGCGGTCTGCGTGACATCGAAACGGGTTCTCCTCCGCCGCCCATTCCTCATATTTACCCGCGCATCAGCCGGTGCCGAAGTCTGTCTTGGTGAGTGTTTCGTGTCTGGAGAGCTTTGTGCGCCGCACTTTGCTCCTTAAATTCGGCCGTCGTTTTCATAGCCACAAAGGTGTCCCATGCTTCCTGCGTCAAGAATCTATACTGCGCGAAGGGCGTCTGACCCGTGTTCACGTACTTCGTGACAAGAATGCTCTTAAAGGTCCTCCACGATTTATCCATCATGAGCATCGCCGTCCGTCGCACGCGTGCCACGTGTGCTTCTGGAATAGTGAACTTCTCTGAAAGTTCTGTCCACAGCGCGTCTTTCGCTTCTTTCGTCAGGTCCTTCCACCTTGGTGTGGTGATGGGGACCCGTTCCCTTCCAAGTATCCCGAAGATGGTCCGGAATCTCGCCGCTGATCTCTTGGGACTCAGAGGGACCCCAAAGTCACTGACCTCCGTGATGACCAGTCGGCTCGTAGGCATTTTCGATTGTCCTCTGCCATCTTGCTTCCGTGTCATTATCGTCGACGATGACGGCGGAATTGTCGGCGCCTCTTCATCTGCGGCGTCAGTGACGGCGGCCTCGTCGGTGCCTCTTCCATCTACGGCGTCGGTGACGGCGGCGAAGACGGTGCCTCTGCCATCTCGCTTACTTGCTATCTATATAAGTTACATATGCCGTGGAGGATTGGCTTGAAGCAAAGGTACACTCAAGTGTGTCGGGATCGATTTAAGGAAATGCTAAGCAAAGGTTTAATGCTTCATGTACGTAAGACTAGCCTTTAATGAAGACATAGAAACAAAATAGAATCAAGTACAATGATCGGCGAAGGAAATTTTAAACAAAATTAATTAGCATTAAAGCATAATTCCTAAAGAATTTAACACTCCTTAATCTACCGGCTTCTTTAAGGAAATGCAAAGGAATCACAGAGCGGTTCTTAATAAGAACCAAATGCGGATTAAACTCTCGACCAATAAAAGGTCTAGAGATTAACGATTACGCAGACACTATTCCAACATATTGATTGATGATATTATGTGCTCTCGGAAGGAGAGTAGCTAAAGAACAAGTCTTTGCCATCTCAATCCTATTGTCTATAGTCTTCATTAAATGAATATGATAATATAAATTCAAACTATCGACTCTAAACAATACTTTGCTTAAGCGTCGAATGATCTCAAGCATTATCTAAAACAGATTAAACTTTCATCAAGCAGAGGTTGACTATAGAGATCAAGATGGCAAATGAAAAGTTGAATGAGCTCATCTGAGACTACTAGAAGAATCACAAACTATTCATTAGATTACCAACTAAAACCGAATACTCTCAATAGAAATCGAACATGAAGAATCGAATAACTAGCTTTCAAGCGAAAGTAACCAATTAACAATACATCATATTGACAAGAGTAAGTAATACAATAGAGCTCAAGTATGAACTAACTATCACATTCAATCTCGTTATAAGGCGAGTTCATCACGAGCATGTCAACAAAGCCCTTGGTCAATTTGCAATATCTTGAGATAGATTGAAATCGAGAACTAATACAGATCAAGGTATCAACTAGCCTTTGCATATATATATATATATATATATATATATATATATATATATATATATATATATATATATATATATATATATATATATATATATATATATATATATATGTGTGTGTGTGTGTGTGTGTGTGTGTGTGTGCAAAGATCAACCGAATCGCCACAGAGGAGCAATACTCACAGAGAGGATGCATAAAAGAACTCACGGTGCACAGACACTATTCCAACATATTGATTGATGATATTATGTGCTCTCGGAAGGAGAGTAGCTAAAGAACAAGTCTTTGCCATCTCAATCCTATTGTCTATACTCTTCATTAAATGAATATGATAATATAAATTCAAACTATGAGCTCTAAACAATACTTTGCTTAATTGTCAAATGATCTCAAGTTAATTAAAACAGATTAAACTTCGATCAAGCAGAGGTTGACTACAGAGATCAAGATGGCAAATGAAAAGTTGAATGAGCTCATACAGACTACTAGAAGAATCACAAACTAGTCAATAGAACGATCAATTTGCAATAGAACTATGAGCTCAACCGAAAGTAACCAATTAACAAGACATCATATTGACATGTAGTAAGTAATACAATAGAGCTCAAGAATGAACTAGCTATCACATTCAATCTCAATTATAAGACAGAGTTCATCACAGAGCATGTCAACAAAGCCCATCGATCAATTTGCAAATGAACTATGAGCTCAACCGAAAGTAACCAATTAACAAAGACATCATATTGACAAGAGCAAGTAATACAATAGAGCTCAAGTATGAACTAACTATCACATTCAATCTCAATTATAAGATGAGTTCATCACGAGCATGTAAACAAAGCCCATCGATCAATTTGCAACATCTTGATATTAGATTGTAAATCGTAACTAATACAGATCAAGGTATCAACTAGCACTGCAAATATATATATGCAAAGATCAACCGAACTGCCATAGAGGACCAATACTCACAGAGAGGATGCCGCACAAGAACTCACGGTGCAAGGAGGAGGTGGTGCAGGGAGGAGGCCGACGAGGAGGAGGAGGTGGGGAGGAGGTCGACACGGGGAGGAGGACGGCGCGGGGAGAAGGCTGGTGCAGAGGGAGGAGGCCGACATGGGGAGGAGGACGGCGTGGGGAGAAGGCCGGTGCAGAGGGAGGAGGCCGACACGGGGAGGAGGACGGCGGCGTCGAGGTCGGAGTCGGCAACGTCGAGGCTTACGGCCGGGGAGGTGAACGGGGGCGTTGAGGTCGGGGGCGCCGAGGTCGGGGGTGGCGGCACCAAGGTCGAAGGCGCCGAGATCGGGGGCGCCAAGGTCGGAGGCGGCGGCGCCGAGGTTGTAGTTGGCGGTGAACGGGCGAGCCCTAAACCCTAGAGGAGGCGAACGAGCGCGCGAGAGCCTAAGGCGCGCGGGAGAGGAAGTGACAAGTGAGAGCAAAACCCTAGCGATTCCTGCCTTATAAAAAGTATATCACAGACGGTTCCCTAATAGAACCGTCTGTGATATTTCCATATAATAGAACCGTCTGTGATATTTAATATCACATACGGTTCTCGTAAGAAACCGTCTGTGATATTATTATCGCAAACGGTTGTATTCTAAAACCGTCTGTGATAGCCTGACAAAACCTGATGACAATGTGTGATATCCTGACAAAACCTGATGACAATGTGTGATATCCTGAAAAAACCTAGTGAACCTGGTGACAAGTATGATGACAATCATGACAAGTCCATATGAATTCGAACCTGGTGACAAGTATGATGACAAGTTCATAACACATTTGACTTCAAAATTTCATATCTAATTCAACTCAACTCCAAATCAAGTGAAACCAATTTTGATACTCCACATTATAATGAACGTCCACATTGACATCAATATCAAATATGACAAGTCCATAACACATCAACACATGACAATTTCACATTGACATCAAAATATATGAGAGATTACAAGTCCATAACACATGATGTTATGGAATAAATTAATTACATTGGAGTAAATTCTTAATTAAAATATAGGCCTTCCTGATGATCGACGCGCATATAGCTAGCTTCCTCCTTTGGGTTCTTCCTCGAGCCTAATGCCATTTTTGAAAGGAGGCAACTCGTCAAATTGATTGTATTCTTCCTCGTCCACTACATTCTCAACTCCTACAATCCTCCTTTTTCCATGAAGAACTACGTGGCGATCTTATTTGCCGGTCGGTTACATAAAAGACTTGAACAACTTGGTTAGCTTGAGACGAATGGTTCGTCTTTGTATCCGACACGTTCGAGGTCCACGGTAGTGACGCCGCACTTGTCGACCTTCACTGTGGGAGATGGACCCAACGGCACCGAAATAGGGGATCTTGAAAAGCACGAGTCGAGCTCCCATATCTCCTCTATTTGCCCATAGTAGGAGCTCCTCATCCCATCGATCTTGAATGCATCTATCACGGACACCGCTATTACGGACTATGCTCTTCCTATCTGTTGCCGTATAAAATGTGTACCCATTTATGTCGTATCCTTGCCATGCGACAATTGTAAATTGTGGCCCTCGTGCCAACCATAGCAACGTATCATCACTTGATGACCTCCCGATGATTCGCACCTTTAACCATTCGTTGAGCAAGCGGTTGTGCTCTCTCGTGATCCAAATCTCCGACCGAGTGCGGATTACATTGGCGTACCATGTCTTTGTGCTCGTCGATGTACGAGGACACTTGAGTCATGTGTTGCAAGACCGTGAAATGGGCTTGAGCATACGTATCCAGATCGGGAGTGATTGATTTCCTTCCGATGGTCCCGATACCATCCAGTCTCCCCTCATGGCGAGATAGAGGCACACCTATCGGTTCCACCTGAGCCATGTAGTCGACGCAGAACTCAATAACCTCTTCGGTTGCATAACCTTCGAAGATCTTGCCCTCGGTCGAGATCGATTCCGACGTAGGACTTGAGAATTCCCATGTACCTCTCGAATGGGTACATATGGACTTAAGAACACAGGTCGCATATCTTTATCTCTTTCACAAGGTGAACAATGAGATGGACCATGATATCGAAAAATGGCGGAGGGAAATACATCTCAAGATGACATAGAGTCGTCACCACCTCGGCTGCAGAGCATCTAGTCCTTGGGGATCAATGATCTTGAGCAATTGAGTTGAAAAATAACACTGACCTCAAGATTGCCACTCGGACCTTGTTGGCAAGATACTTCTAATTGCAACAGAAGCATTTGTGTCATCAAGACATGACAATCATGAGACTTCATACCAATTAATTTCAAATCTTGCATAGAAACAAGGTTCTTAATGTTAGCGGAGTAACCGGATGGGACTTTCACACCATGCAAGCTCTAGCACGTTCCTTTCTCTCGGCCTTGGGCAGAGTGTAGCAAAGCTGGGAAGGTACGCGTTAAATCTGATCGGTCTCTTCGGTGCTAACTCGGTCCTTATGTTCATATCAACCAAGTCACGTCATGTGTTAACACCATCCTTTGTTTTGCCACTAATGTTCAAAGAAGAGACCAATCAAGCTATCACATACATTCTTCTCTCGTGCATGGCGTCGATCAAGGCGAACTTCTAAGTGCTCCCAATAAGGCAAGTCCCAAAAATTGACCGCTTCTTCCAGATGTTCTTCTCACGAGTTCTTAATTTCGTCCCTTCCCAAGCACAACATTGATATCCTTAACCATATCATAGAGCTCTTTCCCTCTAAAAGCCCTTGGAGCTGAATCGTTCTCCTTATTTCTGTCGAATTATTTTTTCATCTTGCGGTATGAGTGACTCTAGGAAGGAACCTACGGTGACGATATACACGATTTCTGTGAGTTGTTGACCATACACTCTCCGTAGCATCTAAGCGGTCTTGAGATGGGCTTTGGCTCCTTTTGTCTTGGCTTGAAGCAAAGTTACAAAGGGCGAAAAATCATTGATGGTGCGAGAACAACATGGCGCGTAAAGTGAAGTTTTCTCGTTTATACGCATCCCATACTGTACCCTTCGTTCCACAATGTCACAAGATCTTCCGGCAATGGTGCTAGGTACACATCAATATCATTCCCGGGTTGCTTGGCCCTTGGATAAGTAGTGACATCAAAATGTACTTTCGCTTCATACCACGACAAAGGAGGAAGGTTGTACATACATAGATTCACGGGCAAAGTGCTATGTCATTTGCTCATGCTACCGAAAGGATTCATTCCATCCGTACTCAACCCTAACCTTATGTTCCTCAAGACCGAACTCTTTGAAGCTCCGATCGAAGTGTCAAATTGATTAGTGATTAATTTATAGCAAACATAAAGGGTTATAGATCGTTACCCTCAGAGCTCACGAAGAAAATATGCGATTCCTCTCCTTTCCTTCTCCTCTCTAAGGTGGCGCAATGGGGAGGAGGCGGCGGGTGTTGAGGCGCTAGGGCGGGGTCCAACCTTCTCCTCTCTAGGTAGGCATAACGGATAATTATTGATTATCTGCATGATTGTTGATTAGATACGAGACAAAAGACAAGAGGAAGATCCTAATAACTAGCAAGTTGGTCCGCGCGATTGCGTGGGTATTCGTTTTGATATAATTGATACAATAAACCACTGTGATGGAGGAAATATAAAATAGATCATTACACATGTGACTTACCTAGCTTGGTGTGTCATAAATTCTAGAAAACTACTCATGAAATTAGTTCTGATTAAGACTTTCACCTCTTTGTACGTACTTACTCGTTTTGTCTCATCGTTGCACAAAGGAATTACACCAGATTAAAGGCTACATGTTTTGCTTTTCATTTTCTGGAATTTATATCATAGTTTTGGTTCAATAACATCCAATGGCTGATATAGTTTAGGTTTAATTAATTAGGGTCCATCAAATTGAGAGCTAGATGTTTTGCCTTTTTCTAAGAATTTATAGCTTTTGTAAGAAGTATTAATTGAAACTTAAACCCTATGCTTTCGATTAAGGAATACAACAAAGAAAACAAAACATTAGGGTCCATGTACAGAGTAGCAAAATAAGGGAAAATCATTAATCAATAGAGTGGATAAAGGATAATAAGTATTACTCCACTTGTTTAATTAGGGGAGGAGCCATAGGTTGGAGGAGCTAGGGCAGGGAAGTGGCACCTGGGGGAGAGGAGTAGAAGATCGATCTAAGTGGAGCCAGTGGCAGGGGGTTGCTCCAAAGCGGTCGAGGCAGTGGCAGAGGCAGCTAGCGGCAGTGCGGCAGTGGACATAGCGGCAGTGCGGCAGAGAGATGTGTCGGGCTCAATTTATATGGAGAGCGAGATATCCTGAGCGGTTCTTAATTAGAAAGCGTCTGTGATAACTAATTATCCTGAGCGGTTCGTATTTAGAACCGTCGTGTGCCTATCCTGACATTTTTTTAATAATAACCGCTCGTGATTTGCTGATATCACGAGCGGTTATTCTAGAGGCAAATCAGGATAGTACCTGACGGTTCTAAACTAGAACTGCATGCGTGATTAGAGATTATCGCAGCACGGTTTGTGAATAGAACCGTGCGTGATATCCTGACGACTCTCTTAATAAACCGTCGTGATAGGTGCCTATCACGAGCGGTATCAAAAAAATACCATCTCGTGATAGGCTACCCGCGCCACCGCGCAGTCGGACAGATTTAACACGCAGCGGTTCCAAAGGAACCGTCGTGATGGGGCGTCTACTATAGCCTGTTTTGTAGTAGTGAATATAGAATACGTAGTAAAGAAAATTGAAAACTGAAAAGGTACTCATGGGATACTCGGCACACAATCAAGAGAATAGATAAAAACACTAACTGTACACTTTCCCAAAATATACGTAAGGAGTATGATTAGGACTTAATAACAAAAATTATGCACGAAGCACATGATACCATTAATATTGAAGAATTTGCATATAATACGGATACGCCATAAAAATTCCTTAAGGGTAGTAAAATAACCTACATATAATACCAATAATTGGCATACGCACAGTAGTAATTCAATTCTAGTGGCCATAACTTTTGCTATGGACCTCTTAACAGACATAAGCTCTATATCTCAGTAGGCCACACATTAAAATGCAAATCTTGGAATAACTATGTTATTTGGACCCATCCAACAAACTGCGCTAAGAAAACAATTAAGTATGTCTTGCATCAATAAATGCTTCTACAGTTGCATATATTGATCTTTAAAAAAAAATATTTGGACCATTAACAGACATGAACATTCAGATCTACTTTTCATAAGCACAGTATATACATGAAGAGAAACAATTGCTAGTCAATATGGATCACCCCAGATATGAAAACTAAATCTACAAAGAATAACAAAATCACTAGCCAACCAAATGAATCAGCATAACCATATTCCCATGACACCTAGAAACCAACCCATTTACCCTTCAAGCCTTCATAAAAACAAAAATATGGAGGATCAGCTTAACCTCGAAACATGTCTAAGATAAATTATTAATCCAATAAACTCATAGTCATTTAAAGACCTTAAAATAGAAAATAACATTATAGCTTCTTTTTCATTACTTCTGCCCTCTCCTGCACGCACATGCACAAACACACATCACAAACAATTGAGGACTAATAAAGGCTCACCGCAATAGAGCAACAACAATATAAAATACGATAATCGATATTAGACTGGAAGCTTGAATTGTGCATCTGTACATGACATAATGCAAGTCTGTTAGTGACTTAGTGCTTAATTAAAGGTGACAAGTAGCTATTTTCAATAAACTACACCTAAGAATGCACAAGTCATTAGTGACTTAGTGTACTACTCTATCGCTTTTAGTAGCGCTTCATGATTCATATTTGCTTAATCTGATGAGTACATAGAAATCCACTACAAGTGTAAACCCCTAATGAACACAGGTTCTATTGCTCTGTGACAATAGTACTAATTCACCAATCCACTTCGGCATTTGGAGAGAGAGAAACGCACCACGACTCTTCGAGAGAGGGAAGGAGGAGGAGAGGAGGGCTGGAGTCGTGGCGTGAGGAGGAGGAGAGGAGGTAGGCTGGAGTCGACGGCGCGAGGACAGGAGGAGGCGCTGGAGTCGACGGTGCGAGGGAGGACCCGAGGAGACGTTGGAGTCAGCGTCGCGAGGACCGGAGGAGGCATTGGAGTCGACGGCGCTAGAGAGCAAGGGGCTAAGGGCGCTGAGGAGGTGAACGGGCGAGAGCATAAGGGCGAGTGACGAGTAAGGGCGCAAACCCTAACGGTTCCCCCTAATAAAGACATATCACAGATGGTTCTGTTATGGAACCGTCTGTGATAAGGAATCACATACACTTCCATAATAGAACCGTCTGTGATTTCTTATCACAGACGGTTCCATAATAGAACCGTCTGTGATATGCTACTATGTGAAGTTCATTCTATTTATCCACATGAACCTGGTGACAAGTCCATAACACAACTCCAAATCATTTGACTGAAAATTCATTTGACTTCAACTCAACTCCAAATCAAGTGAAACCAATTTTGATACTCCACATTACAATGAAGTCCACATTGACATCAATATCAGAGATAACAAGTTCATAACACATTAACATATGACAATTCCACGTTGACATCAAAATAAGAGATTACAAGTCCATAACACATGGCAAGTCCACATTGACATGTCTCATGTTAAGGAATAAATTACAATGGAATAAATTCTTAATTAAAATATAGCCCTTCATGATGATCGACGTGCATATAGCTAGCTTCCTCACTAGGTTCTTCCTCGAGCCTGATGTCATCTTCGAAAGGAGGCAACTCGTCAAATTGATTGTACTCTTCATCATCCACGACATTCTCAACTCCGACAATCCTTCTTTTTTCCATGAAGAGCTACGTGGCGGTTCTTATTTGCCGGGTCTGTTACATAAAAAACTTGAACAACTTGCTTAGCGAATACGAATGGTTTGTCTTTGTATCCAACACATTTGAGGTCCACAGTAGTGACGCCATACTTGTCGACCTTCACGCCTTGCAGAAGTTTAACCCAATGGCATCGAAACTAAGGGATCTTGAAAAGTACGTAGTTGAGCTCCTAAATCTCCTCTATGAACCCATAGTAGGAGTTCAACCCACGTGCCCCGGCGGTATTGAACTGCTCGTGAAACACATCTATGCGAACACCGCTGTTCTGGACTGTGCACTTCCTATCTTGAGCTACCGTATAAAATGTGTACCCATTTATGTCGTATCCTTACCATGTCACAATTGTAAATTTTGGCCCTTTTGCCAACCATAGCAGCGTATCATCACTTGATGACTTCCCAGTGAATAGCACATTTAACCATTCGTTGAACCGACGGTTGTGCTCTATCATGATCCAAACCTCTGACCGGTCTAGATTCTGTTGGCGTACCATGTCTTTGTGCTCGTCGATGTACGGGGACATTTGGGTCACATGTTGCAAGACCGTGAAATGGGCTTGCGTGTACGTATCTAGATCAGGAGTGATTGCTTTCCTTCCGGTGGTCCCGATACCCTCCAGTCTCCTCTCATGATGAGATAGAGGCACACCTATCGGTTCCACCTGAGCCATGTAGTTGACGCAGAACTCAATGACCTCTTCAGTTGCATAACCTTCGATGATGCTGCCCTCCGGTCGAGATCGATTCCGTACGTAGGACTTGAGAATTCCCATGTACCTCTTGAACGGGTACATATGACGTAGGAACCCATAGCCGCATATCTTTATCTCTTTCACAAGGTGAACAATGAGATGGACCATGATATCAAAAAATGACGGAGGAAAATACATCTCAAGATGGCATAGAGTCGTCACCTTCAATTTCAACAGTTCAAGCACGGTTGACAACTTTGTGTATTTTGGCTTGCAGCCAGGGAACAAAGGTTTTCCCCGAGTCCTCCATTAAACCCTCCTACCAAACTCTCTCTCACTGTAGTTTCCTTCTGCATCGCGTAGCATCTGATCCAGATTGTCATCGTGCGACCTATCCTCATCAAAAGCACAGTCCACATCCGGCATACCGTTGACTTCCTCGGTGATGTCGTCATTATTAACTTCCTGTATAATCTACTTTTCACCGTGACTGGTCCAACATGTATACCATTTTTTAAAACCCCTTCGAATCAAGTGCAGTTCGATCTGCGCTGGGTTGTCAAACATCTTCAGATTACCGCAATCAATACATGGACAGTACATAAACCGTCTGTGATAGTGCAACATCACAGACCGTTCCAAAGGAACCGTCTGTGATAAGTACAACACAGACGATTCCTTTGGAACCGTCTGTAATGAGGCGTCCACTATAGGCTGTTTTGTAGTAGTGTCCTACCTCGAACGTGGCGGGCGTGTCATCGTGGCACCATGGTGGGAGCACAGCGGGATATTTTGGAGGTGAGCATGAGACATTCACTTCCACTTCTTTATTTCAAACCGCACTAGTTACTAACAGCAATCTTCTCTTGTGAGTTACATGCTCCACCCAAGACTTGAGGCGAGTCTGTGAGTTGTCGAGAACGCACGCCGTGCCACCAGGTATGACCACCTTGCTTGCTTGTGTAACATCATTTTTTGTGGTTTTCGTCATGATTACATGTGTAACGTCATGCTTCATAGATCAACCACCGCTTTGGGAGGAGGATTAATTGTCGCACGACAAGGCACGCTCTGAGGACTTCTACTTAGATCAGCGTGGCACCTAGTTCTTCGTGGGGGCTTCTCAGCTGTACGGTGCGTGGGGACCGACCCAACCTCCCCGGGCTACTCCGAGTCATACAAGACAGGAATCCTAACGCTCATGTCGACATTCAAGATTCCATACATCAGAAGTGGGCCAATAAGAAGGTACTACAGCGAGCATTCTTCGCCTTTGGTCCATGCATCAATGCATTCTAGCACTACCGTCCAATCTTGTGCGTCGATGGCACATTTCTGACTGGAAGGTACAAGGGCCAGATACTAACTGCAATAGCGACGAATGTGAACAATCAAGTTCTTTCCGTGGCATTCGCTTTCATTGAAAGCGAGAACGCGAATAGCTGGTTGTGATTCCTGAAGAATTTGAGGATTTCTGTTGTACAGGGCAGTTCAAACGTATGCCTCATACATGATCGACATACGGGCCTGCTGAGTGCAATAATTCAGCTACAACAAGGAGAGAACATACCACTTCCGTGGACGGATCTGCAGAGTAGGTGGTGCGTGAGGTACTTGGGTGCAAACTTCTACAAGCAGTTCCGCAATAAGGACTTGATGAAACTGTTCAAGTGGCTATGCAACCAGAACCAGCAGCGGAAGTTCGAAGCACTCTGGAAGATTCTGGATAAGCGGACCAAGATGCATAGAAGGGAGGCAATGAAAAGGGCCACCCCAAGCACTGACTAGGCCCCCGAAGCATTGCCACATCTACCCATAGATGCTCCCATATTAACGAGGAGGATGGGGGCGCAGGTTAAATGCTTCTCGGACTGGATTGAGGACGAGCCTAAGAAGAAGTGGTCACTGCTACACGACATAGGTGGTGCTGGATATGGTGTCATGACAACCAATCTAGCCGAGGTATACAACTGAGTCATGCGCGGCGCAAGGTACCTCCCTTTGGTTAGTATTGTGGAGGCAATTCTTCGCGGTACGACGAATTACTTTGTTGACAAAAGCAACAACGCGTCGCTCACCATGGCAAATAATAGTGTACTCTACTCCGCCATGGTCACCAAGTACAAGGAGGAGAAGAGCAAGAAGGGTGAGATGCACTGGGCATTCAAGATGGGCACACGGGAGCTTCGCTTCGAGATAACGTGTAGGGATAAAGGACACCACGGGATGAACCGCGAGAGGGTCACCCATGAGTGTACGCTACGCTGTGGTAGTTGCATACGCACTTGCAACAAACCCCTTCTTCTGTATAGGCCTTGCTCCCATGTTATGGCTATATGTTCGATGGTGGCACAACATCCCGACCAGCACCTCTCTGATTATTTCACCAAGGAGGTGCTGATGCAAATCTAGAGTGAAGAGATGTATGGTTACGCCATGGTTGGCCATTTCACTGGCCATCCGACCTGGGAGCAACTAATCTGGGCCACGGACATTGATAGGCTCAAGGGAAACGTTGGTCGACGACAGGTATGGCGCATCAGGAACGACATGGACGAAGCAGAAGCCAGACGTCGTACGAAGAAGTGCTCCATTTGCAGAGATCTTGGGCAAACCTTCAAGAAATTCCCCACGAGAAATCCTCAGGACGAAGGAGACATCGACACTCCGGATGTCACTGCGGGGACCTCATCCGGTCGCCCAACTTGAGGTAGTCCACATGGGGGACGTTGAGGTCGCGACCATGGGAAAGCACAGACAGTTGTAATATGTTATTGTCAATGTTCTGAATTATCATTTTAGTTTGAAAAAAAACTAAGTGTTATGACGTTTTGCTGAATGTTATGTAATATCAGTGTGATTTGTTGTAGTTTTGATATAAACTAAGTGTTATGATGTTTTGCTGAATGTTATGTAATATCAGTGTGATTTGTCGTAGTTTTGATAGTAACTGCAAATTCACATTTGTTTCCTTACATAATATGCAGTGCATGTACCTGAGCAATGTTATGCAAGTGGTCGATCATTTCTCCAAAAGTTCTCCACCATGTATGAATTTCCTAGCGCATCGTAATATCACTTACCTTCCTACTTACGAATCATTGATACCTCAATCGTCCTCGCAAAATTCTTTACAAATTCACCGCACTAGAACAAACATCTGGCGATCACAAAATGTTATTATGAGTCTAATGATTTCGTCAGTTGAAAATTCTGAAAATCACAAACCAAACCAACAGATTTAGGGTTTGACTCCTATCGCCCGATTGAACTCATGACGACTAGGCATTGCCGATTCAGAAATGGTGACGAATAGCTGTCGCTAGTTCAAATGACGACAGGTAGCTAGACCGGCGATAGGGGTCAACGAGGTCCTGTCACCAGTTGAGCGGTGACGGAGCCATTTTTATAATTTTTTGGGGCGACTATTTATTTTTGTAATTATCTTTTAAAATAATATTATTATTTTTTTAAAATCCACAATTCAATATACATGTAGCATTGAATCTCCCTCAATGTTTTGCGGAGAAATTAAAAAGGATTGTGTATAATAAATTAGAGGTGGTCAAATAGACGGTCCGACACGGCACAACAAGACACGTGCCTATCTATGCACGACCCATTTGGGCCAGGGCCCGTTTAGCCTGTTACTTAGCCAGGCAGTGTAGACCCGGCCCAGGGGCCGAGGCACCAACCCAAGCACGACTCGATAGCCTCGTAGGTCGTGCCGGGTTGGCCCAGGCATAGTTAGCTCGTCAGTCCATGTCGGCCCATTTAGCCGATTTGGCCTGAAAAATTGAATAAAATATAAAAACCTAGAAAATATGTAAAACTAAAAAAAATGCAAACTTATCAAATGAACTACATAGAATTCAAAAACTAGAAAATAAGAATCACATAAATTAAAAAGTCCACCATATAGAATTAAAAAACACAAAATAAAATCATACAAATATTAAAAAATAAAATGGCCCTAACGGAGCGTGCCAGACTGAGCCATGCCTAGGCTGGCTCGCTAGGCCGAGGTCACGACCCAAACACAACATGGGGTGTCAGGCCGGGTCAGCACGACCCGTGTAGGTGGTGGGCCGTGTCGTGACAGTATCGTACTTCGGGCCATGGCCAACCCGATCGACACGATCCATTTAGCCACCTCTATAATAAATCCATGTAATGCAAAACAACAAGAACTACCTTTAAAATTTTATTTGTAGCAGTAGAAAGTGATGCAATGCACGGTTGGCTTCACATTTTTTCCACACATGACATTAACGGGAAGCATTCCTCATGTTATGTACATAAAAAAACTCAAAAAGAAAGGGAAAAAAAGAAGCATGTTTATCTCCAAGGAAATTTGCTAGGAGACCCTATCAACTGTTGATTCTTCTTCCACCAATAGAATCAACGGTTTGATGGGACCATCATTTTTTTCCGTCTATCTCTAGTGAGGTGAGCATGGCCACTAGCTAGCCACCTTTCTGGTGGCCCCCTTGGCGCCATGGCGATCTGCGTCGGCAAAGCTTTTGATGTTGAGACGGAAAAACCAGCCCGCCGTTAGGGCATGTACAATGGTATAGACAAATGTTTTCTATATCGGCCCTCACTACTCTGAAAAGGTTTTCTGAGCGGTTCAAAAGCGTCATCACGAGCGGTTTCGTGAGCCGTGCGAGTTTATGGGTCGATGATGACATGAGGTCATCCTGAGCGGTTTTGAACAAATCGTGATGTATACTTTCCTGAGCGGTTTGTGGTTCAAACCGTCACGATAAATAATATCACGAGCGGTTTCATCCACAAACCGTGCATGATAGCTTTATATCCTGAGCGGTTTTAGCCACAAACCGTGCGTGATAGCTTTATATCCTGAGCGGTTTGTGGTGAAACCAAATGCGTGATGACTTTTCTCTATAAAGGCCCAGCGTTGGTTGCTTGTACCATTAAATCCGGCATCATATATATATTATATATATATTGTTCGTAGTCTCTCAGCCACTTTGGGGGGGATCGTCCACGTAGCATGAGAAGGATGAGACAGTAGCTGCAGGCAACCTCATTGAGCCCTTGCAAGTATAAAAAGTATGGATGCAAGGAGAGCGTTTGGACATCCAATTACGGATTGGGCGTCGCTATGTTGAAAGTGGCGTTGATCTTAACTTCTCCATTGGGAAGTGGCATCATGTATTAGCAACCAACAATTCTTGAGTATGTAATTGTCTTTAAATCCAACAAGAACACCAAGCAACAAGAAAAATTCAGGGATTATTTTTTGATATTTTGGTTTCGAAATTCATATTTTGAAAAAAATTAATTAAATTCCATACATTGGATTTTGAATTTTGAAAGTTCAAAATTTGACTTCATTGAATCAAAAGCATATGATAAAAAAAAATACAATGACAACGATTTCTTTCCCTTAGTAATCTAAGATAGACACCTTTTTCTACGGAAAACAGATTCCTACAATTGATGGTAATCTGTTTCCCAAGATAATCTTAAATTTCTGGTCCAGATTACTGGATGTTTTACTAAACAAGGTCATCTCATATGATTACTAAAGGATTCCTGGTAATCCTTAGAGAATTCCGTCAACCAAACGCACCCTTAGTGTTGTCTATAGATAATATAGAGGGCTGATATAGACAACAGTTGTCTATAGCATTATACATGCCCTAAGGATCTTATAGACCGTCTGTTGCATGCCAAACGGTTTCTTTTTCTCTCTTCGTTCTCTCTCATCCATATCATCAGAAATCTTACGTGACAAGAATTATAGACGGCTAATGTTACCCTATTATAAATGCCCTTACACGCACGTGACACACAGAACAGTCACGGACACATACGGATCTTTTGCTCCAATGTAGCCACTCCTAAATCCTAATCCTTCTTGCTTACATTATACTATTCAAAGTGCTTTAATTAGCTTTAATAAGTGCTCCTAATTAGCTTTGCTCCTCTTTAATCACTCAAAGCTAAAAGAGGCCGGAATACTAGATCGTGATCTTCTTTTCCTCTTTCACAAAATTATTCGTGAACGCGGATTCGTAGTGTGAGAACGCAGTTCTACTTTGTATTCTCGCAAAAGATCTCTGAGACATAGCTGGTAAGGGGCATTCACAATGATATGAATAACCGCTGTTTATACTACATCTCTATATCATCTAAAAATAGTATTAAAGACAACTCCTATAATAAGTTGTTTTTTGTATATCTCTATACACAGTTTCTCTATTTGTAATATTTCTTGTTTCTCGTGTTACCGTCGACTACTACATAAGAGACAACCTATTTCTTTATGCTTCTCTCTCTCATCTGTATCATCTTGTACCCTATGTTACAAGACTTACATACTCTAAAGCAAGTAATCACTTTACCCAGTACTCTAGACATCAGTAATGTACTGTAATAATGCATTAATCAATCAAGATATGTAATGTGCGTATACCGTAAATTACGTGAGGGCATCTGACCAGGGCATGCTTCTCAGAACTTCAGTCCCGACCGTTAGAGGACATCGATCGGTTATATTTTTAGTGACCTCGAAATGCATTAAAAAAACCCTAAAATCTCATCGAAATTGCCGATGTGCGTGCGGTGGAAAACGCAGCCGACCGTATGCCAGTTGGAATTCTCAATAATTTTGTAAGATTTTTGTTCGTACAAACTTGGAGATACTGTATTTGATTTGGAATACATGGTACTCGTGGTGTTTGCCGTGGGTTGATTATGGATTTCATTATTTGGGGGGTTATTACTTAGCCATGAGGACAATCGCCATCAAGGAGGTCGGCGTGCGTGAGGTGGTTAATTAATACTCCGTCTGGTGGGTGATGTTGACTAATCACGTTTAAGGGCATGATGAGAGTACAGTTCTTGGATCTAAATTTTGGTACGAGACCTAGATTGCTAAGCTAGTAACATTGTAACAAGTCATTTGTTTGGGATCTGGTGTGTGGACTTCCATCAGTAAGAGATCAGTGTACATTAATCTCCAAATGTGATCGGTTGATTAATTAATTCGATACAGTTGGCCCTAGGAATTTAATATTGATAATTAGTATGGACTCCTAATGAATTTTTCATGTGCTAGTTTCTCAAAATTTTAAAATGTGTGCCAATGAGATTCGGGATATTAATAGAGAAAAGGTGCACGTACGATAGAGCCAGTATGAAATTAAATTAGATCATTCTGTTTTAGCCGGTTCAAATGAAGAGAGAGAAAGCATTAGATCAATTTAATACATTAGAGAGGTCGATTCTAACAGAAAAATGCATAGAACCGGACTCTACTTAGAAGTCGATTCAAAGCATTAAACGAATCTCATATGAGCATTAAACAACTACATATGAGAGAGTGCGGTTGATAGACGATATTATTATTTTGTGGTTTTTTAATATAACGTGGGTCACAGTTATTAGTAGAAATCGGTTCAAAACATTAGAGAAAAACAAACTCAATTTCTAGAATACTTACGTGACATAACTTTAAATCGACATCGGTTCAATACACTAAAGATGCTTTTAGCGGCCAATTCAATAAACAGGTAGTCACTGTAATCCCTCTAATTTCTTACCTAATATTGCTAGCTAGCTCCCCTTTCTCCAATCATTTCAATCAAATCTCTCTTTTTCATTTGTCTTGTCAAATTAATTGGATAATTGTTTACATGCCATCCGCATGACTAATACATGCCAAAAGCCAAAAGCCAAAAGCCAAAAAAAATCTGTTGAAAAAGAAGAGATGCCGGGAAACAAAGACAATGGAACGTTTCTGTATTTTGCTTAGTTTATTTTCTTGTTAAAACCAGATATTTTCATTGACATACTCGATTCAGGCTGTTTTCCTTTAGTGGTTAACGACAAGGATTTGAGTAGAGCCTTATAATTTACCATTAAGGGAACTAGAAAAAGAGGATCATTCTTATTAGGAAAAAGTTTAGTTTATCCTTGAATTATTGGGGTCAGTCTACTTAACCCTGGACTTCAAAACTGTCTAACTCCCAAACCATCCATCCTAAACGGTATTATCAAGGGTTAATTCCTTATTTGCCATTAAAAGTTGACCGGCTCCCTAAAATACCATCGCCAAATTGCTTATCCCTTTTTTGCCACTCGTTCTCAAGTTCTCTCCTTTTTTTTTTGCCACTCGCGTCAGTTGGCCGTGAACTTGGCCGTGAAAAGACAATTTTGCCCCTAAGTGAAGTTAGCAATGCTGAGATTTTTAGGAAATTATTTGATATAGTAATATAGTTTCAAAAATTATGAAATTTTTAGAGGAAGTTCCTGACATAGTGTAGATTATTGTGTAATTTTTATAGGGTTTTATTTGCAACATGTTTTTCTCTAAAATTCTCTAGAAACTTGAAAGATTTTTAGAGAAAAACATGTTGCAAATAAAACCCTATAAAATTACACAATAATCTACACTATGTCAGAAACTTCTCCTAAAAATTTCATAGTTTTTAAAACTATATTACTATGTCAAATAATTTCCTAAAGATTTCAGCATTGCTAACTTCACTTAGGGGCAAAATCGTCTTTTCATGGCCAAGTTAACAGCCAATTGACAGGAGTGACAAAAAAGGGAGAGAACTTGAGAACAAGTGGCAAAAAACAGATGGACAATTTGGCGATGGCATTTCAGATAGTCGGTTAACTTTTAATGGTAAATAAGGAATTAACCATGTTACCAAATTTAGACGGTTTTGAATTTGCCTGCATCCATCCATCCAAAAGAATTTGCCTGTACTGTCTAGCTTGCTTATTTAAGCCTGGATTTAGACCTGATAGGACATGTACTGCAGAATTATTGCGTGCCGAAGGGTGAGATATCATGTCACGCCCTAGTCCAAACAATTGAGTCTTCATCATTCCATCTAGGAAGAAGGCTTTCCTACAATTTCCCTATAGAACTACTAGTTCTAGGTGATTCCTAATCTACATATATAGTGCGTTTCATGCTGTGTTTGGTCCCCTCCTGTGCTTAGTATTGTAGCACATCTAGTATTAGTACATTTTTTTCAGGGAAAACATGATCTAAGCACCTACTTCATGTAGTAGAGATGAGTAGATAAAATGAAATTACAAAGTGTTAGAAACTAGAAAGCCAATTCTCCGTGCTAAATTTCTTGTTATCATTGTCCCCAAGGGTAGTAATTAAGCTGGATATCCTCGAGGAAAGTCCTTCAACAAGGAGAAAGTAAACGGTATTACCAAGTTTAGAGAGTCGTTTGTTTATACAGTTTTGAAGTTTTGGGGTTAAGTAGACCGACCTAATAGTTCAGGGTTAAAATACACTTTTTCCTTCGTATCATATGATAATATGATATCTGTGAGCGTAAACAAACAATTAATGCTGCCTGAAATACCTTGAAATTGCCAAAATATTGACACCCAACCATATATAGACACAACTAGTTTTGACATGCACGAAAAATTAATTGACATCAGCAATGACACAGCACACAACGATTCATGTGGTTGTGTGGGCGTCTAGCTACTGTCCATCACCAACCCAAGCTTCTTCTCTCACCCTCACACCGTTGTTGATTTGATGGCCACCTGTATCAGATTTTGGTCGCCCTCACACCATTGATTACCAACAATGACACCGGGCGGCGTAATGCTCAAGAGTGTTGGAAGGCTAGCTAGCGCATGCATGGAGCAAACCATGATTAAGCTCTCTTGTCATGACAGATATCCATTAACCCCACACACAAGTGTGACCTCCAAATTATATATGTCATCAACCAAAAAGGTTGTGGACCAAAATCCAAATTGTATATTAATTCATGCATGTATGTCAGACCATTTGTTAACACAACTCTCTCTCTCTCTATCCACATTTGTGGGCAACCACACTAGGTAGACCATGCACGTAGTGTCGCCAATCATACACCCTACACTACGGGAGAACGCAGATTTACCGAGTGCCGCTAGCTTTGCCGAGTGCTAAAAATCGGGCACTCGTGAAGCCACTCTTTCTTAGAGTCTTGGTAGGGTGGCACTCGGCAAAGTCTAGCACTCGACAAGAGTGGCTTTGCCGAGTGCCTCGAGTGCCGGCACTCGGCAAAGGCGGCACTCGGCAAAAGCCCTCTTTCCGAGTGCAACACTTTCGACAAAAAAGCGCGCTCGGCAAAAAAATGACCCTTGATGGTAGAGCCCGCCCACGCCATCAAATTTTTTTAAAAAATTCTTTGCGAGTGCCAATTCCTGCACTCGGTAAAGATCCTTCTTTGCCGAGTGCCACTTCCCGCCACTCGACAAGGACTCTTCTTAGAGTGCTAGGCCGGCACTCGGCAATTTTTTTTTTTTGGTTTTTTTTGACCCATTTTTTTGTGAGGCCTTCCCACATTATTTAAAACTCCATGTTCAAATTTGGGACAATTTTGACTTTTTTTGCTATATTTCGTTAGTTTTTTTTGTTTCGTTGAATTTTATGGAATATTTCAAATTTGAACTGCAGGTGCATGAAATAATCGAATTTGGTCATTCAAAAAATGATATTCATGATATTTGGTGTATGTTGAGGCCGTATCCAGGAACTCACATGAAATTTCGAGCATCTTGTTGACGTAACATGACGAGGTACCTGCGAGAAAAGTGTATTTAAATTATATAAAATCGAGCGAAGTCGAAAATGGCCAGAAACTTGTCGGGCGTCGTGTTATCGCATGTAGAGTCTATGGTAAAAAATTGAGAAGGTTTGAGCAAGTTGCGGCGTCGGATGCCTAAAACCGGACATCTTACATGTGATGCATGTGGAGATATGCAGGTCAAAAAATCACAAAAAAAAACAAAAAAAAATTCATGAAAATAAGGCTGCAAAAAATAATGGGGCAAAAAAAAAAACAAAAAATTTTTGCCGAGTGCCATATTGCTGGACAAAAAAGAAGGTCCTTCTTGAGTGCCGGGAAGTGGCACTCGGCAAACAAATTTTTTTTAAAAAAACAAAAGCCCAGGCACCAGTGCCCCCTCGCCCAATAACACAGCAGCCCAGCCCAACACAATAACACCACTACTACAGAACAGACCTTTGGTCGAACTGCCAAATGGGCAATAGTCTCGGAGAAAATTGCGTCGGGACCAAAAGATCTTTAGTCGGTTGGTAACACCAACGGGACTAAAATCCCCCTTAACGGCTCTGGTGGCGAGCTTTGCGGGAGGACTTTTAGTCGGTTGGTGTTACTGCAGGGACTAAATGTCAACCTTTAGTCGGTTGGTACTACAATCCAGGACTTGCGGCGCTATGAAAAAACGAGACAACTTTGCATCCGGAGAAGGCAGACGATGGGCGCCATTACTTAAGACACTGCTAGCTTCACTCTTAGCAAAGAAGAAGGAAAGCATGTTTGAATGCCTAAACAAAGACATCAAGGTCCCATCTGGATTCTCCTCCAATATAAAGCGTATAATAAATGTGCGGAGAAGAAATTCCTACACTTAAAGTCCCATGATCGCCACGTGCTTATAGCGCAATTGCTTAGGTTGCTTTAAGAGAATTCTACCTCCACATGTACGTCGGCCACCGTGAAGCTATGTGCATTCCTCAATGCAATTTCTCGAAGGCAATCAATCCAATGGAACTAGCTACTCTCTGAGAATGATGTGGTTCAATGTCTTGTCGACTTTGAGTTGGTGTTCCTCCATCCTTCTTTAATATCATGACACACCTCCTAGTTCACTGGTCAAGGAGATTAATATTCTCGGTCTGTGTTCCTACACAACATGTTCCCCTTTGAGAGGTTCATGGAGTCTGAAGAAATATGTTCACCGGCGTGCTCGGCGGAAGGAAGCATCGCCAAGGGCTACGGGACGAGAGGAGGTCATTGAGTTACGTGTTGACTTCATTCCGACCTTGACCCGATTGGTGTTCTGAATCGCGACACGAGGAGAGACTTAGTGGAAAGGAACACTAGGGAAGAAAACATATATCGATGCGGGGGCGATTATTTCAATAAAGCGCACTACAGTTCTTCAAAACTCCTCCGTGGTGGAGCCGTATGTCGAGTACACAAGGAGTTCCTCGATCCGTTTCGGGGAAGAATGAAGCTTGGATTAGGCGTCATCACATGGAAACTTTCAGCGGTTGGTTGCGAAAAGAATGTCGTGGTGATGACAATATTGATGAGCAAGCTGTATTTGTTGGCTAGGCAACCATCGTGGCACATCCTCACGTACAAAGTGCGAGATAAATGGAAATACATTTTACACCGTAGCCCAAGATAAAAGGAGCATGAACCAAAAGCAGTGGTGTCGCGTAGATGCCACAGACCCAAATGGAAAGAGGCAAACATATTATGGCGCATAGAGGAGATTTGGGAACTAGACTACGCACCTAATTTTAAAGTCCCTTTGTTCCGGTGCCAATGGGTGAAGATGGCCGGAGGCGGGGTAACGATCGACAAGGAGTATGGAATGACAACAAAGTGGACCTCAACAATATTGGGTACAAAGGCGAACCATTCGTCCTTGTCTGCGATGTGAATCGGTGTTCTATGTGAAAGACATGTCTACAAAACCCAAGAGAGGGAAAAACGACGACAAATCAACCAATGAGCCAAAAGCGCCACATAGTTCTTTCGGGGAAAAGAAACATCGTGGGAATTGAGGACAAGTCGGACAAGTCGAGAAGATTATGAAAGGGATGACCGAATCCGCCCTTGATGTGACCAAAGACCCAAGCATCTGCTAAATGCCGAGGACACTCCATGGTTCTGCATGATCATAACCAAGGGTCATCGTCAAGAAGAAGTTCACCCTTGTGCCCGCTTGATATATAGTGATGTTTAATAAATAGTGTGTATTAGAGATTTTATGTAATAATTGTAACCAGATGTTTCTATCATATTTTTCTTGTTTTTATCGTTTCAAATGAAATTCCTATTCGATAAAAGGACACATGTACCTCTGTGAAGCATGTCTTCTCTCTAGGTGTAAAAATGACTTGAAATATTTTTAGCAAGTATTTATGCCTTCAAATGAAATTCGACTTGTGGTTTGAGCCCTTCATTTTGTTTATAGTTGGCTCTTCACTTCCTAGCTTGTGGTCACTATAAAAGTCGTTTGAAATGTCAATAAGATAAAAGGAAATGCAACTATTATTTTTAAAAAATTATGCCTAGTATTTAATTTACTATGCATTTAACAAGAATTAGCATATTTATACAAATAAACTTAATACAAAACCCAAAGCTACTGGCATGGCGGGAATCGAATAGTGGGGACCTTTAGTCGGTCAAGTGTCTGCTTGGGACTAAAGGTCACTGACCGGGACTAAAGGTTCTCTGGAAAATATGTCCCCATAAAACCTTTAGTCCGGCCGTGGCACCACCGGGACTAAAGGTCGACTTTTAGTCGGTCCGTATTACACGCTTGGGACTAAAGGTCACACAACCGGGACTAAAGGTTCTCTGGAAAATATGTCCCAGCATAAAACCTTTAGTCCCGACGTGGCACCACCAGGACTAAAGGTCAACCTTTAGTCGGTCCCATTACACACGGGACTAAAGGTCTTTAGTCCGGTTAGTATCTGCTTGAGACTAAAGGTCCCCTCGATATAAGCAACAATGGCTTCTTCCCTTCTTCCACCCTTAGTCTCCCTCGCCGTCTCCTCGCATCAAGGCCTCAAGGGCGAGCCGCCGACAGTCTTTCCTCCTTCACAGCTTCCTCCGATCCTCATCCAGTCCTCCAGATCCGGCTAAGCGGCCTTGTGGCAGGGCGAGGGCGAGGCCGTGAGGCCTTGGCAGCGGCGGCGGAAAGCGACGGAGAGGGCGAGGCAGCGTCTTGGCGGCGGCAGGGCCGCGGCGGCGGTGTGATGTGTGGCGAAGCGTGGCAGCGTCTTGTGGCCAGTGGCGCCATGCCGACTGTGGCGGCAACCAGCAAAACCAAAGGCCAAGGGCAAAAGCGAGGCCAAGGCACAGGCACATGGTGCAGCCTGGCCGCCAGCGCCAGCGGCGGCGAGTCTGCCACCCGGCGGCAACAAAGCGGCAAAGCGGTCAAGGACATCCTGATCAGTACCCATGTTTCCATACATCTCCTTGTTTTTCCCGTTGTTGAGGGTGAAGGCTATGATAAGACTAGGGTTTGATCGATTTTGGTTTGGGTGCTTTGGATTGGGTGGTAATGTTGCACTTTAGAGCCGTATTTAGATGGATGTCAGTAGTCGTAGCCTCGTAGGTTTGTTTTGGAGCCTTACTAATGTGGAACAATGCAAGACGAATGGATTGATTTGTAATTTTGGCATGCAGATAGTTTGGTTTCCTTCGACATCAGGGAGCCTTACTAATGTCACATCTCGGGCTGTAAAATCATAATTTTTTTGTTTGCATATGTTCAGTAACTCTATTGTAAGCATTGATTTACTGCAATGTGTATGGTGAAAAACCGATTTGAGGCCATAGTTTTTTGAGAGAAAGTGTTAGGTCATAGATAGTTTGGAGTTCTTTTGTGATACATAGTGGGTACTTTGGGTTGCAAGTCAACTTGGAAGTTTCTTGTCGTAGATAATTAGAGAAGTCTTGTATTTATATGATGATGGCTTTAATTTAGATTCATGTGGAACTCTGCATGGTTTTTGTTTTGTGAGTTGAATTGAGAGATGGAAATCTTCATAACTTTGCACTACTAGGTAGCTGTATGAAGTATATCTAGTCCCAAATGTACCTTGTTTGCGACAAAAATGTTCGAAACTATACATTATTTGAATTAGTGTGATCACAAAAATGTTCGTAAACTATACATTATTTGAATTAGTGTGATCACCGCCATTGCTCCTTTGGTTTTTCCTATAACATAGTGATAGCCCATAGGAAATCCACCAATTTTACAGTGAGTTCAAAATTTTGGCAAGGTAATGTTATCGGTAAATGTGTAAATGTAGGTCCAAAATGCTATATTTTTACTCGTGCATTGAAACTATAAATTTGCTTTGTTTGTTGTATAATCAAGCGATGTAAAATCGACATTGCATCTTAAAGTGTTAATTTGCTTTTTTTCTTGCCATCGCAATTTTGAATACCCATGGTCCAAATCCTGCGCGCCTCTGTGTGTTAGACCTAAGTAGCTAGCGGTGGTAATATAATGGATGTCTTAGCCAAAGTGTCTTTCATTTTTGGGAAGCATTATCTTGTCTGAAACATAGTTTGCAAAATTGCACCATATTATGGGGATGCTATTATACTTGAATGGTTTAATTTAGATATCGTGTATACCGTGGAAGAAATTTCTATATCGGCAAAATTCAAATTCATGCATGGGGTTGTATATCAACAATAAGCAATTTTAATTTTTGTCATATTGGCATGTGTCAAGCACAATTCAATCTGACAACACACTCTAAAAAGTATTCATACATTTAAGAATATATGGCGTTTTGGATATTGACACGGTTTGCACATGATGGAGGTTGATGACAATGGCGATTATGATAGACATAAAGTGAGCGGTTGAGATGAAATTTGTGGTGGACTAAAAGATCATTCTTTTATTATTTGGTGATTTTGTTATACACATGGGTGAGCGGTTTGGATTTATATGAAGTGAGCGAGATAAGATTGCGGTGGGTTATTTGATGATTTTTTATGGCGAATGGCAATTATTTTATGGTTAAAAGTTTCAATTGCATGAAAATTCGGAATGTTGCTGCATATCTAGCTTGGTAGTACATATCTAGTCTGCGGGACCCTTAGTTGCCTTAAATGCATATCTAGCTTGGTCATGAATCGATGGTTATATTACTCCGTTATGTGTATATGCTACGGGATGGATAACCGTGAGTGGATGTACAGGGGCGCCCAAGTTAGGCTCAAATCACTTGTGAATGGATGGATAAGACCGAGAAATTCTTGGACCATGCATTTAAGGCTGACTAAGGGAGCGAGAGACACGTTACGTCCTATGACCAATGTGAAAACAAGAAAAAGAAAAACAAGGGAAGTCATGGTGCGGCATCTTTGCAAGTATGGATTTATGCCAAACTATACCGGTGGGTGTCCCATGGCGAGACACGAAGTCGACAAGTATTAGGGGTAAGTTCTCAACGAACTTGTTACATACTCAAGTAAATTTTACGCATCCAACAACCTTGTTGCTTGTCGGTGCGAGGAATTTTTGATCAATCTTGGCATCTTTCAAGGCCACCTTGACCATGAGCGAGAGACCCTTCTTCAACATGGTTACTTTGATTTCATTACATGGTTCCAAAGAAAGGTACCTTGACCAACTTAGGTCGTTTCAATTTTGGCGTTCCTAGTTGCCTAATTTCATTTCTCTCTTGCTTGAGCTTGCGGTGCCAAAGTGATTTGTCTATAAGTGTCGAATTCGACAAGTGGCGAGGCTTTGACTATAAGGTCTCGTCATTTAACGCTTATAGCGTGAATGGATATCGCTTTCACACAACAAGCTACGAGAAGAGTCGGCCCAATCAAGGACCACCAATATGAGTATTTCGCCGGAGTAGTTACGCCTTACGAGGAGCAGAGGACTATTATGGCACAGATTGAAGAAATATCTGAGCTCGAATTCCATGATGAAAAAGCACCTAAGCGGTCATATTCAAATGCGATGGTTTGATCTGCAAAGTATCAAAAAGTCCCTAAATTTGGGATAGTCGAAACTAGGCGAGATTCCTTCTATCCGAGGAGATGATGTCTATATTGTGGCTCAACAAGCCGAGCAAGTTTATTATTGTCCATATGCTTGCAAAACCGACCCACGTCTTCAGGGTTGGTATATTGTGCACAAGGTAAGAAGCATGGGCGGTTACGGCTTGGCGGCGGCGTCCTCAACACGGGCTCTACTCCTCCTCTGAACCGCCTCGAGCGGCGAAAGCACGAGCTCTAAGCGTGCCCATAAGCCAACGGCCGAAACAGCGATGGCGGCACTCGAGTAAAGTATTCGATTTCATTAAATCGTTCTTTGACTTTTCGTTCCTTAGCTCTGCAATATTGAAACATTGGGGTCAAATGTTGCGGTAGAAATACAACAACCGGGCCAAAGAGAGGCCCAGAAGGCGAGGCGGTTGAGCGGAGCAGCGGGAGGCCGAGCGTCGAGGCTACAAGTGTTGAGGCCCAGCAAGAAGGTTTGCTCGAGTTCGTGCAACAACTTGGGGAGCAACAAGGTTGGCGAGATCCCACTACACTGCTTGCACCACACCACCACCACAGTCTACTCCGGTGAGTATGTTTTACTTTACGTGCTCATGCTTAGTGTCAAACCTAGAGATGGCCTTCGTGCGGATTTGTTGATGTGTGGGCCTTCGTGCGGGTTAGTTGATGTGGCGGCCTTCGTCTTGCGAAATGTGGTTGTCGGCCTTCGTGAAGCGTTTTTTCTTGAGTTTTGGAAGCGTCCCGTGCGGAGGGAGACGCGAAATTTTCAACTTTTCTTTAAACTCCTTACATTTTTATCTTGTCACTCCGTGCAATATCTTCTTTTTGTGCGGCGGACATCGGGGCGTCGAACCAGGTCGGGGTCGCGGCATCGCAAGTCAGACCATCCGCACCGGACCGTCGCCGGGATCGCCTGTTGAAGCGCTTGATCGCCGTGAGCAGCTATGAGTAGTTTCTATGTATCGAACTTGTGAACTTGTGGACTATGAACTTGTGGTTTGTAATAAATTGTGGATTCGGACAAATTTGGCCGTTTGTAATATATAAATGTGGTTTGTAATTTATTCTTTGTTGAATTGTGGTTTCTATTATATATATATGCATTGTTGTTTAAATGGAAAAGCAAAAACCAAAAAAAGGAATTTTAGAGGTGGCTTTGCGAGTGCAATGACCATTGCACTCGGCAAAAAAAATTTTTAAAAAAAATGCTTGCTTTCGAGTGCAATGACCATTGCACTCGAAAGAAAATTTTTAAAAAATAAAAAACACGCTTTTTGTCGAGTGCTTGGTCTTTGTGGCACTCGGCAAAGAGGTTTAAAAAATAGGCGGCGCCGACGGCGTCAAATCTTTGTCGAGTGCCAAGACGGCACTCGGCAAAAAGCCTTTGAAGTGCGAAATTTGGCACTCGGCAAAGCGCCTTCTAGGAAGGGATTCGACGGAGGCTCTTTGCGAGTGTTGCACTCGGCAAAGGCTTTGCCGAGTGCAAAGCTGCCTTTGCCGAGTGCAACAGGCACTCGGCAAAGAGCCCGCCTCCAGTAGTGCTAGCCTTATATGTATGCATGCCTTGCCAAATTGCCATGGTGTATGGATTTTTTTTTTTGTGTTGCTTCATGAACCACCAACCACGTCTCTTTGCTTCCACTGCTAGGTTTAGACTTGACATCACTGCACCACGAAATAGCATTGAGGGCACTCCTTCTGCCAGAGAAAAAATGGCAAACAAGGGCTAAACATTTGTCGGGAAAGACTTTTGCTGACACACGTTCTGTCGAAAGCGAGGGGCCAACCGTCCGCAATTGTCTTTACCGGCAGACATACAGTCCTTGTTGACCATATTTTCCCCGACAGGTCTTACCAACATACATCTTATTCCCGACAAACCTTTCTTTGCCAACAAACAATATTATTTATGGCAGCTTATTTGACTCCAAATTAAAATTACGTCGACAGATGGTTTGCCATTTTATGGGTTTTTGAGGTTTAATAAAATGATATAATTTTTGTACTCAAGCAATACTTATTTGAAATTAAGCCATTCAAATATTTTAATTCATAATACAGGTATCAATCAATAGTGCCAAACATAACTATTTTCATTTATATCAACATTGCAAGTGCAAATTACATAACTTCAAGTCTTATAACAACTTTCTATTGTACATCATAACAACAACAATGGTACCATCTTTACAAATATTGTGCTTCTAAAATTAACTGAACGTTTATTCAATTGTTAATGGTTGCATCCAATCCATTTCACACTGCAACTTGTATTACATTGTATCACTGCAACTTGTATTACATTGTATCACTGCAACTTGTATTACATTGTATTGATTCCAGCTATATATCCTGCATAAGGAACTAAAACTTAGTCCAAGACAACTATAGGAGGCATGCATCATTATAATGCAGGGAAAGAACAATAGCAATTCAAGAGAAATGGAAAAATAACAATAATTGGGAAGTGCTAGCTTGAATTTTACTACCAACAAACAACAGTATTTGCAGCTAAATTTCCTAAATCAATGTAATCTAGATTTGCAATGAAAATCATTCGATAACTTCACAATAGTTCTGCCCAAAAATTGACATATTAGTGATCAAGGAAAAAGTTGGGTAACGATGGCATTGAAGTAGGTCATATAATACACCAGTTGAATTAAGCCAAGCACAAAGGTCAAATAAACATATTTGAACAAATATGTAGAACATTGCTTCATATATTAGTCACTTAAAACCATATGTAGTTTTGCATTGCTAGGATTGAATACATGAATAATTTCCTCTTACATTATAAAATTATGTAAAAAAAATAGTGAAACCATATGTACATGACAATATGACATCTGAATGCTAATCTAGATAGTAGCTACATATGAATGTCACAAACACATACATGCTCTATGTTTCCTTCTGTTCCTACAGTTGTTCATGGCATGCATACAAGGTATATTGAACAAGGCATGCATACAGAGTATATTGAACAAGACACCACTAATCTTTCCTGCAATGCTAAACAAAGTACAACGATGCATGCACCAAGCCACCAACTATGGAAAAAAAGAAGGCAGTGGGGGAGGGCCTTGGGGACGCCCCTCCTCCCCACCGTCCATCCACCCCTCCCCCTGGTGAATCCAGCGGCAGCGGGGAGGTTCTGGGAAGAATTTGTTCCTACCAACTACATAAAAAATAATGTGCGTACAGGACTAGACAATTGGACAATAATGAGACACTCTGCTAGATGCATACCAAAAGTTATCCGATTCTGAGAAACAGGAAGGGAGAAGTACAACCGAGAAGAGCGTGCTCGTACCTTGATATCTCCTTGTGACTCCTGATGGCTGGAGAGTGGGTTGACGTGGTGGAAAAAAAACAGGAGCCGGTCCCAGAAAACAATGTAGCAAGCTGGTGACAGAATGTGTGTGTGTCAACTGTCAACAAAGTAAGTTGGTCCATTCAGGGCCATCCTTGAGATATCCTTGTATAGAAGCAGCAAGAATGCAGTCAATGGCAATATCTAACAGTGGCATGCATACTTAGATATCGAATTTGATAGAATGTGAAATTGTCAACAAAGTTAGCTGGTCCATTCAGGGCCATCCTTGAGATCTCCTTGTGAGAAGTAGCAAGAATGCGGTCAATGGCAATATCTAACATTGGCATGCATACTTAGATATCGAATTTGACATAATGTGAAATTGTCAACAAAGTAAGTTGGTCCATTCAGGGCAATCGGCTAACATTGGACTTCATGAAACTGTACATCCATCTCTAACATCAGTTGCGAGTCAAGATTAAAAGGAGAATGCTATGCATGAAACTCAAAAGTATGTTACTGCTACAACATATAAAGTTGCAAAGTCCAAACCATAGTATATTATATATTGTTTAGTATTTAACTGTTGATAAAAGATTGTATACAGTCAAGCTGTAGTTGTAATGGTATTTCCACATCGCTGCTATCAACTTTTTCTCTCACTTCGAAATTGAAATGACTATCCAAATTCAAGAAAAATAAAGGAATAAGTCCACTTTACCCCCCCTCCCCACCTAAACTATGGTCCGAGTCCAAAAAAAACACCATGAACTACAAAACCATTCAATTTACATCCTTAAATTGTCAAAACCAGATCAAGTTACACCCTACGTTGGTTTCATTGGTGGTTTTGGCCATGTTGGCAGCCATGTCACTGGTTTTGGCTTATGTGGCATCTGAATCATCTCTTTCTTCATTCCTCTTGGATTTCTTGCTCTTGGCTGAACTCCCCATGGCACCGCCCCTCTTGCTCTCAGCCTGGCACCTCCTGCCGTGTCGTAAATGGCCGTGGCTTGGCCCCGTGCCGACCTCTGGCTTGGCTCGCCACCGTGCTCTTTTCCCGCCTCCCTGTGCTCTGGCCGCCCCGCGGCTTGCCGCCACCAGCTCGGCCCGTGTGTGCCTCCCCTCACCATGGCCGCTCGGTTTGGTCGCCCTGCTCTCCTACTCCCTCTCGACTGTGCCCGGCTGCTCCCCCGGTCCACTAGCTCCTCCACCTCGGTCATCGTCTTCTTCACCAAGTTGAACGGCTCCACCTTGAGCTTATCGGCGCTAGTGTGCACCATGCTGGTGTGCTTCTCCACCTCAAGCCCAAACTCGAGAATGGCCGTCTCAGTGGGCGTTCCCATGACGGTGGTCTCGCCATCCTTGCCATGGGCAACCTCGAAGCCGAAGTAGTGGATCGAGCATCTCGTGCGGCGAGATCAAGCATCTCGTGCGGCAGGGCCCCCGCCATGAGGTTGGTGCGGTAGGGGTTGAAGAGGTCGGCGTCGGGGTGGTTGGGCTTGCTGTTCAAGACCGAGCGATCGCATCCGAACTCAAGAGTCGCTTCATGTCCTCCCCCATTGCTCGCCATCCACTCCATAAAGGTTTCCTTGAGCTCCATGGCGTCGAGGGTGGCGAGAGCCATCTTGATGGTGCACCGCGAAGGGGTTAGCGGCGACGATGGCGGGAGGAGGAGTAGGGTGGGTTGGATCTGGCGGGGTTGCTTGAGTTCTCTCCATAGAAGGAGCTACCAGAGCTGGGGTTCGAGGGAAGCGGGGCGGAGAAGGGGGAGGGGTCGGAGGTGGCGGTTGGGGGCGGGGAGAGCTCGGGCTGCTACGGGAGCACGCGGGAGGTGGAGATCCCGGCGCGAAGGAGGAGGGGGATGCCGTGGAGAAGACGGCGGCTGAGATCAGATGGGTGGGGAGATGGAATGGAAAAGAGGAGTGGTCATGCCCAATGTGGGAGGGTTGTTTTGTAATTTTGCCCTATGGTAAACCACGCCAGCGTGGCAGAAAAACTAGGTGGTTTCGGCTCATGGGGTTGGGTGACCTGGTAACGACAGTTCGAGGGTGTAAACCAAACGGTATTGGAGTTCAGGGGGTTTTTTGGACTCTCGCCAAAGTTTAGGGGTGTAATATGGACACTGATGTCTGCTGCCACAGGCCCACGGCCAATGGAACCGCAAGAAAGAGAGCTTCAAAGCATGAGAAAATAAACTTAATAATAGCACATCTGTCAATCCAAGCAAATATTTTGTCATCTCAATCAATGCAATTTCCACAAGAACATGGGGCTTACTTTTCCCAGTGCCTCCATTGCATGATATGAAGGTTAGATTCATCCATATCCACTTGTTCTTAAGTTTTGGAAACCTGGTGTACAACAAAATCGTAAGTGTAGCTAGCTACGTCTAGATATTCACAGCAAGAGAGCTAGCTGTTATTGCCAAATAAAAGTGATGTAAGGGATCCATCAGAATAACCTAGATCACAATAGCCACAATTGGACAATGCTTCAATATGGACTATTTGATTATTTACACCAAATTGAGAAAAAAAATCGACTAACTGAATAATGATAGTACATAACAAAAAAACCTGAAATTTACACCCACAGCGCGCCGCTACAGAACCCACCTCATGCAAGTTGCAATTTTCATCTAAAAGCCCTTAAATAAATCCAATCTAGAAAACATCACATTTTTATTCAAGGTTGTTCTTATATCTTCTCCACTCAAAAACAAGAAATTATGATGAAAAACTACAAATTAGAGTAGTTCATCACCGGAGCTCACTGATAATAACAAAGTGTTCTCTAATTTCACAATTAGTAAAAGATCCGCAAGAGTTCGTCACCATTTAGTCTAAAGACCTGCATGAGTATCCTCTGATTTCACAATATGCCCAGTAGCACCAACTCATCACCTACTAATTCTCAAACCAGATCCATCCGCTATCATCATATTTAAACAAACCAAAAATTGTCATTATGTCAAGACAGAGTCAACGACAAGAGAAGGATACAGAGAATTCTGAACTTTAGCATTCTCACTAAGTAGTTTTGTGTAGTATTTAGTTATACATTTGAGGCATACATTTGAATGGTTGTGGGCCTGGCCCATGTAAGAGAGACAAGGGTATTAAACTGAACGTTGTACACTTTTAGCATATATCGAAAAATAGACAACAGTTGTAGCACAACTTTCCCCTTGTCTCTTCTGTTCTTTCGCATAGAGAATGAACCCGTCTCATCTCATTGCTCGGTAACTCGCCAGCAGTGTGGATATGACAGATTGGTATCAGAGCTAGCTTGATCCGTTGGGTGGTTCTTTGATCCTCGCAGCCTTGACTGGTAAAATTCCAAGGGAAGTTTAGCGATTGCTTCGACAGTTGCTGTAATCCCCAACCCGAGGTTTGGTTGGCTTAGAGCAAGAACACCATGGCTCCAGCAAAGTAGTGAATCTAGGTCCATCAAGTTGTCACGACAATGGAAGGAATGGAGGCAAGGTTAGTCGAGTTGTGGAAAACCGAGATAAAATTGATTCGGGAAGAGATGAACTCTCATATGGTGGCGGTAGATCAGCACCTGGACCAACAAGGATCAAGGATAAATGAGATACAGTTGAAGGTGAATATGACCATGGATTCAATCAGCAAGGTTCAACGAGAACAAGTGATGGTGGCGAAATATCTCAAAACGGCAGCACCACCTCGACTAGTGATTCCCAGTCGAGAAGAAGCAGGAATGGTGGAGATGCGATAAGGAGAATTAGGAATTCTGGGAGTGGCGATACCAATTAATCCTCTAGCTCTGAATCCTCCTCATCGAGCTCCAAACCCTCCTCAGGTACAATTTCCTCCCCATACACCAGTAATTGATGAGATACAAGAGTCTAGTAGAGGAAATCAGGATCCAGGAAGGCGAAATTGGATGCCTAAAATTGATTTTCCCGAGTTTGATGGAACGGATGTTAGAATTTGGGTGGATAAATGTTAGACTATCTTTGCAATGTATATAATTCCTGAAGGGTTTAAAGTGGCTGCTACAACGATGTGTATGAAGGACAGTGTCGCTCATTGGTACCAGGCGTACAAAGTAAATCATGGGTGGCATGATTGGGAGTAGTTTTTAGAAGCTGTGATATTAGAATTTGAGGGAAACACACAGAGGGACAAAATCAGAGAATTTTTTATCCTTAAACAGACCAGTACGGTAGAAGATTACAAAAATAGGTTTGATGCCCTGGTGTATCAAATCCGATTGTTTGATCACAACATTGGAGGGTTGATGTTGGTGACAAGGTTTGTACTGGGGCTGAAGGAAGAATTGAGGGCTGTTGTGGAAATACAAATGCCTACTACAATATCAATGGCTGCTACTCTTGCATGTGTACAGGAAGGTGTATTGGAGAGAACCAGAAGGTTTATGCATAAGGGTCAGAGTAATGGGTATGGCTCAAGCTTTGGGAAGAATGAAGGAGGATATAAGGGAAAGGAATTAGGCCAACATGTAAAATTTGACAAAGGGGAACTATGGAAGGCCAAGCAATTGAAAGAGTACAGGAAGGCCAATGGATTGTGTTTTAAGTGTGGAGACAAATACTCGCAAACACACAAGTGCACAAAAACAACTCAAGGGCAACTCAAGGCAATCCAAGTGCAAGAGATTTTATCTGATGAAGTAATTGATGCAGTAGTAGCTAATGAAGAGGAGGAAGAGGAGGAAGAAATGCATATATCAGTGAATGCTATTTCTGGATCAGAACATCCAACCACTATCAGAGTAAGAGCATTGGTGGGGAATCAGATTGTGTTGATGTTAATTGACTCTGGAAGTTCTCACAGTTTTGTAAATACAGAACTAGTTGAGAGGATTAAAGGAAAACCATTGATGGTTAATACCATGGTAGTCAAGGTGGCCAATGGAGAAGTAATATATTGTGACAAAGTAATGATGGGAATGAGTTGGTGGGCTCAGGGTCATACCTTTCAACATGACATGAAGGTACTGAACCTAGGAGGATATGATGCCATATTAGGAGCTGATTGGTTAGAAAAATGTGGAATGATGAAATGCCATTGGCTAGAGAAATGTATAGAGTTTGAACACAAAGGAAGAATAATTAGATTACAAGGTGTACTCAATGCTGGAAACACAGTAGAGCTATAGGAAATCTCAGTAGAAAAAGTAGAGAAGTGGCATAAAGAAAATGAGATTTGGGCCACTGTGGTGTTGGAGAAGGCGCATGAACCAATAAGGGAAGAAATTCCAGAACCAATACAAGTTGTGCTGCACAAGTATGAGGATGTGTTTCAAGACCCAAAGAGGCTGCCACCTCATAGAGTGTTTGATCATACCATATCCTTACTACCAGAGGATGCTCCGGTCAACTCCAGACCCTATAGGTATTCTCCATTGCAAAAGGATGAGATTGAAAGGCAGGTAATTGAGATGATTCAGACTAGTATTGTAACTCCAAGCCTCAGTCCATTTGCATCTCCTGTCTTGCTGGTTAAGAAAAAGGATGGCACTTGGAGGTTTTGTGTGGATTACAGAAAGTTGAACTCAGTGACAGTAAAGAGCAAATTTCCTATGGCAATTGTAGATGAACTGTTAGATGAGTTAGCTGGTACTACCTTCTTCTCAAAACTAGATTTGAAATATGGCTTTCATCAGATTAGGATGGTAGAATAGGATGACCACAAGACTGCTTTTAAAACCCATCATGGACAATTCCAATTTAGGGTAATGCCCTTTGGTTTGACAAATGCTCCTCCTACCTTTTAGTGTCTCATGAACTCTATTTTTGCACATTACATGAGGAAATTCATCCTTGTCTTTATGGATGATATTCTAGTATATAGTAAAGATATGGAAGATCATATACATCAATTGGGTATTGTGTTGGAGACATTGAGGCAGCACCAAATAGTAGCTAAAAGAAGCAAGTGCGGTTTTGCTCAAAGAAAGTTAGAATATCTGGGACATATTATCTCCGAAAAAGGAGTAGCTACTGATGATGCTAAAACTCAAGTGATGATCTAGTGGCCTGTGCCTAACAATGTCACTGAGCTTAGGGGATTCTTGGGGCTAACTAGGTACTATAGGAAATTTGTTAGGCATTATGGAATACTTGCCAAGCCATTAACAGTTTTACTGCAGAAAAAAGGGTTTCAGTGGAATGAGGAAACTCAAAGATCTTTTGATCAGTTGAAGGAGGCCATGAGCCACACCCCAGTACTTGCATTACCATATTTTCATCAGTCATTCACCATTGAAACTGATGCTTGTGATACTGTTATTGGAGCAGTGCTTAGCCAAAACAGTCATCCAGTGGCCTTTTACAGTAAAGCATTAGTAGTTCAAAATCAGAAACTCTCAATTTATGAGAAAGAGTTTATGGCAATCATGATGGCAGTGGAGAAATGGAGACAGTACTTACAAAGGGGTCCATTTGTCATTAAAACAGATCACAAAAGTTTATGTAATTTAGAGGATCAAGTTTTGCATTTAGAACTACAGAAGAATGCAATGACTAAATTGATTGGGCTATAATATAAGTTTCAATACCAGAAAGGAGAAAACAACAAAGTGGTAGATGCCCTGTCAAGGGTTGGGCATTTGTATCACATTCAGGCCATTTCCATGGCACAAGCAATATTGATCCAAGAAGTAATCAATTCTTATGAAGTTGATGCACAAGCTCAGGAATTGCTATTGCAGCTAGCAGTAATTGACACAAATGAGAAGAGATACTCTCTCAAAGAAGGTATTATCAGACATCATGGAAGGATTTGGGTAGGATCTAATGCAGGCCTATAGACAAAACTGATCCAAGCCTTTCATACTTCTCCAATTGGAGGGCACTCAGGTATTCAAGCTACATATCAAAGAGTTAAGAAGCTTTTCAGTTGGACAAGGTTGAAACAAGATGTGGAGAACTTTGTGAAGCAGTGTTGGATCTGTCAACAAGCCAAACATGAGCACTGTAAATTACCAAGGTTCCTATGTCCTTTTTCCATACCAGATGGAGCATGACATGATTTGACAATGGACTTTGTGGAAGGGTTACCCAAGTCAGAGGGATACAATGCTATATTGGTGGTGATGGATAGATTTACAAAATATGCACATTTTTTCCCACTCAAGCACCCTTTCACTGCAATTCAAGTGGCCAAAGTAATACTCAACAACATCATTAGTTGCATGGCATCCCCAGAACAATTATCTCTGATAGAGATCGAATTTTCACAAGCTCAATGTGGACAGAGCTGTTCAGATTGCTGGACACTAAACTACAAATGAGTATAGCTTACCATCCTCAAACCGACGGTCAAAGTGAGAGAGTGAATCAATGCTTGGAAATGTACTTAAGATGTGCAGTGCAGGAAAATCCAACTAAATGGTTTCAATGGCTACCACTAGCCGAGTATTGGTATAGTACTAGTTACCACTCTTCATTACGTTGCACTCCTTACAAGGCCTTGTATGGAACAGAACCACACTGTGGTTTGCTCCCTGATTTGAAAACGACAACCAATTCGGTGGTGACAGACTTGTTAGCAGAGAGAGAAGCCTATTCAGAATTTCTGAAGCAACAATTGGCAAAAGCACAATTACGAATGAAACAGTATGCTGATCAAAAGAGATCTGTGAGGGAGTTTCAAATTGGGGAAAAGGTATTTCTAAAATTAAACCGTATGCTCAGTCATCAGTTGTTAATTGTATTTATCCGAAATTGTCGTATAAATACTATGGACCATACTCTATACTAGAGAAGACAGGAGCCGCAGCCTACAAACTACAACTGCTTGAAGGAGCACTCGTTCATCCAGTCTTCCATGTTTCACTATTGAAGCCTCAAATACCAGATCATACCCCTCTATTCTCATTGATTCCTCACCCATTGGATTTTTTGTTGAAGGATGTTCAACCAGAAGCAATTGTGGATGGACGACTCGTAAAGAAAGGCAACACGGCTCACTTGCAGGTGCTCGTCAAGTGGACTTCTCTGCTAGCTACTATGGAAACCTGGGAGGATTATGAAGTTGTGCGCGCTAGATTTCCAGATGCTTCAGCTTGGGGACAAGCTGACAGTTGAGGCGGTGGTAGTGTCAAGACAGAGTCAATGACAAGAGAAGGATACAGAGAATTATGAACTTTAGCATTCTCACTAAGTAGTTCTGTGTAGTATTCAGTTATACATTTGAGGCATACATTTGAATGGTTGTGGGCCTGGCCCATGTAAGAGAGATAAGGGTATTAAAATGAATGTTGTACACTTTCAGCATATATCGAAAAATAGAGAAAAGTTGTAGCACAACTTTCCCCTTCTCTCTTTTGTTCTTCCGCATAGCGAACAAACCCGTCTCATCTCATTGCTCGGTAACTCGACGGCGATGTGGATATGTCACATTACCCCCCTTAGACCTAAACTTTCTAGCATCTTGACCATGAATAGCAAAAAAAGAAAAATCTCAAGAACGAAAAGACCTAGTGAACGACACGAGAGAGCCTACGGGACGTGATGTATGAGCTCACCATGTGCTGCTGGTTACGTTCAGCATCGGCATGCTACCTGGCGGCTAGAATAGAGACACGGTGAGGGACCTCGAGAGCTAGAGCAGGGGTCATCAAAGACCAGATCGAGGACAACTACGCTGGGGATGGCCTGCTCGAGATCGAGGTCACCGAGGATGGCTTGCTACGGCCGGGCGGCAGCGAGGAGGACTCGGGAGGGTGACAATGCAAGGTGTGGAAGGGACGACTACAGCGTGGTCCTGTGAGGGGGCGGCAACGAGAGTTTTACCAGGAGAAGGCGGGGCAGAGGAGTAGGGGTAGGGACCGTGGAAGGGCAGCACTGTCAGGGGGGAAGCGGAGCATGGCGTAGGGTGCGGTGGTTAGGGTTTGGCTAGGGGAAGGTGGCCGAGGGAGCACGAGGGTGGGAGGGGGTTGGGGAGGGTGGCTGCGGGGAGTGCTGGAGAGGAGGGCGGCGTGGGTGCTGGAGAGGAGTGTGGCAGCAGGGGCAAGAGAGGGTGGCGGCAAGGGATTTGAGGAGGTCGACATGAAAGGTTGGGGAATTTTGTTTCTCAGGGATGCTAAATTTTTACTCGGCCATGCAAGAGTTTTCATCCACCGCACCCAAATATTGAACTCCTGTCGCGCCCAGCGATTTCCCCCTCTACGCTAGAAATTTGGTCTCCCCATCTTACCGAATATCCGATAGACATTCAGTTAGTGCATATTTTTTTCAACACACAGTTTGCAATTAAAAAAGAAAATACTATTAACGAAAGACAATCAGTCCCTTTTGCTCGTTTTCACTGCGAGATCGTTCGTCCTTGATTATATCCATATTTGTCGACAGATAGTTTGTCTTTGCTTTGACTTTCTGTCGGCAGAATTCAGCCCTCAATAGTGTGATGTGGTGTAGTGCATGGCCATGCATTTATTATATAAATTTGTTGCAGAGCGTAAATATATAGGGAGAAATGAAGGGTTAACCTAATACGGTTTATAGATGGGTGAAGACGAACTATCATCTATATCTCTATCTCTACTACTTAAAAATTGGAGTTGGTGGTCATCTATTCTCTCTAACTTCTCTACGCACTGGCACCTCTTTTCACTTGCTTCCTTGCCTAACCGCTCGCACAGCCAACCACTCCTCTTCCTTCCATACACAGCGAGTTAGCCACGCCTCAAGACCCCAACCACCCACTACTCTCTCATCCTGAACAGCGCCGCCTCCCCTCCCCTCACCGCCTCTAATCCTCTCCCTCCTCCCTCCTCCCTCCTCCCTCCTCCATACTCCTCGCGCCTCCCATCGCCCCCAATCCAAAATTGCGTCCACCGCACACACGCTCGCCTCGCTCGCTGCTTGAGCAGTGTCTTCTTCTCTGCTGAAGGACGACCACCATTGTCTTCTTCCGACTCGACGTGGGCCTGCAGCAGCCATCGCCTCCACGGCTGCAGCCCTCCTCAGACTCCTACTCCTCCCTTCCTAATACGAAATTTGAGTGATCTACGGCAGTACCTTGGAGGAGAAGCGGTGGCGCTAGCAAAGGGAGGGGAGGCAGTGATGAGCCACGAGGAAGAGTCGATAGAGGCAATGACATCCTTCCCTCACTACGGTACCGTCTCGAGTTTCCCGCACCGCGTCCTCTTCATCCTAATCCATCCCCGTGCCACCACTTCCTGCTCCGCGTCAGCCATGCAAGTATCGCCTCCTCCTCCTCGCTTACTGCCGCCACATCGCACGACGCCTCCCATTGTCGTTATGGCTGTCGACACCGCCCCCGCCCCTCCCCCTCCCCCAGCCTCCCACCTCCTCGCCATGACATGCTTGCCATTTTATTTCGTTTGCTTTGCCGATTTATTAGTTCTTAGGTTCACATGGGTGGCAGAGGAGGGGATGGGAGGGGAGCTGCTACTTGGTGGTGGTGCTGACGACTAGTCGAAGACTATTTGATGGTACTGTTTTCCTCCTTTGAACCTGTACTAGCTGTGCAACGGCGGAGCGTACGAGGATGCACACGCAAAATGCAATTTGTTTGCCATTCGAGTTGCAATAGGTGCGGCTTATTTCCCCCTTGCCCTCTCTAACATACCCCAAATTTGACGCCCTCCCATTTATGTGAGTGAGGTTGTCTGCGTCCTATGGCTCCTCTCTGTCGTACTGCATGACCTTCCTGTCAAGCATCTTGTCCCTAGCCCAGTTGGCTACCATCTTCTACGAACTCCCTACAATGTTCTGCATGTTATTGTGTTGCTTGCTGAGTACACGACAGAATGCCTCACAACAAGATTAATATACTTGAGGCTTGAGAGGGTAAAAAAATAGCTTCAAAATTGCGATGGACATCTGATCTAAGCAATTTTAGATACGAATAAATGAATGATCAACTACCATTGATGTTTTAGTGAGTGTGAGCTCCTTACTTTCCTATAAGGAACAATCGGCTTGCATGCTCAGATGATGCTTTTGTTTATGCAGGGAAAATTGGGATGCATCTGCCCAGCTAATATTGATGGTATGACAAAAAAAAAGGAGTCAACATTTCTATTATTTTTTTTCTTCTACCATGCCAAGCGATGCGATTACATTTGTCGATGATCTAGTATCGATCTTACGAATGAATAATCGGGGATCTTGTAGAAACAAAACGACACAGTGATTTTAAACAGGTCCAGGCCTTCTCCAGAGAGAATAATAATCATACTCCTATGTTCTTGTATTGACTATCTGGATTACAATCAAGAAGAGGCAGAATATGCGTAATGTCTTCAGTATCATTGATCCTCCCCCTCCGTATGCTGACTTTAGCCCTTATATAGTGCATGTAGTGGCGGCAGTTTCTCCAGGCGAAGAGGCGCCTGTCATTTGGTGTACCACACACGTTGATGGTAGTTACTGTGGGTTATGATACCACCACGTCACTCGGCAGTTACCGTTAGTGACAGGGGTGTAATGCAGTTACTTAGACAATAACGATGTATGCTAACTGTTCTATGTCTTAAACACATCGCAGAAGATTCCCCGATTGATTAGGCCCATACGTCTGTAGGCTTTATCAATTACAGAGTAGTCGTAGCTGACTTAGTCGTAGAAAGTACTACGACCACAAGGTAGTCGTAGAAGAACTTATGACCATGATATGGTCGTAGAAAGACTTACGACCACCTAGTTTAGTTTATCCCTTATGAACATTAAGGGGGTATGCTTAAGATCAATATAAAGATATTGTTATCTATAATAAGAATCAGTGATAAATAAATAATTTAAGGATTATTAGATCCTCGTCAACATCTATGTATTGATTGTTGTATATGATGTATGCTACTTTGCATTTTTATGGCAAGTACAAAATGTGTGCAAAAATGGAAATCTTTTGTATAGACAGTCGTTGTGTGCAGTTGGTCGGTTTCTGTAAGTAATCTCAAGCACTAATAAAAGCATCTAATTGTCCTTTTTTTGTTGTGTCTAGGTAAGTGATCAGTTCTTGGTCCGTATGACCCATGGCAGTACAGGTAAGCACCTCTTCTTTTACTCCTATTCTATTTGCAGTTATGTCAGCCTACAATTAAGTGGTTAGAATAGCTATTTGATTTTTTTTAATGATTTTGCTTCTAAAAGTTGGTTAATGTATAACATTACCTCATCCATTATGAGATGCATGTAAATGCAAACAGGAGAGGAATCACGACTACAAAACAAGCTATACTAGACGTCTCATCACGAGCGGTTGTTCGAACTCGCTCGTGTTGAAGTTATCACTGAGCGGTTTGTAATTAGAACCGCTCGTGATAATTCATGATGGTCATAATAAGATCCGCTCGTGATAATCACGAATATCGCGAGCGGTTATTATTAAGAACCGTCTGTGAAGTATCATAAACAGTTCTATTTACAAACCGTCTGTGATAGTGTAACATCACAGATGGTTCTTAATAAGAACTATCTGTGATGGCTCCGTATATCATAGACGGTTTATATTAAAAACCGTTTGTGACTTGGAATTTTTCCCTACATCCTGTGCCATGGCAGGGGCACAGTAGAGGATTGTGTGCCACGACAGAGAATTGTGTGCCATGGCAGAGGATTGTGTGCCGCGGTAGAGGAATGTGTGCCACGACAGAGGATTGGCTGCCACGGCAGAGGATTGTGTGCCGCGACAAAGGATTGTGCCACAACACAGGATTGGCTACAACAACACAGGATTGGCTGCCACGGTAGAGGATTGGCTACCACGACAGAGGATTGGCTGCGATGGCACAGGATTGGCTGTGACGGCAAAGGATTAGCTGCCACGGTAGAGGATTGTACCACGGCAGAGGATTGACTGCCACGGTAGAGGATTGTACCACGGCAGAGGATTGGCTGCGACGGCACAGGATTGACTGCCACGACAGAGGATTGTGTGCCGCGATAGAGGATTGTACCACGACAGAGGATTGGCTGCCACAGTAGAGGATTGGTTGCGACGACATAGGATTGGCTGCCACAGTAGATGATTGTACCATGGCAGAGGATTGGCTTCCCGGCAGAGGATTGTGTGCCCAATTCAGCATGACAAATCAATAAACTTGGTTGATTGACACCCTCGGGAACTTCACACAAGTTCCCTAAAAGACAAACCTATGACCCACAGACTTAAAACTACAAGCCAAACGAGATATGTCCCCCAATTCATGATTACTACATTCTTAAAACATGTTAATTTAACATAGTGTGTGTTACCTCAACAAAGTCCCTCAAGCATTGGAAGCTCTCCTCCGAACCCCCCGGTAGCATGAGGGCGTCACCAGCCTCGTTGCTTATGCATGCGAGCTGCCTTCCCTACGAACGGGTCGACAAAGTAAATTAGTTTGCTCACCGTGACATTGCAAAATAGTAGCGGGATAAAATGTACTCACGTAATAGCCATTGATGAGGGCCCTCTTCGGCTGCGTGCCCATCTGTGTGAACTCGTCGTAATCATCCACGATATCCTCCTCGGATGAGTGCCCCTCCTCTATGCCCCCATGGGTCATGGCTGGTTGAAGCTAGAGGCACGTGACGCCGTGGAGTCACCGGAGGTAGCGAACGAAGTGAGTCCTCTGATGGATCTGCGGCATGTCCCTAGACCGATTGGACCAGTCAGCCCACTCCAACAAGTTGTCACAGTGATAATGGACCCAGTCGGTGTACCAGTACCTCTGCCTTTGTTTCATCCTGCCATATCCAGAATATAATTGTTAGCATTGAAACCGCTACCGGAGCTGCAAAGGCATGGCGTTAGGTACCCTTACCCGTGAAGGTTCGGATCTGTGGAGAACTCCAATGGTGGAGTGCCCTGGAGCTTCCCAAACTACCTCATCACCCGATGGGGAAAGTGGCACTCCACCGCGTGGAAGAAGATCGGCGGTGAGAGCATCATCGACAAGCTGACGTCCCGCTCGCACATCAGGTTTAGCTCCATTTCAATGACCTCGATGCTGGTGTATGGCAACCATGTGACCTGCACCAGATGTATAAGATAGTAGCGATGAAATCATAGTTCAAAGAGGTGAATGCAGCAAGCAAAATAACTTATCAAACTGTACCTGGTCCTGCATGATGACATTGAGCTCGTTTGTATACTCGATGTACCGCGCCCTCGGACGCCCAAAAGATGCCACGATGGAGCTCCAGAGGTAGGATACTGTCAGTAGCGATGCAGGGTCTTGAAGGGGCCATTCCTGCATGACGATAGATTTCAGTCGCAATTTATTTGGAACAAGACATATATGATACATGGAAAAATACGAACCTGCAAGGTAAAACGAGTAGGCCGACCCATGGGAAACGCTTCCACATCCAGACTTGCAGAAGGCATGCACAGCCACCTAGGTTGTCGTCGGCACTCTATGAGCGGCAGGCATCGCACAAATGCCAATAAAGAAAGGCCAGTGTGGCAGAACCCCAGCTGTAAGTCTCGGCAACTACGAAATCAGCCAACAAGGGTAGGTACATCCAGGAGACGGCGTTGCTAGTGTCGTCTGGGAAAAGGAACGACCCGAGCAGATACCAAACCCATGCCCATGTGAAGCATCACACTGTGTCCACATCTGCGTCCGGTGGGCACACGTTGAAGTGTGCGCGCAGCCAGGACGCATGCACCGCGGATGGCCGGTTGTCCCTCGAGTCCGCAGGCGGGTCCTCCGGTCGCACTCCAAGCCACTCTCCCACCTAGTCTCGCCAACCCACGTTGTTTATGTCCCCAGTCACTGGAAGCCTGTCTATGGGAAGGCCCTGAATCATACCGACATCCTGAAGCGTGATGGTCATCTTGCCTGACGGTAGGTGAAACATGTGGGTCTTCGGGCACCATTGGTCAACCAGTGCGGTAAGCGCAGCACCGTCCATACAGGGGAGCCTGTTGATGACTATCCACGCCAAAGCAAGGAGACCAGCATCACGAACGTGTGGCACGTACCGCTCATCCCAATCTAGAGGGGTGTGGGTCCGAGGGTGAAGTGACTGTAGTACCTGCAAGAGAGATAAGCAAATAAATAAGTGAAACAAGCAAATGGTCAATAAGTTGGAAGCATGATCAAATAAAAGATTAGCAAATCTCACCATACCATCGTCGGCTATGCGGTGGGCGTGGTGGTCGTCATCATACTCCGAGAGGAGCAACGCATACTGCGGGTGCTGCGACATCCTGCATTATAGGAAAAGTTATTTTTAATATACATGAGGTACAAAACAATCCATAAAATGCAAAGGAGTGAACTCCATAAATAAACAACATACATTTTCTCACAACAACAACAACAGTGGTTAGCTCAGGGGGGCAGCACATGAGAGCAGCGCCACCTTACCCTACGTGATTGGGAATCCCTATTCACATGCTTTTCCCTAGTGTGTCTGTGCTCGTGACACTCCGAGCACCTATTAGTTATGGTGGCATCGTCGAAGTCCCCAAGACAGTACATGTCCTTACCGCCTTGCTATGAGAGATCCATGTCATTATGAAGCCACTTCCTCCTCCTTCGACCGCGTCGCTTGTTCATCATTTCTGTGTCGGGAATGTATCCCCCCTCCCCCGTATGGTTGCCAATGCGAGGGATCGAGGTAAGGCTCGAATCTTTTCTCCGAAGTCCTCATCGTGACTAGTTTCTGAATTCTTCTGCAATGAAGGTGTTAGAAAGGCGACTTACGCCGTGCACGTGATAGGCGATGACGATGCGAGAGCATGGGACATGTAGCAAAGTTAGGAAAATGCATGTACAGTCTCCCGCAATCAGGTTTACTTTATGGTTTCGACCACCATAACGCTCGCCCCCTATTGATGTGTCCCTAGCTGCCCTGATAGCGTATATATGCAAAGTGGAATTGTATTCCTCTGCCTCCTGATTGCATAACTCTGTCTCCACGATAGCAAGGTGTTTGGTAGCAACCTCGCCTCAACACTAGCCAGCGTTGTATGCATCCCTTCCACAATGTGCGAGTTGGTCTTCCGAAATGAGTACTCCAAGATAGCCGATACTAGCATAGCATGGATGACCTTAAGAACGTTGTTGAACACCTTCGAGATGTTCGTTGTCATCGTACCATACCTACAACCACCTTCATCGTATGCCTGTGTCCACTTAGTCTTCTACTGCAAGACCTCGTCCAACCACTTTTTACCCCGTTCATTGGTCAGCCCCCTCAGCTCCATCAACTTGGCCTCGAAGTCACTCTTCTCCAAGCATCCGAATAACAGCTCGAACTTTTTTTGTGAGATCTTCCCTACTGCATTGCTTAAAGAAATTAGCCGCCAAGTGACGCATGCACCACCTATGCAGCACATCCGGATGTCCGTCAAGTCTACTCTTCACAGCATATAGAATGCCGCGGTGCCTATCCAAGACGATGCAAACAACGCGTCTAGGCCCAACGAAGCGTAGACAAACAATATCCATGAACGATTCTCAGCTCGCATTATTCTAACCCTCTGTCAGTGTGAATGCTAATGGAATCAGCTGGTTCTCCACGTCAATACCCACGGCGAGCATCAAGGCACCATAGTACTTCCTGGTTAGAAATGTGACATCAACTGATAAGATAGGCATGCAATGCTTGAAGACCTCTTTCCATTGCCCAAAGGACCGGTTCACCCGCTTGAGAACATGTTTCATAACCCATCCATCGGGTTCCATTCGGTTTCCGTGCCAAGGATAAAACTCCATGCCTAGATTCTTGGCCTGCATAGCGGTTAGAATTTGAGGAAGCAACCCGTAAGCCTTCTTCCTCGCTCTCAGCTTTGCCCTCCATGCTTTTTCGTACTTAATGCGGTACTTAATGAACCCAAAGATAACCTCAATAAGGGTGACGACGGTTACATCAGGATCGACAACCACAACCCTGGTAATACGCCTTGTAATGAAATTAGCGGTCGCTTAAAGGTGCTCCCAGACACTCGTGCGGTACCATAAGAGTGAGGCTGCTTCACATTCGCTATTTTCCATTGCTTGTCCCTAGTTTTGAGCCCCCATACCTTCCATCCGCACCACCTTTCATACCTCACGGTATACCTCTTGTTCTCATCAAAGTGTTGGAATACAAACGGATGAGGGTGCTGCACTGAGTATTCTTGCAGCTAGATCTTCATATCCTCCATGGTTGGAAACATGTTCTTACGTATTCGGTCATTCTCAAGGTCCACAATGCCATTCCTGTTCTTCAACCCATTTGCACAGACCACGTTATCAGCCATTCTGATATCATCGAATGCATGCACTGACAGAACCTCACCCATTACACTGCGAAGAACCCGGCCTTCCTCAGCAGAGAAAGGCGGAGTGGGAGCTTTGTTTTCGGTTGAGCTCCATCCTTCGTCGGACTCCACTTCACGGGTTGTTCCGTCTCGGAACACCTCCTCCTCAAGCTCATTTTTCATTACAGCGCCATTGAAATCAGTCACGGGGTCAGTAACATGGCGCGACGAAGAAGCTGGCACATAGGACAGATCCACCAGCGGAGGGGCATGTTGCTAAGACCGACGCCAATTAACTGTTGGGAAGGTTGCTCCTGCATTGGAGGGACTTGCAAAAGATCGAGAGCGGGTTGTTGTTCCTCCATGTTGCCATCGACCACATCCAAATTATTCCGCAAATCCTCAACAACAATTGTCCGCTCCACCACAACCTCCAACGACCTCACCTGGGATGCAAGCACAACCTCCTTGTACATAACCCAATCATCGTCGGATAAGATTGGCATCAACAAGGCGTGCACTTTAGAACCCAGCCCAACGTCATATCGCCCCTGCATTCCGACTACGACCCTGGGCTCATCCCATCCGAAGGTCACTTAATCCTCATCAGAAGAGTTCAAAAAGATGGTGATTGTCAAAAGACAAGAACAGTCACTTCCATGCCACCAAAGTCCGAACAACTCCCTATAGGGCTAACCGGCCCACCGGTACAAACACGTACAACTTTATCCATCTACATCCAATAATGCAAACAAAACAAAGCAAAGTCAGTACTGCATGCCATTAAGTACAAAGAAAGTTGAATACAAGTTCTTTTAATTTCTCATAATATTTTTCTAACAAACAAATTCTCCGAACATAGAGTGCTTGGTTTTTTTTGTTAACTTCAAGTTATTTCTTCCGATCAGTAACATGCCATTACTATTTTTTGTTTATTTAGTGGCCAATTAGTAACATGCCGTTAACCAATAGTTCATCTCGACTTGTTACATACATGGACATGTTGATGGATCACTATTATCATTTGCAAATTGCAGGGTTACAAAGAGAAGCTGATTGACATTACAGAAGAAATTCTTCGCAACCGAAGGGCAAGAAAGCTCCCAGGAGATAAAACTTCTGCATTGAAAGCTTGGTGGCAGTCTCATTTGAAGTGGCCATACCCAACAATAAGTGATGATGACACAAGTTATATGGTTAGCTTCCTTATGTTGCATATTACGTGCACATGTCAGCCTAGCACCTTCCCTTGAGACTTGCGAGTTTCCTTATCTTGTTATGGTCTGACATACAGTTCATCATACCTTATTTTTTATGTCACTTTTTTGTTTTGTAGTACCATTTGTTTTGCCACTATTATGTGTTAGGTGTTGGTGTTGGACACAAGCTATACAAACTATTTTTTCCCATTATATGTGCATGAGGTAGACAACGCACGGTTAGTGTAAGAAATAGGGCTGTAGCTAAAGCAAATCAAGAACTAGTTCATCAATCCTCTGAAAAATAGCCGAAGTGCTTAGAAATTTGCATATTCATAATTGGATGTAGTTATTTAATCCCATTGTATCCTTTTAGCAAAATTACCTCAATGTAACAACTGAATAGATGGACTATTCTTGTCAAACGGGGTTAGAATGTGATACGTCCTTGCTCCTAATATCTCAACCAAACAAGGCATGGAAAGACTCTCTAAATGTGTTCCAACACTTTAGTTAGCAATGATAAAAGATAAACTTCATTATTTATCTATGCCTCTGCAAGTGACTAATGGTGAAACATGACCTTAGTTATTTATCGTTTTCAAATATTACGACCATACTACCATTAGAGGTTTTTTTTTCTACTTGTGACAAGAAATCATCAAATTGCTCAATGGACGCCATTCTACATTCTTGCTAATTGCAATACAACTTGGTGCTAAATCCTCTTCTTAATTTTGTTCAATTGCACATTACGATCCTAAAACCTAATTGAGTGGAATAATCCTAGCATTGAATTTGTCCTACCACACAAAACTCATTCTCTGTGAGCACAAATCACCCTAAAAAATAGGAATCACGTCACAACCTGAATTTTCTCATATCTCTACAAGCACAAATCACCCTAAGCATTGCCAGCACAAATTATTGTTGGATCACACTACTACAAAAAAAAAAGGTCTTTACAGACGGTTCAAAAACATCATCACAGACAGTTTCGTGAGCCGTCTGAGTTTATGGGTCACTAATGACATGAGGTTATCACAGACGGTTTTTCAACCGTCTGTGATGCAGACTATTACAGACGGTTATTAACTCAGAAACGTCTGTGATAGTCAACTATCACAGAAGGTTTGTAGATAAAACTACTTGTGATAGCTAATTTATCACAGACGATTCGTATCACACACAGTTTGTAGATGAAATCGTCAGTGATACCTGATGTATCACAGATGGTTTGTAGATGAAACCGTCTATTCTAAGGAACCGTCTGTGATATTCTTTTGTATTGCTAAATCTATTTCTGTTTATTGGCTAGCCTTAGGAAATACTAGCCATGCCATCTGAAACAAGCTGAAACACAACAAGTACATGTATACATCCAATTCACATTCATTTCAGAAACAAGCACATCCATTTCACAAATCAATTAACTCAAATGAACTAAAATTAACCATTGATGAATATTTACACACATGTACCATTAAGTTCAATCTTATCCCAATCAAGTTCAATCTACATTGTGAAACTTCTAATTTGGATTTATGACCTCACGGTTCAAGAATGATGCAAACTGTCCTTGAATTTTTATTAGCTGGCTCTATTCCAACGTAGTTGTAGCGATGCTCGTAACCTGTCGCTAGGAAGATTAAATTTGTGCATATATAAATTGAGAAGTATGAAATAATTATTGCAAGATTGACAAACCTGAGGATCATTGGTCATCGTGGAACCGACGAGTAGTTCCATGTTGTGGCAAACATAGTATCCACAGATGTTGCCCGATGGCTGCTGGTGGTATTGCAAAAATAGAATTAGTTAGTTCTAGAGGCATTACTACGAAGTGTTATATAGGATTAATGTGTACTAGCGAATATCAGGAAATTTAGATCGTGTCGCAGGATCCTTCCCTTGGATTTCTCTCTTTTAGCAAAGTACACAGCGAACGACCTACGTGATTCAAAAAAGTTAGCCTTAGCCATTGCAAAGTAATGAAAGAGTACAATAGAGTTATCTATGGAGGAAATATGTTTACCCGTCGATTAATCGTCGGACAACTGTGAAGTCGTTTTCAGCCCTTTTTAGGGAATCTAGGTATATTACCTTGTTCTGTTTTGGTACAATTACAATTAGAATCTAGTGGAACCTACACAGGTATGTTGACATGGTCATTAAACCTAAGTTCGTGTTGCTTATAAAGTACAAATTAACAAGTATAGCCACTATTGCAGCACTTAGCCCTGGTTGTAGGACAAAAGTATGAATTCCTTGTCGCGGTGAGCCAGCAATGACTCTGTCATATAATCCTCGACGAATTTTGCATTCTCCTTGATGCTTTGCATGGAGACCAAGTGTGGGTCGAGGAAACCTATCGGTGATTTCCTTAATTCGGCTTCAAAAATCATGTGTGTGTGTATACAAAAGCAAGGAGTTATATATAACATTTATCGGTATTACACGAATGTTGACCGTGATTGTACAAACTTACAATGTCCAGCATCACATGAGTGAGGTGTTGAGGGCGTCGAGATTGAGGAAGAACAAGTCCTCAAAGGTCACCGTGAAGACACGGTCTTGAACCTTGTGGTGAAGATGATGCGGCCCAAACTTGACGTTGACACCCGTGCACCATTGTCCATCCGTCTTGTTGGCCTGTTCCATGTACCATTTATGCAATCTTGTGCAAGCCAATCTTAGGATTTCGAGGTCCTTTACCCTCTCGACCAACGGCAGTCCTTGCACAATTTTTGGGCCAACGGCAAGAAAGGGATATCATTGGGCTTCTTCAACTTGCCCTTGCCGCCTCGCTTTTTAGAGGTCGACTACATGAGAGTCGACCGAGCACGAGGTGTAGATGCGTCTGATGCACTGGGCCCTTGCCGCATCGGTGCAGGTAACTCTGATATAGGTAGCTCCAGTGCAGGTAACTCTGATGCAAGTCATTCCCGTGGACTTGGCACCGTTACGGGACATTCCCGTGAAGTTGACACCGAAGTAAGTAGCTCTAGGCAGATGTCCCTCGTGGGCCACTGAATGAATGTTCCAATGGCTTGCCCTAGAGTCACGACCATGTCGACTGGGGGCATGTACAACAGGACGACATCGAAATTGGCATTAACACCATCCACGTTCACTTTTGTGAAACCTGGCGCTGGATTTACAGCGTGCACCAAGGCCTCGACACCGGATAGATACGCTAGGCCCCAAGCAGCGTCTAGGGCAACAGAGGCATATCTCACTTAGAGCTTGCACTTCGTAGCCACCTACATAACGATACAAAATTAGCTACTCCAACAGGCTACGTCAATGGATCGAGCATTCTAGAGATAATAATTATTACCAGGATATCATCGACAGGAAACCTGTTGTCACCTTCCGTGATAGGGTTGGATGCGCAGCTACTCCGACGGTTAGGGGGGCTGGTTACCACAGTAGCGGCGGGGAGTTCCAACTGATTTCCCCTAAGCCTGTCCTCAAGGCTCTCTATCTGCCGTCGCGTCTCATCTCTCATGCGATCTCAAATCTCATCCCTGAGGGATTCAGTGATCTCATCTCTGAGGGATTCACGAATCTCCTCTTGTAACCGTGCATCGCGCTCGGCTTTGGCTCTCTTCCTACTTCGGTATGCTTCGGGGTCCTTTGGGAATCCTTGTTTCCATGGAACATAAAGACCAAAGTCTCTCGTGCGACTCGGGTGCTCATTGTTTTCCAGGGCCACGAAGAGTATATCTCTCTCCCTAACTGCCTAGAATGAGCCTTGGGAAGATTGTGCACTCAGCGCTTCTTGCAATAGCCCGACATGTTATTTCACTTCCTATGAAGTTATGGAGTAATTACAAACTAGGTAGTTCGATATCTTACTAGGCGCTGGGACACTTCCTCATCTACAGGGTTTGGAAAGGAGATGGCCATTGAAGACACGGTAAGACACGGTAGGTGATCTCGCTCTTATCCAGTTTCGGGCGCGCTCATCAGGGATCGATCCTAGCAAATGGCGGAGAGGCATCCTAACAGATTGCAAGCTCGTCCTGCTCCCTCTATTGTGGGATTTTACCCGCATACCCAGCGGTGCTGAGTCTATGAGGGTGCGTGTTTCTTACCTGGAGAGCCCTGTGCGTCATACTTTCACTCCTAAAATCATCTGTCATCTTCTTCGCCACAAAGTCTTGCCAGTACTCTTCCTCGAACGGATACTTCTAGAAGGGCGTCAGATCCTTCTCCACGTATTGCTTGATAAGTGTGCTCTTGATGTTCTTCCATGCTTTACACGCCTATAGCAACATGTGTCGTCGCACAGAGCCCTGGTGTTGTTCTAGGATCTCGAACGATCGAAACATATCCATCAACAGCTTACCTTTCTAATCTTTGGTCAACTCCTTCCACGAATCATAGGTGATCTTGACCCGTTCCCGTGCAACTATTTTGACCGTTCTCCGGAATGCGGATGCTGCTCGGCGAGGATTAAGTGGGGTCCCAGATGCATTGACCTCCGTGATGGTAAATCGACCCTCGGGCCTTTTCGATATTCCACTTCTTCTATCGCACTTGGATTTTCTAGAGGATGGCGCATCAAATGCGTGAGGTGATGATGACGAAGAATGAGTGGAAGTCATCTTCACAAGAAAATATCCTCCAAGTCATTTAAAAGGAATAATATGCTCAGCACAAACATCATGTGAACAATCGAAATCATCATAAAGCTAAGATTTAACATTTTGATATTGCTCTCAAATATAGAGTTGCACAAGATTTAATCTTAGCCTTCTCGCTACTTTAGTCTATACTCTTCATTAATTGAATTTGACAATATTAATTCAAACTTTGAGCTGTAAAATAATATTTTACTTATATGCCGACATGATCTTTAAACAAAAGACAACAGATAATACTTTCGGCCTGGAGGTTCAACCAATTAACCAACCAAAAGTAACAGACTAAATGCTAAAGATCAATCAAAAGTAGTAAGCATTCCAATTAGAGCTCAAGTTCAAACCCAATTATCAAAACAATTTTAATACAAAACTATTATCATCATAGAGCATTCATCTCAAGCCCAACACACCATATTGCAATATATTCCAGTAGCAGTATCAAGCCTACCACATTGCATCAGTTACCTTCGGGTGTCGAGGAAAAGGACGAGCAGGGAACACCAGAGCAGCAGGGCGGCGTTGAAGGGGAGGTGTGCTGGGCTCGGGGGAGGAGGATGCGACGTGTGCTTGGGGGAGGGGAGGAGGCAGGCTCAGGGAGGAGGCACGCTGGGCTCGGGGGAGGAGGGACGCCGGGTTCGGGGAGGCGACAACTCGTGCTCGGGGAGGAGACGATGAGCTCGCTGGAGGAGCCGCGTCGGGCTCGAGGAGGAGGTGGCGTCAAGGACAGCGGCGACGGGCTAGGAGGAGGAGGGAGAGTTAGAGAAGAGTCCAAATATAAATAGGGTTGGACATCACAGACGGTTCTAAAGTAGAATCGTCTATGATAAATACACATCATAGATGATTCCAATAAATAACCGTCTGTGAAAGATGATGTATCATAGACGGTTTGTAGATAAAACCATCTGTGATAGCTGATGCATTATAGACAGTTTGTAGATGAAACCGTCTATGATATCTTATCACAGACAGTTTGTCCGAAGAAACCGTCTATGATATTCTTTTATATTGCTAAATCTATTTCTGTTTAGTGGCTAGCCTTAGGAAATTCTAGCCATGCTCTCCGAAACAAGCAAAAAGACAACAAGTACATGTATACATCCAATTGACATTCATTTCAGAAACAAGCACATCCATTTCATAAATCAATTAACTCAAATGAACTAAAATTAACCATTCAGAACATATGACACATAAACATTTCATTCATCATTCCACTTGCTTATTTCCTTTGAAAATTAGCCCTTCATGATGACTGACGCATATGTAGCTTGTTTCGTCACATTGTTCTTCCTCGACCCTTATGCCGTTTCCAAAAGGAGGCAACTAGTCAAATTGATTGTATTCTTCCTCGTCCACTACATTCTCAACTCCGACAATCCTCCTTTTTCCATGAAGAACTACGTGAGGTCTCTTATTTGCCCGGTCGGTTACATAGAAGACTTGAACAACTTGGTTAATGAGTACGAATGGTTCGTCTTTGTATCCGACACATTCAGGGTCCACGGTAGTGACGCCGTACTTATCGACCTTCACCCGTGGGAGATAGACCCAACAGCACCGAAACAGGGGGTTCTTGAAAAGCACGTAGTCGAGCTTCCAAATCTCTTCTATGAGTCCATAGTAGGAGCTCCTCAGCCCATCGGTACTGAACGCATCTATGTGGACACCGCTGTTCTGGTTAGTGCCCTTTATATCCTGAGCCTACGTATAGAATGTGTACTCATTTATGTCGTATCCTTTCTATGTCATAATTGTAAATGTTGGCCCTTTTGCCAACCATGTCAGCATATCACTTGACGAGCTCCTAGTGAGTCGCTCCTTCAACTATTAGTTGAACCAACTGTTGTGTTGTCTCGTAATCCAAACATCCGGTCGCTCCGGATTATGTTGCCGAAGCACGTTGACGAGGATATAATAATCCTCATTTTATATTTTATCTATAATTCTTATTATAGGTAAATATCACGTCATGTGGACCCTGAGTATACCCCTTAATGTTATAAGGGAAGAGCCTAATGGGTGGTCGTAAGTTCTTCTACGACCACCCTCATAGTCGTAAGTTATGCTACGACTACCCCCATAGTTGTAAGATATGCTACGACTATCCCATAGTCGTAAGTCTTGCTACGACTACCTCATAGTCGTAGGCTCCTCTACGACTAGGTCAACTACGACCACCTTATGATCAAATAAACCTCTGAGATAAGTGGGTCTTATTGATTAAGGGATTCAAACAATCATCATCTGTTGTTATTCTCATGAGTAATGACACGTAATACTCCATTATCTCGGTATATAGTCATTAGCGGCGTGGAGGAGTTAATACACGGTGATTATTACCAACGTGCGCCCGAATTACGGAGGTGATGGCGCCGCTTTATCTGGAGTAACCGCCGCTCCTTCACGCACTATAAAAGGCAATCAGAGAAAGGAAGGGAGGATCAATCGCCATCAGAATACAAACACTATCTGTAATAGTCTTAGTTTTTCCCCGATTGTTCAAAATACACTCAATACCATACACACACAGAGTAGGGTTGTTATTCTCTCCGGAGAAGGCCCGAACTCAGTATAAAAATCCCGTGTCAATCTCTCCATGATTCCATTCTAGGAGACCCCGAATCAAACAATCTTTACGTAAGTTCGGTTCTAAAACACCGCGGTTGGCGCCGTCCGTGGGGATCTTCGGTAATCTCTTGTCAACATACTCTCTGCTTTTCCAAATCTCATGCACTCATGGCGGGAGAATGGAACGAGGAGAATTGGTTCGACTTGGCAGACACGCAGACGTCGACATGGATGCCGGATTCGACATTTAACCAAGTGATGACTCATCCTATGGCATTGCTGCCTCCGGGGATCTTCCCACAGATCCAGGAGACAATGTCGCCGGCGGAGTTGAGGAGGGATCCTTATCCCCTACAACAGTACGTCCAAGAGAGGAATCTACCCTCTCAAAGGACAAGGGTCAATCTGACCAGGACCGCACCCAGGTGGACTCACGACACAACGAGAGTTTTTCCTCGAAGTGTCCAATTCCCCCTAAGGCGGCCCGACTTGGTGAGGCAAGCTCTGGAAGCCACAATGCAGGACTTCAGGCAAGATCTGGTGATCCTCTCTCTCCGGATGACGCCAGAGAGAGGGATCAAGCATGCTTTTCCTACAAATTCGACCATCTCTCCGCAGATCACACTGCCGACGGAGACGGTTATAACCAGACTTCCCTACTTGGAGGATTACTCCAAGTCGCCAGATGGTGTCTCTCGACGACTCCTCAAGCGGAGAGGCCTCGGCGCAAGTGAGAATCATCAACGGAGGTCTTCGCCCTTCCTCGATGAAGATCACTCTTCTAGAGACCGAGATGGAGACTCTTCGAAAATCACACACCGCCCCTCGTGGCGTTGGCAAGGACGCCACCAGCTGGCGGACACGACCAACACCTTCATGAACGCAAGGGAAATCCTCGACATTCTCGCACTTCATTGAGGCGATCTCAAGAGTCGACATAGAAGCTCTTGAGGCTATTCGACGGAAGAAAATTGAAGCCCGTAAGAATGCATGCAGGCGCATCCAATATCGATCGAAGGAAGCTCAAGAACTTCAAGACATCAATGACTTGCTCGAGAATCCAACTCAAGAGCTAGCCCGAGCATCAGACTCGACCTCTTCGTTGAAGAGATCGCACAAAGGCTTCGAACACGATAGCAAGGCCGAAGCGCCACGACATCATTCAGAAGTCATAGCAATACGACTTCTTGGCTACGGTCGATCGAACATATCACCACGGAGGAATCGACGCAATAAGAAGTCGATCGATCACCTACTCGGAGAAATGTCTTTCGAACGACTGATGATCAGCAAACCCCTCGGAAAGGTGATCGCTCACCATTCCGACATGGGAATCTGAAGAAGAGATAAACTACGAGGAGTATTCCCTCGAAGATCGAGATCTATCATAGGTCCGGTCAACCTATTCTCGGGTATCGCCGAGTACGACCACTTGATGATATCAACCCTTCTTTCTGCAAAGGAGGCGTCAAGAAGTCATTCTTGGATGTCGAGCATTCTCGCCGATCTCCGAGCTGCTCACGCCACCTCGTTGACCAAAGTGAACATGGAGAAGTTTGATGGTTCCCAAAATCCCATCGAATTCCTTCAAATCTACACAACAAGTTGTCCGAGCAGCAGGAGGAGGAGAGCATGTAATGGCAAATTATCTTCCAACTGTGCTCGAAGGATCCGCTCGATCGTGGTTCCTGAATCAACCACTCGAGTCGATTTACTCTTGGCAACACCTCTGCGACCTTCTACTGGCAAATTTCCAAGGCACTTACAATGCGCCTCGAAAGGAGGATGACTTGCACGGATGAGACAGAATGACAACGAGACCTTGCGCCAATTCATCAAGCGCTTTAGTCGGGTTAAGTAATTCAATTCCGGAAGTTTCGATTCATCCGTCATCGAGCATTCTGCCAGGAGTCCGTAGTAGGAGAATAATAGAAGACATTGCTTTAAACCCACCTATACATTGCGAACTCTTCGAGATGGTGATCGATATGCCACCGCTTCGAGGCGGTCGAGTGGAACAATACAATAGATCGAGAAGACAATACCTCTCAAGAGCCAAAGCGACATTGGTAAGAAGAAGGATAAAAAAGCAAAAAGTCCAAAAACAAGGCGAAGGGTCAAAAACTCCAAACCAGCGGTTCCAAAGAGGTATTGGCTGTGAATGATAAAGAACCACGCACATCCAAGCCGCGACCGACAGCGAGGCAAAGGTAAGCATACCGATCGGAAAAATGATAAGCCTAGGTGGTGTCCTTTCCATAAAAAGGAAGGGCATGACCTTCGAATTGCCGGTCTTCCAACTAAAGCTTGAAGACTACTACAACGACAAGGACCACTTCCCACTCGAGAATGTAGGTCAAACAAGTGGTCATAAATCTTCGATGATGAAGAGGAGATGCCGTTCGGGATCCGCAACACACCATCGAACACATCTACGGAGATCATCGGCATATGAATCAAAGCGGACTTAAGGTCTGCCGAACGTGAGGTAAACTCCATAGATCCTCCTCTCGTCAATAAATTATCAAGTGGTCGGAAGTCACTATCTCTTTCGAGAAGAGTGATCGCCCGATTCTTCGACTTCGACAGTCGATACCCAATCGTGGTCGAACCCACCATCAACAATTGTCGGGTCAATCGAGTTTTGGTTGATGGTGGAAGCTCGTTAAATATTTTATTTACGAGTGCTCTGGATGACATGCAAGTACCCAGACCAAAGTAAGACCCAGACGATACTCTTTCCATGGATCGCATCGATCTTCACCAAACCAATTGGTCAAGTTTCTTCCTTTAACATTTGGTTCACCAAGTAATTTCGAGACGGAGAAAATCTCCTTTGATGTGGTCGATTTCGACATCTTAAGATATAACGCCATACTCGGACGACCAACTTTGGCAAAATTCCTAATGGCTACTCATTATGGATATCAATGTATTAAGATGCCAGTCCCAAAGGAGTAATCACAATCCATTGTGACAAGAAGATGGCGATACTGCGATCGCCGATCCTCGAGATGGTAGGACAAATACCAACTCGAGAAGAAAGTCACCTTCGACTAGCAAGTCGGCCTAAAGTCGCACCAAAGCCGAACGACAAAGTCAAAGAGGTTCCTCCGACAGGGAGCCCTCAAGATTCGCATCGGGATACTTCCGACCCCAAATAGGAAGACGCCCTCATCACCTTCCTCCGAGCTAACGCGGATGTATTAGCGTGGCAAGCATCCGACATGCCCGAGTCCCGTGGAGGTGATCGAGCACGAGCTAGCTTTACGGCCGACAAAGTACCCGTAAAACAAAAATTACGGAGATTTGCCCGATCGACGAGATGCTATTAAATCGAATTGATAAGCTACTTAAAGCGGGCTTTATAAGAGAGGTCAACCACCGTAATGGTTGGCTAAACCTGTAATGGTTAGAAAGTCAAACGGCAAATGGCGATAAAGCGAGACTTTATCGATCTTAATAAAGCTTGTCCAAAAGACGATTTTCCTTTACCTCAGACGATCGCTTGGTTGACTCTCTCGCAGTTGTGAAATGTTAAGTTTTTAGACGATATTCGGATACCACCGGATCAATATGTGTCTAGACGATGAAGAAAAGACAGATTTATTACACCATTTGGTATATTTTGCTATGTCAAAATGCCATTTGGTCTAAAAATGCCGACGCTTCTTTTCAACGCTTGATGCAGTAACTTTTTCATCTCAATTAGGCGAAATCTAGAAGCCTATGTTGATGATCTAGTTGTCAAAAGCATCAAGAGACTTAATCATATTCTCGACCGCAAGAAACGCTCGACAATCTCGTAAAACATCGCTTAAAACTTAATCCACGAGAAGTGTGTATTTGAATCTCTTGAAATTGCTTGGATTCCTAGTATCAATACGAGGAATCAAGCAAATCAAAAGATAAAAGCCATTTTAGAAATGCGCCTCAACTACACGGAAAGAAGTCTAGAAACTCACTTTGGGTGCATGGCGGCTTTAAGTCGTTTCATCGCACGATCGGGAGAAAAGGGACTACCTTTCTTTAAACTTCTAAGGAAACACGAAGGTTTTGAGTGGTCGAAAGAGGCAAGCGCTGCCTTTGAGGATGTCAAGAGGTACCTTACGAGTGCTCCTATTCGGTCTCTCCGAGGCCGTAAGAAACGCCTTGGTTTACCTAGTCGCCACGCCACAGCGAAGAAGCGCAGAGTGGTCGAGAACGTGAAAATGTACAACGACCGGTCTACTACGTAAGTGAAAGTTTACACGGACCTAAGGAGCGTTACCCTCGGGTCCAAAAGCTTCTATATGCCCTCCTCATGTCTTCGAGGAAATGCGGCATTATTTTCAGCGCACAAACTAGTCAGGTGCCCGAGTTTCCCTTGGGAGCGATCCTCCGTATTAGGGAAACAACGGGCGCATGGCAAAATGGTCGGTCGAACTTGGGGAGTTCGACATCCATTTCGTGTCCCGAACGGCCATTAAATCCCAGATCTTGGCGGACTTTGTCGCCGAATGGACAAATCTGAACTCGCTCAGATCCCCAAGACGATTCCCACCACCAAATGGATCTATGTACTTTGACGGTCGCCACTTTAAGTGGCTCGGGTCAGGGTGGTCTGGTATCTCCTACGGAGAGACCTTAAAGTATGCCATACAATTAAACTTTCGGGCCACTAATAATGTGGCGTATCTGAAGGTTTGCTAGTCGGTATACGAGCAAATGAAAGCGCTCTCGATTCGCCGACTACTCGTGAGGGGGGACTCTCAACTAGTCGTGAATCAAGTCGGGAAAGAGTACCAGTGCTCTAACCCGACAATGTCTTGGTACTTATCAGAAGTGCGTAAGCTAGAAAAGCATTTTTAGGTTTCGAGGCACAATTCATCCTCGAAGGATAATTTCCGCATCACCGACTTGCTCGAATAGCTTCTTCCCGATCTGAAGTACCAAAAGGAGTCTTCTTGGAACAACTCCAGAAGCCTTCTCTGGTCGACGAGCCAGAGACACCTCCTATTGAGACAGCCTCTCTAGAGTACGAGGATACATGGATGGTGCCCATCTATGATTATCTTCAGAAGGGTTCTGTACCCGAAGACGATCTCGAGGCAGATCGCTTATCCCGAAAAGCCAAAATGTATACTTTGGTGAAGGAGTTCTCTATAAACGGGGTATTCAAGGGGTGCTCATGCGATGCATTCCGCAGAGAAGGATTAACACTCCTTCACGACATACATGGTGGCATCTGTGAAAATCATGCTTCTCTGTAACGCTGGTCGGCAAGGCTTTTCGACAAGGATTTTATCGCCAATGACCCTATACGATGCTAAAGAGTTGGTTAAAAAGTGTGTCCATGCGGTTTCATAGTAGGCAAATACACCAACCAATTCGGGCATTACAAACAATACTCTATCTTGGCCTTTTGCAACTCGGGGTCTTGATATCTCGGGACCGTTCCCCAAAGCTCTAGGAGGTTTGAGTTCCTTTTGTGGCTATTGATACGCTCACAAAATGGATTGAAGCGAACTCGTGGATCGATAACAACGAAGCGGCAAAACGGTTTATGATGAGATGCAAAATTACTCGATTTGGAGTACCGAGTCGAATAATTACAGATAATGGTAAGCAATTTTGAGCGCAAAATTTCGTGAATTTTATGACGAGTTGGGTACCAAGTTGTGTTATGCTACATGGCCCATCCCCGAGTAATGGGGCAATCGAACGTGCAAACGGCCAAATAATGAGAGGAATTAAGACTCGAAGTTTTCGACCAGCTCGTCAAACGCCGGGGCTTGGGTACAAGAGTTACCCTTTGTATTATGGGCGATTCAGACAACTACCGGTCAGACTCACAGAGAAACACCTTTCTTTCTAGTCTTGATCTTTGAAGCCATGCTTCCTCCGGAACTAAAGATACGGTCAACACGAGTCTAAACATTCAAAGACTCCAACCAGAACAAATTCGAGCAGATGATATTAATCTACTTGAAGAAAGGAGAAACCAAGCCCTAATTCGTTCGGCGGCCTACCAACAAGCCTCGCGAAGATACTACGATCGAAGGTCCAACCTCGCAGACCTTGTCAGAGGTGACTTGGTATTGAGGCTTTGCCAATCCAAGTCTAATCGAACAAACTTTCTCCCAAGTGGGAAGGTCCTTACACGATGGTCGGGTTACTCGTCGAGTGGATGACGATTGGCAATGGAAGACGGCGTGTTCTCTCGAATTCTTGGAACATCGACCGCCACGCAAGTTCTATGTGTAACCAATCATTAGGACAATAAAGACTCGTGTTTTCTATCTCTATTGTCTTACTTTTGAGTAGTGCTTTCATAATTTTTCGACTATGTTTCAAACACCAGTTTTCTTTACATCGGTCGAAAGGCAAATAACATCACCTAGTCGAAGCCTCTCCTCTCGCATGTGGTCACGCCCACTAGAAGGAGCTTCCTAGTGTCAACTCGTTACTCGCTTTTGTTGCCAACACAAAGAACTCGGGTTTTATTTAGTCGAAATTTTTTTGAAGGCCAACTCCTTTCACCTTAGATTATTTCTTCACTTCATTTTTGAAAAATATTCTAGCAGAGTGCACTTTTAAGATTTATTCAATTTGCCTTTGGTGTATTCAATTCGCCTTAACTAAGTCGGAGGAAGAAACACATCTAGTCGAAGTCTCTCCTCTCTGCACGTGGTCCCGCCCACTAGAAGGAACTTCCTAGCATCGCTCGATTTCTAACTCTTGATAACAAAGGCGCACTTATTGAATCCTCCAAAGAAGGGCTAACTAATTTTTGAAGTTCTCTGGATGTTTGTTTAACTCAAGTTGTTGTTCTCGATTTAATTAATCTAGTCGGAGATGTTAACATTACCTAGTCGAAGCCTCTCCTCTCAAGACGTGGTCCCGCCCCACTAGAAGGAACTTCCTAGTGTCAATTGCTACCACTCTTTCGACCGATTGCATGACAATTGCGGCCAAAAACTACAAGTTAAACAAACCTCTCTGTTTTCATAAACCCTTTCTAAAGACTATTTACTTAGTTTGTCTAAACAAACTCGGCAAATAATCGAGGGCTAGGATAATTTGATTTCAATTCTTAGTCTTTAAATTGTTAATTATCTTTTGAGTTACTAACTACTCGACAAGATGATTTGTAGAGATAAGACTATTTACTTAGTTTCAACAAACTAAGCAAATAGTTAGGGGCTAGGATAAAGTCATTAATTTGACTTCAATTTTTAGTCTTTAAAATTTGTTAATTATCTTTTGAGTTACTAACTACTCGACAAGATAATTTGCGTGAAACAAGATGGATCGATATTACATCAACAAAAGCTTGTTTTTCACGTGTTTATTACAAGCTACTCAAGAGGAGATCCCAATCGCATCTCCTCTCAAACTTTCCTACTAACCGATTGCATCTCCTCCATCGACGCCTTCCTTCGCTTCAGAGCAATCGGCTTCGCTTCGAGTGGTTGCACATTAAGGTTGGGGTCATGAGCTTTAAGTTTTGCTAATGCATAACTTATCGCAGATTCGACCGCTTCCTTTATCGATTCAATTTTGGTTGGCCTTGAGTAGTCACCAGATCTTGCAAAGTCCCGACTTGATCCCCAATAGTACTTATGTGAGCGGTTATCGTATCATCTTGAGGAGTCTTTCCTCACTATGTAGCTCACCAAGCACATTGTTCAGAGCGTGATGTTGCCTTGAAGTTTAATCTTCATTGCTTCCATCTCTGTTGGGTACAAGTCGAAGCCTCAAGCTTTTTGTTTTCGACCACTTGTTCGAAAAGAATAAGATTGGCCAAACAAAGATAAACTTCTAGAGGAAAAGAAAAGAAAAAATAATCACGGGTAAAAGAATTTCTTACCCACTAGTCGAGAATCCAACTTCTTGACCTCTTCATTATGGGAAGCAACGGTCTCAAAGATGCTTTTTCTCCCATGATCTAATGTCCTCTGATTCTTCTTTGCAATAAGGGATACCAGGTTATAAATCATGGTTTTTCCGTGATTTCGGTCTCGAGCCTTCCCAATTCAAGATCCATTCCTAGAAAAGAAGAGAGAGTAAGAAAAGGAGATAACTCAGAAAGACCGCAGTAAAGAATTACTTACCCGATATTCGAAGTTCTCGGCCTCAAGATCTTGATCTTTATTTTTGGACATACGAGTAAGCTCGTGAATGGTCAAGTTTTCTTTGACTTCATTCTCGAGCTTTTCATCTCATCTTCTTTTCTCAAAAGAAGCGAGAGTTAGATAAAGATCAAAGTCGAAGCGCCTTAAGTTCAAAGACTTACTATTTATTCCTTCCCGCAAATTCACGTTTGCGAGTTGGCTTTTTAAGTTTCCCCAAAAGGAATTCTACTTTTTCCCATAGCTTTTTGACTCCTCTTTTTCATAATCGAGCGAGTCGGCTAAGGTCTTTCGCGCCACCTGCTCAACCCGCAAAGGATAAAAGTGAACATAAGCATTGGTCAATCGGTTGTAAGTTCTTCTACAACCATCGACCTAGTCGTAAGTTTTTCACGACAAAATCTCATGGTCGTAAGTTCTTCTACGACCATCACCTATTCAGATGTTCTTCTACGACAAAGCCCATCGGTCGTAAGTCTTTAACGATCAAGACCTAGTCGTGAGTTTTTCCATGACAAACCCCGTAAGCACTATATAAGTAGTCAAAATGATTATGAAAAAAAGTGACTTACCACCTCTCTCGCTTATTTGCAGAGTTCCTCTTTTTGTCGTCGACTCTAGAAGTTGTCGATGATATTCACCGACAACGGCGATTTGCTCTATGGCTTTCTCGCAAAAGACAAGACAAAGGAGAAATAAGAGAAGATTATACTGTATGTATAAGTATCATCAAATACTTACATTCATGGTTGATCGAGCAAATATTGAGTAAACCACTGGGTGCTTCACTCGCCCACTCTCTCAACTTGGTCCCACCAAACCTTCTCAAGGCGCCATTATCAAAAGTGTTCCTCTATTGGGAATGTCTTTGGGATGGGGACTCGGTGTATAGATCTAAAGGCGTAAGACCCCACTATGGAAGCAGGGCCAAAGAAATCGTAATGTAAATTGAAGCATTCTTCATCTTCCGATTCTCAAATTGTAGTTTCTCTTTGGGTACCGTGAAGGAGGTCTGCAACGATTTCTTCCCCCGCGGTGGTCGTGCACATCACCACCTTGGGCAGAGGCTTGCGACTTCCTCTGCTGGTCCCACGACCACGTTAGTGGTCATGGCGACTATCTCGCTTGTCGAATCATTTGCCTCAATAGGTGTAACCGCTACCTCAAGAGTAATAGCCGCAACCTCGGTGGTCATGGCGGTTACCTCGGTGGTTGTAGATGCCACTCAAGAACTATGGCATTGCCTCGTTGGCTATAGCTACGACTTCGTGATCGTGACAATCGCCCAGAGCCACGACTTCTTCTACCACCGGGCCGAGGATGATCCATCGACCACTTCCTTGTTGTCTCTCCAAAGAATGGAGAGGTAGCAATAGGCTTCTCAATGGAAGCATTCTCGGGGGCTGAAGGAGTCGGGCTAAAAACAACAAAAGGATAGCTAGTCAAATTGTGGAAAGCAAAAGGTAAATGATGTTCTTACACTTTAGCTTGTTTCACATACCTCTGCGTCCTGGACTTAATCGAAACTTTGGAGCCATCTTCCCGATGGAAGAATTCTTTGACTTCTTTTCACGACCACGTCCGTCGTAGTTCAAGCTGGGGAATAGGTTCACCATGACCATGTCTCGTCGTGAGTCTTGAACAGGACCATCTCTATGGTCTCGACTTTCCGGAGGACCGAGATCGGTCTCGATCACTCCAAGAGCAGCGCTACCCTCAACAGTAGGCTCATACCGATCGGCGTTGTCCTTCACAAAGACATAAACTCCTTCCAGTTCTCCTTTTCTAGTTGCTTGACAAATCTAGAAGTGGCGTAAAGCGTGAAAGCTTTCTTGTCGTAATAAAAGGTACCTTGGCCTTGCGAGGTTTGTCTTAAGAGTTAATTTGCTTGACCTCCTCGGCTTCACAATTTCAATTTGACCTCGGCTTCAATCTGCGGCTATGTTCCGCCACAGGCTTTGCAGAGGATCCGTCGAAGGGCTAGAACTCGAGCTTGCTCTCCCTTGTCGTGGCTCTTGTAAGTCGGCGTCTCTTGGGACGGAGGAGCCGAGCCTTTGTCTTTGTCAACTTTGCACCGATGGTTATCAAGATAACTTCTTCGTCGTTCCGACGATTTTCCATACCTACTTTACGTAAAGCAAAAGCAGTAAAAAGAAGAATTACTAAGCGGTCAGAAGACCTTCTACGACCAAAGGTCAAGTCGTAAGTTTTTCTACGACCTTTCCTCGACCGTAAGATTTTCTACGGTCACTACTAAGTTGTAAGTTTTTCTACAATATTTCTCTAGTCGTAAGTTCTTTCTACGACTATAAAGTCCTAAGGATAAAATCAACTACTGATTACCTTTAGGCGAACCATCCTTTCCTCTGCGGATACGACCGCAAGGATCTTAGGAACTGCCACACTAAGTGGCGGAGGCTTCTATAAACGAGTCCGACTCTAACGCCAATCTCATTGGTGAAAGATCTGCTCAAACAGATAAAGGCATTCTTTAAACAACTTTGCAGAAAGACCAAACTGAGAGCTAAGTCGAAAAACTACTTACCTCCCTCGTAGTCCCTGGTCGGGTCTTTTGGCCCCGTGTACCTCCACATAGGAGGCACTCGTTTCTTCAAAGGACTAATTCGAGGCGTGTGATGAAATCCTTCACCACATGTCATCCAATCAACCCTCGCTTTCAAATCCTTGATGGCTTGAATATAGGGGCAATTCGATTGATATCCCGGGAGTCGAATCGAGAAGCTTTCTTTTCAGCGACCTTCCTTCGAAAGAAAGAGCCTTCTTGGAGGTGACTTTCAAAGAAACCACCTCTTCCTCCACAACGCCATGAGGATCGAGTGAACATCTGAATATACTCCTTCGACTTCCCGTCATGGAGCTTCAAACCACAACTTCCGGCTATCCTGCATTGTCGAGCCATTAGTAGAAATCTTGAAAAAGCTCAAGATCATTTGGAATTCTGTGCACGCCTCACACAGATATATTGAATCGCCAAGATGGTGATGGAATTAGGACCAAGGTTCACCAATTCCACTCCAAAATGCTCGAGTATCAATGTGAGAAAGGGGTGAGCAGGTAATCGAAGACCACACTCACAATACGCCTGGAAGACGGGGATTTGTCCTTCCTCCCCCGACGGCCATTGCTGCTTATGCGCCGGGAACCACTCCACAAGAACTTTCTCTGGAATCTTCCCAGCATTGACAAGGGTTTGCATCTTCGCCGTATCCATCTCCGACTCGGCCCATTTGGAAACTCTCCCGGCCATTTTTCTCAGAAAGAGGAGATTTTTGACTGAGTTGGTGGCGGAGAAGACAAGAACTTGATGAACAGTAGAATGATTTGGGGAAAGGTAAGATCTTAGGTTTTACCCCCGGGTAGGTATTTATAACCACGTACCTTGAGCCGAAGGCGTGACATTCCAAGGGTCGCCACTGTCTCGGGAACCGCTTCAACAGACAGGTTAACGGACGTCGTTTGAGATTCCCCAGTGTGTCCGCTCGAGAAAATCAGGTTTGCGTTTACACCTCAAACGAAATTACTTCCTTGGTTAGATATTTTCAACCAAAGGAAATGATAATCGGAAAGTTCTTTCTTCCGATCACTATACTACGACTACCTCGTGATCGTAGGAATGATTTTACGATTACTTGATGGTCGTAGGTAATTTTCTTGACCAAGCATATTTCTGGTCAAAGTAGTATACAATCGAAGAGTTTTTCCTTCGACTATTTTTCTACGATCCTCTCGTGGTCGTAAGACCATCTATAACTCCTTTACCAAATAAGTTGCTTTCACTTGAAGCTGGGGGGCTAGATGACGAGGATATAATAATCCTCATTTTATCTTTTATCTATAATTCTTATTATAGGTAAATATGACGTCATGTGGACCCTGAGTATACCCCTTAATGTTATAAGGGAAGAGCCTAATGGGTGGTCGTAAGTTCTTCTACGACCACCCTCATAGTCGTAAGTTATGCTACGACTACCCCCATAGTCGTAAGATATGCTACGACTATCCCATAGTCGTAAGTCTTGCTACGACTACCTCATAGTCGTAGGCTCCTCTACGACTAGGTCAACTACGACCACCTTATGATCAAATAAACCTACGCATAAGTGGGTCTTATTGATTAAGGGATTCAAACGATCATCATCTCGCCGTTATTCTCGCGGAGTAATGACACGTAATACTCCATTATCTCGGTATATAGTCATTAGCGGCGTGGAGAAGTTAATACACGGTGATTATTACTAACGTGTGCCCGTTCACGGAGGTGATGAGGCGCCGCTTATCTGGAGTAAGCCGCCGCTCCTTCACGTACTATAAAAGGCCGCAATCGAGAAAGGAAGGGAGGATCAATCGGACCATCAGAATACAAGCACTATCTGTAATAGTCTTAGTTTTTCCCGATTGTTCAAAATACACTCAATACCATACACACAGGAGTAGGGTTGTTATTCTCTCTGGAGAAGGCCTGAACCTGTATAAAAATCCCTGTGTCAATCTCTCTGCGTGATTCCATTCTAGGAGACCCCCCGAATCAAACAATCTTTACGTAAGTTCGGTTCTAAAACACCGACACACGTCCTTGTGCTGGTCGATATACGAGGATACTTCAGTCATGTGTTTCAAGACCGTGAAATGGGCTTGAGCATACGTATTCATATCTGGAGTGATTGCTTTCCTTTCGATGGTCTCGGTACCCTCGAGCCTCTCCTCACGACGAGATCGAGGCACACTTATCGGTTTGACCTGAGCCATGTAATCGATACAGAACTCAATGACCTCTTCGGTTGCATAACCTTCGACGATGCTACCTTCCGGCCGAGATCGATTCCGTATATAGGACTTGAGAATTCCCATGAACCTCTCGAACGGGTACATACTATGTAGAAACACAGGCCCGCACATCTTTATCTCCCTCACAATGTGAACAATGAGATGGACCATGATATCAAAAAACGACGGAGGAAAATACATCTTAAGATGACATAGAGTCGTCACCACCTCGTCCTGCAAAGCATCTAGTCCTTCGGGATCGATGACCTTCTGAGCAACTGTGTTAAAGAAATAACACAGCCTCGTGATTATTTCTCAGACCTTGATCGGCAAAATACTTGTAATTACAATAGAGAGCATCTGTGTCATCAGCACATGACAATCATGAGACTTTATGCCAATGAACTTCAAATCTTCTATTGAAACAAGTTTCCTCATATTGACGGAGTAACCAAACGGAACTTTCACACCATGCAAGCACTGGCACAGTTCCGTTCTCTCAGCCTTAGATGGAGTGTAACAAGTAGGGGGAATGTACGTTCGTCCTTTATCGGTTTTTGTCAGTGCTAACTCAGATCTGATGTCCATATCAACCATGTCAAGCTGTGCGTTGACATCATCCTTTGTTTTATCACAAATGTTCAGTAAGAGACCAATCAAGATGTCACATACATTCTTCTCTACATGCATGACGTCGATGCAGTGACAAACTTCTAGGGGCTCCTAATAAGGTAAGTCCCAAAATATTGATCTCTTCTTATAGATGTTCTTGTCACAGGTCCTCGATTTACGTCCCATTCTGAGCACAACATCTAAATCCTTAACCATTTCATAGACCTCTTTTCCGCTTAAATGTCTTGGAGCTGAACTGTCCTTCTCTCCGTCGAATTGTTTCTTCATCCTGTGGTATGGGTGAGCCCTCCGAAGGAACCTACAGTAACACATGTACACGGTTTTATGTGAGTAATTTAGCCACACACTCTCGGTATCATCTAAATAGTAAGTACAGGCTTTGGCCCCCCTTTTATACTCTGGCCCGACAGGTTAGCAAGGGCAGGATAATCATTTATGGTGTAGAACAACATGGAGCGTAAAGTGAGGTTCTCTCGTTTGTACGCATCTCATACCTGTACCCCTTCGATCCACAATATTTTTAGATCTTCCATCATTGGTGCTAGGTACACATCAATATCATTCCCAGGTTGCTTTGGCCCTTGGATAATTATCGACAGGAAAATATAATTTCGCTTCATACACAACCAAGGAAGAAGGTTGTAGATATAGAGAGTCACAGGCCAAGTGCTATGTCGGCTGCTCATGTTACCGAAAGGATTCATTCCATCTATACTCAATCTAAACATTATATTCCTCGGTTTCGCATAGAAGTTTGCAAACCTCCTATCAATGTTTCTCTACTAGGCGGAATCAGCAGGGTGTCTTAGCTTTCCATCCTTCTTACGCTCCTCCGAGTACCAATGCAACAGTTTTGCTTTCTTTGGGTTCGCAAAAAACCGCTTCAAACACGGAATTACAGGAAGATACCACACCACCTTAGCAAGAGGTCATTTCTTCACCTCGATTCCCTCACCGCCATCTGATTGATTCTTACGCTTGTATCGGGATGCGTTGCACACCGGACATACATGCATGTTTGCATACTCTTTACGGTAGATGATACAGTCGTTCGGACATGCATGTATTCTTTCTACTTCTATTCCCAATGGACAAAGAACCTCCTTGGCTTTGTAAATGGTTTTGGGTAACTCGTTTCCCTCCAGAAGCATGTCCGCTAAGAGACCTAACAGTGCCGTGAAACTCTTGTCGGACCAACCATTGCTTGCCTTCAATTTCAGCGGTTCAAGCACGGATGGCAACCTTGTGTACTTCGACTTGCAGCACGTGAACAAAGGTTTCTCCGAGTCCTCCATCAAGCCCCGGAATTTAAACTACTCTCTCTCATCGCAGTTCCCTTCTGCATCGCGAAGCATCTAATCCAAATTGTCATCGTGCAGCCTATCTGAATCGGAACCACAATCGACATCATCCGACGATATATCGTTGACTTCGTTGGCAATGTCGTTATTACTACCTTCCTGTATAATCTACTCTTCACCGTGATTGGTCCAACGTGTATACCCCTTTTTGAAATCCCTTCAAATCAAGTGTGCTTTGATCTGCGCTCGATTCTTAAACATCTTCAAATTCTCACAGTCAATACATGGACAGTACATATATTCTACCCCCTTATTCAACATGTCCTCCTCGGCAGCTCTTGTAAAAGCAGACATGCCAATAATATACTCTTCACTCACACGGTTCTGTGCGCACATCCAGCTTCGGTCCAACTACGCTACGCATATAACAAAATTTAGTGTTAAATATTGAATTAATTAATTAGTATACTATAGATGAAACTTTTGATATGTCATTTGAAATATGTATTTCTAATAAACTGAAAAAACAGCAATGCATTACAATAGAAATGCAGTAATATGTGTAATCAATGGCAACAACACCAATAAAATCCAAACTTCGGCCATGCACCCTAGGGTCAGGTTGTTCATCACAAACACATTATAGACAACCCACCCAACTTCTACTAATTAATTTGCAAAAGTAACTGAAATCTCAAGTACTTATAGTCAACTTCAGATGGCAAGAAGCCAAGACTTGCAAAACAACACAAAAGGCTAGATCTAAACCATCTTCAATTCTCTCTTTATCAAGCTATATCTAGAATATAATGAAATTAGGAACAAATTACTAACCATCGATAGTCAAGAACAAATGGATCTGCAATCACTTTTCCCAAATCTGTGGTCTCCTTTCACCATAGCGCCTTAAAGCCCCACCTCCTCAAAGCAGCAGCAGCGAGAACAGAGTTGGAATTTAAGATAGATCTATAAGGGTCGGGTTTGCAATAAGTGAGATTATCACAGACGGTTTTTAATACAAACCGCATGTGATGAGGTTGGGAAGTCATAGACAGTTCTTTTTCAGAACCGTCTGTGATACTTCACAGACGGTTTTCAACATGAACTATATGTGATATTACTTCTTCACAGATGGTTTTTAGCGCAGCCAGTAACACAGACGGTCACTAAACCAAAACCGTCTGTGATTGTATTTAATATTGACGGTTTTGATCAACCATCTGTGATAAGGCATCCAATATTAGCCTTTTTGTAGTAGTGTCAATAATTTATGGTTTTCTATTCTACAATCACACATCGATAAAAAAATGATACATTTGTTAGTAGCAAAACAAAAAAATCATAGTAGAGGGAGATGGTCATTGATTAATACCTCCACTGGTCCGAAGATGCAAGTGGGGAGGAGGTCGCAGAGGAGGAGGTGGTCAAGCAGAAGGAGAAGGGCCGAGAGGCCGATGTGGAGGAGGCTTGCAGTGCTTGCGGGGGGCAGGGATCTGGTCGGGGCGCGAGGAGGCGGGCGACGAAGGAGGAGGGCGGTGTGCGCAAGGCAGAGGACGCTGCTGGGAGGCCGACGTGGAGGGGGCGGTGGTAGGGGAGGACGGGGCCTGCGGAAGCCGGCGGCAGCGATGAAGGATTTGGGGAGGAGAGACGAAGCTCGTGAGGAAGAGAACATTGGGGAAAAATGAAGAACTGGATCGGTGGCCGCACCTAAGTCACCACTGTCACGCCAAGTCTCGTGGCATGATAAGGCAGGCTTGTCACGCCAAGAGTGTGGGCGTGACAACTGCCACGTATGCCCTCTATGCTGGCATGGGGCGTAGATGAGGGCTTGCGTGGCATCTTAGGCCATGCCGAGGTCGATAGAATTGAAAATAAAGTTAGTGAGGGATTAAGTTTAAGAATTAATAAAACAGGATTAAATAAAAAAAAATCCACAAGGAGAGGCTTCTATATGAACTGTTTTGTACCCAGAATAGTCATACAGAGGCTATATACACACATATATATATATATATATATATATATATATATATATATATATATATATATATATGTTTTAAGTTTATTTTACTCAGCAGATGCAAGTTAAGTTTACAGGTACAAAATGTCACTGTGCAAGAATGATAGAAACTTAATTGATTTGTACGTGCTGCAGGTTACAAAATGTAACGAACTTGGTACGATTTAATTACTGGCGCTTTGGTTTTAAGACGCTGGCTGAGTGGCTGTTAATTTATACCGGGTAAGTACCGTAGGTCGTACCTTATCTATATATGTAAAGCAAAAAAGCTGAGCAAGTAGGGTTTGTATGTATTGATTAACTTCACCGACAACCAAGCTAGTTTTTTTTTTTTTGGTCTTGCATGTCCACGCTTAAGTTCCAAACGTTTTACCGTACCGTAACTGATGAGTGTAAAGCTTCAAGCAGTGCCGGACATAGTACAAAATTTTAGAGGGTTATCTGTTTGCGGCTTGTTAAATACCGAGTTGCTGATCAGCGATAGTATATCTGAACATAACTAAACTGAAGGTGCTAGAGCATACCATGAGCGCAGGGACACCAGCTCCCGGCTGCCCCGGATCCGCCCTGGGTTTGAGTTAGCCAAATGATCACCATGACAATCCAAAGCTACATAAGCTCAGTTCTTGATGAGTTAGAGAGAGAACACTGCAGATTCTTCTTCTCTCTGTGCAAGGACAATAAAATTCTGGTAGTGTACGTAATAAGATCTCAATTATGGATGCATGGCCGATGGCTGTAGCAAAATTAAATAACTTCACACGCGCAGCTGGTAAATGCACATCACTTCACACGTGGAGTCGCATCGATCGTTGCAGCTAACATCGTGGACATGTTTATTAATTTATCGTAAACGTACGCACGTACGAGGGTTGTTGGATCAGTGCTACCGGCACGTACTTAATTAATTGAATGCGTCTGCTCCTGATTGGTTAAGGATCGATGCAGCAGAGGTCGGTGCTGGAAAATCTGATTGATTAGTTTGTACAGTCATTTACTACCTCTCAGAGTCAAAGATCAAAACAGTAGGCCAGGCCTGTACGTTGGTCCGCCCAGCCCGTAGCACAAACAATCACGCTGTGTTGCAGACTTGCAGTCGGGAGAATGGAAAATAAATATCATGAGGAGCTTTTCTTAAGGATTTTGCACATGAAGGCAATTGTTGGGCCGGTTCGCTAGGCTGAGGACACCGACGTCTCGTTGATGAGGCGGCAATCTTCATCTCCGACGACGTTACAACAATGACCACAAATCTTCAAAACTTTGCCCAAGGATCCGGATTGCAAACCAACATTCAAAAAAGCACGATTGTGCTGATCAGCTACGAAAACATTGATCTCGACACGATCCTCCAAGATTTCCTGGTGAGACATTCTACTTTCCCAGTTAAATACCTAGGGCTCCTGCTAACTCATAAAAGGTTGACAAGGACGGACTTCCAACCTATTCTGGATAAGGTAGAGAGAAGGTTAGCGGGCTGGCAAGCAAATCTTCTAACACCAACTGGGAGAACCATCCTCATCAAATCGGTGCTCACCTCGATCCCGACCTACTACTTCTGACCCTAAACCGCCCCCAAAATGCACCCTACGCACCTTGGACCGCGTCAGGCGTCAGTTCCTTTGGGTCCGCACAAACACAATCTCGGGAGAACATCAGCCTCGGATGAGATCACCTAGAAGCTAACCCCATATGGCACTTAAACGGCAATATTAGCCTACAGGATGCAATTCCTCGATTCAATTTCTACCGAGTACAATCAACTAATATGGAAAACATCCCCGCCCAAAAACCAATTTTTTTTGGCTGGATCGCCATTGAAAACCGCCTTTGGACCTCGGACAAACTTCATGTGAGAGGTTGGCCTAATCATGACACTTGTCCTCTCTGTAGACAAGCACCAGAATCGACCCTACACCTTTTCTCTCAATGCAGATACACTAGACGAGTGTGGAATGAAATAGCAGAATGGCTTGGGTGTGCCTCACTCAAACCTTCCAACTGGCATTACAGTTACAAGATGGAGACTGGTGGTCTAAAATGAACAACTTGGAAGGTACCCCAAGGAGGGTGACAGCAACGATTGTCATCTTAACCTCCTGGGAGGTCTGGAAGGAACACAACGCTAGAATCTTCAAGAGCAAGTTCACTAACCCAAGGGACTTGGTGTCAAAGATAAAGGATGATGGGAAAACTTGGAAACTAGCCGGGGCTAAGGGTTTGGAGAAATTTATAATGTGTAATTAAAGCTCCTTTCGTACTAGACTTCTTCTGGTTCTATAACAGCTCATTTCTTTATTAATATAATAGGCAACCCTTGTGGATGTTTCTTCAAAATCAATCCAAGAAAATGAGTTTTTTTGGCATAAATAGCACTGTTGCGGGTGTTTTTGATGCAACTAGCGCCTCCCGCGACGTATTGGCAAAAATGGTAGCTTGGCCGCACGCCCGTAGCCCGAACACGTGGTGTGCCGACACGTAGCTATGTCTGCACGACCACCGCCTGAAACTACGTTCGCTTGGCCACCGCTCGGAACGCGTCCTCATGGCCACAGCCCGGAACCGAGTCCGTACGACCACCGCCCAGAACCGACTCCGCATAGCCACCGCCTGGCCAAGCCTCATCCGCGCGGCCCCCACCCAGACAAGCCGCCACCGCATGCCCCCCGCCCGGACAAACCTCCTCTGCACAAGTGTTGCTTGATCGCTGTCGTCCCCCCTAGCCCCGGGAGTGTTGCGACCTGACAGCGCCTCCGCATTTCCCACCACGAGCACTGCGCTTTCGCGTGGCTATAAATACTGGACTCTCACACTCGGTCATCTCAATTATGTTTTTGTTCTTGTTCTCATTCTCGTTCTCGCGCTCGTCACTAAGAACACAGAGAACTGAATAATTTTTTTGTGGTTAAAGTTCGGAGCAATTGTTAGGACCGTAGTAGTTTTGAATGGTTCCCTTGAAGGGCAGGTAATTTTGAATCCACTCCATTTGTCGTTATTACCGTAGTCATAGTTAATTAGACTTACATAGCTAGCTAGTCCTAATTAATATAGGTTGTATTCTTAATTAAATAGCTATTAATAATTTAGCCGTAGTTTATTCTTTGTTAATAATTTAGTCATAACTAATGTATAGATAATTTATTAGTGCTTCATAATTAGTGGTAATTAATTAGGCTTTATTATTTTAGTATGAATTAGTTAGTGGTTAAAAATTAGTGGAAATTAAATAGTTGTAATTAGGTTAGTGGTAATTAATCAATCGTAATTAGTTTAGTGGTAATCATTTCGACATAATTAATTTGGTAGAAATAAATTAGTCGTAATTAGTTTAGTGGAAATTAGTTAGGCATAATTAATTTCATGGAAATTAAATAGCCATAATTAAGTAGTCATAATTAATTTAGTGGTAATGAATCGATGATAATTAATAAATCATGTTTATTTGAGTCGTGGTTTATTAATGGTAATTACACTAGTAATGAATTACTCGTAAGTAATTTTTTAACAAGTAATAAATTTGTTGTTAATTAATTAATTAATTGTATTTCATTACTCGTATTTAATCGATTGCTTGCATGCAATTTATCGTCATTGCTTGTGCCATGGGTAAATGCTGATGAATAAACTACTTGTAATTAGTATTAATTAGTTCCATCATATGAAATTTGCGGTAACTACATACCATGTTTGTTATATCGCGTACCGCGGATCGGGTTATTGTTGCTCTAGGTAAGTTCGAACATGCAAGACTTAGTAGTGTTTTATGGCGATAGTCTCGTACAGGCCAGACCCGATGGGTTGGACCTGTCAAGATGCCAGCACAAGGTGGTCCGGGCGGAGAGGCTCAATGCGATGAATATTCACGAGCTTCGGAGCTCATCCGGAGGGAATTCGACACAGAGCCAATGATGAAGAAACTTGTCGTTGAAGGGATCACCTACACGAACAGGGGAGGGAACGGTGTATTGGAGCAGGTCAAGGTGAATGGAAGCGTAGCATGGGGCCAGTACATGCAGATTGCCTCCTAGCCCGAGGCAGCAATATATGGGAAGCTAATGGTGCACGTGAATTTTGTACGCGGGGCGCCGGGAAACCTTAATGATGCTGGGGCCTCGGCAAGTGGGAAACTATAGGCGGACTTGAAGACGGTAGCACGGAATGTGCTATTTTGGAGGAAAGACTTGCGCATAATTTTGTGCAAAATGAGGGGGCAGAAGACTTGTGGTGGTCGGTCCACATTGACTACCACGAGTATCTACCGGACCAGTCTCTCGGGTTGGAGTTCGACGAGGATGCCGACCCAGGCTCGGATGTTAGCGAGGAGGACGCACACCAGGCTGGTGGTCCAACCAATGGAAATGTGTCATCGGAGGTGCCTTATGAAGCATTGAGACTTGATGATATCGCGGTACGTTCGCTCGTACTTCCGCAAGAAGAAGGCTCCCAGTGGGGGTTTGATGTCAGCACCCTCTTAGTTGGGCAGCACTTCCCTAGCAAAATGACCGTGCAACAAGCTATAGGATGGTATGCCTTGTTTATCAGCCGTGTGTACTAGGTGCACTAGTCTAACCCAGGACACATTACGTAGTGAAGTGCGTAGTGGAAGACTGCCCTGGCAAGGTTAGCATTCACTGAGCAAAGTTCTCCGGCTCGATCTTCACAGTCAAGTCGGTGACCGAACACACTTGCGAGCTTAGCGAGCCCCTGTGGCAGCATCAGAATGTGACTTACGCATATGTGGCAGGCCTCATCAGCCACCTAGTTGCGAAGGACGTGTCCATCTCTCTCAACATGCTAATGTCGGAAGTCACCAATCTGGTTGGTTATCGAGTCAGCTACAGCAAAGTCCGACGAGTCAAGGAGAAGGTTATCCAGTCCATGTACGGGACATACGAAGAGGCGTACAACCTTGTGCCAACAATGCTTCATCAGATTGCCAAAGAAAACCCCAGCACGTACATAAACAAGCTTGAAAGTGAAGATGTTGATGGTGGCCCCACTGCTTCATACTGGACCGGGTGTTCTGGGCTATCGCCCAGGCAATAAAGGGCTTCAAGTTCTGTCATCCTGTGTTCACGATGGATGATACTTTCCTCATGGGGAGGTACAAAGGCACCATTCTCACCGCGGTGGTGGCCGATACGAATGACCAACTTCTCCCGGTTGCTTTTGCCATTGTAGAGAATGAGATCACATCCAGTTGGCTATGGTTCCTGGTGAATGTGAAGCACGCGGTTGTGGGAGATTGGTCCAACGTATGCCTTAACATAGACCGTAATGCTGAGTTGTTGTCGGCTCTTAACACATGAAGAATGGGAAGGAACCCCCTCACCAGTGGAACGACGTTGAAACCCGGTGGTGCATGAGGCATCTTGCATCAAACTTCTTCACGCGGTTCCTCAATCAAGAACTTATGAAGACGTTCAAGGCGTTGTGTTTGCAGAACCAGAGGCAGAAATTTAAGTACAACTGGACAGATCTCGAACATCGGACTATGAGACATACAAGGGAGTACCCTCTAGAGGCACAGGAGGGACAACAGGCCATGAGCGGGAAATCTAGGAGCAGCATAAGTTTCACGCAGTTGATTAATCTCCACACTCCTGAGTTGACAAAATGGTCCCTGCTCTATGACACAGACGGTGCGAAGTACGGAATTATGACGACCAACATATCCGAGCTGTACAACAATGTGCTCAAAGGTGTGTGGTGCCTCCCTATCACTGCAATCGTTGAGGAGACATGGACTTGTATGATCAGATAATTCGTCAATAGAGCCACTGTAGCGAGGCGTCAACTAGAAGAAGGAATGCGGTGGTCTGAGAATATGCAGAGGTATATGGACCGGAAGATGTAGAAGACCCGAATGCATGACATCCGGGTAATCGATGGCCTCAGGAGGAAGTACAAGATCAGGATGCTGCAAAAATATGTCAACAGTCATGCCAAGGGGGGGGTGTAACATCCCAAAATTTCAATTTTGTTTAAAAATAAAACTTAAATATTTTCCTTGAATTTCTAGATTTGTTTTAAAAAAGATCTTTCCTATTTATTTTAAAGGAAAAATAATTTATTTACAATTATAAACATCAATGTTAAGTTTCAAATATTTTATTTAAGTCAAAAATGCTTCGGAGAATTTATCTGATTTTTCGAGAATATTTGAACTATTTTTGCTATTTTCTAAAATCCTAAATGAATTAATTCTATTTCTGAAAATATAAAATCACTAAAATTCGGAATTCCGAATTTGGGTTGAATCTTTAACATTTGTTTTTTTTCTTTCTTTTCGGCTGCCTTGGCCCGTTTCAAGACTGATTTTTTTTCCTCTTTCTCCCAAATTCGTCGCTCCTGTAGTCTTCTCCACCATCAAGACGCCACTTGCGCCTCTGCTTCAACAAGACGCCACGCCCGAGCTTCTCTGCCACACCGCATGTACGCCACGTCGCCACCCGCGCCACCTCACCTCTCCCGCACGTGACACGCCGCCTCGGCAGCTCCCTACCCACACTGCGACCCGTGCTCGCCTCCCTACCCATACGCCGCTCGCCGCCACCGAGCTACCTCCCCTTCCCCTATTTAAGTCGGAGCTAACTTTCCTCTACCCCTTCTTCTCCCTCTAGCTCCAATCTTCCTCACCAAAGCTTTTTCCCCAAATCGGAGCTCCCGCCCGCGTCTTCTCATCATCGTCGTCGGCCATGCCGCCCCGACACCCTTTCCCCTCTTCGGTGATGTCCCGACCTCAGAAGCCACGTCATGTCGCACCCCTGAGCCCTCTCTTGCTTTCCCCCTTCTTCTCCCAGCCAATGGTGCTCCCTCCCGTGTCGCCACCGCCGGCCCTTTCTTCTCCACTACCGACGCCACCGCCACACCTCCTCACTCGCTCCCGAGCTTTCCCAAGCGGCTCTACACGCTCCCCGGGGCCACGCCGTGCTGGTGCGCACGTTATCTCCTCCGTCGTGCCACCGAGTTGTCTGCCCTGTCACACACCCGCGATGCCCGTGCGCCGCCTCGGCTGCCTGCAATACCACCGTGCCGCTCCGCCGACACCGCCACCTCGCATGACCTCCTCAGGGACCCCCGCCGCCCATTTTGGCCACCGGCCAAGTTTCTCAGGCCCCACCTCGTCGCCGCCCGCCCTTGCCCCGAGCGCCGCTTCCTCCTCTGCTATCTCCCTGAACCGTGTGTGTGTGTGTGTGTGTGTGTGTGTGTGTGTGTGTGTGTGTTTGATTAGATGACTCCGTGAGCTTGTGTATTAGTGGTTAAGGCTAACCGTAAAGTTTAAGGATGATCCACATATCATTTCAGTTAGAAGTTTTAGTGTGTCTTATCAGTTAGCTAGTTAGGATGTATTATTAGACTAGTATATAGTGATTAGTTTAGAAGGATTTGTGCTGAAATGATTAGTTAAAGCTATTTAGGGTCTACTTAGCCTGCAATTGGTCTTCTAGCAATAGGTATGCTTAAGTAGAGTATTAGGTTTAGTTAGAAGGAAGTTTGTAGGTGATTAGTAATAGGATTAGCAGGAGCTTGGTTTTTGATTAACAGGTTATCTTTAATAGGTTATTTAGCTAGTATTTGTTTCTTTTAGCATGGGGTGCTCAAGTGCTGTTAGTCAGAGGTTGAGTCAAGTAAGTATGTGTTTAGTAGAAATGATTAGAGTTTAGTGTAGTGATTAGTTTAGTTAACGTATTAGTGGGACACTTTGTAGCTATAGGTTTGCCTTAAGTCGTTCAGTAATTAGTGAAGTATTGTAGTCAGGCTTGCACGCTTATGTGATCCCACATTAGTGAACCCTAGCCCTTTTGCCGATTTAAAGAGACATTAAGGTATTCGGGCAGTTAATCGGAATTAGAAGAGTGGTTAGATATTAATCGAGTATCATTAATCTATAAGCTCTCATACACTTATGAACCATTCAACCATCAGCTTATCACCACACTCAAGAGTGACCCAGCAGTTAGCATTCTTTCATCCTAGCTCCTGAAATGGAATATTTCAGCATATTCTATTTTCTATCTTTTATATCATTTCATGTGATCACCATCTTCCGGATGTTCGTTCTCTCTCATACAAACTCTGATTCCGTCGATTCTCGTTTCTATATTCTTATAAAATCAGTACCTTTATTTTGTTTCTAATTTGATAATTTTTGGATTTTATTTGGAATTGTGTATTCATTTAGCTCTTTTCGCTCGTATAGATTCTAGCGTTAACGAAGATTTCGCAAACCCGTCGACCGAAGCATATCAAACCTTCCACGAAGGCAAGTCGTAGACCTTTGATCATATTGAACCTATTTTATAAAATTATATTGCTTTATATCAGCATGCATTGCTAAGTTTATAATAAATGCTTTCGGGAGTAGTTAAATGCCTAATTGTCATTATGCCTCCTTGTATAATTGCTATCGACATGTACCCTTGAATGATATAAATCCTTGGACACCATAGGATGGTAAATTATTAGTTGGACATTATTGTAATACCAACATGGGTGCGTATTATGCTTAGTCATGCTTTAGTTATACGATGGTCCGTGATCACATGATTCATAAATGTTTAATCTTGACTTAATGATATATGGAATCTTAGTGGAAGCCACTGTTGATAAAATTTGTTGTGTCGTGGCAAGGGTTGTCATTTGGCCGAGTTGAACGAAAATGATTTATTCTCAGGCGAGTGGGCTGTGGTGAAGGTGGGTGCGGAAGCACATTGGGTGCGGGAAGCACTTAGGTGTGGAAGCACATTGGGATGTGGGAAGTCTCGTCTAAGCAACCACTAAGGACTTAACTTTGTGCGCCATTGATCTGGGCCATACCATACAACCACAAGTCTATTTATGTGGTGGACCTGGCCAACTAATTAGCAATGTTCTGATTTGGTTCTGTTTTGGATGACGATTCGGGCGCAAGAGGGGGCCCAGAATGGCGAAACCTTAGCGAGCAGAACCAGGTCAAAACAGAACTTTGTAAAGGCCTTGTCACGTGCTCTAGACTGCTTACCTAAGGTAGTGAGCGGTGGCATAGATATATGCCGAACAAACTAGAGAATTCGTGTCTTGTGGGTCAAGCTGTACAACATCTGCAGAGTGTAAAACTATTCGAATAGTCGTGTCCCCGGTTATGGACAATGCCTGGTGATTTCACACGAATGGTAGATTTTTATAAAAATGCTAGAATGGTTTGGTTGGGAAGCGATTCGGTTGTTGGTTGGGAAGTGAAAGGGGGTTCACTAATTGTTTCAAATAAACTTGTTTACTTATGTATTAATCTTTTAAATTATGCTTTTTAATCTAATTACTATATTTACTGTCAATACTGCTTTATGCAAAATAACCATAAAGCTATCCTCGTCAAGCCTTGCATGAATACTAGTTGCATACATTTCCCTACGACTTGCTGAGTACATTCAAAGTACTCACGGCTTTGTGCCCTCTGGTTGATCAGCAGCTGAAAAAAAACCCCGGGGACCTCCGACCTCTTTGAAGAGGAGGTCTTTGAAGACTATGCGAACTAGGTCGCGTCCTCCACTCGATTGCATGCGGACATGTCGGATGGCTACCACGAGTTGTTTTATTCCGCTGCAGGTTTACTCTTTTGTCTTAAGCCCTACGTGGCAAACTCTATAAAAACCTTGACCTTAAGGTCCGTCGCTACTAAATAATATTAATTTGTCTGCTTCATTGATATTTTGGTTATATGGATATGGTTCATCAATGTTGCAACTGTGTGCACTAGCTACTGATCCAGGGACTAGTACAAATATACACAGAGGGTCCCGGATCTGGAGATCCGGGGTCCCGACAAGGGGGGGAGGAAACATGCATGCACCCAGGGTAATGTGGCTACATGCACTTGTAACAAGCTGAAGCTTCTGCACAAGTCATGCTCGCATGTGTACAGGGCGTGTCCGCAAATGAGGTAGATGTCTACACCGTATATCTCCAAGTACTACGACATGCATCATCTTTTCAGTACGTGGAGTGCAGAGTTTCACTCCTATGGCTTGGACATGAACTATAGGGATCTATGGCCGGACAGGGTGCGATGGGGGCTGAGCAAGGCCTTGAAGTCAACTGGGAAGAGATGACGGCAAATGCGGTGCTCCTAGAACGACATGGATGACAACTAGCGTGGGGGCCTGAGCCGCACGATGAAGTACACGATATGCAAGACTCTTGGGCACTCCATGAAGGATTGCCCTAACAGACCGAGCTCGTCTAGTCATCACTCAGTGTCATAATTTATTGTAATGTCCGCTTGTACGGGAACCGTCATGTCATGTAAATGGGTAGTCTGCTCATATTTGTGCATATCTTTTCGCCATTCTTTCTTAACGTGTATGTATCTCGACATTATATTTGTTTCGAACTGACTCACCCTTGTTTTGGGCACAACAATGAAACAATACGTCGGCCTACAATATGTCGGACTCGTCGGAGAACTTTTATGCGAAGATATTGCAGAAGTGCAAGTGGCTTACGAAGAGGGCTAAACACTACCCAGATTTTTCAATGAAGGATGCATCGGTACCACCAGAGTTTCTACGCCCGCAATGTGTGTGCGAACAGCCGACGAAGATTATTCTGTCGACACACCTGGCCACTACCGCCCGGGTGTACTACACGTGCGACCACTTCCTCGTAAGAGAATCTTATACACACATCGTTTTTTCACACCCTACGTTGAATTCCACAATTGCAACTTCTTCCAATGGATTGATGGACCAGAGATGTACGACAGCGCGTTCATCGAGCAGAAGTACATGTTGAACTACGCAATGCAAACCGAGACCTTCCAGCGATGGAAACCTTACGTACCGGACCCTATTGAAAATGCACCGGAGGAGCCCAAGGCAGCCGGGTGGTGGTGGAGGACCCCTGAACAAGAGGCTGAGTATGACCGAGCACAACGCTCGACGGACAAGGGGAATGCTCCCGCCACTGAGACCGGCATCCGTCGTTGCTTCTTCCGTCACCCGGGCGTACTCCATATCGAAGAGGTGAGTTATACACAATTGGCATCCTGATTATGTATTTGGCCTTTCGTTCTTGTAACATCATGCAATGTTTCAGCCCGTCTCGCAGAACATGGAGGACTTCGACATACACCACCGACGTGGGCAGTCCCTAGACAAGGGGAAGGCTCCTGCTTCCGAGACCAACGATCGTTGTAGCATTTCTAGTCGCCTGGGTGCATTCCATAACAAAGAGGTGAGCTATGTACAATTTGCATCCTGGCTATGTATTTAGTCATATGGTCTACTTACATCATGGAATCGCAGGATATGGATGACTTCGACAATCGCCGCCACTATGGGCAATCCTGAGACAAGGGAAAGGGGCTATTGCGACGTGGAGACTAGTTTTGATCCTCCGTTTTCCCGATTCCAAACAAGTCGCATGCGTATCTTAGTTGTTTTTTGGTTTGTTCAATCATGCATGCTGTCGTTTGTAAGGCATGTTACCAAACCGCACAGGGCATGTAATTCACAAATCATGAAGTGCATTCCGAAATGGTGTCAACTTTATTTATCAAATTTTATGATTTCATGTCTAAACTATCGTGATTTCATGAATCCATGTGAACCTCGTTGTTTTTTGATTTCATGTTAGTCTGGAACCGATTTACTCTAACAATACACACATAACATACAAAACATGCAAATAAATATAGCAAAACAAAAGCACATACCATATATGTAGTGTAGTTACACACGGGATACGATATAGCTCACTCATCTGAGCCACTCTCTGCTCGTTGCGTCTGCGTGCTCTTCTTGGTTTTGTGTCGAGCATGTCCCGTGGAATACATTAGCCGATCCGGAGAGCGTGTCATGCCAAACTGGTTGCCACCTGCAATCATGTCAGTAATGAACGAATCAAGAAATTCACACTCGGGTCATCCGCTCCCTACATATGTTGTCTCCAAGTCCCTCAATGCAAAGAGCTCTTACCTTGATCGTACGATGTGCCAGTGACCCCAGAGGAGCTCTGCCCTTCGTACGGTACCCCGTACTATTCAACGTACGACAAGGGTGGGTGCCCTAGATGCCACGGTCCAAACCTTGGCACCGTGTACTGCTCTCTAGCAAGAGCTGGAAGGCCCGTATCCTCATTAGTGGACAGATGACCGTCACCCCAACGGTCAATTGAAGGTTGCAAGACGGAATGATATTAGGTGAAATAAATACTCAGGATGTAAACTGAGCATCTCGTACCTCCCGGATGTGCAGTGCAGATAACCGAGGGGGAGCGCCAGTCTGAGTACAGGGTGCAGATGGCAGAAGTGATGCATCCCGAGGGACGTGCAGCTGGAGGATGACATGATGTTAGCAGAACCTAAGGCATAACAAAAAAAAATAGACCATAAATTTATACATAACTTACCTCCCCGCCGATCTGGAGCGTAGATGACCGATGGGGAGCGCTACGACGCCCGCCGGTCTCATTGGGCTGTGCTAACCTAGTAGGTGAGCACGATCCCCCCCACTCAGTGTGCGGCGTGTAGGACGTCGTCTCTTGAATGACCGCAGCTCATGTTCTTTATTACATTCTTCGACTCCCCTGCCCAGCAGCCCTGGTACGGTGTGCTCTGGGCTGCGGATGTCAGTCTCCGATGTGCTACAGCCGCTCCAACTAAAGTGATAGACAAAACTAATTCAATAACAAAGAGTACAAATATCATCAATGAAATGTCCAAAGGTTGTAAGTGTCTTACGGTGTCGTCACGCCGTGAAGCATCGTGGTCGATCGAAGCAGTGGCGAGCCTCTCTGGTGTGTCCGATCCGGGCGCTACGATAGAGGGCGGTGAGTGCGGTGTGTGACCATGGTACGTACCACTTGATGTACTGATGATACGTCTGTACGTCGTACGATCACTACTCCTAGAAGATCTCGATATGTGCCTTCTCTGTCTAAGCCGTAATCCACTCGTGCTAGACTGCTTACCAGTCCTTAGCTTGTCGGCCCGCCCTCGATTGCCTGCATTCTGGGAAGGATTGATGTTAGAACAGAGGATATAGGTATGAAGTGTAAACATTACTCTGATGGAGTTTGACTCACAGGTGGATGACTCGCTGCAGGATCCTGCCGTCGGGAGGGGGAACGAGTTGGTACAAATCGAACTGTCACATTACACGCTGTGGCATGTAAGGCTCCACCATATGTGTAAACACCAGGTGGCAGGGCGTAGCCCATAATCTGGCGTCCTACTGCATTGCACGGATAGCCCGTGTGGCGCTACCATGTCCACAAAATCTAGGCTCCATGAAGCCTATATGATGTCCTTGTTGTGCAACGACTCGAACTCGTTATGGAACAACGAGTAGAACCTCACCGGTCTGTCCTTGGCCCAGCATAGCTGGACAGCAGTCCACCGGTAGCCCATAGTGGGCCCGAATATCGGGTCGTGCAACTCAGGGTACATGTGCACTGCTTTCTCGAAGGAGGGCCGCTCAACAGGGAAGTGCTCCCAACTCAGACGGCATGGCTTGGTTTCACACTGGTGTCGCACTGTGAAGTGTCACACAACCCCTTATATGTGGCACAAAGGACGACCGATCCCCAGTTGTACTGAGGCATCGCCCTAGCCTCTGCGTTAGTCAAAGACTCAACGATTTAGACGAAGCTAGGGTACACCCAATCACCCTGTGTGGTAGGAAATAGGACCGAACCAAAGAATGAAGAAGGTAAGCGACGAGGTGCGTCCTAACAACATCGTTAGGTGCATTCTGCGGGCATTGACTGAAATGCCTCAACCAAGTCCGAGGGACGCCACGGGCACTGTCCGAGACAGGTATACTGAATTGATGCCCCTGCCTGGCCTTCTAGTCCGCCGACGAATGGCCTGGAACAAGTGGCTCACCCCGGATTGGGAGACTGGCCAAGAATGTGACGTCTTGGAGAGTGATCGTTATCTCATCCCACCGAAAGTGGAAGGTATGCGTCTCGGGTCTCTATCTATCGACAAGTGCTGACAGCAGACTGCCATCCAGGGTGAAGTGGCATCCAACGGAGAGCAACGTCGCAAAGGGCAACAAGCCTGTGTCCCGAAGGATTGGGATGTAGCGAGCGTCCAGCTGCCAATAATCCCTTCTAGACCGAAGCAAAAGGGTGGAGGGCCATCCGCGTCCCCGGCGATCCATGACTTGCATCGGTGATTCTCATCGTAGAAGGGTTCCAGAAGCTCCGGTAGAGACATGGCTTGTAAGAGATGGAAGAGACAGATTATTAGTGAAAAGATTGATTATGAAGATAAATTACTAGAAATCAAAAATTACTACTAAATACGGACAACAAATTAATGTACACTAATTTACTACGACCAAATTAAGTACGAATAATTAAATGCGACTAAATTAGTTGTGACTAAATTAATTAAGACTAATTAATTACAATAAATGAACATGTGTTACATCTTGACAACTACATTATTCACGACTAAATTAATTACGATGAACTAAATAGCACTAAAATAATTGTGACTAATTTATTACCACGGATTAATAACAAAAAATTAATACGACTTACTAAGGCCACTAAATTAATTATGACTAATTAATGACGGCTAGTTAATTACGCCTCGATAAAATACAACTAATTAATGATGGCTAATTAATTAATATTTAATTCCAACTAATTATTTACGACTAATTAATTGAGTAAAACTAACTAACTATGACTAATTAATTGGTAACTAATTAACAATGTGCGAATAATTACAACTAATTAATTACATAGGATTAGTTTAACTATGGCTAATTAATAAGGACTAATAAACTCACACAAATTTTATTACAAAATTTTGAAAATGACTAAATTATATATGCCTAAATAAGTACAACTAATTAACCACAAACATTTCACTATGACTAATTTACTAACCACACAATTAATAAAGAAATTATTTACAAGAAAAATTACCTGCTAATATGACTGCTAATGACGGCCGTTAATAATGCTTAATCGTCTGCGAAAACGAAATCGACAGAACGAGCAAGGGAGCGAGCGAGAATGAGAAACAAAATCATCGTTGCCTCAGAATTTATAGTCGTTGTGGGAGGAATCGGATTCCCTCCCACGCGCGACGCTTGCATGCATGCATATGTCTGTAGACAAGGATGCGATGGAGAATAAAGGGAAAAAGGTGACAGCAACGGGAAAATTTGATGGATGTGATGGGTGCGTGTGGGTGATGTCCAGACGAGGAGGGTGCATACATGCGCTAGTCCAAGCGGTGGCCGTGCGGACGAGACGCGTCCAGCTAGTGACTGTGTGGACGAGGTGTATCCAGGCGGCAGTCATGCGGAATTACATATGTGGAGGCGTAAGGCTCGTCTGGACTGCTATATTTATAAATACCGCATAAACAGAACCACATTCACAAATACGCTGTGAAACAGTGCTATTTAGATCCAAACCTCCAAAAAAAAATCTAGCTACTGGAGCACCAACCAAAGCCACGAACAGGAATCGATTCATCTTCTTCACTCGCCTCGGGCATCGCGTGCTGGACTTGTTGGATCTCTGTTTCTTGTAATTTCTTCGAAAGACTAGTGCATATGATTCTTGTTGGATCCGACACATCTTGCTTTAGGATGTGACGCTTGCTGGGCAATAATAAAAGCACGAATCATGCATTAAAATAGAACCAAATAACACGCAAAGAGCAAGAATGCAGACACCTGATGTCTTTGGATTTTGTTGGTCCGAAGTAGCGATCAGAGGGCTCAATAAGGGCTCACTTTTTCTCGTACGGTATTCAACTTTCTTTTCTCTCTAACAGCTATAAAAAACTATAAAGATCAAAATTTTAAAATCACAGCAGAAGACCTAGGTTGAAACTTAGAAAATCAACCATCAATGCCCCTTGGCCGGTCTGACTGAGAAGCAGCCGACGGACTGCCCACTCTTGGGTAGCTGGTCACTCCCCGCTATCAACAGAAAACAGCGCGACGATGGATCCATAAAATGATCTAACTTTTGATCTAATAATCCAAATCACCCGAGATTTCAAACATAGCTCAACAAGAAGGTCATGAACGGTCATGAACCTATTACAATCGAAGATCGAGACAATCATAACCAAGGTTCCATAAATTTCTTAATTGAGGGCAAGAATGATCAAAACCGGAAGAAAATCAAAACTTAATCTAAAGGCTTGCTTGTGGATGAAAGATGGTCAAAATGACCTTAGATCAAATCCCACAAGTCCTATAGCAAGCTAGATCACAACAAAAGACTAAGGTCTAACAAAATCACAAAAGAGAAGGCAAGAACAAAATAGAACCCAAGCCTCCCTCTATTCTCTCCACTTTCCCTAAATCTTAAATTAGGGTTTCTAGGTTTGCAAGGCTTGGAGGTGCAAATCCCACACCCTCCCCCTTTATAGTGGAGCTAGGTTTAGAGAGAGAAAAAACCCTAACTGGTACTCGTTAAGCCCACAAACAAACGAATCTATACAAACGCACGCTTTTCAAAGCGGATAACTATCCGGGTCTTTTGAATATGTCTCTTCATAATCTTCTCTGTTTCATGACCTAAACTGCTTCTCCCTTGTTCCATCTTACACCGCGGTTTATTCAAGGTTATCAACCCAATATTTTGGTAAAGATACCAAAATACACATTCTCAAAATCGATTCAGTAGATGAACATATATAAAACTATATGGGAGGGGTTCTACTAGCTATAAACTACTCCTAAGATACATGGTAAATGTAAAAACAAATGTGAAGTTAAAGGTAAAAGTGTTTGGTTTTGGGGTAAAAACGGAACAGATATTTCTCACCCGCTCCGGATCTAGAGCCGGTTGGGAATGAATTCGGGAAGGGAATTCACTATCCGGCCTGATCCGAGATATGGAGCAGGAATATCCAACAAATTTGGGACAGGACCTTGATATCGGGATGATTCTTAGCCAGACATCCGACAACTACTACACCATGCCATCGCCCCCATCTGTCGCATTGATAAGAGTCATAGTCGCTCATCGTCGAGGAGGCCGATGGATAATCGCCCCAAAGAAGCGGTGCGATCGATGTGGCATCACACAAGGCGTCTTGTTGTGGCGAGGCCAAGAGCGATGGAGGAGAGGCACCAAGAGAAGGTCTGTCGATGCCAACGGGCACAACCAGAGCTAGGACGGAGATGACTAGGTAGCGCGCGTCCGATGAGGATGGCGTGCGGAGGAGCAGGACGTGACCTGAGTGGCGGCAACGCCTGCACACTGGGAATGGCAAAGAAGTCCACCGACAGCGACGGCGAGGAGATCCACTGGTGGTGATGGCGAGGAGGTGGCCGCAGGTAGCAACCACCAGGAGGTGGCGGTGCTAGCAGCTTGAGAACAGAGGATACCTAGCGTTCCTACCCTCTTATGCTACATGATAGGCCAAATGGGCGAGGCAGGCCTTCTGCACTAACCTCTTCTTTTTCTTCTTCTTTCCAAATGATTTAATGAGAGGAGAATTAGGAAAGTAATTAGTGGTGGAATATTGCAATTATTTGATATTACACATTTGAGGGTGTTAGTGGTGGTGATCTGAATGCCCTTGGTTTTTTTGTGGTAGCCTTGTAGCCTGATCTTTCTCTTTGTTTTTTTGTTTATTTTGTTGTTACATTTGTTTTAGGTGCTGTACATAATACATGTATACATGAACAAAGATGAAGTCATGAAAGCCAGAAACCGATCAGGGTTGGCGCTCATGTTGAAATGGTGGTATGGTTCAACATATATTCCTTTCTACATGCACGTACTATCCACCTATTTATCCTTTTTCGACCCGAAACCGTCATGCATTTGCCCCGTGCCTATATCCCGAATACTCCGAATTTGAATCCGTATCTGGCCTGACCGTACCCTACTCTGAATAGGGAAAAATACGAGTTAGGATATGGGATGAGCAATATCCGCATGTATCCAGCCCGTTTTCACCCCTAGTTTAGTTGATTGGATGTGTTTTTCCCATCAATCGGTATAAGGTTTATATAGTCTATACCACAACTCCTAAACGTGACCGACTCAATCATGGATTCTGCTTCAAACTCCTCTTCGTATGAGCCCAACTCTGTCTTCCAAAAATTTCCTTTCCATCTGCGTCTTAGATCTCGTTTTCGTCTCTGCCTCTACATCGGATTTTCCTCTTATCAATGGATCTTTCTCAATCAGGCAAACCTTTCTTCTTCAATCTTTCTAAAATTGGCTTTCCTTCCTTGTCGGTTACTCCACGGCCAATTTTAGTGCTTCTGAATTCCTCCTCTTCGTATCAGCCCAACTCCATCTTCCAAAAATTCCCTTTCCATCTGCGTCTTAGATCTCATTTCCGTCTCTGCCTCTACATCGGATTTTCCTCTTATCAATGGATCTTTCTAAATCAGGCAAACCTTTCTTCTTCAATCTCTCTAAAATTGGCTTTTCTTTCTTGTCGGTTACTCCATGGCCAATTTTAGTGCCTCTGAATTATTGGACGTTGACTTGGTCTTCTTGACCTTTTCCTAATTTCTATGCTAACGTGGCTGGCTATTTTGCCTGCCAAAATTAGGCGGCAATAGAATATAATCTCCATGTAGCCCCCTATCTCTACTATTTAAAAATTAAAGTTAGTGGTCGTCCGTCCTTCTTACCCTTTTCGACGTCCGTTGGATCGGCGAGCAGGCCACCGACAGCCCAGATCACGTCGCTGAGCACAATAATGGTTGACAACCTGACATGATGAGACTATGATTTTTTTTTAATTCGTAGCAAAGTACGGACATTGAACTAGTCACTGAAACATGGGAATTGTGTTCGATTAAACCTTTTCTACTTCTTCTCTTAAGCATGCGAAAGTTACTTGAAACTTGCTATCCCGTTGGATATGCATATATTCCCAGCAGAATACTGCGCAATAACTGGTCCGGCCCTACGTACTCAAGTCCGAATTGAGTACGTACATATACTACTTGAGACTGTACACGGTACCATGCATGCTCACCCCTGTACTTTCAATTCTGGGACTGCATGCCACAGATCCGGCTAAATTAACGTACTAGTGGTAGTCCCAATATAAGTATATAACAGCAAATATATATACACACTAGCTCTCTACGAGTTAGTAAGTTCAACTTGAGATTTACTCAATCTAGCACATGTGCCAGCCACCAAATTGAAGTGTATGTGTCTCTTAGTTAATGAGCTTGGGACACAAATCACTACGCCTGCACAAGCAGTAGCGCTTTAGCCGGCCGGCCGGTCCACGCTACTACGCGCATGGCTGGACCATGCATAAAAAATAGTTAATTTTATGGTGTCGTGCGCTTGCTTTGGTGGAACGCACGACCGGCGAATCACTGTGCCTGATTGATTAAATTTTACTCCCCTCATTGGAATCTTTTTTTTTAATCTAAACAATGTTACCGTATATATGTTACCTTGCTTGCTTAGACGCATATTAATTATTAGTTCACTATCTTTTATATTTCTATTTTGTACTTTTCTGCAATGAACATTAACGCATATTCTCATGAAGATTGATTATAGCTCTTTCACCTTAACAGATAGCGTATGAATTCGTGCAACAACAGTGTACATAAACTGGTCATGAGCTGTCGTGACAAAAGAGCTCTTTTAATTCAGGACCCACTTTGGCGACCGCCGACGACTGATGATCCAGTAAGGGGAAAAAGCAAGCTACGGTGCAATGTGCATGCATTGAATTGTACCACTCTCTATGTATAGTGTATACGAGTGTGCACGCTCACTTCATTCACATGGGCAACGCTACGTTTAAAGCTAGTGCGCACGCGGACAGCACACATAGTAGCGCTATTTAGTGTTCACATGTTCAATAGCTTATTTTACGCGAGCCATAGCTTGGGTGGCACACAGCGCGGCCTTACAGCCCACACTTCCCCATGCTATGCGTGGTGCGCCTCCCGCCTAGATCGGTAGTAAAACTCTCACGCGTGCATCAAACGGTAGTAAAGGCCTACGCTCCTCCCCCGCTACATGTGGCATGCCAACACCCGCACCTACCGCTCTAGTTCGACGGTTAAACTCGCGCGCACACATCAAAATAGCTGTAACAAATGCTCCGCGTCGTTCTAAATTGACGGTAAAAACCTACCAAAACGCAAATGGCGGTGAAAATTTGTCAATAAAATGATCGCGTGTCACCATGGGTCCTTATAAAAAAAGGTTTTACTATCATTTCGGTGGGGAAGAGAGGATCATAATATTCAGGATGCTGGTTTTGCTGCAGAAAATGACGTCACGTTGTTGATCCAGTGAATGTTATCGTTTACCGTAAATGATACCTACTATTACTTCAAGAGGCATGTCATGTCATGTTTTCTAGTAGTTACTGTGAGTTTGGAAACATTTTATTACTGTTTGAAAACGACATTACTGGTATACCCCACTGAAAAACACATCATTACTATCTGTTACGCAAGTTCTTCCGGTAATCATATGCTTTACTGTAAAGTAACACATATCAATGTTAGTTACAAAAGAATTTACTCCATAGTAGGCGTAAACACACACAAAAAAAACTACTTTGGTTTGCTGTACGGCCTATACTTCTCCAGAGCGTTAGGGAGGGGCTTGATACTGTTGACCTTGTGGAACAACAGATAAAACATCATCTGGGCCCTGTACTTGTTCCTCTTCTCCTGCATACATATGATCAAAAGGTCGTGTGTCAGACGCTATATATCTGGAAAAAATACTGCATGTTGCAGGAGGTGGGAAATTCTTACCGACCGTATCGATGTAGCCAGCATCGAGCTTTCACTGTCCTAGAACTTCAAGTACTTCATTACGAAGAATGTGTAGTCGTTCTCTAGGACCTGCTTCGGCGTCCCCATGGTGTGCACCCTCCAATTCACGACGATCGGGAATTTCCCACTGGTCACGGCCTGGAGGGATGATCCTTTTCCTCACTGGATCATGGTGGTCCTACACTTTGGTGCCCTTCAGTTGGTAATCGTTGGAGTCCAGAACTTCCACACGCTTCTGCACTATGTTGAAGTAGTAAACTGATCAATGTTGATTGTGTAAAACTGGGAGTAAGTGCTGCAAAGGGAATTAAAACCGACAGTAAAATACATGCCCCATGGTTAAAAAAAGGACCACACTGTGTAGGAGATTTACTGTAACGAAATATATAATTTACTGGATCATGAACTATATTTACTGGATGCGCATCAGATGGGCGTAAATTACTTACCAGCTTTACGCGTGTGATGTCTACCACCGGCCATGTGCTCCTTCAGCATGCTCACAACTTGTTCACTGTTGTACTGCTCGTTTTTAGTGTACTCCTCTACGTTTAGCAGTTTCCGTCGACGGTCAAAACATGGTAGTTTAAAACTTACCGAGGGTGACGGATTTACTGCTACGCGAGTAAGCATTTACTGTAAAAAAAGGCTTTTGCAAAAAAAAACTTATTGACAGTTCGATAGGGGGGAACGCCCTGTACCCATTGCTTTGAGGCCTCAGGTCAGCGTCATCTTGGACAAACACTCGATGAACTGAGAGATGAACATATCTTCAGTCATCTGTCTGTCCTTGAACGACTCTGCCATGTCTTTTCCAGTGGCCACTATGAATCCGTCGCTGGACTAGAGCAGAGCAAGGTGGCAGTAAAAATATCATCTGTGTTAGCAGTAAAACATAAGTGAACCCTTGGTAAAATATAAGTTAACCCTCAGTAAAAACAAAAGTTAGTCTATCCAGTAAACTCTCTATTGACAGAGCAATAAAAAAACGTTTATGTATCGATAAAAAATGTGGCGATATTCTCCTACCTTTTTGAGACTCTCATTGTTGCATATCATCTCCCTCACCTCTATGGCTGTGGCCACGGGCACTTCCAGCCGCCTTTTTCACGGCTTGAATGGTGACACCAGCTTGCTGGGAGCTTTTGACAGTCTCTTTCCAAATGCACCGGCGTCGCTGATGTCCCTCTAGACTGAGGGGGGACGCTCTTCCCTACAGTTTTCTTCTCCACAGGCGTCGCCTTTTTAGTCGCCGTTGTGCCCATCGTCTTTGCCGGCCTGGGATGTGAAAACTAATTACTGTAATTATTATTGATGTGAAAAAACTAATTACGATATGGCTTACTAATTACTGCTGTCATAACTCATGTTTACTGTTGATGTGAAAAAAGATAACATTCTAAAATATTATCGAATTATTGTAAAAAGGACGAGCATTTACTGCTATATGTGCACAAACTTACCGTTGCAATCTCGGGGTCGGTCTCATCGCAAGGCGACGACATCCTCTGTCGTGGGCACCACTGCCTTCCTCTTCTTGCTTTGTTGTTTCTTCCGAGAAATGCCCACACAAGCGTCTGCAACAGATGCGTCTGCTGCTCTTGAGGCGATGGGTTTGACTTCGGAGGGGTCCAAGTAAATCTCCATCGCTGACTGACTTCCCTCGATGGTGATCTTCCTCACCTTGGAGGGGAGGTCACCGGATGTCCTCATTTACTGCCGTAGCAGGGATACAAGCGAAGAAGAAAAACAAAAGGGGGATCCTATAAATTATTGCATGTGAGGACTTGTTTTACTTAAATTCCAGAGAGGAAAAACTATCCCAAAAATGCTCCAAAATTTGGGAGGAAAAAATCACCCCAGTATAGCAAGAAATTATGAAGATTGGGATTATATTACCGTGTGGAGCCCTAGAAAGATCCACTTCACGGGAGAGGTAGAACTTCAAACTAAAGAAATAGCAGCATTCTCTAACCTTGCGGGGTATGGGGGTCGGACGGTGCTGAAAACGAAGATCGCTTCCGCTCCTATCAGGAATGTGGGCCGGTAGAGCTCGCCGGAGACCTTGCTTTTTTGTTCCTTTGAGGGTTGAGCGCGCTGCCAGGAAGAGAAAATATGATTTGCTGTAGTGTGAGGGAAACACCCCAGACAATGCGGCCCCCATGCACGTAATATACACGACTTTCGTGCCCATTCAAAAAAAGGAAAAAAAACTAAGCGGTTATACGCAGTAAAACACGAGTATCAATTACTGCATATTATGTTAATATTACTACCATATAACTTTTACTGTAGTTGTTTAATGCGTTTACTATATGGTGCTAGTAACTTTACTATTACTCATTTGGTTTCTTACTTACTGTATGTCCGACTAGGTTTACCATATTGTGAGTACGTTTTAACTATCAAAATTGCGTGTGAGCAGAGGTTCTATTAAGCCTCGCCCAAACGATCTCTTAAGCGCACCAATGCCGCTTCGACTCCTGATGCGTCTCTTCATCTCACACGTCATTACTCCTTGTTTATAAAAATGCCCATCCGCCACCGAAGATGGATTATCACATTGATCTACTCTCTTTCACCCCCTCCAGCAAAAATGAATAGCAATTATAAAAATAGCTCCCCACTCTTCTCCCCTAACGCCGACGCTGATGGCCTACCTAGCCATTTTGTATTAGCACCTCTCCGGTCGCTCCCTAACGGATGTTGCGAAAGCGCACTGTGCTAACAGTGTCCTCCCTCCTCCAACGGAAGTTATGCCGGGGCATGTGACGGCGATGTTTCACCGTCTGGATGTCCTCCTCTACCGTGTCTTCCGGGTGGTCTCCAGCTTCCGGTGAGCTAATCTCGCCATCGACGTTGTTCTCCAGAATGACGTTGCACGTCTCCAGGAGGATTACCGTCGCTTTGACTGCTACATCGAGGCGGCGGGCGACCAAGTTTACCTTGCTGAGACCCCTCGAGCAAGAGAAGAGAGCCTATGGGCGCAATTCGACTTGATTCTTCAGTCGGGGCGTCTTTGGGCGACTCTCGAACGAGCGCGTCAACGGGTGGATGTGTTTTGGGCTTCCTACTCTGATCTCAAACTTTCTGATGCCGACGACGTCACCTACGAAGTTTTGAAGATGGAGATAGTAGACTAACTCCGCCACTATAAAACTTGATTATTTATGTTTCTACTTTTTTTAATCTGCGTAAGAAGCGACTGGCCACGCTATTTGGCCATATATAAATACAAAATGAAATATCTGGTTTGAACATGTATTTACTTTCTATGTTGAACATGTTTACTGAATGACATGTTTTAGATTACTGCCTTCACGATATACGATCCCTGTGTAACGTTACGACGACATCAACTACCTGCGGAAAAAAATCATATATATTACTTGTGGGTACGTTCGCTTTTACTATTCTATGAATGCTCGTTTACTTCATTGGAACTAGTCAATAAAAAACTAACACAATTACCTTACATATAGCAAAAGTTTACTATCCCGACACAAACTTTTTACTGCAAAAAAAAAAAGATATAGCAAACAGGGGTGGTAAAAATGGGAAGCCGGTTACTATGTACATCGTTATGTTTTACTAACGGGTGTATGAGCTCGGAATATCGCATTCCCGAAAACATGCGTAAAAGGGTTACACAATTACTATTATGACAACTAACAATTACCATTTTCATATATATATATATATATATATATATATATATATATATATGAAAATAGTATGGTACTCCTGGGAGTACGTACTCTCACTTCTCATATACCACTTACATCATAAGATGATACCTCTTTATCAATTTGAGTATACTCCAATTATGATTATAAGATACCCCAAAGTGAGTTCCATGAAAAATTTTATGAAAGTCCACTTTTTATGTCAAAAATTGTATATATACTTCTTTTATATATGAAAAAGGGTATATAGCAAAAAAAATTAAAGGGCTCCAATGAAAATTTTTCAATCAAGTCGCATTGGAGTATCTTATAATTGGTATTCAAGTATCTTGAAAGTGATAAAGAAGTATAATATGTTAGTTTAAGTAGTATATTGAAAGGGAGTACATTATATATATATATATACATATACGTATATATATATATACATATACGTATATATATATATACATATATATATATATATATACATATATATATATATATATATATATATATATATATATATATATATATATATGTGTGTGTGTGTGTGTGTGTGTGTGTGTGTGTGTGTGTGTGTGTGTGTGTGTGTGTACACTTAAATACCAATTATAAGATACTCAAATGCGATTTGAGTGGAAAAGTTTCGTTGGAGGTCTTTATTTCGTTGGAGGTCTTTATTTTTGCTATATACCCCCCTTTTCATATATAAAAGAAGTATATACACAAATTTTGCTACAAAAACTGGGCTTTAATGAAATTTTTCATGAAACTCACTTTGATGTATCTTATAACCATTATTGTAGTATGCTTAAATTGATACAGTGGCATCATCACATGATTTAATTGGTATATGAGAAGTGAGAGTACGTACTCCTAGGAGTACCGTACCATTTTCATACACACACACAAACACACACACATATACTACTTAAATTTTATGATGATACCTCTTTATCAATTTGACTATACTCCAATAATGATTACAAGATACTCCAAAGTGAGTTTTATGAAAAATTCATTAAAGTTCACTTTTATAGCAAAATTTATGTATATACTTCTTTTATATATGAAAAAGGTATATAGCAAAAAAACAAAGGGCTCCAATGAAAAAATTTCAATCAAGTCACATTGAAGTATCTTATAAGTGGTATTTAAGTATACTGAAAGTGATAAAGAAGTATAATATATGAGTTTAAGTGGTATATTGGAAGTGGGAGTAAATACGTACACTAGAAATCTGAAAGCAGATTGTCATATATATATATATATATATATATATATATATATATATATATATATATATATATATATATATATATATATATATATATATATATATATATATATATATATACCACTTAAATCGTATGATGATACCTCTTTATCTATTTGAGCATACTCCAATAATGATTATAAGATACCCTAAAGTGAGTTCTATGAACAATTTCATTAAAGTCCACTTTTATATCAAAATTTATATATATACTTCTTTTATATACGAAAAAGGGTATATAGCAAAAAAAAAACAAAGAGCTCCAATTATTTTCTTTCAATCAAGTCGCATTGGAGTACACACACACACAGATACACACACACACACACACACACACATATTTTTAGATAATGAGAGAGTAAAACTCTCCTGGCCTCTGCATCAAGGATGCACACGGCCTATTTTATTACAATAAAGATAATTCCAAAATATCCCAAGAGTTTAAAAGTGGCATGAAGCCTTACAAACAACAGATGACTGAAATTTAAGCTCAACCATTGCATATCATGTGACTACATCGCCACCCATGGATGCTTAAAAGTTGCTTTGCCACAAACTCTAGCTTGGCACTTCCAGCTAACATAACCTCCTTTTGGGCCAGCTTCTGCAAAATTGCCTAAGCACTGAGCCAGTACCCACTCAAGAAGATAACTTGCAAGGGATTAGTGATGGTCTTTTTTTGTCAAAAACCACATCATTTCGACATAACCAAATTGACCAACATAAGGCACTAGCTCCTACTAGGAGTTGTGACTTCAAATTTTTTGGAATATCGGCTAACCAATTCCCAAACATATTAGCAATACTTACAGGAGGAGGTAAATTAAACACACAGTGAACAACCCACCATGCAAGCCGTGCAAAGGGACAGTCAATAAACAGATATTGAATTGTTTTTTCTTTAATACAAAAACAACACTTTTTGCATCCCCTCCAATTTCTTTTGAACAAGTTATCTTTAGTTAAGACTACCTCTCGTTTGAAGTACCAAAGAAATATTTTTATTTTTAATGATATTTTAATGAACCAAAAAAAAGTCCCGACTTGGGGCTCCATTAGTTCCACCTAGGGCCACATAGAAAGACGGTACCATAAACAATCCAGATTTATTCAAATTCTATCTAAAAACATCTTTTTGAGAGCTCAATTGTAAAGTAGCAATTCGTTGAATTAACTCATTCCAATCACATAACTTAGGCCCAATAATAGGTCTTCGAAAGGAAATATGTAAAGGATCCGATCTTAGGATATTTGCCACCGTATCATCTTTTCCCTGCACCACATTGTAAAGTAGTGAATATTGACCTTTCAATGGAGAGTCTCCTAACCAGATATCTTCCCAAAACCTAGTTTGCATTCCATTATTAACTTGGAATGAACCAAAACGAAAAAGATGATTTTTAATTTTTATTAAACCCGACCAAAAATGAGAACTCTCAGGTTTATTAACCACTTATGAAAGGCTCCTCTCCCCCAAATATTTCCTTGTTAGCAAAGATTGTTGTACCCCTTCTTCACTAATCAGCTTAAACAACCATTTCCCAGTAAACTTTTGTTTTTTCTATCTAAGTTCTGAATGCCTAAACCACCCTGCTCTTTTGGTGTACACAATAAACTCCACTTAGCAAGCCTATATTTTCGTTTATAACTGTCACCCTGCCAATAAAATCTAGACCGATAAAAATCAAGTCTTTTGAGAACCTCTCTAGTAATCTCAAAAAAAAAAGATAACATGAACATTGGCATACTTCTTAGCACCGAGTTAATAAGTACTAAACGTCCACCAGCAGACAAATTTTTTTCCTTTCTAACTACTAAGTTTCTTTTCAAACCTATCATCAACCCCTTTCCAATTACTATTCCTTAATTTCCTAAAATGAATTGGAATACCTAAGTATCTGAAAGGAAAGGTGCCCACTTCACAGCCAAATAAATGAGTATATTGCGATTCAACTTCTTTGGCACTACCAAAACAAAAAAACTCACTCTTATGGAAATTAATCTTTAAACCTGATAATTGTTCAAAGACACATAGAATAAGTTTTAGATTTTTTGCTTGTTCTAAATCATTATTCAAAAAAAGAATAGTGTCTTCCGCATATTGTAAAATAGACAACTCATCATCAATCAAGTGATGAACTACTCCGGTTAAAAGATCTTTTTCTTTAGATCTTGAAATAAAGGTGGCAAGCATGTATGTATGTGTGTGTGTGTGTATATGGGACGCCTGTTTCGTACTCCTAGGAGTACATACTCCCAGTTCTAATATACCACTTAAACAAACATATTATACTTCTTTATCACTTTCAGTATACTTAAATACCGATTATAAGATCTTCCGATGCGACTTGATTGAAAAAATTTTATTCGAGCCTTTTATTTTTGCTATATTCCCTTTTCATATATAAAAGAGGTATATACATGGATTTTGTTATAAAAAGTGGATTTTCAAGAAATTTTTCATGGAAGTCACTTTAGGGTATCTTATAATTATTATTGGAGTATACTCAAATTGATAAAGATGTATCATCATACGATTTAAATGGTATATAAGAGGTGGGAGTACATACTCCTAGGAGTACCATACTATTTTCCTATGTATATATGTATATATGTGTGTGTGAAAATAGCATGATACTCCTGAGAGTACGTAGCCCTTGAAAGCAAACAAACGGACGTGATCGGTGAAGCACACCTAAGGCCCACGTTATCAGTTGTGCAATCCTCTCGTCTCACTCTCATCTTCTTCTTCGTTCCTATGATACTATATTACTATCCAAGAGCCGTGTCTGTCGAGCAAGGGCAGCAAGCCACCAAAGGCCACAGCAATCCGGCCATTTTGCCGCCATTGATAGACACCGCCTAAACGCTATAGGGGGCCTCCCCAAAATCCAGTTGGACACCACTGCAAGCCGGGTGAGAGATCTTCGCCACCATTGATGGGGCGCTGCAAGCTCGTGTTGCCGCAGAGCATAAACACAATTTGCCATGAATCGACACGCACACCCTGAATAGTAGCAGGTTTTATATTGCAGCTGCCATGGCTGGACATTATGCTTGCTCCGCGAGATTCACATTGTGCTCCTTCTGTAATTAGTTCGATGTATAATGGATTAAAAGACATGAAGATCAGATCATGAGAGATATATTGCATTGAGACAAGAACATCAAATCATGATTCATGAGAGGATATTGCATTGAGAGACGAGAAGATGCTCTTTGTACCATTAATTAAGAGACAATGAGATTGAGTAGAACTTTTCAATGGATAATTGCCCCGGTATAAGCTTAGATCTTGTCCGTTGCTCTAAAACAGTCGGCTTAGATTGGAGTGAAGTTACATGAGTTGAGAATCGTGTAGATTGGTTCGGTGTTCTTGTTCAGTAATTGTAATTATTTCAGGTCTTGATTACACTTGATTAGATTGTTATTGTTTCATGCACAATTAAACTCTGCATGCTCCCTTGGCCGTTAAATTGTTTTACTGCATTACATGATTTGACTCGTGATCAATCGAAGCTTCGCGTTGATTAACTGAACAGGCATGGATTCATTTCATTTCATTTTTGTAGATTTTATGATGTTCAAATGCTTTTACCCTAGCCGGAAGGAAGATACTCTAATGGTGTGGCTTTTAAATTGCAGAAGAGGGCCGGTGTGTTGTAGTTCGCATCTTCTTTGGCCATTCAACAGGAATACTTCAGAGTGCTGTCAAGGTAAGCATCGTTTATGCTTATGCATCTCTCGTTGGATAACCGATCCTGCAGTGAAAATTACTGCTGCCCAACATATTTGATAGGTACCCTCAACTAGTTGTGTTGGTTACCTTCTATGGCCAATTGACATTCAACAGTACCACTGGGAGTGCACGGAAAATAACGAGGATTGCAAGGGTGCCAAGGGGAAATCAAGCGCACCGTCGGCCTCCTGGACCGCCGCGAGCGTCTTCCTGCTCCGCCCCGGCGCCCTGCACCTGACCTGCTACTACGCCCTCGTCAATGACGACAGCTTCGCCGCGGCGCTCGACCTCGGCGGCAACAGGAGACGCAGGCCGCGCAGGAGGCGTTCTGGGCAGGCGCCCGTGGGCAACGTCATTCTTGTCACCGCCGCCTGCTACTGGAGTCCCTCGCTTCGGTGCTTAGGTGGGAGAAGCTCACCAACTCCGACGTGCAGAGTCTGATATCGTTGATGCGATGCCGCGGCTCCGTTCAAGTTGGCGCCGGCGGTCGGGATACTGATTTTCCACCTGACCGTGCTGTTCTCTGATATGTGCAGAAGCGACTATATACATGCTAATTTTGTGCATTGTTTTTGTTCATCCCTATTCCACATGACAGATTCGAGAACTTTCCCAGCATCAAAATATTAGGACCACAATGAAACATCGGTCAGGTTTGGATGATCACATTCAGAGATGTGCGTCACATTGTCCAGATAGAAACGGTCTCATGTACAAATGAAAAATACTCCTACATTGCTTTGTTCCACTCCAAGTGTTTCCTTTATCTATGCTTAGTTCGCTGACAACAATGTTAGAAAAAGAAAAGAATGCAAAGCTGTTCAACAACATCAGCAGTTCATTTCTCTTGTATGTTTTGCCTCAAGACGCGGTCAGGGTGTTACAAAATAATGAAATGAAGGCAACAGCAGTTGCAGTTCTTCCCAACAACTAGCCCTTTTGGTGTCATTGTACAGTGAGATCTCCAATCTCCAGTCTCCACCAAAGTGTGCCTGGTATTCTCTATACGTTTTGAGACGTTATGATCTTGTAAAAGAGCAAAACTGGTTATCTTTGTCATCACAAACTCTTGCGTATCACTAAGATGATCCGGTTGGACAACTCGGTGCCCCGCAGAATGAGATACAGTACAAACGAAGCATAAACAAGTACTGCCACACAGAGAATTGAGCCAGACAATGGACCTCGTATTTCAGAAGAGAAGAAATCCAACAAGAGATAGCCGTTGATTGTGATCAACAGCGTGGCTACTGTCCAGGTTACAGCCTGCATAAAAATGCAGAACTGAGTGAGAACACTATCAGCTTTAAACTTCAACAATGCCAAATCAAAGCAAAAAATTGCTAGTACAATACTGCCCAGTTGATCAGATATTTTGTTTAATGCAAGTTCTAAAAGAACCCAAATAAATGCGCGGGGGGTGGGTGGGTGGTGTTGGGATCTGCCCTACAGTATCAGTATCACTGGCTCTGAATTTAGTGTGGAGAGCAAACACAACTAGGATTTTTTTCCCCCAAATGGAACCCCAACTGTTACTATTGCACTTATTTTACAAATCAATATGCTAGAAATGTTTTGCCTTAGCAGCACTAGGGTATGTGACCTGCACACAAATAATCTTAAAACATACCCCCTCATCGACATTAATATCCATGAATTGACAGCTCTGGACAGTATTTAATGAGTGGATGACACTATCAACGGAAGATTTGACCATGCCATAAAACAAAAGTTGCAGAATACTGCAAAAACAGGACAGGAATTAAATCTGAGGTGAATGATGACTTACTTGTGTGTTAGGACCTATTTTAAATACTCCCATGACTTGCTCCTTGGATACCAAGGTTATCAGTGGAATCAGTGCAAAAGGGATCTGAATTGATTGAAGCACATTGAGCCACTCGTTTAGAACATCCAGTGCAGAATCAGATGTATCGAAGAACAGAGCGACAATTATAGTTGGCACAATTGCAAAGCTCCGGGTGATCAGTGCCCTGATCCATTTTTTCAACCGCAAATTCAGAAATCCACCCATTATAAACTGTCCAGCATAAGTTCCTGTTATAGTACTACTCTGTCCGGCCGCTAATAGCCCAATCCCCCAGATGTAGAGGATAGGGAAAAATCCTCCACCAAACTTCTCTTGTAGATACTGTCCAGCGTTTTCAAGCCCAATATTGCCAGCTTCTTTAGTGCCATAGAATCCTTTCGCGAAAACAGTTGTGACAAAGAGATTTATCATGAAGGATACAACCAATGCGATGGTTGACTCTATTGAATAGTATCTCAACGCTTCACGTACTTGGTATTCCTTGTTTGGGTCTATTTTTCTCGACTGCACAAGCGCTGAATGGAGGAATACATTGTGGGGCATGATAACACAGCCAACAACCCCAACTGCTTGTCTTATTGTCCTAGAGCTCAATTTTGGAACCAAAATACCTGTTGACAAAATTATGTATGATCAATGGATAAGAGTGTATTGAGACAACTTAGAGCATCAAAAGCTGATCAGTGAGATCCTTACCGACTAACAGGTCCTTCCCATTGGGCTTGGTATCAGTGAACATCCATGCAAAGGAGAAGGCCATCGTTGCAATTAGAAATGCAAATACAGCTTCTAGTTTCCTCACCCCATAGTTTTCAAGAGAAAGAAAAATGAAGCTGACAAAAAGTAACATCAAGGTAAGGTGATGATCCAAATAATGATAGTTACATAGCATTCATGCCTTTGACTATTAATGACCATACTAAAGGCACTTAATTAAACATGTAGAGTATTTAAGTGTAGTGATGTTAGCACCTTCCAGGTGCAAAGCACAAGGCACACAGACAACATCAGTTTTATTAATATTCTAAACAAATAAGTTTTGAATTGTGAGTTTGTGACCATCTGGACAAAAGTGCATGCCATATTACAAGCAAAGCAAGGACCATCGAGAAAACTCTGGAACAATTTTTTTTAAAAAAAAAATCCTAACATCACAGCATCTCCAACTTTTATCAAAAGCAGCAAAGGTCCCATCAAAGAATTGCATAAGAATTAAGCAGTGACTAAGGAACATGCATTTGGACACCAGGCAGCTAACATCTAATTCTTGTGAAATAAAATATAGTATGTACATGTCAGCAGCATCAAATCATAATGCAAAAGGCCAGCACAAAACTTCATATTACACGAAAAGTAGAATAATGATTCAGAGAACAGAATCTCACACGAAAAACTGAAGTAAAGTTGACAAGGAACATTCCATCATTAAGTAATAGTTAGTCAGAAATTCTTAAACATAATATACAACGGTGGGCCCTAGTTCGGCATGTCTTAGCTGTTAGAAGATCAAAGCTAGGGTTTGCTATTGATGATGAAAGAAAGGTTGTCCCTCATCAAAAGTCACATCACGAGAGGTGCAAATGCGACGTGCTGAGGGATCATAGCAACGATACCCCTTATGCTCAGGACTATAACCCAGAAAAACACACTCAACTGACTGATGGCTCAGCTTTGTGCGCTCACGAGGTGCTAGAAGGACATAGCAGACACAACCAAAAACGCGAAGATGAGCATAGTCAGCAGGTGCTCTATACAAGGCCTCATCAGGACACTTGCCCTAAAGCTTAGAAGAGGGCTAATGGTTAATAATAAGATAGACTGCTGTAGAGACCGCTTCCCCCCACAAGTGATAGGGGACAAATGAGGAAATGAAAAGAGTACGAGCAGTCTTGATGATGTGACGATGCTTGCGCTCAGCAACACCATTCTGAGCATGAGCACCAGGACACGAGAGCTGAGGAAGAGTACCCTCAGAAGAAAGGAACTGACGAAAAGCTGAGGAAAGATACTCTCCACCAGAGTCAGAACGGAAAACACAAATGGAAGAAGAAAACTGTGTATGAATCATCTTAGCAAAAGACTGATAAATGGAAATCAACTGAGAGCGATGTTTCATAAAATAGATCCAAGTATATCGAGAGTGATCATCAACAAATATGACATAATAACTATGATCACCCTTCGAAACAAAAGGAGATGGACCCCATACATCTAAATGCACCAAATCAAAAGGATCAGAAGACTGAGAAATACTACTGGAATATGGAAGTTGTAACTGTTTCCCCAACTTACAACCAGTACAATGAAAACTAGACTCAACGGTGACATGACCTACGGAACCCCGGTGAACTAGAGTGGTGAGGCGAGCTCCACAAAGATGACTAAGTCGATAATGCCACTTGCTGAAGGAAGACCCAACAGGAGACTGAGATGATGACGTAGCAGAAGACACTAAGGCCTTCGACGTACTGGTGGAAGGAAGATGTAAGGTGTCCAAGACATAGAGACTAGGAGAGCCTCTACGGCGATGGCCACAACCAATCACTCTTCTGCTCTGACGATCCTAAATAAAACAAGAAGAATCATCAAATCCAATGAAACAGTTCATATCAGTTAGTTGACCAACAGAAAGAAGATTCATAGATAACTGAGGAACAAAAGACACATCAGGAACAGAGAAGCGAGATGTAGAGAGAATACCCTGATGGGTAATAGAGGAAGGTGTACCATTAGCAGTGTGAACATATGTAGCATCAGTCACGAGCCTACGAGCAACAAGCTGAGAGCTGTCAAGTGTGACATGAAAAGAGGTACCTGAGTCCAGAACCCAAGGATAAGCGTTAGAAGCGAAGCGAAGGTGCAAGCGATGTCATAGAACCATGGTCCGTAAGTCACGAGATGTGGATGTATCGTGATGGATCGCTCCGAGAAGTGTTCGAAGGCCCGATGGGTGCTCCACGGCACGACGGTCAAATGGTACATCTAGCACGATAGGCAATAAGCTGATCTGGATGTAACTTGAAGCATTTTTCAACATGATGACCAGTCCTCTAGCAATGGGAACAAACCAACACTCCTATGGGTGTCACTCTAGTAGATCCAGACCGCTGTGAGAGATTCAGGACAGTATGTGGTGAGGATCCTGAGACAGGCATAAGGGAATGAAGACGAGTCTCCTCTGCGATCAAACTAGAGAGCACCTCAGTCAAAGTCGGTGGAGTGGGACAGTTGAGCAACTGAGTATGAACAGGCTCAAACTCCGATCGAAGCCCCATCACAAACTGGTACATGAGCGTCTACTGAGCATACTCATCTTTGGTAGCACAAGACTGACAGGCAACAGCAGCCTTCGGTGTCATAAACTCTAAAGGACCGGTGATATGAGTGAAAGCACTGTAATACTCCTCCACTGATTGATCCGGCTACTGCTGAAGACTATGAATGCTCTTGAGCAATGTGAAGCGAAGAGCACTACTGGACTGAACATATCTCTTCTCAAAGTATTTCCACATCTGCTTGGCTGAAGTATGATACTCAAGACTCATCCGCAGAGAAACATCAACACTCAACACAATGCCGGTCATGACACGCTCATCCTCTTTCTGCCAAGCCTTTAATACCTCAACATCAACGGTCTTCGGATCAGGAGGATCATCAGTCAAATGAGAGGCCAAACCATAACCCCTGAGAGTAGTCTTGACTGAGAATGCCTATGCCCGGTAGTTCAACCCATCGAGCTTGATGTCCGTGAACACAAGAGATGAACTACCCCTAAACATTGAGTCAGATCTAGCCATATCACACAGCAGTACTAATCACAGTAGCAACAGTAGAAAATCAGCGGTACTAATCACAGAAGCAACAGTAGAAGATCAACAGTAACAATACATGGCTTGTGCACAGAGGAGATACCAGAGGAGGACCATCGGGCAGGAGCTGAGAACCAGTGATATGAGGACCAGGCGGTGACCGAGACCAAGCAGAGGGTCAGTCGGTGGCCTATGGGCGGTGAAGACGAGGCGGCGACGCTCGAACTCTCCAGGCAATGCCGTCGTTCTCCGGAGCAGAGGACGACCTCCAGGCGATGGATTCGGATGAGGCGGCGAAGAGGTAGCGTCGGGCCGTGAAGATGAGGCGGCGAAGATGCGACGTCCAGGCGGTCGGTGGAGGAAGTAGATCCGGAGAGGTGAAAGACCCGACGCAGAGGACGTGCGAGGATCGAAGAGATCTTGGCGCCATGGTGAAGGTGAAGCAGAGTCGCCAGTTCGCCGCCCAAGCGAAAAGCTCGCTAGTAGAACCAAAGCGGTGGTGGGTAGAAGCCGAAGTCGGTTAGGCTCTGATGCCATGTTAGAAGATCAAAGCTAGGGTTTGCTATTCACAACTCTGCATCTTATTCATTAATGAAGGGGATATATATAGACATAGATACATAGGCCTCATGGGCTACAAGGGCCACATAGGCCGAGAGAGAGAGAGAATGTAGAATATACAATACTCTTAACATCGGCGAGGCGACATCGCAGCGTGCAGACTTCGGCTTCCTCAGGCTTCGACTGGCTGGTGCACCTCAAATCCACTCAGCAGATATCGCGGTCTCCGTACCCCTCCGTCCGGCAGTGCTCTCGGGCCGGTGACTCGGCATCCTTGTTTTGTGTCGAGCATGTCCCGTGGGTTACGTCGGTCGGTCCGGAGAGCTCGCTCGGATCGGAGGGTACGAGACCGCTGTATCTGCTGAGCGGGCGAGGTGCACCTGCCAGTCGAAGCCTGAGGAAGCCGAGTCCGTAAGCGTCGATATCATCCTGCTGAGGCATGCCGAACTGGGTGCCACTGTTGTATATTATGTTTCTTTGTATGGTTACCACTGTTATATGCATATAGTTGTAATTGAAAATTAATTAATGCGTTCTCGATTTGAATAAGTTTTACTGTTAATAATATAGTTCATACTAAAAAAAAATCTGTTGTCTGTTCTGATTTGGTTTGGACCCTTGTCCTCTTTCTTTACAATTAACCTAAACATAATGTTGTTTTAATATTACCAACATATCTTATGGTGAATATGCTGTTGAATGTAGCTCTACAATTTGATGTCTTCCAGAAGGTTGCTTCAAGTTTGTCATTTCATGGAGAAACAAGTCTCTGAATTACAGCACTACTTGTATTAATTTCTGCTGGTGCAAGTAGTTAATAGATTTGGCACATCTTGTTGTTCTCTATTCTTCAGTCATTAGTACTAAATTAATTACCACTAATTGATGGAAGCAAATTAATCATGTCTTATAAAATATGACTAAAGTATTAATGACTAATTAATGACTGCTAATTTATTAATACTTAATTCCGACTAACTATTTCGGACTAATGAAGTGAGTTAAAAAATGTACTTACGACTAATTAATTAATTGGTAACTAATACTTGGGTTACTTAATTTCCAATTGCGTGGCTATTCCGTAATTTGCGTTAATTTCCAATTACGCTAGTTAATTTCCGGACTTAATTTCCAATTGCGCTAGTTAATTTCCGTCCGGCCAGTTAATTTCCAATTGCGCTAGTTAATTTCCGTCCAGCCGGTCACGGGCCGAACAAGGCCACGTGTCGCGTGGACATCGAGTCCGATCGGTGACCATGCGGACGAGGCGTCAAATTTGCTATTTCGTGACGAGGGGCGCTACTTCTGTAAAAAAACGCAACGGTGCTATTTGTGCCAAAAATTCAAGAAACTGGGGGTCCTCGTGAACCCTGTTTTGATTTCTTTATGAAAAAAAACTTGACAACCAAAAACCAGAGGCCAGAAAACAAATGCCGTAACAGATTTGTCTGATCTTTTGACCTTACCGGTTCACAGAATTCCAATTTATCTAGTAGCTATGTAGAATAAATCTAATTTCAAACTTAAAACTTGTTCTCAGACCTTTTTGTGAACTCTTATGTAAAAGAAGGTAAACTGTCTGCAACCTTCCTAGTTCCTATCCCATAGGGCACCATGAATTTAAAGTGGATCAAAAAATTCTTTTGAGAATCGAAGTGGATCAAATGTACAGCACCAATTGTCACTGATTCATTAATAGTACAACCTCAACTCAAAAACCAAACATTCCTCCAGATTGAGACCTAAACATGCCGAGTTCTCAAACTATTGTGAAACTACGTCAACATTAACAATAACTACCTGAGATCTAACACCTTCACTAACACCAAAACCCCACCCAAATCCTCCTAATGATCTAATATCCAAGTTCAAATAGTCAGTAGCAACAAGCCAACTAGGCCTAAAAGCTGTAATCTTTTATCTTATCTTTTCTTTTGGAAAAAATCTCAAATTGGTGGAGACATCTCCAATGCTGATAAAAAAGCTCTAATCTTTTGGGGTAGCAATTTCCATCTTTTGGAAGTATCCTGTGATTCAGCACCTCCACAGTCACAAATTGACAATCACATCAACCACCGGCCACACGAAAGCTCCAACAATTCAAGAACTGGAACCGAACAAGACATTAACCAATAAAAAATTCCGGACTCACCAATCCAAGGCGGTGATGACGACGCCGGCCCAGAGCGGCAGGTAGCCCCTGCTGAGGATCTTGATAGCAATGGCGCTGCCTATGACTTCCTGGATATCGGCGCCGACCATGGCGACCTCGGCCATGAGCCAGAGCGCGCGGCGTGCCCAGTCGGGGTACTCGTCGCGGCAGAGCTCGGCGAGGTGCCGGCCCGTGGCGACCCCGAGGCGCGCGGCGAGGAGCTGCACCAGGAGCCCCATGGCCGTGGCCCACATGAGCAGCCACAGCAGCGTGTCCCCGGCGGCGGCGCCGGCCTGGAGGTCGCCCTCGAGGTTGCCCGGGTCCAGGAACGCGATGCTCACCAGGAACCCGGGCCCCGTGAACAGCCAGAGCTTCCGCCACGAGAAGGTAGGGGCCGCCGCGGGGGAGGAGAGCGTCGCCTCCAAGTCGGCGTCGGCGTCGGGGTCGTCGGAGATGGACACGATGACCTTCTCGGCCGCCTCGTACGCGCGCTCCTGAAGGTCCTCGTCGTCGCAGTCGCCGGACGCGGAGGCGGGGAGGAGGGCGTGCGCCTCCTCATCGGCTCTGGCTGCGGAGGCGGGGGCGGGGGTGGCGCCGGCGTGGGTGGGCATCGAGACGCGTCACGAGTGACGACGCGGACGAGGAGGTGCGGCCTTCACAAGGCACGTGCAGGCTCCTAACAGTCTCGTCTCTTTTGGGGCCTTATATAGGTTAGCGTTGGCTTTGACCATTGTCGCTCACCCTTCTCCGTTTCATAGTTGAATTTCTCTTAGCACCATAGTTTATATAAAGCCGGCTTGCAATCTATTTAATTTCATAAATATATGTGTTAATTTTAGGTTGCATTCAGTCAAAAATGTTGTGGATCGATGAAGTAGTAAACCCTAGTGACGAAACCTGGTGACAATCATGCTGCGTGTTTAGCTTATTACTAGCAAGCAGGAGAGTGTACATAGAACATGAAGTATATGAACGTGGGTTCATATGAACCCACTATCCACTGGTCCATGATGTTCCGAGATCCATGCAAGAAATCCTTTTTCCATTTCTTTTCTGAATTTCGAAATTGCTGAATGGGGAAAGAGAAAAGTCAGGCTGTAACATGTGGACCTCACCATGTCCTCTCTTCATCATCTCATCCTAACGTGTCTCTCTCTCCCTCCCCATCCCGGCGAGAAAATGGAGCGGCGGCGGAGGCGCGACTACCATCGACGAGGCGGCAGCGCGGGCTACCAGATCTCGAGTAGGAGCGGCGTTGGTGAGCAGAGCAGGAGGCGGCGGCCGCCCAGATCTAGATGCGGGGCAACGGCATGAGTCGGTGCACCACGACGGTCATCCTCCCATCTCCGCCCACCGGATCCGCCGCCCTTGATCCCGCCGTCGCCAGGTCCTGAGTCCCTGAGCACACCTCTGTCATCGAGGTGCTCCACGCAGATCTGCCCTACTCCACCCCGAGTGGCGAATAGTGCAATGGTGCAAGAAAGCGCCGATCAGAAGGGATGGCGGTGTACCTCCCCCTTGAAGGTGTGTCGCGGCAGCCCATCCAGCGCCGGTAGAGCCGAGGAGGATGGACTGCTGGCACCACTGGATCCCACTACCCCTGCCAGATCTAGTCGTCCCCGACGCAACCGCCTCTGGATCTGCCCATTCCTAACCAACACCCTTTCGGTCCGGCTGTCCCGACCCTCTACTTGATACGACAATCGATTTGAGGAGACGACTCGAATGATTCAGCTACCAATCATACGCGACTAATATACCTGACAATCGCTAAACAAACTCTAAGATTGTTATCGACCTTGCTATAAGCACGATCAACCTGACCATGAAGGTCTATTTCTGCATGCAATCGGAGAATAAGCAAGAACACGATAGATAAGCAATCTGAAATTGCGAATAGGAATTAAGACTTGTATTGAAAAAGTTGGGGTTCTAAAGCACGATGACGATGTTGCTCTAGCCGAACAAGAGGACACCGTATAGTTTCACAAGTGAAAAACTAAACCAAACAAAAACCTGAGTTTGAGCAAAGGGATGGCGGCTCCTATAAGAGGAGTTGCGGCCAAGGAGGTGGCTAGGGTCGTCCTAGGGTTGGGTGTGGCCAGGGAGGAGGACGCACCAACTTGGGCCTGGGCCGGTATGATTACAAGGCCCAAATTGGCCCAAAACATGTGACGCAGAACTTTCTTTTGATAATTGTGACACATAAACAACAAATCTAAAAGTGGGACTAGATCCATTAGAAAGGACTCGTCGTAATCTTTCCATCAAGTACTCGTGCACCTCCAACGGACTCCGTATGTGAGAGTTATGCATGTTTTAAGTCGGTGTTGTCAGGCTAACTCCAAATTAATCTGGAATTGAAACTGGGTTGGCCCGGACTTGTTGTGGTGGTAGTGCTGCTCCCCTTGCCTTAGTTCCCGAGTAGAATAACATCACAAGACTTAGGTAGCAATCCATCCTCAATAGGACAACTATGAACTCCTAGAAACAAAGTTACCTTATAATTTAGTTGATGAACACGTGCTCTGGTAATTGGTTCTTGCACATCAAGTTGAGGAGTAGAAGTAATAGGTATGGTTGTATCAGTGGAAGGGATGTCCTCACCACTACTTCACTCCATTTTCTTGCCCACCTTCGTCATCCACCGCCATGTACTACTCGGAGGTGCCCTGCCACTACCGCCATGTACTACTCCGAGATCATCCTCCTCCACGCCAGATCTGCACACCCCAGCATGCTCTAGGGGCTATTACACTTCCTAGTCATCAGCGTCGGTGCCAGATCCACTATCCCCGAGCCTGTCGCCGCCAGATCACGTCCATCTTCCTTAGATTTGGCGTCCCTAAGGTGCACTGGTGCCACTGTCCCCCATATCGACATGCTCCATTGAGGTGGTCTTCACAATCAGATCTGGCCATCCTTGACCCAGCTGCCTTCGGATCCAGCCATCCTGACCCTCCACGTCAGTCGGTGTCGGCGTCCACCTTGTCAGCGTCGGCGTTGTCGAGGATTACACCACCGCCTAGGTCATCCTCCTTTGATCCGACAATGAGTACACATGTACTCCACCGCCATGGTCCTCACCGTCCCCGCCATGTACTCCTTCGACCCGGCAATTAGTACACATGTACTCCTCCGCCTCGTTGTGTATCGTGCCTTGGAGGGAAGACCAGCACATATTTTTATGCGAAATGAGGGGGCAGAATCATGGTGGTCAGCCCGCATTGACTGCCACGAGTATCTACCGGACCAGCCTCTCAGGTTGGAGTTCGATGAGGGCACCGAACCAAGCGCGGATGGTAGCGACGAGGACGCACACAAGGCCGGTGGTCCAACCGGGAGAATTGTGACATCGGAGGTGCCTTATGTGGCATCGAGACTTGATGATGTCATAGTGCGTTCGCTCGTACTGCCGCAAGAAGAAGGCTACCACTGGGGGTTTGATGCCGACACCCTCTTAGTTGGGCAACGCTTCCCTAGCAAGGCGGTCGTGCAACAAGCTATAGCACGGTACACCTTGTCCATCAGCTGTGTGTACCGAGTGCACTAGTCCAACCCAGGACATTACGCAGTGAAGTGCGTAGTGGAAGGCTACCCTGGCAAGGTCAACGCTCATCGAGCAAAGATCTTCGGCTCGGTCTTCACGGTCAAGACGTGATCGACCACACTTGCGAGCTTAGTGAGCCCCTGCGGCAGCATCGAAACGTGACTTCCACAGATGTTGCAATGCTCATTAAGCACCTAGTTGAGACGGATGTGTCTATCTCCCCCAAGATGCTGATGTCGAAAGTCACCAATCTGGTTGATTATCCAGTCAGCTACAGCAAGGTCCGACGAGCCAAGCAGAAGGTCATCGAGTCCATGTACGGGACATGCGAAGAGGCGTACAACCTTGTGCCAAGATTGCTCCACCAGATTGCCGAATCAAACCCCGACACGTACATGAACAAGGTTGACTGTGATGATGCTGAGAGACGGCACAATCGCTTCGTACTAGATCGGGTGTTCTGGGCTTTCGCTCAAGCCATCGGGGGCTTCAAGTTATGTCGTCCCGTGCTAACGATGGATGGCACTTTCCTCACGGGGAGGTACAAAAGCACCATCCTCACCGCGGTGGCGCCCGACGCGAATGACCAGCTTCTCCCGATAGCATTTGACATTGTGGAGAGAGAGAGAGAACACGTCCAGCTAGCTGTGGTTCCTAGCGAACGTGGAGAGGACGGTGGTGGGAGACCGGCGCAACGTATGCCTAATCACAGAACGCAACGCTGGGTTGTTGGCTGCCATCAACACCATGCAGCATAGGACAGAACCCCCTCACCAGTGGAACGACGTGCAATCCGGGTGGTGCATGAGGCATCTTGCATCTAACTTATTCACACAGTTCCACAGTCAGGAGGTTATGAAGACGTTCAAGGCATTGTGTCTGCAGAACCAGAGGCAGAAGTTTGAGTCCATCTAGAGAGACCTCGCACACCAGACTACGAGGCATATAAGAGAGTCCACTTCGGAGGTACCGGAGGGAGAGCAACCCAGAGTGTGAAAGCATCTAAGCCCCTAAAAATTGTTTTGGTAATTAATGATAATATGTGAATATGAGATTAACATGTTTATTGAGTATTTACAAGGATAAGTCCCAATGGTGAGTTTGATAACTTGAAGATGCATGCTAAAGGACAGCATGAAGATCAATATGGTTCAAAGACAAGGTGCAAGTAGTCTAGGATCCTTTTTATGTTTTACCGGCCTTAGGTGAAATGGATGGAAGACCGAATTTTAGGTTAAATACCGTACTATTAAGAGGGATCATGACTAGTAGCTTGATAGCATATTCTTGTGCCATTTGGATCAATTTAGGATCATGCATGCATTTGGAATTTGTTTTGGAAAGCCAACTATGCTTTATTAGGATAATCGGTAGTATCGACGTTAAGTCGGCAAGATTATCTTGCTTTCGGTGATGCACGACCGGCTAGTGGTGTGGTACTACCGCAACCCGGTTGTTCCGAAAAAGAGTTGGCGATACGTAAATTCCAGAGAGACACCTTTTCGGCTGGGTTGCAAACCCTAAGAGCTGAGAGTACCGTTGATTGTTCAGCTTAAACCATCGCACCCCAAGATTTTCCGAAAGTTGAGCGGTATGTATTTTCCAGTAGGTATCCTTTTTGGGTCCTTTGAGAAATGGTAGTACCGCCCTTGTTAAGCGGTATGACCGGCCAGCGGTAGTACCGCATGATGGTTGACGATAGTACCGCGCCAAAGTTTCCAACGGCTATGTCAGAGCAGTTAATGCCACTGTTATAACCGTTACGGAGCGGTAGGTGAAGTGCAGTAGTACCGCACGTTACTTGGCGGTAGTACCGCATTCCTCTCCAACGGTCGTATTGATGTGACGGTGGCCCGATCTTCCGAAAGGTATTGATAAGTCGATTGTGGAGAACACGACGTTGATGATCCAAAGGCTCCGACCAAAACAGATTGAACCCCTCGCAATCACTACACCACTGCTCCGATGGTTATCAACCGTGCCGAACGCAGTTGACCTCGCAATGATGGCTATCTCCTGCAAGAGAATCGAGAACACAAGCAAGAGAGTAGAAGATGCAATCTGAAATTGTATTGCAAATAAATCTTTAAGTTCACAAGTTGGGGTTCTTCAACCGAACGTGCGGTGAGACTACTAAGCAGAATAATCTCTTAAGAAAAACCCAAGGAAAACTAAAGGGGTGTGGTCTCCTTATATTGGGTATGGGGAGCCACACATAGAATAGAACTAAGGGGTGGTACTATTCACAAGGGTACTGTTCATGTGAACAGTACCACCGTGAACAGTGCGGCCCAAGGAGAGGAGCCCGTATGGGCCAAGTCAACCCACTCATTACATAGCCCAATTTGGCCTAAACAGGTGATGCAACACCTTCTTTTGATGATTGTGATGCGCACAGAAAAAATTTAGAGGTGAGGCTAGATCCGTTGGAAAGAGGACGAGATAAGCTTTCCATCAAGTACTCGTGGATCTCAAACGGACTCCGTATGTGATAGTTATGCATATTATGAGTAGACGTAGCTCGGTCCAATTGGGAAATATGGCAGTGCAGTAGCCGAAAGTCCTATCGGAGAAGATGTGGTTGAAGTAGAGGATGCCGTGCAACGGGTTGAAGCAGTGGTTGCATCCTTAGGGTTGATGTCCTCATCATCCTCCCTTTCTTGAATTTGAGTCATCCTCGACTCAATCATTGTCTCCAAATCATCACTTTCCTGCAAAAGGTTAGTAGCAATAGGAGGCAAAAAAACATGCATATCTTCTAATGTATCTTTGTATGCTGCACAGTTTGACAAAGTCGCTCCTGGAATTAAATCAATTTGGTGTTCAATCCCTCTAATATATGGTAGTCCCGGGGGTATTTCAGCAAGATCAGAGTTGGTTGCAAGCATGACACAACCCTTTAATTTAATTCTCTCAGTCCTAGAACTAGGTACCAACCTCTCTTTCTTAGGTGGGAAAACATTATTCACTACTTGCTGATTTTCATATTCATGTTCAAGTTCTTTCTTCTCATTTTCAGCTAGCTCTTTATCACATTTCACAATTTCAATAGGTGTCAAAGGTAGCAAAGTTATTTTCTTTCCTTTGTGCATAAGAGAGTACTTATTATTTCTACCATGATGAGTTGCATCGGTATCAAATTCCCATGGATGACCTAATAAAAGTGAGCGGGCTTGCATAGGCACTACGTCGAAATCAGCAACATCATGATAGGAACCAATGAAAAAATGCACCCTCACAGATTGTGTTACCTTCACCTTACCGTTGTTGTTGAACCACTGAATATGGTATGGGTGAGGATGCGCACGTGTGGTCAAGCCATGCTTCTTGACCAACCCTGAATTCACCAAGTTATTACTGCTCCCACCATCAATTATGACACAAACACGGCAATCCTTGACGATGAGGAACATCTTAAACAAATTATGGCGCTGTAGATTCTCCATTTGCTCCCTTTGAGTACTCAATACTCGCTGCACAATTAGAGTTCTATAATTCTCTGTAGCAACGGCACTTAAAATTTCCTCACCATCGCTATCTGCCTCATGATCATCATCATTACCTACAAGGTTAGCGGCAAGAGCATATTCATCCTCAACATCACTAGCACTTATATAACCACCGTCGTCTGTCACAATGTACGCTCGCTAACTTGGGCAATCTCTCATGAAGTGGCCCATCCCTTTACAACGGTGGCACACAATTCCCATCGTACAACCCGTGGAAGCAACCGATGAAGAGCTCTGTGCTAGTGCCTGCACACTAGTATATTTGCTCGTCTTGGGTGCGCTGTGGACGGCGGGCGGTCTTTAAATGCGCCCCACTCACGAGAGGCGCAGAGACCGAAAAACGGGGAGGTGAAATTTGAGTTGGCTTGCCTCGGCGTCGATCTCGATGTAGACGTACTTCCAAAGTTACTCCTAGTCCTTTGTTGTCTACCCTACAATTTGTTTTCTGCCAAAGAAGCAAGCTAGAACAACTATTGATATCATTATAGTCTTTGTAATCAACTATGTCCTGAATTTCACGCCTTAAGCCCCCATAAAAGCGAGCCATCTTATCCTCCTCATCCTCGACAACATTACAACGCAGCAAGCCTATTTGTAGTTCTTGATAATATTCCTTGACAGATCTATTACCTTGATCTAAGCGTTGCAATTTCTTAAGCATATCACGTTTAAAAGCAGGAGGAACAAATCTAGCACGCATAGCTACCTTCAATCTATCCCATGTTGATGGTGTTAAGACAGAATTAACTACTTGATTCCACCAAATGATAGCAAAATCTTTAAATTCACTAGCAGCTTGTGTGACTCTATGCACTTCAAGAACTAGATGGGCATTAAATTTTTATTCAACTGTCATCTCCCAATCTAGATAAATTTCAGCATCATAAACACCCGCAAAAGATGGTATGGTAAATTTAACTTTAGAAAATAGGTCATCATTAACACGAGCATTGTGGTGCTGAAAATTATTACCTCCCATACCGTGTCGGTTGTGATGTAGGCGGTGTCGTTAATGTGCATCTTGGGCAGCAAGAGCATCGCCGGCATTGCGGTTTTGCCTCTCATTATCATCTCCCTCCCCAAGATCTTGGGATGCATCGTGATCATACTCGCGTCCATTGTTTGGTGGCCGATTCACCATTCTTTCAAGGCGTGTAGTGAGCGCTGCAATACTATCATTGATGGAGTGCTGCAACGTAACCGTCGTAGTTTGAAGCTTGCTGTCGATGTCCTCATTAATGGTAGTGCGTTGTTCATCCAAGAGCGTCATGAGTTCTCCTTTTACAACACACTCTTTCTCATCAGACGTCTCACCTGTCATGGTTAGTAAAGAATAAAAGGCAACACAAAGGTATTATCCCTATCAAATGCTAGGTGGTGGAAGGTGGATTCACACACTCTCAAGCATCTTACCACACTCTTACAAGCGTTCTTACCAATGCAGCAGGTGGTACAACCGGTGACTGGTTCGTGATACCGTGTCGAGTGTGGGTTCGATTGCAAGAGGGGACATGTTCTGATCAAGAGTAGGTGGAGCTTGGAAGGCTTCAATATGGTAGCAAGGATCAGCAATAATCAGATTAGTTAATGCAAGTTAAAAAATTGTTCAAAGTACTAGTCAAAGTTGCTGATCCTAGTCTAATCGAAGCTAGCTAATCGAAGCCCTACTAAGAGATGTGTATGTACGCACATGCAATGATCAATGTGACTTGATGTAAGCAATGGAAAACCTTACAACAAGTGCTAGGAGAGACGCTAACCAATCTACTCAAACTTCTTTGAAGGGCACAAGATTGTTCGCATGACGTAGAGCACAAAAGCCAGCAATATCGGTATCGGTGCAATGCGAACAACCCTCTAGATTGAGCAGAAACAACAGCTAGTCTCAAATGATGAAAAAGCAAAGTTTTATATGGCTTAAATATACTCATTTGAAAGGTTTCGACAAGATCTACAACTTTGCAGTCGAGATGAACCCCTAATTCCAAAGGGAAGATTGAACGAATCGGCAAAAACAGAAACCAAAAAATTGCGACGCGATTTTGAGCCCAAAGATGGCCGATTTTCGGGATATTGGAGGGTGACAGGCTAAAGCCAGTCATTTTTATTGGATGTGCGTCATCGTTAGATTTCCTAAAAGTACAAAAACGTCGAATTCCGACTCCGTATGCAAAAGTTATGGCCGTTTTACTGAAGGGGTGTCGGAAACGAACTTGAATTCATTTCCACCTCAATTCAAACTGCTATAACTTTTGATCCCGTGGGCCAAACTTGCTCAACGTTTTCGTGGAGGCTTTTGGATGTATGAAGGACGATTCCACCAATTTTCACTATTTTTGGTGAAGGTTTGATGCACTTTCCAAATTTCGGAAGGGGAAGACTATTTCTGTTTTTCTTCTCTCCTTTTTTTTTCTTCTTTTTTCCCTTTTTTTTTTGTCCCCAACTGAAATCAAACTCTGCTCTTTTCCTTTTTTTTCTTTTCTCTTGAAAACAAATTGGAACCCAATCCAATCTAGGGCTTCCCTTTTACTTCCCTTGATGAGACCGAAACCAAACCACGGTAGGAGAGGCAATGAGGGCAAGATGTCTGTTGTTGAAGTGGCGATGAAAGGGGCCGAGGCACCAGTCTTTGGAGATTTGCCGCGAGAGATGGCGACAAGGGGCGGTCGAGGATGTGCTATCGCAGCAGCCAGCCGAGCGAGTGGTGATTATCGCCGCGACAGAGAAAGGTATCTGCGGCAGGTCCGTTCAGTGGTTGCCACGGTAGGAAGGCGGAGTTACCGTGGCAGGAAAGGTTTGGTATGGCGCGGCAGGGGGTGCTATGGCGCGGTAAGAAACAAGGCGACACAGATTAAGCTACGCAAAGGAACACGATGCAAACTAGACAATGACGAACTAGACTCTAACTAAACTAAAAGTCAGCAACTAGACACGACGATGCAATAAAAAATTCAACAAGCAAAACTGGAAAGAAAAATTGCAATGGCTCAAAGGGTAATGGGACAACGGAAGAACACGATGAACAAATTATTTTTGTGGGGCTAATTTTTTGGAGTTTTTAGGACAGTGAACATAAACTAATCTAAAAGGGAAAGAATTGTGATTACCTAACGGGCAACCTTTGCTCTGATACCACCTGATGTGACGGTGGCCCGATCTTCCGAAAGGTATTGATAAGTCGATTGTGGAGAACACAACGTTGATGATCCAAAGGCTCCGACCAAAATAGATCGAACCCCTCGCAATCATTACAACACTGCTCCGATGGTTATCAACCGTGCCAAACACAATTGACCTCGCCAAGAATGCTATCTCCTGCAAGCGAATTGAGAACACAAGCAAGAGAGTAGAAGATGAAATCTGAAATTGTATTGCGAATAAATCTTTAAGTTCACAAGTTGGGGTTCCACAACCGAACGTGCGGCGAGACTGCTACGCAGAATAATCTCTTAAGAAAAACCCAAGAAAAACTAAAGGGGTGTGGCCTCCTTATATAGGGGAGGGGAGCCACACATAAAATAAAACTAAGGGGGTGGTACTATTCACGTGGTATCATTTACGTGAAGCAAAGGCTCTCCGTGAACAAAGATATGCCCAAGGAGGGGAGCCCATATAGGCCAAGTCAACCCACTCATTACATAGCCCAATTTGGCCCAAATAGGTGACACAACACCTTGTTTTGATGATTGTAGTACGCACAGAAGGAATTTGGAGGTGAGGCTAGATCCGTTGGAAAGAGGACGAGATAAGCTTTTCATCAAGTACTCGTGGACCTCAAACGTACTCCGTATGTGAAAGTTATGCATATTTGAAGTCGATGCTATCTCTAAAGGCCAAGTTGGATGCTTGGTACGTGGAGTAGCACCAGGGCATGTAGACGTAGCACCGTGACATGTAGACATAGCACCATGGCAGGTAGACCAAGCACCATGGCAAGTAGACATAGCACCATAGCATGTAGACCAAGCTCGGCTCGTATAAGTAGACGTAGCTCGGTCCAATTAGGAAATATGGCAGTGCAGTAGCCGAAAATCTTATCGAAGAAGATGTGGTTGAAGTAGAGGATGTCGTGCAACGGGTCGAAGCAGTGGTTGCATCCTTAGGGTTGATGTCCTCATCACGTATTTGTTGGTGGGGGGTATAAATACCCCTCCACCTGCTCAAGGACAGCATGCTAGGCCACATTTAACATCCTTAGAACCTTGAGCATCCTTTCAACACCTCAAATACACTTGTGCATTCATTGTGAGGTAGTTGAGCCAAAATTCAAGTGCATTCATTCTAGATTGATCCATTGCAATTGAGTGTCATCAAGCAAAGGTCATTGATTCATTACTCTTGGTGTTTTGCCAAACACCTAGACGGCTTGGCGGTGTTAGCATGGTGATCTCTTCAAGAAGATTGTGAAGAGGCTCAGTGCCAAGATTGTGAGTGGTTTGGTGTTCACCATCTCCGGAGTGGAGGAAGAACAACCACTAGTGATCGAGGAAAGGCTTAATTCGTGGAGCGGCTTGATTTGTTCAAGCTTCCTCAACGTGGACTAGTGAAGACCGGCAAGTTTTCGATACCACGGGAAAAACTTCATTGTCTCAATTGTGGTTATTTATTGTCTTTACTAATTTCGTATTTACACTTCTAGCATTTATATTGTGTTGAATTGCTTAGCTAGAATTGTATCTAGTTTAGACTTAGTTCATAATTGGTTTAAATTGTTAATTAGTCAAAAAATTTAAAAACCTCTTATTCACCCCCCCTCTAGTCGGTTATCCTTGATCCTACACAGTGCCATAAGTTTCTCGAAGTGGATTCATGGCCACGCTCCTGAATTGGAGAAATAGTCCCTTCTCTATGACACAGACGGTTTGAGGTACGGGATTATGACGACCAACATGTCTGAGGTCTACAACAGTGTCCTCAAAGGTATGCGGTGTTTCCCTATCACCATGATCGTTGAGGAGATATGGACGCATACTATTGGTTATTTTGTTAATAGAGCCACCGTAGCCAAGCGACAGATGGAGGAAGACAAACAGTAGTCCGAGAACATGCAGAGGCACATGGACCAGAAGATGAAGAAGGCTCGGATGCACGATATCTGGGTGATCGATGGCCTCAGGAGGAAGCACGAGATCAGGCTTCGGTAGAAATACATCAATAGTCATGCCAGGGGGGAAGGAAACAGGCATACATCCTAGGTGATGTGACGACATGCACCAACAACAAGCCAAAGCTCCTACACAAGTCATGTTCGCACATGTACAAGGCATGTGCGCAAATGAGGTTGATGTGTACGCCATACATCTCTAAGTACTACGACATGCAGCACATTTTCGGTACATGGAGTGCGGAGTTCCACTCGTACAGCTTGGAAATGAACTACAAGGATCTTTGGCCGAACATGTTGCAATGGGGCCCGAACACAGCCTTGAAGACAATAGGAAAGGGGCGACAGCAGACACGGCACTTCCGAAATCACATGGATGCCAGCCAACATACCAGTATTAGCCGCACAAACAATTGCAGGATATGCAAGACCCCTAGGCACTCAGCGAAGGATGGACCCCAACAGACCAAGCTTGTCTGGTCATCATTCGGTGTCGTATAATGTTTTCTCCTCCTTGTTTTTGTTATGTACAATGAAACTTATACGATAGCATAATTTACATCCTTGTTATGTTTTTCACTGTACGGTACACTTACATCATGAAATCGCAGGACATGGATGACTTCGACTTACGACATCGACGTGGGGAGGCCCGTGATAAGGGGAAGGGCAAGGCTCCTCCGACTCAATGGAATCGTGGGACATGGACAACTTCGACTTATGACATCATGAAAGGGGCAGTTGCAGACATCATTGCATAGATGATACATAGGATATTCTTTGTTAATTTATTAGTTCAATGTGGATGACATTATTTAACACTGTATTGTACCACATGCTAGATAAGATTATACATGAACCAACCGAGGGAAATATGTGGCATGCAAATCATATAACGATGTGCCATAGCCTTCGAAACGCACACGAGTCGGAGGCTGCGGTACATTGTTATATGATCTACATGCCACATATTTCCCTCAGTTGGTTCATGTACAAGCTTATTTAGCCTGTGGTACAATACAATATTAAAGAATATCATCAACATTAAACTGATAAATTAACAAAAAGTTTCTATTTGATTAGGTTACATGTGATAATGCCCCCTCCTCCTTCATCCCGATTGTAATAAACCTACGCGTGTATCATGTAATGCTTGTAACGCTTCAAATGTCGTCAATTTTATGTATGAAAATGTACATTACAACTCCATTGGAAAGTAGCTTAGTAGGGTAGGTAGAGCTTAATGAAAATAATGTTTGCTTAATTGAACCTATTAAATTGAAGAAAAAAAAATCCTGAGGGAGTCAGCATCGGGACTCCCCACACCACCCTCTTTCTAGCATGACTCCCCCGCACCACCTTTTCATACCGATATCACAACACACTGCGATGCTTACTTTTCAGACTGAGAAGACCATACTCCGCCCCACGACCTTTTCAGACCGAAAAGACTGGCCCATGTTAAGCCACGAGTGGCCACTTTTTAGACTAACAAGAACACACTCCGTGACGCGACCTTTTCAGGTTGAAAAGACCGCACCCTGTCATGCCACACGCTACCGCTTTTGTAGATCGATAAGACAACACACTGTGATGCTAACTTTTTAGAACGACAAGACCACACGATTCCTCCTCGTGGTCCTTTGCCTCGGACGCTAATTTCCTTCAAGACCATAATTCACAAAGATACGCTAGTGGTGGCTCAAGATATAAGTACTACCTCTTCCACGGTGGGTTCTCCTGCATCAACACTTCAACACAATCTCGCTCAGATGGAGAACCAATGGGACGAGATCCGCGAACTCACAAGGGTTGTTGCGGCCCGGGACGAACAAGCGGAACGTGCTAGGAGGGCACCTCCCCGCAATGTCGCCCCCCGTAACAGCAACCCCTACCAAAATATTCTCACCGAGTATTCGCCGCAAGACCCGCTCAAGGGGGACACACCGCCCCTTTGTTGGTGCAGGGACACATACAGGTTCTTCAAGTCCAAGCAGCGGCTCAGCCTGGGCATGCGTTACTAGGGTTGCGCCAACTACTCCTTGGACTATCCCGACCGCCGTTGGGACACGGCCCGCTATCTGCAGCTGGTAAGGACCGGTTATAGTATGTTCCCATACTATTTCTCTTTCAAAGTACGCACAAATAATCTCTCCCGTCTACCCGTAGTCCCTGAATCCGCTATGTGGCTATCGCAGGTGGATCAATGAAGGGATCCACCCACAGGACCAGTGGCGTCTCGACTACGAGGAGTGAGATGCCAAGAGGGACCATGAGAAAAGGGAGGAGAAGCACCGCAACGAAGAGCACAGTGAGCATATCCGCGCAGGAGACACAAGCTCATCTCGAGATGTGCAGGCGCAGGGAGTGCGAGAAAAAGAGAGAAATAGTGACCGAGGCCAAGGCGGCCGGCGAGGAGTACAACGTCGAGCTCGCAAGGAAGGGCAAATGGCCCTGATCCACGCAGTAGGTCGGGTCATTCCGTAGTAGTCCCCCGTCCTACCCGCCATGTTATTCCTATCTCCTGAAGGCATGTATACTTACATGGTCCATATGCTTGTGTCGCAGTGTACCGTAGTAGTAGCAGCGAGGATGAATAAAGCAATTAGCTGAACCATCATACCATGTGACCACGTGTAACGTGCTTCTGTCTGTGGACTCTAATGTAGTTCTGGTTCCGTGCCTCACACTTTACCTTTGGTCGATTAGCAGTCAACTGACCTTTGGGTTTCTCAAGACCTAGTACATGTCGCCGTCAAAATCACTATTGGCCATCTCATCGGCCAAAGATTATTTTCCAGAAGTAGGGAAAAGTATAGCATATTTGGAATATTCCATAACCTCCTCTAGACCGCTAATATACCTTGTTTTCAAGACATGTGTATCACCAAAATGTAACCCAGGATGTTTATATACAAGCATGTCTCTAGAAAGCTATCCATTGTCGCTGTTTAATAGGAGATATAGTAAGTAATAAACAATAAGGCCTCCTTTGAAACATCAGCTAATCTCAAAAAACCAATGCGGCGCCCCGTGTCATTACCCCGGAGGGTAATCACACTTAGGCATATGGAATACTATTCGTCTGCCCGGTAGGACACCGCTTCGATGAATAGTAAGTCTTACCAGAGTCAACACAGCAAAACAATAAGATAGAAACTGTACTTTTTTATTCCAGTTAGCCACGCAAGGCTATGGTTCTTACAAGTAGTAATTTATAGCTGCAAAATGGGACTAAGTTCCCTCGCTTGCCTGCCATACTCCCTCGGTCTTCTATTCGTCCCACGCGTCGAATAGGGAGTCCACTCGCCCCGCTCCTCGTAGTAAGCACCATCGTCTCCGGCGGTATCATCGGCACCTGCGTGTACTTTGTCCCACTCGGGATAGTCCCCGACCGAACTAGGATCTAACAAAGGAGAATAATAGCAAGGTTGAGTACTAATGCACTCAGCAAGTATTAATAGCAAAAATGCATTGGATGACTCATCTCTGTTCGTTATCACATTTTCTAGATCACCTCTTTTTCTGAAAATAAATAACTCATTAAAAATTTAAGTGGCAAGTTTTAGTACTGAAAAGACTACTTGACACTCAGAGAGAAGATAGACCCCCAGTGGTTCCCGTAGACTCCAATCCAAGAGGTTCATGATTTTATTTAGCGCTACGTAGGCTTGTACCACTTTACCCATAGCTATTCTAAGCTATCTTTGAACTGAGTCCCCTATATTTCCTTTTATGTGGGTTTGAGGTCAGAATACAGAGCGTTTTCCAGGTTACGTAATTAAGTCTCCACCCATTAGATTCCGTTGGTGTTGACCTCGTCACCCTCTGAGTTCCAATAATGTTGGTTGGGGTGGCTCTCTTCCCGTGCCCAACACTCCACCTTGTGCTACTACCTACCCACATTTTTTGCCCGCTAAAACGGAAAAATAGTTGGCACTTAAATACGACCTCTGATCTGGGCGAGAGTTTTGTTGGTCCTTATATATTACTCATATGTAAAGGGTCCCACCTCTTCCCTCATCTCTTTCTTGCCACAGACCCCCTTTACCAGCCATAATATTAACTTTTTTCTCATCCCATCTCTTTTCTCTTCTTTCTTTTTTCTTTTTATTCGATTTGAATTTTATATATAGTTTTATATATATATATATATATATATATATATATATATATATATATAGAAAAGATACATCGATACAATTTACATTTAAGATAACTATATTGATATTCAAGAGATAAGCTTGCCTTCAGAGTCGTAGGAAAGACCGGCATTCGTGGTTTCCGGATCAAATACACCTGTTTGCGTTGGTTCGTCCTCTACAATTATACGACAGTACGAATAATAAATAAATAAATACTTAGTTGTTTTTGGGAGCTATTAAGCGTACATAAATTAGTGGATTTTCTTTTGTTAGAAAATTTTAATTTAATAACATTTTTTTGGATCCCTCGTTAAGTTAACACTCTCCAACTACGGTTGTTCTATGGTCTACTAACTCTAGGATCGAGGTTGCCTATACTCGCGTTTAATTGTACGAAAAATAAAATACTACTCGCACTCGCATACAACGATGTTTATTTAATTTTACTCATGCAAATATGCCTAATTGGTTTTACTAAGGTGTGCACACATTTAATTATTTTTCTAAATAAACTAGGGGTTGTTTATTCTAATTATTCTATCACGATTAAATTATTTCTAACGCACCAAATTATTTGTCTAATTTAGTGAGTGCTACCGATGATTTTATTTATAAATTCTTAGATTTATTTTACCCTTTTTTCCCCGCTTTTATTTTTTTATCGGTCGGTCTACTGCTAAATATTCTCACATGGTCTAAAAATCTACACTTTGGTGATTCGTCCGAAACTTGCAGGTATGCTACGTACATGTTCTCTCTTTTTATTTTCATTTTTATAACATTTTTATTTTCTTTTATTTTCCTTTCTTAACAGTTTGGCTACTGTTATTTATCTGTACGGGGTTTATAAATCTATATTTTTGGCGATTCGTCTAAAACCTCTGAGTATGTTGTGTGCGTGTTCTCTATTTTTATTTTTAATTTATATTTCCTTTTTCCCCTTTCTTTTATTTTCTCTACTTTCTCTCTCCACCTTATCTCTTTACTCGGCCGAGAGCTCCCAGACAACCATTTCTTTCTTGCTTCTTCTTTGCTTCTCTTCATTCCCCATTGCTTCTCTCTCTCTCTCTCCATTTATTTTCCTCTCCCCTGGTGCTTGCTCTTGGCCGTATGGAGGCTCCATGGTGCCATGAGCATCTTGGTGCCGCTCACGACTTCGCCCCTTGGTGTCGCCGCCACCACCGCTCTGCCGCCCGCCGCCGCCGCCTCTCTCTCTCCCCTTGACCAGCTCGTTAGCCCCATCACAAGACTATCCCTTGGCTCGACCTCAGGCCACCGACCGCCTCGACTCGGCCTCTTGGTTGCTAGACCGTCGACCCTGGTTTGAGGCCGGGGTTTGGCTCTCTATTTCCCCTACTAATATTTTGGTTTTGCAAGCTGAGCTTGATTCATTCCTTTTTTTTGTGATGATTGATGCAAGTTCTATGTGTTGGTTGATGCATGTACATGGTGAAGGTGGATGAAGGTTGTGTTGGTGGTGTGTTGCCACCAGTGTTGCGTCGCACTGAGGTACTGCTACCCTACCCTTTCCAACCCATTCCCTCCCCTTGCTTTGTGATGAATATTATGGATGATGATGGTGCTACTACGGTGGGTTCGGTTAATGCTCTGTGATGTATACTGAGGGCTATTGATATTGTGGGCTTATTGTGGCACGAGCACTCTCTATGCCTTTCTTGTGCATACTGTGGGGTCATTTTTTTGGACAAAAATGACAGAGAGTGAATGGTGGGCTACCTTGTTGGGTTCGGTTCGGGAAATGGCCGACAGTGGTTGGTGATGGTTCCGGAGCTTGGTCGGTCCTTGGTTGCCGTGGTCGTCCACTGGCGGTCTTGGTCGTCCCTTGTCTCGCTTCGGCTTCTGGCTCCTTGCCTCTGTAAGATCGAGGAGGCCGACTAGAGGGGGGGTGAATAGGCGGTTTTAAAATCTTTTGGCTAAAACCAAGTTTTATGCGGAATTATAAACCAATTCGGTTTTGTTTGATTAAAACCTAAATCAACTAGTCTTGACTAAGTGCACCAACAATATAAGACTATTAATAATGATAGCAAACATACAAAGACATATAAGCAATTTAGTTCTAGGAATGTAAATTGCACAAAGTAAATCACTAGAGAGCAAACCACAATGACACAATGATGTTTTACCGTGGTTTTTGGAGACATGCCGGTCTCCCCTAATCCACGTTGAGGTAAGTCCAAACTAATTGGACCAGCTCCATAAATTAAGACAAACACCTCAATTTCACTAGTGGTAGCTCTTTCCCGCTCCGGGTAGGTGAGCTACAACCTTCACAACATGCCGGGCCTTCTCACAAGCTTCTTGAAAAGATCACCGGTCCACGATGCCTCCACGCTATCTAGGTCTTGGCAAACACCAAGAGTAATAAGCCAAGCCCCTTGCTTGACTCTCACCACGTGCAACGAATGCACAAGCTCAAGTGGATACAAAATTCACCTCTAGATGCAACACATGCAACTAAAGACCTCTCTCCTTGCTCACAAGGTGCAACACATGCACAATTGAGAGGAGAAGCTCACACTAGCTCAAAAGAGTGAAATGGGATGCCAAGAGTTGTCTCTCAACCGGCCAAGGGGGTATTTATAACCCCTACACCAAAAACTAGCCATTTGGAGATGAAACAGTCCAAAAACTAGCCGTTATAGACTTGGTGCGGTACTACCGCCCTCACAAGGGCCGGTACTACCGTTTTGTGCGGTAGTACCTCTCTTCTCATGGCGGTAGTACCGCAGCTCAATTTCAGCACAGACGACACTCGGTAAAAAGGTCATAACTTTTGACTTCGATGTCGGAATTGAGTGATCTTGAACTCTATGGAAAGCTTATTTAGAGGGCTACACAACCCACCTATTTGATTGATCTTAAACACATTTGATCAAATCAAAAAGTGTGGATATCATGGGGATATGCCCATGATCTTAGGATGATGAAACAATTGGCAATGTGGCTTTTGGTTTGAAGTTTCACGCATTTTTGACAAAGTTTCAGATCTGTCAGGTCAGCGGCGGTCTGACCGGCTTTTGTGCTGAATGTTGATTTAAGTGGTGATTTGATTTTGGGATAGGTCATATCCAGATTTGATAGTGCATATGTGTTGCATGTTGTATGTTTTCACTAACGTGGGTCAAGTTGTGAAGAACTTGTTCCCGGATTCGTGTTTGCTTGTCTATTGCTGTGCAGGTGGCTTGAAGGTCAACGACGGTCAACGGCGAGGAGGATCGGGACTAAGCTTGGAGAGCTGAGGTCCAGAACGATCAAGAATGCCGGGTGAGGTCAAGTGACTCAAGCATGGCGTAGAATGGACATGGATGACCGAAGCAGGCGGTTCGGTCATGGATGGTTGGACAAGCTGGCATGAGTCATTACAAGTGCTCATGGTGCCGGTGGGATCCGGACGGGAGAGACATGACGACATGGAGCCGTTGATCAACCTACACGTGGCGAAGCAGGCGAGTGCTTCGCGCAGATGGACTCGGTCTTCGAAAAAGATCGAGAAGGGGTATTTTGGTAATTTCACCAAATACCACCTTGGTGACCTTTTGACTAAGCCGCGGCGCGGGTCGGCGCATGGTGAAGCGGTTTAGATCAATCGACGATGAAGACGGCGCTTTGAGATGCGTGCTTGTGTGTTCCGTTGATGTTAGCCCTTAACGGAAGCCCATTAGGTTTAGCTCCAATTCTAAAAAGGTTTTAGGGTTAAGAGCTGTCATATAAAAGGGATAAGAGATGGGATATTCAGTGGGGCTTTTGGAGCCAGTGTGGCGGCGCCCCCCTCCTGAAAGAACAGAAGTGCTGCTGAGAGAAATGAGCGCTTGTTGGTACGCCAAGTAGAAAAGAAAAAGCCGAGTATGGCGGCGAGCGGCGCTTGGAGTCTCAGGCAGCGGCCTCTACACACAGAAATTAGAGCCCTTTATTTCTGATAGAAATCAGCGCCGAGTCCTGTTCTCTGTTTGATGTGATTTTTGCTTTAAATCTTTAGCTGTTGCAAGGTCATGTTTTTAGGCTGCCTTCGGTTGTGTGTTGAAGTGCTGGTTCCTTTCCCATCGGTTTGCAGTTTCTTGGCGGCGCCGATCTTGTGATTTGTTTGCTCTGTGACTGCATAGATTCACGTTTTTTTATCGGCCTATGCTGCCCGCAAGAAAAGTTGAGCGCTTGTAGAAACTGGCGCCGGGGAGAGCATCCCGCATAAAGTGGAGCCGACGGCGGCCTGGTGCACGCCTGTGCTGCTCGATTTATGGCGGCGGCAGCTTGTTGTTTTTGGTAGATTGAGTTTTCAAGGTTTGTCTGCGAAATGATGTGAGTGAGGCATCCTGCTGTTTTAGTTTTTTTTTTCTAGTTCCTCTTTGCGCCCCGTAGCCTACAAATTGACAAAGATGGCGGCGCGCGCCTTAGTCGAAAAAAGGATCATCGGCGATCGTGTTTTTTGTTGTTTCATCGTGCCTTGTATAACGCCTTTCTCTTGCATATGATTTGATTGCTCTGTTGTATTCGCTTAAAATGGTTTTCCGGTGTTCGCTCGCTACGGAGAAAAATGAATCTCTGGTGAGGTTCCGTGAAAACCGGCCGTGGCATGCCCTCCTCTGCTGAAATCAGGAGCCCTTGGCGGCGTGAACGCCCAAAAAAAAAGAGCGTTTGGTGCTTTAGCGGCGGCATCCTGTGATCCATTTGTTTAGTGCGGGTTGGAGTTTTTTTAGCTTTGTTTAATTGTGTTGGCAGCCAGCATATTGCGACCGGAGCTGTGTGGTCTCCTGGAAAAAGGGCAGGAATCCCTGGTGATGGACGGCGGCTCTTGATGATTTGTTCGGCTGTGTTGTTGTTGCCTGAAAATCTGGAGTGGGTACCAAGTCCCTGTTTTTATTTGCCAGTCGCCCCTGTGCATGCGAGTGAATCCGGCTGCTTGTAGGGTCTTGTGCAGATCGAAAATTTTAGTGCTTGGGCTGCTGGTTCTTGTGATTGCTTGGTGGCTCAGCACTGTGAGGATTGATGCAGCACTTGTCCTGTGTCTGTGAGTGGATTCTTGCTGTGCATGACCTTGACGGCGACTGAATCTTTGTTTTTAATTGCTGTGCAATTTTGCTTGTCGGCTCGGCTCTTTGTGTTCTCGTTGTTGGACATCTGTGTGGGCTACTGCTTGTGTGCGTGCGCGGCGGTCTTGAGTAGTTTGTAGTCTTTTTCTTAGGGGTTTGATCGGATTCAACAGGTCATCCAGCAGTGCTCAGATAATCGATCTTCATAGCTTTTATAGCTATTGGAGTGAAAGTAGTGTTGAGTTCGTTCGAGGTGAAAAATAGAGAAAACGTCTATTCATCCCCCCCCCTCTAATCGCCTTTCCGGTCCTACAAAAAGCACAACTCCAAGAGCCACTACCATGATCTAAGTCCAAAGAAATAGCAATAAGCAATCTTAGACCATGACAAAGGAAAATGCATGAATCCCAACAATTTGTAAAACATATTTGCAAACTTAGATAATGCCACAAGGAGTAGGTACATGGACTTCAACTATTTGCAAAACACATTTGTAAAGTATAATCACATGCTACAAGGATTAAATGCATGAGCCTCAACTATTCGCAAAACACATTCGCAAATAATAGCATCATACTACGGAGAGCTAGAGCAAACGAGATTGAGCTATCAACATATGATGAGACTCAAGCTACTAGACAAGACCCCTCTTAATAGTACGACAACCTATACTAGCAATCCGGTCTTCCAACCAAACACCAAGACCGGTAAAAGACTAGGAGCACATCCTTAGCTCTAGTTAGTCATACATTTGCCTTGAGTATCTTCTTAAAGCTTGATGACGCACATCTTCACTTTAAGTCCAGGTCATCGTCTTGATATGCATCAACCCATGATGCATCCTTCACGTGACCTCCAGCAACACATAATGGGTCTTCTTTTGACTTGATGATCAACTCATGATCATCTCCTCTTCGAGATCTTGATATGCATCAACACATGATGCATCCTATTCTTGAACCTTAACTTGATGATGATCAACTCTTGATGCCATCCAAAGTCTTCATCACCCTGGAACATAACCTATCCATCCAACTCATGAAAAAAGTTAGTCCCACAATGATTAACAATAATTACCAAGATATACCTACAATAAATGCTTCTAAACAAGCCATCACAGAAAGGTGCGGTACTACCACCAACTAGAATCCGGTAATACCGCTCTCCGGTCATACCGTTTCTCATGTGCAGTACTACCGATTTCTAGAGATTTAAGAATCAAGAAAAACACCTTCTCTGAAAATTGCATACCACCATATAAATACCGGTCCTACCGCAGAGCGGTAGTACCGCTTAAGACATGCGGTCATACCGATCATCAAGGGAGAACAAAACTCCCAAAACATGCTCTCTGAAAAATATGTACCGCCAAGTAATCTTCGGAACTTCCGGTGTGCGGTAGTTCCGCTCAGAATATCTTGATCGTCAGATACAACAAGTGTAGTTCTGCCAAAAGAACTCTGGTACTACTGCACATCGGTAGTACCGCTTACCAAATGCGGTCATACCGATTTCCATTGAAATTCTTCCAGAAGCTTTTCGAAATGCAATGCATGACTCCTTTGTCTTGAGACATGTCGATCTTTTATCATCTTTGCACTTCCTTTTCATGTCATCATTCAAACTCCGGGACTAAGCCTTGAAAACATCTTAGCACACACATTAGTCCCACAACACAATTTCAAATAATTGAATATAAAGTAATATGAGTATATATGAACTACACAAGTTTTATATACTCAAAGGATATGTTTCACGGTAGAGATCCCCAATATATGTGGATAAAGAAATATGGATCAATACTAATGAAAACCACAAAACATAGAGTGAACTCCCCCTAAATGTGTGCATACACGAATTGTAATAAAAATAAATGCACATATTCAAGTTAGACTTTTAGTGGAGTTCAACCTATATTTTGGATCCGAGGAATACAACAATATATAGGAGTATGATGTCGAATGCATACCTCCATGATTTTCACCTTTTTATCCAACTGAGACTAAACAATAGGTATAACAATAGAAATATTAGTCTCCCAAATAGATTTGTCATTAATCACCAAAATACTCCATTAACACATAATGGCGGGTTTAGATTCTTCAGCCTCCTGGCCCCCTCGTCTTCTCTTGTGGCTGTGGGTGCATGCTTGGCTTGGGAGGGCAGTGGGTGTTCTTGGTGGTGGCTTGCTTGTGAATGGAAGAGTGGGCTTGCTTGGGAGGTGGTTGCTCTGTTGGTTTTGCTTGCTTGTGGTGGCAGTGGAAGATGGTGGTGCTTGGCTTTGGCTTCTTGCTATGCCTTCCTTGTGGAGGTAGTGGTGTTGCTTGTGCTTGGTTGGCCTTCTGTTGCTCTCGGCTGCCTTTGTGAATGTGGGGCTTTGCTTGGTTGTGTGCTTTTGGCTGTGAGTGAATGGATGGTTTTGTGTTGGAGAAATGCTTTATGTGGGGGGGCTTTGGCTGGTTCATTCCCTTGGCCACGTTTATTCCCATTTTACCCTTGCCCTATCCATATTGCTCTCACATGGGACTATTTCGCTTTGGTCCATTGGTTAATAAACCACTATGTGTGGAATTTTCTGTGGTTCAGGTAAGTCAGTATAATCGTAGGTGTCGGATTTATAAAATTGCCGGGTGATAAAACCTACGGAAGTGAGACGGTGCCGACTGACTTTTGGTTGGTCTGGGAACCTTGGTGATCTTCCCGAAATCCGACGTCAATCCTTTTTAATTCTAATTTCCATTTATGGCTTTTGGTTTTGTTGCGGCTCTATTGGTTTGTTTTGTGGACGCTGGATGCGACAAGGGTTCGGATTGGTCGAGGAAAATGGTTTGACTAGATGGCGATGAATGGACAAGGAACGACTTCGGCGACATGCGATGCAAGATTTTATTATTCTTTTGTAATGTATTCAGGATTGTAATATTTATAATTTGTTCTGATGTTTAGGACCGGAAAGGCGACTAGAGGGGGGGTGAATAGGAGCACGATCACTTTTTCTCCTAAATTGGATTCAACATGATTTCACTCCAATAGCTATGAAAGCTACGAAGATCAAAGTGCAAGCACAGCGGATGACTTGTGCTGAATCCGATCAACACCCCAAAGCAAAACAACCAAAAGCTCACACCACGAAGAGCTGAGCGGTCTGACCGGCATGCATTTGGCGGTCTAACCGCTCTGCGGTCTGACCGGCGTTGAAAGTGCGGTCTGACCGCTCCTCACGATGAACAGGGTAAAACAGCCTGCAACCCAAAACACAAAATGGTCTAACTTTTGATCTACGACTCTAAACTTGACCAAACTTTAGACACACCTTCTTAAGGATGTCAAGAACCTATTCCAATCAAGGATCGTGTAGATCCATGTCAAAGTTCCGACATTTTTCCATTTGAGTGAAGGATGCTCCAAAACCGAGTCAAAATCAAAAGATGATCTAGAAACTTGCTCGTGGGTGATTGATGATCAAGATGATCCTAGATGTTTCCCACATGTCACAGCAAGCTAGATTGGGGGCAAAAACCAAAGAAAAACTAAAGGATCAAAGAAAGCCTCAAAATCACAAAATAGAGAGCAAGAACACAAAGAGACTCATCTTTCAGGAATCATGCATAGATTGATTTGTGATCGTTGATGGTTTACAGCCACTCCATCTCGGAGGACAAAGCTCAACACATGAGCACACAATCAATCAAAACTCTCTAGAACCATAAACCTCCACTTTCCTTTTTAAGCCCCTAAAACCAAAACTAGTGTTTTTCCAAATGAAGTGCTTAAAGGGTGCTGGACAGCATCCTCCCCTATTTATAGTGGACGCTAGCTTCTAAAAGAATATTCCTATTGGGCACCCGTTAAGCCCACACACATAAATGGGTTTAACTTACGCACGTATTTTAAAGCGCTATCTTCAACTTTACTTGGCCTAAACCGCTTCTCCTTGCGTCGTCTTGCACCGCGGACGACGCGGTTTAGCCAAAAGTCACCAAGGTGGTATTTAGGTGAAATTATGAAAATACCCCTTCTTGATCCTTCTCCGAAGACCGAGTCCAAACTTGGTGAAGCAATCGCCTACCTCGCCACATGTAGGTTGATCAACGGTTCTCATCATGTCGGCAAGTCTCTCCCGTCTGGCTCCCACCGAAACCACCATGGCACTTACACCGACCCCCGCGCCGTTTGATCCAACCAGTCACACCGAACTGCCCGTTCGGTCATCCTTGTCCATTCTGCGCCATGCTTGAGTCCATTGACCTCACCTAGCATCCTCGATCGTTCTGAACCTCAGCTCTCCAAGTTTAGTCCCGATCATCCTCACCGTTGACTGTCGTTGACCTCTAAGCAACCTGAACAGCAATAGACCAAGAAATCGTTTCTGGGAACAAGTTCTTTACAACTTGACCCATGTTAGTCAAAACACGCATCATGCAACACATATGCATTGAAATCCATGAACTTGACCTAACGAACAAACATCATCGCCACGAAGGACAACGAACCAGAACACAATCGGTCAGACCGCCACTTCAAGGTCGGCTCGACTGCCCTGTGGCGGTTTGACATTGCCGAAAAGTCGGTCTGAACGCCCCCTAGGACTTAGCCAAAATTCCACCCTAGAAAACCGAGACTCCTCTAGAAATTTCAAACGAATAGATCTTTTTCCTAGAAGCTCCAAAAATTATGAGACCAAATGTAGTAGAATCTCCTCTCTTGCCTACACCCTCTATTTTTGGCCCAACTCCAAACTCCAAAATATTTTTATGGCCGGTCTGACCGATTTCCAAACGCTGGTCTGACCGCCACTCATAGCCGGTTAGACCGCCACCTTGGCCGGTCAGACCGCCACTTGCCTAACAATAGTTTGAACTTCGCCAAAAACACGTGATTCGACAAACCTTCAAAGCTATTGCCAATTGTATCATCATCCTAAGATCGTGAGCATATCCCCATGATATCCACAGATGTAAACAATTCCTGTAATTAATTTGAGAATGTAATAATGTATTATTATTACCTCCGGATTCATTTGCAATTTCTGGAGATAGATTATTGTAATTTAATTATGCGTTTGTATTTAATGCTTTACTTTTGCTTGTAAATAATTATTGTATGTTGCTTTGGTGCAATGAATTATTGTAATTTAACTTCGAGTTTGTACTTAAATGTTTTACTTTTGATTGTAATGGATTTTTGTAATTGACTCTGAGATTATTTTGATGATTTATTCTTGTGGCGATATTTGTAATGTAAATTATGTTTGATGAACTATTTACAATATTATCTTATACGAAATGGTTTGGTGATGCAATTAATATTAATCTAAAGTTATGCCCTACTCGCGTTTAGAAAATTTTAATTTACTGCTAATTACCGATTAGCGTTATTTAGATTTGTTTAATTTCTCGGGTTCTCACAACTAATGACTGCATATTGCATATTAGTGTATATTTTATAGGAGGCTAAGACATGCTAATGAATGATCCAAACGTAGCATGAAATTTTTGCACTACATTGTATATCGACATTTCTAATGGAGCTACAATGCAGCTTTTTTCCCATATATTCTAAGTCACATGAAATCATGAAACCCTAATTTCCGAAACCTAAAATCCAAATTTTCGCGACCTAAATCCTAAATTTTTGAGACAACTCCAGAACACATAAAGTTGTCGAAACATTACATAATCAAGTCCACTGCATGAGGAGCCTTCAAAACAAAATTCATAATTTTTGAGCTCATTTTTACATTTACAAATTCGTACAAAACAGTACAATTAAATGAAATTACGAGATAAAATCAGAACGGGAAAAATTATGGACAAATTACACAAGAAAGTACACCGTGTTAGGAGCATTCACATAAAATTTCATAATTTTTTGAAATCATTTGTTATATTTTTAAAATCCTACGAACACAGCCGAAACCCTAATCAGGGAGGGTGACACGTCACTACTACGTAAATGCTAATATCGACGCCGATCACGAGCGGTTCATCGAAACCGCTCAGATAAACACAATCTCGAGCGGTTTTTGTTTACCCATCGTGCATGTTATTCTCCGCGCTAAAAACCGCTCAGTGAAGATGACATATCACAGGCGGTTACGTGTTTGGAACCGTCATGAAGTATCACGCGGTTGCTCTAACAAAAACCGTCGTGATACTTCACGGCGGTTCCAAACATGAACCGTCTGTGATATTACCCAATATCACACACGGTTTTTGTTAAAAACCGTCCGTGATAATTAACTCATCACAGACGTATATATATAGCTCCGCCTCCCCGGCCAACAGATATAGTCTTCTTGATCTCCATCTCTGGCGCTACGGTAGGTCCATCGATCGCCGTTCCGTGCCCGGTTTGAGTACATCGCCTCACCTCACTGAGCCGGCCTGGTCCATTTCAGCTATATATTGTCGCCGAGGAGCTTGCCGCCGTCGCCTCTGTTCACCGATCGACGACCACCAGCGCCGGACCTTCCCGACTTTCATTGACACCTTCCTCATGATCGAGGTGAGATATCAAGTATAAGCATCCTTTAATTTGAGTAGTTTCAGCGTTTACGCCAAATCGCTAGTTTCAGCGCCCATGGGACATCACCGTCGGTTCGCCTCAAAGTAGACCTTAGGGCCGAGCCACGACTATATAGCAATGCGATGTCACCCCTAAGCCCGATTTGAGCTTCAAATTCATCCTACTATTTTTAATCATTTAGTTAATAAACTAACGAGTCTATGACATGTGGGACCACCATAGATTTTATAAATAAAATCATGAAATAAAAAATGAGTCACTGAGACAAGTAGGGCCCACATGTAAGTTAATAAAATCCGGAAAAATGAAAAAATGAAAAAATCGTAATTAAGTTACGTAAAATACGCTTTGAAAGTCATCACCCTTTTATTTATTTTCGTGGTTTTAATACGAACCGTGTGATGGACCGAAGCTGGATGTACACTGAGAACCGTGTGAGTGAAGAGTACATTAATGGCGTGTCTACTTTTACAAGAGCCGCTGAGGAGGATATGTTGAATAAGGGGCGGAATATATGTCTTGTCCATGCATTGACTACGAGAATCAAGATGTTTCACAACCGAGCGCAGATCGAAGCACACTTGATTCAAGGGGTTTCAAAAGGGTTATACATGTTGGACCGATCCACGGTGAAGAGCATATTATACAGAAGTCAACGATATGCATATTATACAGAAGTCAACGATATCTTGCCGAATGATGTCGATTGTGGTTCCGATTCGGATAGGTACGCACGATGACAATCTAGATCGAGATGTTTAGCGATGCGTATGGAAGCGTGATGAGAGGGAGTATATTCAATTCCGGCGTGATGGAGGACTCAGAGAAACCTTTGTTCGGCCGCAAGTCGGAATACACAAGGTTGTCATCCGTGCTTAAACTGCTGAAATTGAAGGCAAGCAACGGTTGGTCCGACAAGAGTTTCACTGAGTGTTAGGTCTCTTAGCGGACATACTTCCGGAGGGAAACGAGTTGCCCAAAACTACCTACAAAGCCAAAAGGTTCTTTGTCCATTGGGAATGGAAGTAGAAAGAATGCATGCATATCCGAACGACTGTATCCTCTACCGTAACGAGTATACAAACATGCATGTATGTCCGTGTGCAACGATCTCGATACAAGCGAAGAAGCAATCGGATGACGACGAGGAATCGAGGTGAAGAAAGGACCTCTGCTAAGGTGGCGTGGTATCTTCTGTAATTCCCGCTTGAAGTGATTTTTGCGAACCCAAGAATGCAAATCGCTATATTGGCACTCGAGGAGCGTAAGAATGACGGAAAGTTAAGACACCTGCCGATTCCGCCCGGTGGAGAAATATCGATAGGAGGTTTGCAGACCGGTGCTTGAACCGAGGAATATAAGGTTTGGATTGAGTACAGATGGAATGAATCCTTTCGGTAACATGAGCAAATGACATAGTACTTGGCCCGTGACGCTCAGATCTACAACCTTCCTTCTTGGTTGTGTATGAAGCGGAAGTATATTTTGTTGTCAATACTTATCCAAGGGCCGAAGCAACCCGGGAATGATATTGATGTGTACCTAGCACCATTGATGGAAGATCTAAAAATCTTGTGGATTGAAGGGTGCAGGTATGGGATGCGTATAAACGAGAGAACTTCACTTTACGTTCCTTGTTGTTCTCGCACCATAAATGATTATCCCGCCTTGCTAACTGTCGGGCCGAGTACAAAGGGCCAAAGCACATACTCACCGCTTAGATGATACCGAGAGTGTGTGGTATTTGAATCACTCAAGCAAAACCGTGTACATACATCATCGTAGGTTCCTTCGGAGGGCTCACCCATACCGCAGGATGAAGAAACAATTGACAGAGAGAAGGAGGACAGTCACTCCAAGGCATTTAAGCGGAAAAGAGGTCTATGATATGGTTAAGGATTTAGATGTTGTGCTTGGAAAGGGATGTAAATCGAGGACAAGTAAGAAGAACATGTGGAAGAAGAGATCAATATTTTGGGACTTACCTTATTGGGAGCACCTAGAAGTTCGCCATCGCATCGGCGTCATGCACGAGAGAAGAATGTATGTGACAACTTGATTGGTCTCTTCTTGAACATTCGTGACAAAACAAAGGATGGTGTCAACGCATGCGGCTTGACTTGGTTGATATGGACATCGACCGAGTTAGCACCAACAAGGACCGATAAAGGACGAACGTACCTTCCCTCGCTTGTTACACTCTGTCCAAGGCCGAGAGAACCGAATCGTGCGGTGCTTGCATGGCGTGAAAGTTCCGTCCGGTTACTCGCCAACATTAAGAAACTTGTTTCGATAAAAGATTTGAAGTTAATTGGCATGAAGTCTCATGATTGTCATGTGTTGAGGACACAAATGCTCCCTGTTGCAATTAGAAGTATTTTGCCGATCAAGGTCCGAGAGACAATCATGAGGCTGTGTTATTTTTTTAACACAATTGCTCAGAAGGTCATCGATCCCGAAGGACTAGATGCTCTGCAGGATGAGGTGGTGACGACTCTATGTGATCTTGAGATGTATTTCCCTCCGTCATTTTTTGATATCATGGTCCATCTCATTGTTCATATTGTGAGGGAGATAAAGATGTGCGGGCCCGTGTTCCTGCGTAGCATGTACACGTTTGAGAGGTTCATGGGAATTCTCAAGTCATATGTACGGAATCGATCTCGGCGAGGGCAAGATCGTCGAAGGTTATGCAACCAAGAGGTCATTGAGTTTCGCCCGATTACATGGCTCAGTCGAACCGATGGGTGTGCCTCGATCTTGCCATGAGGGGAGGCTCGAGGGTATCGGGACCATCGGAAGGAAAGCAATCACTCCAAATATGGATCGTATGCTCAAGCCCATTTCACGGTCTTGCAACACATGACTGAAGTGTCCCTCAGATATCGACCAAAGACAAGGACGTGCTTGACAATGTAATCCGGCATACGGATGTTTGGATCACGAGACAACACAATGCAGCGGTTCAACCAATGGTTGAAGGAGCGACTTGCTAGAGCTCGTCAAGTGATATCTTGACATGGTTGGCAAAAGGGCCAACATTTGATTATAACATGGCGAGGATACGACATAAATGGGTACACATTCTATCGCAGCTCGGGATATAAAAAGCACTAACGAACAGCAATGTGTCCGTGATAGATGCATTCAAGACCGATGGGTGAGGAGCTCTTACTATGGGCAAATAGAGGAGATATGGGAGCTCGACTACGTGCTTTTCAAGATCCCCCTATTTCGGTGCCGTTGGGTCCATCTCCCACAGGTGAAGATCGACAAGTACGGCGTCACTACCGTGGACCTCGAATGTGTCGGATACAAAGACAAACCATTCGTACTGGCTAACCAAGTTGTTCAAGTCTTCTATGTTACCGACCCGGCAAATAAGAAGCGCCACGTAGTTCTTCATGGAAAAAGGAGGATTGTCGGAGTTGAGAAATTAGTGGACGAGGAAGAATACAATCAATTTGACGAGTTGCCTCCTTTCGGAAACGGCATAAGGGTCGAGGAAGAAGAACATGACTAAACTAGCTACATACGCTGCGTCGATCATCATGAAGGGCTAATTTTTAAAGATTAATTGAACAATGTGTGTATATGTATATATGCGTTCGATGAATGGTTAATTTTAGTTCATTTGAGTTAATTAATTGATTTGTCTTGTGAAATGGATGTGATTGTTTCTCAAATGAATGTGAATTGGATGTATATACATGTACTTGTTGTCTTTTACGCTTGTTTCAGAGGGCATGGCTAGCATTTCTGAGGCTAGCCAATAAGCGAATCGATCTAGATATTAACCAATACAAAATAATATCATAGACGGTTTGAACTACAAACCGTCTCATATATCCTGAGACGGTTGTTTATTAAAACCGTCGTGATGATATGTATATCACTGAGCGGTTGTTTATTAACACCGCTGCGTGATACATCACGTATCACGATGGTTGTTTATTGAAATAAATCGTGATACATCACATATCACTGAGCGGTTCTAAGTTAGAACCGCTGCGTGATAGGTATCCTGACGGTTCTAATTTAGAACCGCTCGTGATGTCCATCCCTATTTACATTAGGACTCTAGCTAGGGTTTGCCGCGCCGCCACTCTTAAACGATTAAGTTTCTCAACTCCTCTCGCTCCCTCCTCCCCGAGCCTGTCGCCACCGTCCTCGACGCCGCCTCCTCGAGCCGTGCGACTCCTCCCGATCCCATCGACGCCTCCTCCTCCGGCCGGTGGCCCCGAGCTCATGAGCCTCCTCCTCTGACCGGCGCGCCTCCCCGAGCCCACCGCGCCTCCTACCCCAAGCCCGCCGCCTCCTCCCTCCCAGGGCAGTGCGCCTCCCCGCCAGCCGCCCTCTTTGCAGTCTTGCTCCTGCTCGTCCTTCTCCTCGACGCCTAAAGGTAACCAATGCCGAAGTTCCGATCGACCCCACGCCCTTTCCCTAACTATTTCTATCAATAATCTGTCATGGTCCTTCATGATAATTGTACTTGTGTTTAGGAATTTGTATTTGTTCTAGTCGATTATTCATATGGTATTTTTTTGATATCGCTCTTTGGAATACATTGCAATGTGGTGTGGTGGGCTTGAGATGAATGCTCTGTGATGATAATAGGCTTGTACTGAAATTGTTTTGATAATCGGGTTTATACTTGAGCTCTAATTGGAATGCTTACTCTACATCTGATAGTAATATCAAAATGTTAAATCTTAGCTTTATGCTGATTTCATTTGTTCACATGATGTTCTATTTCTTGTGAAGATGTCTTCCGCTCATTCTAAGTCATCGCCGCTTCATGTGTCTGATGATGCACCATCCTCTGGAACAATATCCAACCGCGGTAGAAGAAGAGGAATATCGAAAAGGCCCACGGGCCGATTTACCATCACGAGGTCGATCGATGCGGGACCCTATCAATCCTCGCCGAGTAGCGCCCGCGATTCGGAGAATGGTCGGAATAGTTGCACGGGAACGGGTCAAGATCACCTACGATTCGTGAAAGGTGGTGCCCGAACCACTGAAAACTACTGCGCTGTGTTGGCGGAAATTCTCGCATCGTTCGAGATCCCGGTAGAACTCCTGGACTCCGGGCGACGACACGCGTTGCTACAGGCGTGCAAAGCGTGGAAGAACTTCAAGAGCACGCTTGTCAAGAACTACGTGGAGAAGGATCTGAAGCCGCCCTTCCACAAGTATCTATTCTTGGAAGAGTCCTGGGCCGAGTTTGTGGCGAAGAAGACGACAGATGAATTTAAGAGTGAAAGTGCGGCGCACACGGCCCTCCAGGCCAAAAACAAGCACCCCCGGACTTCGGCACGGGGGTATGCGGGTAAAGCCCCGATATGGAGGATCAGAAGCAGCGAACAAGCGGTTTGAATCTCTCCTGCTATTTCGAGATCAGCGATGTGCGCTACCGACAGTGGTTATTTGCGAGGTTATGTATTCGGCCTACGGGGGAAGTGTACTTTCCAAACCCCGAAGACCAGGAAGTGTCCCAACGCCTGGTAAGATATCGAACTACCTAGTTTGTAATTACTCCATAACTTCATAGGAAGTGAAATGACATGTCGGGCTATATTGCGATAACGCCGAGTGCACAATCTTCCCAAGGCTCATTCCAGCGGATAGGGAGAAGATATACTCTCTGCGGCCCTAGGAAACAAAGTGAGCATCCGGTCGCACGAGAGGCGTGTGTTTTGTTACATGGGAACAATGGTTCCAAGCGGACTCGGATTGTACGGAGTAGGAAGAGAGCCAAAGCCGAGCACGATGCAAAGCTACGAGAGGATCTTCATGCATCCCTCAGAGATGAGCTCACTGAAAAAATCAGAGCGGATGTCACTGAAAAAGTCAGACAAGAGGTCACTCAATCCTTTGAGGAAAGGATTCGTGTGTCCGAGCAAAAGCAGATAGAGACCTTTGAGGAAAGGATTAGGGGATTGCAAATGCCAAGTCAGTTGGAAGCCCCTGCCCCTACTATACCGCTAGCCAGCCCCCCCCCCCCCCAAACATCCGAGTAGCTGCGCGTCCAACCCTAACCCTACCACAATAGGTGATGACAGATTTTCCGTCGATGACATCCAGGTAATAATTATTATCTCTGGAATGCTCAATCCATTGATAGGCCTGTTGGAGTAGCTAATTTTGTATCGTTATGTACGTAGGTGGCTACGAAGTGCAAACTCCAAGTGAGATATGTCTTTGTTGCCCTAGATGCTGCTTGGGGCCAGGTGTATCCATCCGGTATCGGAGCTTTGGTGCACGGTGCAAATCTAGCGCCGGGTTTCGCAAAAGTGAATGTGGACGGTGTTTATGCCAATTTCGAGGCCGTCCCGCTGAAAATTCCCCCAAACGATGAGGTCATGACTCTAGGGCAAGCCGTTGGAACATTCATCCAGTGGCCCAAGGAGGACATCTGCCTGGAGCTACCTGCTCCGGTGTCAACTTCACGGGAATGTCCTGCAACGGCATCAAGTCCACGAGACCTGACTGCACCGAAGCTACCTGCACTGACACGACAAGGGCCCGCTGCATCACATGCATCTACACCTCGTGCTCAGTTGACTCTTGTGAAGTCGACCTATACAAAGCGAGGCAGCAAGGGCAAGAGCAAATTGAAGACGATCGAGTCCTCTCCTGATATCCCCTTCTTGCCGTTGGCCCGGAAATACAAGCTAGGCGAGCCGTTGCTCGAGAAGTTAGGCAGCCCTACCCTAGGACTGGATTGCACGGAATTGCATACATGGTACATGGATCAGTCCAACAAGCCGGTTGATCAACGACGCTCGGGTGTCACCGTCAAGTTCAAGGAGGATCATTTTAACCACGTGTATCAAGACGTTGTCTTCACGGTGACCTTCGACGACTTGTTCTGTCTCTTCAACCTCGACGAGCTCGACGTCTCACTCATACGATGCTGGACACTGTAAGTGTGTACAATCACGGTCAATGTTCGTGTAATATCGATAAATGTTATATATAACTCCTAGCTTTTCTATAATAGATACATGATCTGTGAAGCCGAAAGAAGGAAATCACCGGTAGGTTTCCTCGACCCACACATTGTCTCCGAGCAAAGCATCATGGCGAATGCAACATTAAATCGAGAATTACGTTATAGATTTTTTCATGGCTCACCACAACAAGGAATTCATACTTTTGCCCTACAACCAGAAGTAAGTAGTGTTGCACTACTGGCTATACTTGTTGATTTGTACTTTATAAGCAACACGAACTTAGGTTTAATGACCATGCTGACATACCTGTGTAGGTACCATTGGATTCTAATTGTAATTATACCAAAACGGAAATACGTAATATACCTAGATTCCTTACAGAGGGCCACTCACAACTTCACAACTATCCGGAATTTAATCATCAGGTAAACACATTTCCTCCATAGAAACTCTATTGTAGTCTTTCCTTCCTTTGCAATGGCTAAGGCTAACTTCTTGGAGTCACGAGGGTGTTCGACGTGTTACATGCTAAAGGATGGAATATCAAGAGAGGAATTTGGGACATGATCAAAAATTCCCGGTACTTGCTAGCTAGTACACATTAATCCTATATAACACTTCGTAGCAATGCCTCTTGAACTAACCAATTCTATTTTTGCAGTGCCACCAAAGAGGCCGGCATAACGTCTGTGGATACTATGTTTGCCACAATATGCAACTACTCATCGGTTCCGCGATCACCAATGATCCTCAGGTTTGTCAATCTTTCAACAATTATTTCATATATACTTACCAATTTATATAAGCCCGAATTTAACCTTCATATCGACAGGTTGCGACATCGCTGAAATTGCGTTGGAACAGAGCGAGCTCATAAAAATTCGATCACACCTTGCGTCATTCCTGAACAGACAGGTCATAAATCCAGATGGGAGTTTCCACAGTGTAGCAAATTGAACTTGATTGGGATAGATTGAACATAATGGTACATATGTGTAAATTAATGTACATTAATGGTTAATTTTAGTTAATTGATTTGTGAATTGGATGTGCTTGTTTCTGAAATGAATGCAATTTTGATGTGCTTCGAAATGAATGAGAATTGGATGTGCTTGTTTGAGAGGGCATGGCTAGCATTTCTGAGGCTAGCCAATAAGCGTAAATAGATTTAGCAATGCAAAGACTACCACAGGCGGTGCGTAGATGAAACCGTCAGGATCTATCACGACGGTTTCATCTACGCATCGTCATGCGTGGTGATCGACTATCCTGAGCGGTTTCATCTACAGATCGCTGCGTGGTAATCGATTATCACTGATTTCGTTGCATCTACAAACCGTCGTGATAGATATGTATTACGACGGTTCAAAACCGCTCGTGATGACCTAATGCATTCTTGACCTATAAACTTAGGCGGCTCACGAACCGCTCGTGATGGCGTTTTGAACCGTCTGTAAAGGCCTTTTCTGTAGTAGTGCGTGGCGAGCGGACGACGGGCCACCGCATGGTGGCCGTACGGCAAGGGCTTACATGGCGAGCGGGGAGGGGCTACCGTACGGTGGCCGTGCGATAGGGGACTATTTTTACAAAAAAAAATTTTGAGGATAGCCATTCCTGTAAACATCAGACTAAAAGATGTTAATATGGCAAAAAAAAAAACAGAAATATATAGCCCCACATGGAGATAACCTTCACAAGGAATCCGGTGAGCACCTAATCCTCGTTGAATCGTAGCTACGCATGCGACAAAACAATTTCTCAGTAGTTCCACACCGTGTACCCTAGTCTAACCGGTCAGTTTATCCCTGTCCTATTGTCGAATCACATAGGTCCATCTTTCATATCCATCCACTGCTGACCCCACCTACGGAATTTGGAGTTCCAGACGGACGGCTGAGGTGCAACGAAGGGATAGTGAGCATCCTGTGCTTGCCAAAAGCCTTTTTTATATGCCACCGCGGATCTTTTGATATCTCCAACGTCGAAATCATATAGTTTTTCTGTGCCATTGGCTACCAAGTCATAAAGTGGTTGTGCAAATACCATTTTATCCTTATTATCTTGTTCTTCCTCTCCCTCCCTCTTCTCAGTCTCCCCCAACCTCCTCCATTGCCTCATGCCGCCCACACCATTGTCATTTGCCTCCATGCCGGTGACCTCCTGTGGCCTAATGCCTCTTGCATGCCCATCCATGCCATCCGCCGTGACCCTGATGTGCGCCTGGAAGCAAGGCAGTTCAACAGTCTGAAGGCCCTGGGGCAGTGAGACAAAAGAAAGCAATTTCTTCTAACATTTTTAGATGCAAAGTCATTGATAATAGTATCCATGTCAATGTGATTCAACATACCATTCTCAATGCATAAAGTGACCAGATCATTCAACCTTTCTTGTGAGATATTGATGATCTCAAATAGTTTTTCAATAACTTCAACTTTGAAAGACTTCTTTCAGCTGATGCTACGATCACATGTACAGTAAATAAGATTCAATAATCAATTGAAACATTTTGATAACAATCTACATCTCTAACAAACTGAAAAATCTCAATAGCAGACATTGTCACATCTGGCAAATTCATTTGCAACACACTTAATTTAGAGAAAAGATCATCTAATTTAACATCAGATGAATCATTTTGAGAAAAAGTTTCTGCAAATTTAGTGCAATATTTTCTTAGGTCGATATCACCTAATGACTTCATGATTTTTAAGCTAAGTAAAAACCCAAAAGTACTTTTAAACACTTTAAATTCCTCAAATATATTTTTCATTGAAGCATTTGCCACATCCACCATAACTAAAAAGTAATTAGTTTCAAAAGCCTTCTCAGCTGATAGAATTACAACACTGTGATCACTTTTATCAAAATGCTTAGCTAATCGTTTTTCTTTCTTTCTTTCATGTGAGACTACACGAGTTTGTGATGATGTTTGCCTTTTCTTATGGGGGAGTGGCCGGATTACGTGTGGTACTGCTGCAGGTCTTAGGTGAGGGAGGACCAGGCACACCAAAATGCCGAAAATATTCGCTCTCTAAGAAAAACTGAATACTCCACGATAAAGATAAATTGACACTGTAAAATTACGTGAAATTATTTAGATTTTTGAAATAAATTGACACTATAAAATACTGCACGAGTTTAGATTTTTGATCGAACTGTTTCATATGAAATTACGGTGGCATCTGGAATTCCAAACAAACCGATTTTGTTGGGGGCACAATGTGGTAGAATATGCAGGACAACTCGCACCACAAGATTCAAACCAAACAATTTCGTACGATTTCGCACAAAAATCCAACTACAAATGTATATACGGTATACGAGTGCTCGATTGGCGCACTGTACACGGTACACCCGCCACCGTGTACGTAAAAAAGACGGGACAGTCCACGCGAGACCACACGTGGGAAGGCTCACGCGTGTCCACGCGTTACGACCCGCGGGGCCCGCATGGCAGAGAAACCAGCGTGGCGGTTATCCGACTCCAGCTAAGCCCACCACTAACCAAACACCAAACCCCGCAAGGGAAAATAAACCGAGAATAAATCGAAAAAAAATCTCGCCACCGGCGACGGCCACGCCACATGCCGATCTCCGCCGGCATCCGCGCGCCGCTACACGGGGCCTCCGACTCCGTCTCCGGGCAGCGCCTCTGCCGCGTTCCTCCTCCGGCGCCTTCGGTTGTGGCGGTAGCGACGGCGGGCGGCGTCCGGCGCAGGAGGCTCGCGGGGGTCGGGGTGGCGGCGGCCTCCGCGGCGTCACCCGACGACCTCCACGCGCGGGGGAGGCCCCTCCACGGGTCCTCCGAGGTGAGCAGAGCTGCTCCTCCAAGGACCGGTGTTTGATCGTTCGTGTCAAGTAAAAAATCTGCGCCTTTGTTTGAGTAATCCGTATGGAACGAAGGCTATGGAAGATTACGCACTGCAAAAAAGTAGTGAAATCTTGCTTGAGCAGGCGGTATGGTGCGTTAATTGAGAGTTGGGGGGATTTGTATTGTAAATCGACTGCTTTATCCTGTAGTTGGGCTCATGTTGTGAGTTACGACGGAGTTATTGTTAGTTCTGTCGATTTGAGATGGAATGGGTGTGAGTTTTCTAGTAACTACGAGCTGGAACTTTCGTCAGTTTTGCTGGGATCTTTATTACTAGTTACTACTGGGCTTGGCGAAATGTTTGTTTGAGAGGACCAACATCCCAACTAAACTAATTTAGTGCAGGATTAAAAGGCGGCAAGTTGTCATTTTGTAATCTAGATTACTATAGTTGCTTGGGGTCAAGGCTGTTTACTTCTGTACTCCTCTTCTGAATGTTAACGCCCAAAGCTTCCCGACCAGATTTTTGAGTTTCGAAGCACCAAACATCCTGAAGTATATTAATGTTGTAAGATTAAATTTGCTCCACAATAGTACATGTAGTTTAGTAACTGCACTAATGTGCAAATACACCATGTCTTCTCATTGGACAGCGTTTGTTGAATTGAATATTAATATCAACTCTTAATGGTCTTGAGCAGCACATAAATTTACCAAAAAACATGTGAGTATTATGATTAATAACTGTTTGAATGTGCACAATGTATTAGTTGGCTCCTTGGTGGTGGATGGCAGTGACAGTGAAGTAATCCTTTAAGCATCTGAGATTTAAGCAGCTTGCCTAATTACCTATAGATTGAAGTGTCTCCAGACAAGTGTGAGGGAGCCATTTGGGTTTCACTAACGAAGGATATATGCTTGTGAGCTTCCACCGGCAAACTTATCTAGATAGCATTACCATCTTTTGGTCCTATTGAGTTACTGTATTGCTAATTTGCTACCATTCATTATCATGATGCGCCTGTATTGTTTGCAGAAATCTGCCCTTTGGAACTTGATAAAAGTCGTGGAACCTTTGGATCTAAGTATAGTCCAGAAAGATGTTCCTCCTGAAACTGTGGATGCAATGAAGAGGACTGTTTCGGGCATGTTGGGTCTGCTTCCATCTGATCAGTTCCGTGTTGTTGTAGAGGCCCTTTGGGACCCCTTCTTCAAGTTATTGGTATCTTCAATAATGACAGGGTATGCTTTCCTCCTGAAACATAGCTTTCATGTTAATCCACTGTATTGATTATAGTTGAATTTGGTTGGTCAAAAGAAGTCACATTTAAGCATGATCACCTTTTGCAATTGTGTGCATATGAAAGTAGCAAACAACTTGATGTGGACTCTAGGTCAACGCATTAACATAAAGAATTATGTGAGGTGGACCGGAGAAGCCTGCCACTAGTGGTAGCTTTCTGTAGCATAGCTCGTCTGTATTATCTATGTGTAGGAAATAGAAATGATATGTCACTGTAATTTGGCCAGTGTCTAGACAGTGTGCTGCACTTTGATTTATATATGTGATATGTCAAAGCATGTTTTGATGGTGTGAATTGTGAAGTCCAAATCTTTTTGCATAACTTCTTTGCCCACGAGATTCTAGTGTACAGAGTTTGAAACATTTTTTTTTCGAGTGTGTAGTACAAACATTTTTTCTTCTTCGAGTGTGTAGTACAACCTTGTGTTGTCTACTTGGACAACAGTCACACATAATCTGTAAATCTTGCTTGAGCTCACATCAGGCAGCGCCACTTATATTTAACTTTCCTCGGTAAGCGGTAGCTAATAGCTATTCTTCCTTGTCCTTTCACTTGTTATTAAGGGACTGCAATTTTTCATAATTTCGAAAAGGGACTGAAAATAAGTTGCTGACCACCTGCTTGATGCTCAAAGTAAACCTGATTCTTCAGAACTTCAGCCTGAAACACTGGCCTGCTTGATGGCAATCAACTTCGTTTCATGCGATAATTCTTGTTATCTTCATTGTTACCTTAACTATAAGGAAACACCATTTGGTAGTTGTTGCAGTGAGATGCAAAGCTTTGTTTTACTCACTTAACTTCAATGCTACGAAGAAAGTCTGGACCACATCCTGTCTCCTGCTAGTTTAGTTTGCTTGTGTGTGCATTTGGTCAGTATTTGTCTACTTACAGACATGACGCACATGTTTGCATGTTCCAGAAAAAAATATTACCTTAAGTTACTTTGTCTCTATTTCAGGTATACACTATGCAATGCTGGATATAGGCTCTCTCTTGAAAGAATACTGGAGTTTTCTGAAGAAGAAACTGAATACCAGAAAAGGAACATCACTGAAGATATTCATAATGGCATCAATTTGGGAAGGCCTGTGACAATTTTCAGATTATCAGAAGGTGACTTGACCCATGAACCAGAAAAGATAGATAAAAAATTATTGGGTGAAAATATGGGTGGACTAGATAACTTAAATACTGAAGCAAAAGAACACATTCTCCGGTTGCAGTCTCGCTTGGATTCCATAGAAAAGGTAACATCTATCTCATAGCTGATTGGGCAATCCCAGATGATTGTTAATAGCCTTCATCTCACTGTTACATGACTGCTCTGTGTTTGCGAACTGCGCTCTATATTAGGCTATTAGCTGTAAAATTTGGCCTACCTACTATTCTCAGAGGAAAGTTCATGATCCATTATTTGCACAATTACCTTTTTTGTGTCAAGAATGTCTGCTTAGCGCAGGATAGGTTAGTTTCTGTAATAATACTCAAGGTCATCTTACTTTTTTTTAACGAAAGTTAATCCCTTTGCTGCTCTTTATAATCTTTGCAGACTTAAGCTTTCACTTGTCAACTGCTGCTGGAGAATTTTAATTAAATGCTTATTCTTTTTTTAATCTTGCAGGAGCTACAAGAACTCAAGAGGAAAAATTCTTCCCTGCAAATGCAACGGTTTGCTGGAGAAGAGAAACATGAGTTGCTGGACTACTTGAGATCGCTATCACCTGAGAAGGTTTGTTCTGTCGCCATCCTTCTCCATTCCAGCAGTAAAATATTTCCTCTTGTTTCTATTCAGTGCTTCTTGTTGGACACTTAGGTGAACAAATCAACAATAGCAAATAAAACTAGGCGAATTTTTCAGGTTTCCTGGGTACCTCTTTTGTTTTTTGATTTGAGCAAGTAACTGTTTTGGACAGGTTGTCGAACTCTCGGAGCCTTCCTGCCCTGGTGTGCAAGAAGCTATTCAATCCGTGGTACATGGTCTGCTAGTAACTCTCTCCCCCAAAATGCACACAAAGGTCCCTCCGCCATCGGAGAACATGGGTGGTGGAACCCTAAATTTTGGAAAGGAAGATGATGACTGTGCTGAGCTCGTGGAGGACATGTCGCTCCCATTCCAGCCCCTGATATCTATTCCTCGGGATCATCTTGCACGTCTCTTATTCTGGTAATACGAGTGGATCGATAATGTTCCTTTCCTGTGTTGCCAATTAATATGTTGGATCAGTTTGATCATCTGAGTGTGTTATGTTGTTCAGGTGCATGCTGCTGGGCCATTACATCCGAGGCCTCGAGTGCCGGCTAGAACTGACACAGCTCCTGACAGTCTCTAGTGATGTGCGCTCGTGATTTCCCGGTGATAATGGTCATGCTTGGCAAAGCTTTTGTCGGTCGACTGGAGAGAATGGAAACACTGGGCATCTGAAATCATTGAAAGTCGAGGCTGTTCCGCTGCATCTGCTGTCGGTTATATAAAAAAGAGAAGGGGCGCAGACCAGGGGATGTTCGGGGTTCATATTTAATACATTGCCAGCGCCTGATACTGGCACTGCAAAGCTGTCCTGTTCATTTCCCTGTGGCTTGTATTGCGCATATAGACTGGCGTTATTCCTTCTTCACTTAAGTTCTGGTAGTAGTAATCAACCTCGTCACTCCGTGTATTCTGTAAAAAAATGGTAATTCTGTGTGTACATCTTGTATATAGTTGAACTGAACCTGAACCTGAACCGCATCGACCAAAGGCTCTTGTTTGTAACCTGTGCTCTCCTCACTGCCAGCCTTGGCATGTGGTAGGCAGAAGGCGTGTTTCGACGTCGAATGCGTACTCTTTCAAAAACCTCCTTTAGCCATGCAAGGCGAATCCTTATACTCCTTAGAGCTGGCCAAACGGGCCGTGTTTGATGGGCTGGCACGAAGCACGACACGGGTCGGCACGGTACGATACTATTCACAATTTGGTGGCACGACACGATAACTGGTCACGTATGCGGGCGACATCCGACGACGACGCCAAGACGACATGACACAAATAGTCTTTGGGCCCGGCCAGTCACGACTTCGAAACGAGACGACACATTAGGCACGACTTTGTTTTAATATACATATATAATTTTATTTTTATTTATTAATATTTATATGATTTTCTTTCAATTTTAATACTTATATGGTTTTATTTTGTAGTTTTTAAATTTTATATAGTTCATTTTATAAGTATATATAAATTTATTTTGGTTTTTTAAATATATATATTTTCTAGGATTGTTTTCAATTTTTCATGTCTTATGAGCTAAATGACAAATGTTTTAACGAGCTAGTTATTTGAACATTAATAAAATTCTATTACATTTTCAATATAGTTGTCTCTTTTTTTTTCTTCCAATTTTTATGTCAACTTCTCAATTCTACACATTTTTCTAATTTTATAGGATTTTTTTTGAATTTTTTCATTCTGTCGGGCCAAATGGGCTAAACAGGCCACATTTGGCCTGATTGGCTAAACGGGCCGTGCCGGCCCGGCCCGGCACGAAAGGGCGATGGGTCATGCCTAAGCCGCCACCGTGGCACGTGAGCCGGTCCGGTACGTATAGTAGTCGGGCCGGAATGGGCCGGACCGAAATGGGCTGGGCCGAGCCGCCCATTTGCCAGCTCTACTCCTCGAGAGAGCCTGTGGGCGCGTCCTGCTGGGCCGCGTTGGAATCCCGAAGGCCCAATAATCCTTCGTCCGAGACGCGCCACCGAATTTACGGATTTTTTTAAAAAAGTAAAATTACCGCCCGCCGCTTACCACCTCGGCTCCAAATCCAAATCCAACCCAAAATTCCCCAAAGCCGAATAAAAACCCTCGAATCAGATCAGAGCTGAAGCAAAAACAACCGTGGCTTCTCTTCTTCCCTCCCATTCGAATTCGCGTTTTGGCGGCCACCTTTCCTCCCATCTGCCTCCGCCCTCCGCCTCCTCGCCCCGCTCCCCCCAAATCCAAACCCAAACCCTACCGCTCCACTCCACTCCGGGGAGCCCGAGCCGTCTCCTCCCTCTGCCGTCTCCGCCGACGACGATGGCCGACAAGGAGAACGCTGCCCCCCGGCTCACCCGCGCCGCGGCGAAGCGCGCGGCAGCGGTGGCCGCTTCTGGGGCTTCCGGCGCCGCCAAGCGGAAGCGAGTGGCGCTCAGCGACCTCCCCACCCTCTCCAACGCCGTCATCCTCCGCCCGTCCTCCCACCCCATCAAGCCCTCCAAGCCCGCCGCCGCTGAGGAGCCCGTCGGCAGCAGCAGCTCCGCGTCCGCGTCCGCCTCGCCCACAGCCGCGGACAAGCCCGGCGGCGAACCCCAGCTCTGCGATGCCTACGCCTCCGACATGTACACCTACCTCCGCTCCATGGAGGTACTCTACTCCTCTCTCCCTTCCTCGCCTTGGACTGGTTCAATTCGTTGGTGTTGGGTTAGGGATCGAGTGCTCTGAATCTGATGGGTTTTCTTCGAACGAGGGTGCAGGTGGAGACGCGGCGGCGGCCGGCAGCGGACTATATCGAGGCGGTGCAGGTGGACGTGACGGCCAACATGCGCGCCATCCTCGTCGACTGGCTCGTCGAGGTCGCCGAGGAGTACAAGCTCCTTGCCGACACGCTCTACCTCACCGTCTCCTACATCGACCGCTTCCTCTCCGCCAACCCGCTCGGGCGCAACAAGCTGCAGCTCCTCGGCGTCGCCGCCATGCTCATTGCAGCGTAAGTGCCACCATCTACCACCGTTTTTTTGCTTTGCCGCTGTTTCGGAAATTGAAATGGCTTCTCCAAGGGGTTGAAGAATTGGGGGTTTTGATCGGGTTGGTTTGGGTGGTCGCAGGAAGTACGAGGAGATCAGCCCTCCGCACGTGGAGGACTTCTGCTACATCACCGACAACACTTACACCAGGCAGGAGGTTGTCAAGATGGAGAGCGACATACTCAAGCTCCTCAAGTTCGAGATGGGCAATCCTACCATCAAGACGTTCCTGAGGTGGCACACTGAGCCAAAAGCTCATCATAATCTTCTGTCAATTATTGCATCCGATCTGAATCTTAGCTTTTTTTTAGATAATGGAAGAGAAATCCTCTTCCAGCCTCTGTATCCGAGGATACATACATCCCAAAGTTTATTAGTCTGAATCTTAGCTAAATGAATCTTTGTGCTTTTCCTTTGTTTCGCTAATTTCAGGCGGTTCACAAGATCTGGCCAAGTAGACAAAAAGGTGACCACTAATCCTTGTAATTTGTCATATTTTCGCCCATTTAATTCTTGCTCTATTACTTCCTAAGTGCATTGATGTCTGACGTTATTCTTGCGATACTTGTTGCAGCGCTCCGGCTTGTTACTGGAGTTCCTGGGGAGTTATCTTGCCGAGCTGAGTCTACTGGACTACAGCTGTCTCCGGTTCTTGCCATCGGTGGTTGCTGCTTCAGCGGTGTTTCTTGCTAGGCTGATCATTGATCCAGACACCAATCCTTGGGTAAGAACTAAGAAGTACATTCTCAAAGTCCGAAATGTTGCGATGGATGTATCAATTTGTCAAGGCTAAAACCATCCGGTATGTTTATGTGGTTGTAGAGCAAGAAGATGCAGAAACTGACAGGCTACAATGTGTCTGAACTGAAGGCTTGCATCATGGCGATACATGATTTGCAGCTAAATAGAAAGGGTTCATCCTTAACAGCAATTCGAGACAAGTACAAGCAACACAGGGTATGCACACCTCCTACACTCATGTAGTCTTCCTCAGATTATTGTAATGATGGTAGTGTTGGTCTAATTCTGCACTCATCTGGAACAGTTCAAGTGTGTAGCAACACTGCTTCCTCCTGTTGAGATCCCTGCATCATACTTCCAATACTTAACAGAGTAGCTGTTCTTGGACTGCATCACTCTGAGCTCTCCTCGAGCTCCTGGAAATAAGGGAGAATTACAGTTGCAGAGCAGGTTCTCAGTCAAGTTAAGGGTGCTGGAAGCTATTTAGATGCTGGGGGTTTTAAAGCCTAAGCAGGAGCCTTTTGGAATTCATTTAGGAGTTAGACAATCACTAGGAGACCAGGCATTCTCTTGTTTTGTAGAATTGTACTTCTGTATTATATCTTAGATCATGGTGCCTTGGTCTATTTGGCCACAAATCTGTAATGTTTACCATGCTGATCCATTGCCTTTGTTGATTCTTTTTTTATACCAGTCAATACACTTAGTATCTACTTTTCTATTAAAGGGTAGAACTAGAAATGGGCCTAAATAACATAGCTTGCGTGAATAATCACACTCAACATGATGCTAGTTTTGCTCTATTTGACGTGATCATCTTGATCTCTTTTTAGTGCATTCTTTGCTGAATCAAAATCCTAGAGGTCTGGACCATGGTAATGAATGATCAACACATTTACATAACCTATACAGTGGGAGCTTCTCAATGACTATGGTTAGAAATTTGATGGCACTCTAAATTTACTTGTATGGAGATATTCGAAACATGAAGACTGAGCAATATGCAAACTAGATACTGATGCCAGATGGATGTTTGTTGGTTCTCTCCAGCCTGCAGCACATAATTATCTGCTTACTGTAATTTAATATTGCTTATTGGGATAATGTTTTATATATGTCTGCTAGATAGTCCAATTGTCCAAATGAACAGATGAATTTTTGGCAATATAATCTTACTTAAACAGTGTCTGCTGACTGGATGCCTCAAAATATGGTTGCTATGGACTTAATTCGGCACAGTTTGCTTTGAACCTTTTTCTTAGCAACTGTGCTGTGGAGACTGGAGAGATTTCATCGATTCAGTTGTCAATTGTCACTTATTTCTGTGTGTAATTGTATATGAAGCTTTGAATATGCTTTTCATTTACCAAATGCATCTGGATTCTGTACTAACAATATCCACTGTGCAATACTTGCAAGACATCTCAATTCTTCTTTGAAGGCAACTAATGCAGCTGAGCTAACTTCCTGCTATTGTTCTTCCTCTGTTATAAATGGTGACATGTGACTATTCTGGCTGATGCCACTTTGTTATAAACAGTGACTACTAATATTATGAGAAATAATGTACTCTAAAGTAATTTAGATGCCAAATTTGTATGTAACACGATATAAATTAGATGAACTTTATTGTTCTGTATCACTCTTTCCAACTTCAGGTTTACCTGCTTAATTTGCACCTTTTTTTTTTTCCTTAGAGCTCCTCCTCTCAGTCACAAAAGGAAGTCGTTTTTGGCTTTTCAAAGTTAACAAGATGTCATTTTGACTACTAAATTTTATCATCCTATTTTTGAAAAAAGTTATAAAAGTGCAATGTTAAGAAAGTATTTTTTTGTGACAAATTTACTTATACCATTTTGTATATCCAAATTACATATTTTATATAACATCTTTATTTAAAATTGATACGATTTGATTGCACGTATTCTAGAACAACCTCCTTTCGTGACCGGAGGGAATATGTGTTATTTTGATCTGTATGAGAGAACTGGTATTACCTCTATCCAAATATTATACTCATGCGTGCTGGTTAACGAAACAAAAAATTGACAAAACATGTAATATGACTGACAAGACATGATATATGCTGCTTGTCAGGAAGTGCAGAATCCATGGATTCCTTCACACTGATATCGATTAGACTAAATATGATCACTGTAAGTTTCTAGCTACAAAAAATACCGCAGTAATTCCAACACGAATGTAGAAAGAACAATAGTATCTTCAAAGTTCAGTACCACCATATGATTTTCATCTGATGGTGAGCTGGACCTGATTGATCACTTCATACCAATTTATTCAGAAGGACAAACTTGAGGTGGGACTTATGTACTGGTCAAAGCTGGTACATCAACCTATCAAAGCCTGAGATTCAAGTCTATCTTACTTTGTTCTGATGGTTGGTCTGAAGGTTGTGTTCTCAATCTGAAGCTCCCTGGCCATGTCGAGTTGGGCACCTCCTCGCAGGCGATCGTCGCCCAGTTCATGCCACCTTCATGAAATCTTGCTGCCGTCCTGATCTGTGCTTGCTGGCTTGACTTCTGAATCACCGAGCTTGGGTCAACTCTCAGGGACTGAGCAAAGGCGGCGTGCGCCTCGAGGGGCAGTCGCATCACCATCCTCTGCGCATGGTAGGAGCGCTTCGCGGCGCTGCGCTCCCGCTTGTGGGCGTTCTGATGGCCACCCAGCGCCTGTGAGCTGAAGAACTTTCTCAAGCAGAAGTTACATGAGAACACCTTGTGTGGGGCAGAAGGCTTGGGCTCAGACTCTGAGCAGTTTGCTGCAGCTTCCGGCGACCCATTCGCGCCCAGTGTGAGGTTCAGCCATGTCACACCGTCGTCTTGCTCACCGGTAAGCTGCTCTGAGCTCTCCTTGTTCACTGATGCCTCGTCTGTTTGCTCCATCTATCATCAAAGTGTTTATTGGTTTCTTCCTCTAGGTTTGCTTGCAGCTCATGTATGGTTCATCTCTTCGAGTTTTCAGTTTCCTTTATAAAGGAGGACGATATAGGAAGGCGCAAGGATTTTTTTTTTTGGGTAATAATTGAGGCTTGCCACTTCTACTCTTTGTGAGGAATCAGGAGGTAAAGAGCTTTGTCTGGAGTTAGTGGATATCTATCTTTAGTTGCTTATCTCTTCTTTCCTACCTGGCCTATGCATATATTGTAGTGCTGCTGCCAGCTACATATCCCAGGGGCAAGGCAATGCATGCTCCTGTCATCTTTTCCTGTACTTGCCATGGTGATTTGATATTTAGGTTCACACCATACATAGAACTTGTTGCTGTGTGCGCTCCTATACTTTTTTTCTTTCTAAAAGAAACATGAACTGCAGTACAAAGGCATGAAATTTCCATGCCAGTCTTTCTTCCATTTGCAAGTATGCCTCCATTTGACTATTCGGCGCCGGGGGGATGAAAGCGATCTTCCATTAACGAAGTCATGAATCTTGGTAGGATTGCGGTTGAGTCTAATCAGGGAAGGCCACAGTTTTAGTCTTGAAATGATGATTGGGTTAGGCCATAAGAAGCAATCCTACGATATTGCCTTATGCATTGCTGTTGAACACTATGTGACACATACTGTTGCAATATTTATCTACAATCTTTTCGTCCCCCCCCCTATCTATACTATAGCTACCTTTTCTGCAAACTAACTGCTTGCACCATGATGGTTAGGTCATGTTGGAGAGTTAGTATTAGAGTTTAATAAGAGTCTAAGTTGTATGTGAGTCGAGAATTATTTTAGAGTCGGATAGTAATATTTGGCACTATAAATAAAAGGTGTGAGGGTTCTAAGGCACACACAATTATTTCCGAAATCAACTTGGTATCAGAGTCAATCCATCCCAAACCAGAACCAAGAAAAACCTTTACCTCAGAACCGCCGTTGCTATCGCTCCTTAGTCGATCCGCCGGCTGCCGTTGTCTCCTCACATGTGGTCCTCCGCGACCGCATCACACGGGAGCGGACCGTGGTCGACTAGGTTGCGTGCAGGCCCTGGGCGACTAGGGGAAAGCACACGTCATGCACGAACCAGCACCGCTCAGATGGTGGCGGGCCCACCAGCCGTACAATGGGGCTAAGGCGTCCGTGGCCTGGGTAGCGGTGATGGCGAGGAGGGCGTTGAAGAGGCTGCTGGTGAGGAGGACGATGGGACGGGTCAGGTTAGATCTGAAGGCGACAGGTGGGGACGGGCCAGATGCTGGAGGAGCTCACCGTGGGGGGACTCCAGATCTGATCGAAGGCAAGGCCGTCAGGCTGCGCGAGCTCGGTAATGGCGGCGTCGAGATGTGAGTATGCAGGAAAGAGAAAGGAGGAGAGGGAGGAAGAGAGAGGGAGTAGAGGAGAGAGAGGAGCAGGAGCAGTGTGTGTGGTGGAGCTCGCCCACAAGTGAGGGGTAGTAGCGAGCGCAAGCAAAGGAGAAGGCGGCTTGAGGCGGTGCTCGGTGAGAGGAGAGTAGAGAAGAGGAGGAAGGGAAGACTGTTGCTGCTGGGATATGGAAGCGAAGGAGGAGAGGAGGAAAAACAGAGGTGCATGAGGGTGTGTTGTGCGGGAGGAAAAACAGGAGGGTGTGATGTGCTTTGCTTGGATGAGTGCACAATCATGAATCTTGTTAGGATTGTGGTTGAGTCTAATTAGGGAAGGCCACAGTTTCAGTCTTGAAATGATGATTAGGTTAGGACATAAGAAGCAATCCTATGATATTATCTTATGCATTGCTGTTGAACACTATGTGACACATAATGTTGCAATAGTTATGTACAATCTTTTCGTTTCCCCCTATCTATACTATAGCTACCTTTTTTGCAAACTAACTGCTTGCACCATGATGCTTAGGTCATGTTGGAGAGTTAGTATTAGAGTTTAATAAGAGTCCAAGTTGTGTGTGAGTCGAGAGTTGTGTTAGAGTCGGATTGCAATATTTGGCACTATAAATAAAAGGTGTGAGGGTTCTAAGGGACACACACAATTATTCCCGAAATCAACTTGGTATCAGAGCCAATCCATTCCAAACCCTAACCGAGCAAAACCCTTACCTCGGAACCGCCGTTGCTATTGCTCCTCAGTCGATCCGCTGGCCGTCGTTGTCTTGTCGCATGTGGTCCTCCGCGACCGTGTCACACGGGAGCGAACCGTGGCCGATCGGGTTGCGTGCAGGCCCTGCACGATGAGGAGGTAGCAGAGCGCCACTAGGAGGAAGCACACGTCGTGCACGAACCAGCACCGCTCAGATGGTGGTGGGCCTACCGACCGTACGGTGAGATGGAGGTGTCCGTGGCCTGGGTAGCGGTGATGGCGAGGAAGACGCTAAAGACGCTACAAGTGAGGAGGACGATGGGGCGGGCCAGGCTAGATCTGAAGGCGGTAGGTGGGGACGAGCCAGATGCTGGAGGAGCTCACCGTGGGGGGACTCCAAATCCGACCGAAGGCAAGGCCGTTAGGCTGCGCAAGCTCGGTAACGGTGGCGCCGAGATATGCGTACGTAGGAAAGAGAAAGGAGGAGAGGGAGGAAGAGAGAGGGAGTAGAGGAGAGAGAGGAAGAGGAGCAGCGCGTGTGGTGGAGCTTGCCCACAAGCGAGGGGTAGCGGCGGGTGCAAGCAAAGGAGAAGGCAGCTTGAGGCGGCACTCGGTGAGAGGAGAGTAGAGAAGAGGAGGAAGGGAAGATTGCTGTTGCTGGGATATGGAAGTGAAGGAGGAGAGGAGGAAAAACAGAGGTGGATGCGGGTGTGCTGTGCGGGAGGAAAAAAAGGAGGGGGGGGGGTGATGTGCTTTGCTTGGCTGAGTGCACACGGATGTGTATCAGAGGTGTTGCAAGGTTTAGGATCTAGACGTGGGGGATGGAAGGAAGGAAGAAGCTGGCTGGTCATGGGGTGCGTTTGTTGATGATTGAGGTGTTGCCATGATCATGGGAAAGACGCGTGGCGCAGTTTGGTGATCGGGATGTGTAGATTGAGAGAGAGATGAGGGAAAAGGTATGTGGGTTCTGTGTTATTGCTGTGGTGGTGATGCTAACGGAGGTTGTGGTGGATAATACGATTTTGGTGGTAGAGTTTTAGGGCAAGTAGAGAGGCCCTAAAATAGGGGGGAAAAGACTATTTAGGCGGTTGTTTTGGTGGTTGTGCTAATGGTGGAATTGGTGACGGTCTTGAAGGTGGTGTTGACGTTGGAGTTGGTAGCGAAGGTGCTCGTTGGTACTGGTTGGGGATGTGTTTGTGGTGGTAAGTGTTGGATGGTGGAGGTAAGTTCGATGGTGGTGATGAGTTCGACGATGGTGATGACGAAGTAGGAGCGGGTGGTAGCTCTAGTGGAGGCTATGGTGATGATATTGATGTTGTGCGGTGGTGTTGGTAAGGGTGCTAGAGATGACGTTGCTGGAGAGGTCCAGAGGCGGATTGGTAGAAGGTGGAGGCCGAGGCTGGGGGTGTGTGGGTAGAGGTGGTGCAGGCCAAGGGTGGCTGGGAGTGTGTGGGAAGAGGTGGAGGAGGTTGAGGCCGAGGCAGCTAGTAGATGGTGGAGATGGATTTGGTGACGTCCCTAGTGGTATTGGTGTTGAGCATTTTTTTGGTCTTTGTGATGGTATTGACTATGGAGTCGATGGTAGGTTTGATAAAGTGTTAGATTCTAGTAATGATATTGCAATATGTAACAAGATGGTCATGATTGTTATCTCATGCCCATCTTGAGGAGGAGTGTTGGAAAGTTAGTATTAGAGTTTAATAAGAGTCTAAGTCGTGTGCGAGTTGAGAGTTATGTTAGAGTCGAATTGTAATATTTGACACTATAAATAAAGAGTGTGAGGGTCCTAAGGGACACACACAATTATTCCTGAAATCAACTGGTCAGAACTCACAATAAGAAATATCAATAGGCAACAACAACAATATTACTGATTTCATCACTTTTCTTAGAGTATTATTCAAAGATAGTGCTGAAGAAACATACAGCCTTTTTGTATTTCTCTTATCAATATCATAACTATATGATCTGAAAAGTGCAAACTAACAACTAAAGTTAGAACGGTGAGGGCAATAGTATATTGTTTTATGCACCCTGTTATCCCTTCAAGAGCCACATTTGTTTGCTTTAGTGGGAGACTGTTGCTGTCACAAGTGCACTGAAAGAGGACCAACTGTACTTTATAGGTAGTCTTTTGTGTGAAGATGGAAGCTGAGTTCTTGCCATCTTCCTTTCCCTTTGTTTGTGCAAGTGTGATGATGATTTTAGCATTGGGGTGCTTTATTGGGATGGATAGAGCTCACATTTGATACTGAGTCAACTTGATCAATCTCAGGAGATAAAAGGAGGCTGGGAGGGGCGGGCCACGTCGCCTTTTTTTCCTTGACAGTCGGATGCGTTTGCTCCCGCTCCCACCCGTTCGATTGGATCAAAGGCTTCATCGGTGGTTCGGTGTGCGTTGGCTCCGCCTCGCCACACGCTGCCTCCGCCTCACCACGCGTGTCTGCGCACACAGAGAAAGCTCGTCCTTCCCGTTGCTTTGTCGTCCTCCCCGGCTGCCCGCCTTCCCTCCTCCTCCTTCATCGTCACCCCTTTCTTCTTTTTCCCCACCCTGATATCTTCCTTCCGCTTCCTTCGGTTTTCTCGCCCTCTGTCGCAGTTGCTTCATCGTCCTTCCCGATGTCCCGCCTCCCCTCCTGCTCCTTCACCACCCCTTCCCGTTCTTGTTTTCCCCACGAAAACCCCCTCCTTCTTCCTTCCTCCACGGGCTCTGCATGCCCCTCCTCCCTTCCCGTACTGCTCCGCCACGGTGGGCGGCGATGCTCTCACTACGCCGCCCCAACCCTGCAGTGGTCGCCTCCTCCACTCGATTTTTGTTCAATTTTTTTTGTCCAAGCAAAGATCTCTCGCTACCTCCTATCTGAATCAGGTCGTCGGTAAAAAGATGCGCCTCTACGATCTGCCCTCCAAGCTCCTCTACCGCGTCCTCAACGTCGAGCTCAAGGCGCCTCTTTTCTCCCCTTCTTTTGACCACTTTCGCTGTTCAATTACGCTCTGTCCGTGAGCAAAATTTTCTTCTGTTTCTGTGCTTTGATTTCGGTTCGGTTGGTTTATTTGTTATGGGGATTTTACTAGGCGGAGTTGGACACCGACGAGGTCTACGCGCAGGTCAAGCTCATGCCGGAGCCCGAGGTAAGCTCTTTCGTCAATTTCTTAGGGGAAAGATTCGTGGATCTTTTTTTTATGGTGTGAGGGAGGTGTTTATCTGTGCTCGATTTGTTTCTGTAGTGAAATGAGATGGAGGCGGAGAAGTCGAATTCTACGTCAGGCTCCAGGCAGGCGAGACCGGTAGTGCGGTCCTTCTGCTAGACGCTGAACGCGTCCGACACCAGCACGCACGTCGGCTTATCTATGCTGCACCGCCACGCTGATGAGTGCCTCCCTCCCTTGGTACGTGTGGATTTTACACTAGAAGAGAGAAACCTATGTTTTTTTGTCCATGCGTATGGCTTACCGTCGGTTTGTGGAATAGGCGGACCTGATTTGTTTGCCAGGACATGACCCAGCTGCCTCCCACACATGACCCAGTCTCGTGGCAAAGGATCTGCATGGTATGGACTGGCGCTTCCGCCACATCTTTCACAGTAACTTTCTGTTCCTTTCCTTATTGTGATCCATATCAGTTTTACATCGCCATGTATGCCTGTGCGATTTGAGGCCGATTGATTTACCATACATTTAGTTGTAGTTGCCTTTCATTTTCTGGTGGTGTAGAATAGACCATTCAGGATTTCTAAATTAGCTTAGCCATCGATTGACAATGCAATGCATCAAATATCTGTCAATGAAATGAAAACCTTTTTCTTGTACTTGATGTTGATGACTACGACGATGGTTATGTTAACTGTGTGCAAAATCACCAGGACAACCTAGGAGGCATCTCCTTCAGAGCGGTTAGAGTGTGTTTGTCAGTTCCAAAAGGCTTGTTGCAGGGGACGCCTTCATTTTCCCTAGGTCTGTAGTTGTTTCCTTTCTTTGACATAATAATTCCATGATCCGATTGCTAAGTTTGTTGTGCCCCATGCAGAGGAGAGAGTGGTGAGCTTCGTGTTGGTGTTAGGCGGGCTATGAGACAGCTGTCCAACGTGCTTTCTTTAGTCATATCTAGCCAAAGCATGCACCTTGGAGTCCTTGCAACTGCATGGCATGCTATCAACACGAAGAGCATGTTCACTATCTACTACAAACCAAGGTATATTGACACGTCTACTACAAACCTACTGGTTTATCTTGCTGTTAGGCTATTCTTGCATACATCTATAGCCATATATTCATTCCTACTATGCATCTTTTTGAGCAATTAAACTTGTGTCTAACGACTCTAATCTCCGTGTCGATGTTAGGACAAGCCCGTCAGAGTTCATTATACCATACAATCAATATATGGAGTCCGTAAAAAACAATTATTCTATTGCGATGAGGTTTAGGATGAGGTTTGAAGGGGAAGAGGCACCAGAGCAGAGGTAATTGTTGTCTTTGCCTTTCCTACAAATGTGGTTTTCTGTGGATTAGCCTCCTCATAGTATTAAGTGATTATTTGTAATCTGTTGTTTCCATTGTCATGTAGGTTTACTGGGACTATAGTTGGCAGTGAAAATCTTAACCCAATGTGGCCTAAATCAGGTTGGAGATCCCTGAAGTATTTGTTTGTTTGTTATTGTCATTTTGTGTGGCTGGAAAAGTGGTGTGTTTATGGAGGATTGCTTTTGCAACTTAGGTGCGTTGGGATGAGCTATCAACTATTCCGCGTCCAGATAGAGTCTCTCATTGGAAAATAGAGCCCGCTTCATCACCTCCTATTAACCCCCTTACTCATTCTAGGATCAAAAGACCTAGACCAAATGCTCCTCTAGCTTCTCCTGAATCATTTGTTCTTACAAAAGAAGATAAGTTTAGAAGCTCGTTAGTCTTAGTGGAAGGTTGATGAAAATATTGTTGCATATTTAATGCTCTTGAAACTGTTGTTGCCATTTGCAAGTGCAACCAGGGTTGATACGGATTCTTCTTAGGCACAACAAAATCAAAATAACACGGTCTTGCAAGGTTAAGAACAGATGACTTTGAGGAACAACAACCTAACTGATAGTAATGACTCTGATGCGACTGTTCAGAAGCCCATGGTGTGGTCTCCATCCCCCAACGTCGGAAAAAACCATCCCCTAACGTTTCAGCAGAGGTCTTCTATGGATAATTGGATGCAGTTGGGAAGGCGTGGAGCTGACTTTAAGGATGCACGTGCATGTCCTGGTGCTCAATCTTTTGGTGATTCCCCAGGCTTCTTCATGCAGACTTTTGATGAGGCTCCTAACTAGGGCTGTTCACTTTTAAACCGAAATAATAAATCGAATCTGTCTTAGGTCAATTCGGTTTGACCGTATTCGTATTCGGTTCGGTTTTAAACTGCTTTTTTAGAATTCGTTTTTCGGTGGCGGCTAAAACCGATCAAACCGATCAAACTGCTCGCCTACTCGGCTGCTCGCTCCTCGTTGCCTCGCTTTGCTTTCGGCGCTGGGCATTGGTCTGCTGAGCACTACTGACTCTTGAGGAGTTCTGGTCGTTCTTTGTCATCTGAGTCTTGGGCATTGGCTCCAATAAAGGCAATGCAAGTGGTAAGCAATGCTATGGGCCTATGGCATGGTGCATGTGATGTACTGATTTGCCGAGTGGTGTTCTGTTGTTGCGTGTTACAACTTGCAAGCAGCCAATGATCGATGTATACTTGTATAGTGGTACTGGTACGTGGTGTTGTGGTACTGGTATTGTGCATGTGCATGTGCTGGTGCATGTGCATGTTGCATACCCTTCCACTCTTCCAGCAACAACGATACAACATGATAGCAGTATGCTGGTTGGTCTGGTATTACTGTCGGCTTGCTGGAACGTGGCTACTCGTTCGCAATTCGCGACAACTTTGGTAAATATGATATTTATCGATACCGTACCGAAATAAATTGGGATTTACCGATACCGAACCATATATTCAAAAATACCGTATTTACCGAACTAACAAAACAGTATTTACCGTATATACCGTATTTACCGAACCTTATTTACCGAAAATACTGAACGAACACCCCTACTCCTAACCGTCTTAATTCTTTCAAGAACCAGTTTCAGGATCAAGGTTTTGCACGTCACTTCTCAGACCCATACTTCTTTATACATGCACAGCCTTCCTTGACTGTTGAAGAGGCACCACCACCTCAGCAGATATTACTCTGTTTCACAACCCATCAGGTACAAAACTTAATTATGGTTTACTTCTATTTGTGCTTGTCATCGTGTATCCGCTGCTGCAATAGTTTTTGCTATGAGCTCTACCCTGCCTGTGCTCCATCCTAACAGATTGCGTGGTGTTTTTCAGCTCATCGTCAACGATGTCTGCTGACATCGTTGTTTCTGGACCTGCCAAAAAGAGTTGTTCAGATACAAAAAGAAAGCATATAAATTTATGTATACTATCTATACCCACTTCTTTTGTCATTCCTATCACTTCCCTGTTCCCTTCCAGAACTTACCTACTAATTGGAATCGTTCTTTTCTTCCTGCAGCGACTCCGACAGAGTATTCTGGTACAAGAGTCTTCTGGTGCAACATGGCTTGTATTTTGCCCCTGTCCTACACATCCATACTTCACGATCCCAGTTAGCTCCATAGCACTCTGTGGCTTATCTAATCTACTCTATAAGACATATGATCTGGTTTATTGTGGTGTTGTAATATGATGTTCTCCTTATATGTACTGTTGAATTTAGTATCCTCTATGTTCTATGTCTCACTCCTGGTGCACGCTCTCTTTTTTGCCATCGTAAAACAATCACCTATATGGTTGGCCTAAACATGAAACATGCATTAGTTGTGATAATCCTCTATAGAATATCCACAGATGTAAACTGCTTACCATTTTCATAGCCTCAATGCCTTGTGTCTAAAATGACACTATTTTTAGACCATGTCCTGCTGCTACAACTCTCTGATACCTATTATATGTTCTACTATCGATCGCGCCGATCTGACTCCTAGGCCACGCATCTGGGGTATCCCGATCACGATCGGCATGCGGTATGCGTACGACACGTGTCGGAAGTATCGAAATTCTTTCGTTAAACAAAAGAAATACAACCCCGATATGTCCCGATACGGCCTGGAAAGAAGCCCAGCCCAAGGTAAAAAATTACTGTTCCTAGCCCAAGGCCCATCGCAGGAGATACCTAACCTTGCTCCATGGCTCCTTGCCCGGCTGCGCCTCCCTCCCATCTCCGTCTGTGATCCGAGTTTAGACCCGTCTGGCGTCTGTGATCGAGACTCTCGGCGGGGACCAAGCAAGGCGGCGACAGCGGGAAAGAAGGTGAAGTGGGGGTTAGGATGTCGAATTGTGGCCGGTGGGGGAAAAAAGGTGAAGTGGGGGGTTAAGATGTTGATGTTGTCTGCAGTTGCTGTTGATGATTGGGGATGCTAGGTGTTAGCAAGATACAAGGCATGTTCATGCAATTGCTGTTGTTAGCAAGATGCACTGGCCAACTAATGTGTGTTCTACTCATTTTCTTTAGGTCTTTTTTTGTGCAATATGGCAAGTGGAAGCGCTGAAGGAAGTGTTTCAACCCCTCCCGTGAACCATATTGTAGATGCAGCCAAACCTCTTTGGAGGCATGTCATTCAATTGGAAAGAATCGGTGGTTGTGGAGGAAATGCGAAATCCAAATGTCGCTATTGTGATTTTATCGTCCATGGGAGCTACTACAGAGTTAAAGCACATTTGTTGAAGATTTAAAACTGTGGTATCAAGACTTGTCCAAAGGTGACAGTGCCGATACTACAACAACTCCGTGATGAAGTTGCCGCAGCAGAGGCTACAACATCAAGTGCTACAAGAAGAGTTCCCTTGCCAGGGGAGAATACCTAAAGCAACGAAGTAGGCAGTGCCAGCCAAATGGGAGTTGTTACAAATGCAAAGAAAAGAAAGGGGCAACTATCAATTGACAAGAGTTTTAATTTTGGGCTTCGAAGCACCATGGATGCTCTTGTTGCGAGAGCATTTTATACTGCGGGCTTGCCATTTAATCTTGCAAGAAACCCATATTGGCGAGAAATGATTATGTATGCTTGCAACAACCCCCTTAATGGATATGTCCCTCTTGCATACAATAGGATGAGGACAACTCTTCTTCAACAAGAGAGGACACATGTTGAAGGCATGTTGGTACCAATTAAGACAACATGGAGCACCAAGGGAGTTAACATTGCTTCTGATGGGTGGTTTGATGCACAGCGGCGACCACTAATAAATTTTCTAGCTGTAACAGAGGGTGGACCTATGTTCTTGCGAGCTATTAGCACAGAAGGTGAGGTGAAGAATAAGGAATACATAGCTAAGAAGATGGTTGCTGTGATTGAAGAAGTCTGTGCAAGTATGATCATTGAACAAAAGTATAATCACATTTTCTGGACTCCATGTGTTGTGCACACATAAAACTTAACATTGAAGAATATATGTGCTAGAAAGAGTCCCGATGGTACCATTCATGAAGAATTTCAATGGATTATGGATGTTGTAGGGGATGCTACCATAATAAAAAAATTTCATGATGAATCACAGCCTAAGGTTGGCTATGTTTAATGAGTTTAGTAAATTAAAATTGCTTGCTATTACTGAAACAAGGTTTGCATATATTATTATCATGTTGAAGAGGTTTCATTTCATCCGGTCAGCTCTTAAGCAAATGGTCATTTGTGACATGTGAGACACTTACAAGGATGATAGCGTGGGCACGACAGAGTTTGTGAAAGAAAAGATTCTTAATGACGTGTGGTGGGGTAATTTGAAGCATCTTATTGAGTTCACAAAGCCCATTTATTCGATGCTACGTGAAGTCGATACCGACAAACCATGCCTACATTTGGTCTATGAGATGTGGGATAGTATGATAGAGAAGGTTAAAGATGCCATTTATAATTGGGAAGGAAAAGAACCCCATGAGGATTGTTTTTTCTACTCCGTTATTCACAGCATTTTAGTGGATTGATGGGGTAAAAGCAAAACCCCACTCCACTGTTTGACACACTCACTCAATCCAAGGTAAATAGTGGTTTCTTCTTTAAATTTGATTCTATATTTTTGTTTCTTTCAATCTTTGTCATTCAATCATTTCCTTTGGTAGATATTATGCTGAAGCATGGATTCAAGGAGGTCCTAACCATCAATTCCCCCGTGATGATAATGAGATTAACAAAAATGTTTTGAAGTGCCTAAAGAAATTCTTTTCCATTACTGAACAATATAGAAAATTGAAAGCACAGTTTGCAGATTTCTCTCAATTTGGAGAAGGATTTGATTCGTTCGAATCAATTGAGGATAGAGCTCATCTTAAACCAAAGCAATGGTGGAGCACGCATAGAGGTTCAGCCCCATAATTGAGAGCATTGGCTTTGAAATTGCTTGGGCAACCATCATCTTCTTGCTGTGAAAGGAATTGGAGTACCTATGGTTTCATTCATAGCATGAAGAGAAACAAGATGACTCCTGAACGTGTAGAAGATTTGGTATTTGTGCACACCAATCTACGCCTTCTCTTAAGAAAATCAGAAAAATATCATCATAAACCTACAAGGATGTGGGATGTTGGAGCAGATGCCCATGAAAGTTTTACTAGTGGCATAGGCATTCTTGAGATTGCTAAGCTCTCACTTGATGAACCAGAGTTGGAAATGGAATTATGTGAAGATGCAACAAGAGATGATGATGCTGAAACTACTATGGATGAGTGTGATGAATAGAAGTGGTATTGATTATATTTTGTTGCTTTATGAACATTGTTGAACTATGTTATAGAGTATGGACCCTTATGGTTTGTGACCGGGTGTGCTTGAATTATGTAATATGAACTATCTATCTATGTTCTATCATTAGTCATGCAGAAGCTAAGTCTTCCATTGTTCCTTTTATCTTGATCCTGAACATTCATGCTGCCATGGTCCTTATGACAGCATGTATGTCAAGAATCAAGATGATACATTGATAAATTCACATATATGCCGGACAAATAGAGTAAATTTACATACATATATGGACAAATTTACATACATGGGTAAACCCTTGACTAAAAGTCTCAAACTTATCACTCACTCACGCACACGCACACGCACACACACGCACACGCACACACACGTATCGCAGTACCAGATTTTTTGTGTGTGAAGAAATGAGGTATCACCGTATCTGTACCGCCGTACTGGTATCGCTTATCGGTGCATCATAGCGTACATACCTTTGGCTTGGCATATAATATTGCAGCTTCGTAGTCTTACCACTATACGGTTACGCAAACAGATTGTGATGCTCATCGATTCCAATCCGCTTGCTACCTAAGTCATTGTACATATTTTCCCTCTTCAATTAGCTTCTCATTAACAGCTGTTGGGACACCAACAATGCCTTCCAAAACATACGCCTAACGTGTTCCTCACGCGCCAGGGCACGCGCAGGGCTCTAGTATAGAAAAGGAGAGGCACCTAGCTTCCTTCCACATGGTTAACCATATCTGCAAGGGGCAGTACCAACATGCGTCGCTGTCGGTAAGATATGCAGATCTATGTGCATTTCCCAAGCACAATTTATCAGGGACCCATTAGTATCTAGTTCTTTTGTTTTTGTCCAATCTCCTTGCGTTCCATTTGATCATTACTTGGGGGAGGTCCTAGTCTTTGTTCCTGATCACTGCTTTTCTCTGGCCTAAACAGGAACACATCGTTTGTTTGACCTGTTTCAAGTGCTATGCTGATGTCATTTCAGGTATCAACTAGTACTCGATCATGGAAGCTGCTGCAACATGAGCTAAAGTTCAGATGTAGTATTCATTGGCTTGTCGTGGGCAACTGCTCAAGTAATTCCCAAACTGATTAGACATATACATATTGGAAGCCAGTCAGCTCATGCGATAAATGAGCAAAGCCTTCTCCTAATAGCAGCAACTGAGGAGGGTTAGCAATATATCTTTGTCATAGCAACATATCAGACGGTAAAGAAAAAGAATCCGGCCACCACGAGGGAACCAGAGGATCCTCGAGAGAAAGAACCGATGCCAAGAGAAGTTAGTGTATATTAGTTGTCTTGAAAAAAATCCCCTTGATTACATAGAAGAGATGACTATTTATAGCCTTCCGACTGAGGTACATGAAATTACAGATCTACTCCTAAAAGACCCTATGCCTATAGGGCCGCAAGGTCTTTTTCTTTCCCTACGCGTAGCCTTCGGTCTATGGTGTATCTTCTTGATCTTGGTCCATCCGGCTGGTACGCTCGGTCTACTGGTGCTCTTCTCCCTTCGCACCGTATGGAGTGCCCTCAGCCGCGGGCCTCGGGCACCCTTCGGCGCCCACGATGTGGCCCTGGGGTTCTCCTTGTTCCTGGATTCGTGGTGCTCGACATCCTTCGGGTGACCTTCGCACGTCCTTTGGGGCTCTCTCGAAGACGTACTTGATACTCTCGGGAGTCTTTGGCCACGCCTCCAGCTCAGCTCTCCTGAGCCTCGTGGTGGCTTTCGTCTGCCCTCTAACTGTCGGCCCTTATGAGCTTCCTGGTGGCTTTCATGCGCCCTTCGAGACCCTTCTAAAAGCACCTATTTGGTACCTTTGGGGCTCTTGTCGTGCCTCCGGCCCATGGCCCTCGGGGGCATCTCGCGGTCTTCACCGTCCCTACGACAATCTCATAGCCAAAAGGCAACTAAAATATCTTTTCTCGGAGTTCACTGTGATGGTCACTGTTGTCTGCCATTTCATGTACTGGATTGGTGACTCATCAGACATTGCACTGATGATAGCAGATGCATCTAGTAAAAACTAAAAGTGCTGCTCCTTTGGATCATGCTTGGCCCCAACAGCACCTGTAGGATCCTGACGGATACCTGATATATGTCTAGAAGCAGGAGAAAGAAGGCGAGAAAGAGACGTCAAAGTGGCGACGTGCATGTTTGGTGCTGCCAAAAGTACAGAGATTGGTTGACACGAGTGCAAGAAAATTTTGGACCTGATCAGGCCTGCCTCCATGTACTAACTCAATCTTGTGTCCATAGTAGCCGCCTGCCTTTCTGGTACGACATCGACATCGACTTGAAGGTGCAGTTGTTGAGGCACGGTACAAAGGCCATCTGAAAACGTTGTACAGTAATTTTCAGTAGTAGTTACCTTTGTTAAAGGTGACTGAGAAGTCTTAAGTGTCTAATTTATTAGCGTCACAAGATGAAATGATACTTTTCATATGCAGATATGTCTTCGTTAATTTATTAAGACTAATTTATTAGCGTCACAAGATGAAATGATACTTTTCATATGCAGATATGTCTTCGTTAATTTATTAAGACCGACAAAGGATACTTCGGATAAAAGGTTTTTTTCTAAAAGACGTGTTTTTTTCGTATGTGGCTGCACAACCTCTTTACCCTTTTAATTAAACATACTGTAACACGCATGTTGAAGTACGTCTACGACTAAATATAGCGAGATATATACTTAGTTTTTCTTGTAAGGACAGAACTGTTGACAAGGCAATTAATAATGAATGCTCAGTGAACTTTAGAAGACCGCTGGGTGGAGAGAATTTGCCAAAGTGGGGAGACATTCTTCAGGCTGTAGCTTCACTCAATTACAAAGATGAGGCGAAAATGGATGCTTTACAAAGCTTTGACAATCAGAACAAGGGGTGACTAATGAAGACAGGATAGCTTCATTTGGAACTTCGTATGCCCAAGGAAATTAAGGCATAGGTAAGGCTAATATAGAAGAATTAATGATACGTTACATAAAGATCCACTGAACCAGAAGGCTAATGCTAACCATCAGACCATTATCTGAATCAGAATGCTAATGTTAACCATCAGAAGCATTCTTTTGCTATTCACTAAAAAAAACCATCAGATCTCAGTCAGAGGGTTTTGCTGTTCTTGGGAACCGAAGTCCGGGATGATCCACTGAACATGCATCATGCCCGCCTGGTGTTGCAGAGAATTTATCTTTGTTGTGCCATTCGATTGTTGAACACAGTGCCTTCTTTACTGAATTGTCCCTTCTGTAAAAGTGATGCTGTCCTGCATGATTGATCGGGTAATTTTAATTTCTCACCGGTTCATATTTTTCACTGAATAGAGCAATGCAGAGTAGATAATTCAGTGAGCAAATTTTTTTGTTGGTGTCGTATCAACTGTTTTGTCCATCACTGAAATGGATTTTACACTGTTGTGAATTGTGCTCATGCAGTGTACCATCTAAAGGAATCTTGCTGTAAGTATTCTATCCTTTACAATTATTGCAGCAGACTAAAGAATCCAAATCCAATTTTGGTTTTTTCTTCAGAAGCCGTGTGTTGAGTCCATCAAGTTGAAGCAGAGAGCATACTCTTGACAAACTCCCGGGAACGGCAGACAGCCGCCAAGGGCGTTGCCATCGGCATCGTCATCCCGCCGCCTTCGGCCATGTCGACGGCACCGCCCACTCGGTGGTTAGCGCCGACGTGTCGGTCCCGGCGGAGAGGGGTACCTGAATGCCAGCGTAGACATTGCACACCATGTTGTCATAGGCCAAAACACATGTCGTTGTTACGAAACCCTTATTCAATGGTTTGATGGGCAAATACCAAATCGTCCCTGAAAGGTTTAGTCTGTATATAGAAGCTTCTCTGTACAACCCGGTGACATAGAAGGCAATAAAAAAAGCAGTCCCTCTAAAATTTGTCTCTATTTTGTCTATTGATTGTGTGTGATTGGCTTGGTGGAATCACTGTATCGCCTACGATTATTCAACACGTTATCAATGCAGATTGCTCTACACGGCCGAATCGGTATGTTTGAAATTCCATCTTATCCAATCTACGTGTCTGCATTAGAATTAACCTGATAGATTAATTGGTACTAGAACCCTCATTAGCCATTAGATTAATTAGCGTTCTAAATCAGGATTAGAGTTCCCTGTGTACATTAAATCTACCAGATGGATTACTGTTCATGTTTACTGTATAGCACCGCGCGCTGGCTGGCTCGGGCGCGACCGCCACATCCGCAGCGCGAGATCGTTGTTGCCATTAAGACGCCAGATAAAGCGCGCTACCATGCGCCGCCAGATGTGTTAGGAGATTCCACAAAAAAAATTCATATTTTTTGGCGCTCATCTGTTATGTTTAAAAATTCAACAAACTCTCAGGCTTTTCTAGAAAATTCAAAATTCATTTGAATTTCCTGCTCACCCTATTGGGCCGAATCCACTCGGCCGAACTCCTCCGCGCCTCACCACAGCCCAGCACAACCTACCTCGCTTGCCTGTGCTCCCTCTCAGTGACGCGCCAGGCCCCGTGTTAGGGCTCATTGTCTATCTTGCATTCGCGCCCAGCGGCTTACCCTCGCCCTCGCCGCTTTGCTCTGCCCCGGTTGGCGGCCAAATGCGCCTGATTTCGCGCCCCAATTGCCCCTGTCGCCTCCACTTGTGCCATGCATCACCGCGTCCATGCTAGTGACCTCCTGTCGCTACCCTTTTCCCGTCACCCAACCGCATCATAACGCGTTCCATACTCTACTAATGTTTTTTCCTCACTTGGTGTTGATCCTCGCACAGAGAATCACTGGAATCGCCTTTTTCCCCAATCCGCCCACCACTGCCATTCCCCGCCATTTCTCGTAGCCCGGTGAGTCCCTGGTCAATCCAAGCAACCTTATCGAATGATAGTCGATGAGTTGGTCGAATTAAAGCAACAACTCAAGGAGCAACTGGACAAGGGATTCATCCGTCCTTGCTCATCACCGTGGGGAAGTCCCGTGTTATTCGTGAAGAAGAAAGACGACAATCTGAGGATGTGTGTTGACTACCGGTTTTTAAATGAAGTCACCATCAAGAACAAATATCCTCTCCCGAGGATTGCTAACTTGTTTGATCAAATGAATGGTGCATGTGTCTTCTCCAAGATTGATCTGAGGCTCGGTTTTTTCCAACTCAAGATCAAGCCAGAGGACATTCCAAAGTCCACATTTACCACCCGTTATGGCTTATACGAGTACACCGTAGTGTCTTTCAGACTCATCAATGCCCCTGCAAGCTTCATGAATGTTATGAATAAGAGTTTTATGGAGTATTTAGATCAGTTTGTGGTGGTTTTCATCGATGACATTCTTATCTACTCTAAGAGTGCAGAGGAACACGAGCAACATCTGCGTATGGTGCTCGGAAAGCTTCACGAGCATCAATTGTATGTAAAATTCAGCAAGTGCGAATTTTGGCTAAAGGAAGTCGGCTTCCTAGGCCATGTTCTATCCGCGAGAAGTGTGGTCGTGGAGCCGAGCAAAGTACAGAATGCGCTATCTTGGGAACAGCCCCGCACCATTCCCGAAGTCTGAAGTTTCCTCGGTCTAGTCAGATATTATCGCTGGTTCATCGAGAACTTCTCCAAGACCGCAAGACCGATGACCCAACTTCTTAAAAAGGAGAATAAATTCAAATGGTCAGCGACATGCGAAGAGAGCTTTTGAGAGTTGAAGAAAAGGCTCACAACGGCCCCGGTGCTTACTTTGCCTAACATACACTGAAGCTTTGTTGTGTATTGTGATGTATCTCAACGCGGCCTCAATTGCATGTTAATGCAAGAGGGCAAAGTGGTGGCATATACTTCACGTCAATTGCGGCCTCATGAAGAAAATTATCTGACTCATGACTTGGAGTTGGCGGCCGTGGTTCATGCCCTCAAGATTTAGAGGCATTATCTCATTAGCAATCGGTGTGAAATTTACACCGATCACAAGAGTCTGAAATATTTCTTCATGCAACCGGATCTAAACTTGAGGCAAAGAAGATGTCTAGAGTTGATCAAGGACTACGATCTTGGCATCTATTACTACCCCGGTAAAGCCAATGTTGTAGCCGGTGCTTTCAGCCGGAAGCTTCATTGCATCAGCATGTCGGTTGAGGCAAATCAACCGGTGTTGCATGAAGAGTTTTAGAAGCTCAATCTAGGAGTGGTTGAGGAAGGGTTTGTCATTGCCCTAGCGCTACAACCTACTCTTGAATCTCAGATCAAGACCGCTCAGCTCAAAGATCGAGCAATCGCGGAAATCAAGCGCGATATGCAGAATGGTGAAAAATCGGAGTTCACTGAAAATGTGAATTCATCTTCTTCGGCGCCAAAGCTCTGCTGCCACACTCCTTTGTCACTGCCGCCACTCATCTATGATGCTAGCAAGGTACAGAGCACCTCATCCCGAGTCGCCTCCTCCCATAGCCTCTGGACAATGCCCCCGTTCCATTTTTGCCATCACCGGTGTCCCACCGGCCACCGCTCGCCATGGATGGTGTTGACCTGAGCCACCATGGCTACCTCCTCTGCCTCTGTCTCTGGCGTGTGGGCCCTGTTCACTCTCTTTCTTGCCTCTGTGATGACCGGGTCCCATGGTCCAGACCCAAGTCAAGGCCATGCCACCTCACTTGAGCCACGTGACGACCGGGTCTCTAGCGTGTGGAATCCATCTCAGCACCACCTCAACACTCGAGCACATGTGGCATGCACCATCATCGCCCACATGGCATCCATCTAGCCTAAACCCAGATCCAAACTCATATAGATCGGATTCACCGTGAGCCAAGTCTATGACACATAGACCCCACATTGTCAGGCACTGTGCCGAAGACCCAATCCACCGTGAGCCCGTAGATCCCTCTGTGGACCTGGTCCATATACCTATGGCCCACATGTCATTCTCTTTATCATTTTCTGGAATTCTTTTAATTTTAGAAATTCATAAATATCAGTAGGTCCCACGTGTCATACACTCAACCATTTTCCAATATTTCCAAAATAAAATATTCTCGAAATATTCTGTGGACCCCACATGTCAGTTTCTCTCTCCCTTTTCTTTTTCAACATTTTCCTCCCCGATCAAATTTTCGAGAGCTCATTCTTTCTCATACGAACTACGATTGAACCCATTCAAGTTTCTAAATTTATCTAAATTCAAGATCTACCTTCCAGTACCATTCAATTTCTATTTGGAGTTTATTTGATTTGTCTTTTTGTCTTTTGTTTATTTTGCACCTTTTCTCTCGTTAGACGTTAACATTCCGGAATCGTCCGAAGGAGCCGAAGGTCAAGGAAGTAGAAGATCGAAGATAAAAGAATAGAAACATTGATAGTTGTACCTTTGACCATGTTGCACCCAGTTTTCCAAAATTACCTTGATTCAAATTATTGCTTTTTTCTTCAAGTATTTATTTAAATGTTTTGGAATTAGTTATACACCTAATTGATTATATCCGCTTTGCTCATTGTATTACTAATCTTTTGTCATCTTAGCTTGGTTAATTATTAGTCGGTATTATCATAGCACCAACGTGAGTTGGTTAGATACGAATAGTCTACTTAGCCATGCAACGGGTTATTGATATTATTTGAGTCGCAAATATAAACTTGACTAAGTGATTATGGAACTTGTGTAAACCTATGTGTGCAGTATGCTGTTACTCGTTGATGACATGTGTTGTACTTAACCAACAGGGTGGGAAAAGATTTAGACTAAGTCGAGTGGATGGAACTGTATGATATGGTGGAACTGTGGGCTGGAAAAATATAAAATCTTGGTAATGTAGTTAGAAATTGGCAGTCTAGTCTTGGTCAATTAAGGACTTAACTTTATGCGCCATTGAACTGAGCCATAACTATGCAACCACATACCTGATGGGACGGGCCTAACTTAGTAAGCTATGGAATCTTGTCATCGACTACTCAGGCATGTAGGATAGACTGTGTGCGAGGGTGGTGGTGTGTACTGCTGTGGCAAGGTCACATTTATGAGCGGTTCGTCGTCTTCAGGTTCAACGGTGTGCGTCGTACCAAAGCGCTGTGGTAGGGTTGGTACGATGGTAAAACACACCGGGAGGGTCAATCGTCAATGTGAAGTTTCGGAAAGGTTTTGTTGTTGATCAGCTCCGATCAAGTTGATTGCATCTTGTGGGTAAAGTGTACAACCTCTGCAGAGTGTTATTCAATCTATTCGAATAGCCGCGTCCGCGGTCTTAGACATGCTTAGGGATTTCACACGAGGGGTAGATTTTCATAAAAAAAATAATTAGGAAGGGACAACAGTGTGGGGGAAACTTATGCAGCTATGAGAAAGAAACTGATTAGGTTATTTGAGTTTTGTGAAAACAATTGCTAAACTATTACTGTTAATTATTTTAAATTATGCTTTCAATCTATTATTCATATTCAACTGCAACTGTTGCTTTTATGCAAAAGAACCATAGATGCCATATCCTTTGGAATAAGCCATCATCTATAATTGCATTCTGTGGTATGACTTGCTGAGAACTCTATGTACTCGTTCTTGCTATAAACAATATTGTTCAGTTGAGAAGGCTGCAATAGTCTATCATCGGTCAACAAGGTCTACTTCAAGGATCGTGGAGAACTAGGTCACGCTACCCCAGTCGATTGCCTATGGGCATATGGATGGGCTTCACTGAAGTTATTCCGTTTCCTTTCACTGCAGCTTATTAGAGTTACTCGCCTTCTGAGGCATTAATTGTAAGCTTTGACCTTAAGGTCATTACTCTGATAATTATTGTTATTTGCCCATTTATTAGTCGTCTTTGCACATGGAATGATATTTCATCAATGTTGCTACTGTGTGCACTAGAGTGATCCTGGACTAGTGCAGTATACACAGATGGTCCATATTTGCATATTTGAGGCCTGACAAGATAGCTCCATCGTGTGACCCACAAGTTGTTGGAGGCTCACTAGAGGATCTCCACACTCGGGGACAGCATCGCCCCGATGGTGGCCCAGGGTTTCTTCACGCGGTAGCTACTGTACGAGGAGAATTCCGTACTAGAACCTGCTAAGGAGTTTCCTGAGCCTGCCTACCGCATTCGACCGGGTACCCGACGTCCTCGCATGTTGGCTATCGGTCACCGTCGCCGCGTGATGGCCATCCGCACAGATGCGGACGAGCCACCACGAGTGGTGCAAAGGAACCGTATTCCCCATGATGGGCGTGAAGAGATTGAGTTCAACGGGCCGTCCTCATCCGCTGTCCCGGAGTCGTCTCACGCCGCCAGGCGTGATGGCGACATCTAGGTCTAGGCCAGCAAATAGGAGCTCACTAGTAGGGACTTAGTGTGAGAGATTATTGGGTATTTTGGTGTGCCAAATTATGTAAGGCGCTGCTGTATGATGGTTGTAATCTACTACTTATGTTTGGTTTAGTTGCTTTTTGTATGCTTAAGCAACGGACATGCAAACCATGTGAAACTTAATTGGTATGTTAAAGTTTCATGTATGTTGTACCTATGGTATGAAATCTTGAATATTTCAGTTTTAGATGAGTTATTATAGTATGGGATGTTATCACTTGCCGACCCGCTTAACTTGTGCTTTCCCTCCCTCCCCTACACGCAAATTATTAAACTGCATGTTGTATGGACAGGATGCCGGTAACTCGCCCTGTTAACCAACTAATGGCAACTAGGGCTGCCTCCAGTTCATGACAACCAGAAGGCGAGGTTCCCAATCCTCCACAACCACACTCGCTGCATCCTCCTACAACAGCGTCACAAGCTGAGCAACCTCAACCTACTGCTGAAGAAGTGGAGATACTGCCACAACCGCCCACAATTGCGCAAGTGCTCGCCATGATCGAGCAAGGGCTGAAAATGAACACCCTCCTGCTGCAACAACTGACACAGAACACTACCAACCTCGTTACTGCAGCCACGAGAGGCGGAGCTGCCGCGATGCAATCGCAGTCGAGGATGGGCGAGTTCCTGCGAATCCGGCCAGCGACTTTCTCGACTGCGGTGGATCCCCTCGACGCCGACGACTGGCTTCACTCCATCAAGGGCAAGTTGGTCATTGCCTAGTGCAATGACGAGGAGAAGGTGCTATACGCATCTTATCAGCTGTAAGGAGCAGCAGCCGTTTGGTGGGAGAACCATCAGACCATCCTCCCGGAAGGTCGGGTCATCACTTGGGCCACGTTCAAGGAGGCATTCCGTAATGCCCACATCCCCTCGGGCCTTATGGAAATCAAGAGGTGGGAGTTCTACGAACTCAAGTAGGGGAACTCGACAGTGATGGAGTTCCTCCACCGCTTCAACTACCTCGCTCGATATGCTACCTCTGAAGTACTGAACGAGTTGAGGAAGGTCGCTCTCTTCTGGGAGCGCCTCAATGACGAGATGAAGTGGTCATTCGTTGCCCACGACATCCCCGACTTCCAAAATTTGATCGACAAGGCAATCCGAGTCGAAGATAGCATGTAGACGTTGGTAGAGAGCCGCAAGCACAAGTGGATTGCGTAGAAATCAGCAAACAGCGTCTTGCCGAGACCGCCCGTTTGGCAATCGCCAAACATACATCCTTCAGCTCCACCACCTCCAAGGTATCAAGCACAAGGACCTCGCCCGCAGCAAGCTGTGGTTCAACCAAATAACCATGGTCGGTCGTGTATTGTAATCTTGTCAACGTTTAAGTTAAGTACCATATTTGTTTCATGTTGTATGTATATTATGTATGGATGTGTATGCCAATATTGTGAATATGTGTACTAGCCACTGATCATGAAACTAGTACGGTACACCCGCGAGAACCGGGTATTCAAAGCGGGGTAAAACATCGTCGTAAACTCGGGCAACACGACGCCTTCTGCGCGACGCTTAGTTGCGCCTGCGGCGCCTATGAGTTGCCGCTGGATTCCGAGCCGCACCAACGCGATCCCGCTGCGCCCGATGCTTCACCTTGGCTACCTTGCGCAGCGCCGCTGCGCCCCGGCCACCGTTGTGCACCCCTGCTACGTCAGCTGCCGTCACGTGCGCCCATCATGGTGTGCTACCGTCGCACACCGCCTCCGAGTCATCACGCTCGCCTGACGCGAACGGCCGCTAGACTCAGTCGATCGCCTCATCGCTGCAGCCAGCGCCAAGACCTCGCCTGCCGTCATTGACCGCCGCCATCGCGTGTGCTTGCTGCTGTTGATTCTTTGTCATCTTGCGCCCATCTTATTCTTATTTGCAAATCACGCACCGCTTCGTGTCTCGCCACCCGACACGAGCGGCTGTTGGACTTGGTCGGTCGCCATGTCACGCCCCGCGCGCGTGTCGCCCGCACCTGCTGACGAAAAAAGTGGCACAAGGCCAAGCGAATGGCGGCTAGGGTTATAAACCATAGCGACCCCCTGACTTCTCGTTAGGTGGAAAGAAGAGCCTCGTTTACCGTCTTAGGCCCATTTAAATTCAATTTGTATTTTAACCCCTAGTTTTCGGTTAAATTGTAATTTTACACTGTAAACCCTGAAGTTTTCAGTAATCTCGAGAATTAATTTGTAAATTTTGAAATTTCATATTAAATCCAAGAAACTGAATTTTTAGGTATATGAGCTCCCATAATTTGTGAAACCTTAGACTTAGCACAACCTGGAAGCTTTATATCAATAGGTTTTATTTGTCCTAGCTTTATTTATTTGCTGAAATTGATTTTCTGTCTGATTGGTAATTCTAGAAAATTGGCCATAGACTTCAATAAATAGCAGAAAATCATGATAATTGCTAGGAAAATTCTGGAAAATTTATAATAATATCTACTGAATAGTTGCAAACCAATCTTTACTAATTTTTGCAATAATCATGCTTTAGATTCAATTTTATCTGTGGTAAAATTTATAGAACATTGCATGAAACTAATGTAGGACATGTCAGACATCGCCATGAAGGAATTCGCTGAGCTTGCCCTGAATGGCAACAATTACCTCACTTGGTCGATGGATGCCAAGATCAGCCTGAAGTCTTGATCTCTTGAAGCCACCATCACCGAGCCAGAAGCTAATGCCCCTGCTATTCGTGAGGCCGCTAAGTATGCGGGCCTACACTTCCAATGGCATCTCCATGCAGACCTGTAGGTTGAATATTTGATGTAGGAGGACCCACTGGCACTATGGAATTTCCTAAAGGAATGCTACAACTAGCAGAGATCTGTCCTACTCCCATAAGCACAACGAGAATGGACCCTCCTACGCTTTCTGTATTTTAAGACCGTGGTAGCATATAACTCTGCTATGCACAAGCTTGTCTCTAAATTAAGGTTTTGTAACCAGATAGTCAAAGAAGCTGAAATGATAGACAAGACTTTGTGCAGTTTCCACGCCAACATGAGGGTACTGTAGCAACAATACTGCAATACTAAGTACTTGAAGTACTCTCAGCTCATGTACACCCTACTAGAAGCAGAAAAACATGAAGAACTCCAAATGGAAAACCATCAGATACGTCCCACTAGGACAATGGCTGTACCTAAAGTGCACACCAATGCTCAGCAGGCTAGCAAGAGCTAGGACCACAAAAAAGGTCCAAAACCAAATGGGGGTAAATGGAAGAAGGTAGGAATGCAGAGAGGCAAGGGTAAGCCCCATAGTAGAGGTAAAGGCAAAGGGAAGTCCTAGAAGTAAGACTCAGGCAGAAAGACTGCTTACCCTCAACAACCTTGTTTTAGGTGTGGTTGCATTGGCCATTGGTCACACACTTGCTGCACCCCGAAACACTTGGTGGGCCTTTACATGCAATACACTGGTAGAGCCAGGAAGACTCAGGGGAACAAGGTCGAGGCACACTTCACTGCTTAGCATGTTATGTAACACCCTGGCTATGCGGAAGCCAAGATGTAACCTAGACTAACAAACTAAATTCACAACTATAGGCTCTTTAATCAAATTAGCAATGAATGAAAGCTAGACAATGACTAAACAGTTCTAGTAACAATGTTACAAAAAGACTTCAGCAAGGAAATAGAATCAAAACCACAGTTATTACATCTCAAGCAGATTCATAAGCATCATGAATGACATCCAACTAGATAGAGATAACAACTAATATTTGAAACTCTAAAGGAAACCTTTTCAAGTATCCAAAGACCAATTATTACATTAATTATTTCTAAAACCAAAGAAGGTAATGGAATTATTATTCTGGTAGTGGAGTGTACAACAATGTGATATGTAATCGTGAGCTACTTTTCCCAAAGAATGTCATCCCCGACAGTCACCTAAACAATAAAAGCAAGAGTGAGTCTACGACTCAGCAAATATAATTGAATAACATAAGAAAACAACGAATCAAAGACAGATCATTCCCAATGTTTTGAATATAGGAAAACTATACAATGGATGCAAGTATGAAAATGCATTCACTTCTCTTCTGCATATACTGGTATAGCCAGTGAACACCCGTCGGTGTTCACTCAGGCCCGCATTACCAAAATACAGGGATCCAAGGCCTGTATGAAGAATCTTTCAAACGAGGATCCAGTTTCCCATATTGGAATGATGTGACTTATTTTTGCCCATATTGGAATGATGAGACTTTCATTACCCACTCCCGTGGGCGAGGCATGAATGAATGAAATGAAATAAAATGAATAACGTTAATTGCATCATCTCATAGAAGCAAAAGGATATCAACAATGCACATAATCATGTAAGAACGGTAATACTCATCATTTATAGAATTCAACCATAACATACTCATACTCTTTAATTGAACCAAACATACATTCGAGATAATTCAATCTATACTTGCCTTTCGCATTGCAACCTGTTGGAAGGTAGGGACGGTTCAATTAACCCTGAAGCCTCTCCTCCTACAACAAGCATCGTACTGGAAACAAGCTTGACAAGGTAATACAACGCTAATTGCAATGCTCTCAACCGCATTCCCCAAAACCCATAACTCAATTACTCAATCTAATCAATTATGACAACGAACTGGCAGAAACCTAAACTGGACAGCGACCCTTCTAAAATTCATAACTCTCCAACCGTTAATCATAAAAATGCATACCCAGTCTCTCTAGAAAGAGTACGCAACCATATTCAAAAACTTAGTTGGTAAGATCTCCTAATTTTGTTTTTAACTAAATCTAACATACAGATGAAAACATACTGTTAGAAACTGATAGACAATATAGACAGCAGCACAAGAAAAACTATAACTTTCAATTGGCTAAACCAAAATTTATGTTTTTTTAACAATATGGAAAGCTAAGCGAATTTCCTACGAAAGTCGTGTTGGGAGACCTCCCTGAATCGGCCATTAACAAAACCTTATCTATTAATTAAAACTACTGTTGTATTTCGTCAGGGTTTCTGGACAACAGTAAAGAAATTAATGTATCTCCCAAACTACAACTCCGAATTAAGTAAAATCAGAACCTACAGAAACCTGATGAGATTCCCCACAATTCTTTAGGAGGCCCAAACCTCTAATTCTGCCCTGATCTAGACCTAATCTGACGAACAAGAGGACTGCATATTACCGACTCAAATTCAGCAGGAACAACAAATCACTAAATGACATCAACCCATAGAAAATAATTAAACCAAATAACGAGGAGGTGAGATTTACCCTAGAAGACACATATGAACTCGCTAAAAACCCCACAAGGATCTCCTCGCCCCTTTCTTCTCCCTCTCCTCCACCTTCCTTTGTCCGGCAGCAATGGAGGAAGCACCACTAACGGGGAGGACAATGATGGAGCGCAAGGGGAGGAGGTGCTGGACCAGGGTGCCAATGGAGAGGGAGGGTGGCGGCTCTAGGGAGAGGAGGCACAAGGAGGGAGGGGGTCTAGGGTTTCAGCTGCCCCCCTTTTTCCCACTTGGCCGGCCCCCACATGGGCCTCCTGACTAAAGGCCTGAGGCCGAGGTTCTCGAATTTTCCTTCTATTCAGTGAACACTTCGGAGGTCGTAACTTTCTCTCCTCAAATCAGAATCGAGTGATTCTTATCTTCAAATTTAGCTAACTCATAGTACTTCAACGTCCTATTTGTGGAGTTTTTCTGAAAACACCGTCTTCATTACTAAATTGGCCTTGGAAGTTGACCCAGTTGCGGACCTTGGTTCTCTGTGCAGCCTGCCTTGTGGGCCCCATATCTCAAACCTCGGAACTCCCAATTAGGTCCATGAAGACTCTAAATTGGACTATAGAAAGAGATCTACAACTTTGTAGTTATGAGGTTTTCCATTCGAAGCCGTTCCAGTCGCGAAAATCACGTTGCATGATGATTACCAATTCTGTCCTGTTTCTGTGTGAGGCAAATAAGGAATCTCTCAATCTTCTTATATTTGCTGTAAATAAATGGGATATTACATTCTACCCCCCTTAAACAGAATTCGACCTCGAATTCTACTCAAAAGAACACCAACTGAACTTAATAATTTTAACACATACCCGACGTTAACAAGTATGGTTAATGCTCACGTGAGTTTCCAAGTCCCAAGTCTCATCACGCTCAGACCATAACGTATACCAACGTTTTACACCTCAACACTCGTCTCGACCTTTACAGGTTCTCTCAACACACAGGACACAAATGTAAGGTCTTACTCATTGGCCAATGGCTCTATCGAAAACTCAAGCTTTGGACCTCTCAGGTACTCACTTAGCACTGGACATACAAGATGTTGCGTACTCCGCGCATGGACTAGAGACAGTCCTAGCGATACGCCAACCTCCAAAATCAAATCAATGTACCTTGGGTCAACCTTCCCTTCGGTACTAAATCAGACATCCTGCACACATCACACGAGACTCGTGTTCCAACTCTCCATCGACCTCTTCATCTTAACAAGGAGCCCCTCCTTTAATCAGGTACATAACTCGCTTTGAACAAACTCTACTATAAACAGAGTCAACTGAAAGTAAAAGATTCTCATCGCAACCAAGCAATGCCAACTCCCCACCAAAAAGGTCAAATCCAAAATCGAAGATTCATTACGAAAACCATTCCACTTTCTAATTAGGCAGTTTGCAAATGAACACCACGAAAGCCAAAGGAGAAATCACTCGAATGCCCAAGTCAAATACTTCCTTTTTCCCCCTAAACCGGAAAGAACCACCGTGCCAACAAAAGACCAACTCAAATTGTACATGACATATGTCATAAACACACAGCTCAAACAAAAATCAAGAGAGCATTTCACTACCCAAGAAAACTTTCATCTCAATTTTCTTCTAGGGAATAGACTTTCTCTCAAATCATAGGATTCCAAATCATCCCACTAACCCCTTTCCCCTTAATCGGCAGACTCGAAGCAATGCTCAACCTAAAAGCAACAATCGCATTCATCTAGAGGGACGCTACTAATCCACAAAAGATACTCTAGTCCACTCCTCTACCAAAGGAATTATTTTTATACAAGATTCCCAACACCTCGATAAGGTTTCTCACCCACAATTACATCACCTCAATTTGTTAAGGATAACCAACTTGAAAATCACATCACACACTTTCATTTACTACACCCAAAGGATACTATCAATGATCATCCCACTATTTGGAATCTACTCTTATTCTACTACTTTTACATATAATCATTGGCATCCAAGATTCTGGTATAAAGATGCAAAACCCAAATTCAACCTCCAAGACTCTTACAGCAAACTTCTCATATAAAGGATTGAGAAATCCTCAGATTCATTCACTAAAATGCCCACACTCCAAATATACTCAATCATTATCTTGAACATGTAAATATTTTCTCGACCAAATTATCTTTAGAAGAATTCTGTCTCCCAGAAGGTTACTCACTAAAGCTAGGGCATACCTGCCGACATCTCAACACTCACTACCATCCCATTAATTGACATTACAATTAGATTACTCCGCTAATCCCACTCTCATTAAATTACATTGTCATATTTCGCCTACACAACCTGGCAAATTTTCCAAACGCGGTACTATGATAATCGATCAAAATTCGCATACTTTCGATAATCCCAACATTCCAACATGAACGAAGGTTCTTGGATTATAATTTGCTATGGGTTCCACTAGTTGTAACACTAATCAGTTTTATTTCAACGACAATCATTCCATTTAAATCAAATTCTCTCCAAGAGTTATAGGTCAAAACCAATTCACTTTCTACTCCTCTTCAAATAGCTTGGTCCCCAAAATTCTCATCGCTATCATTTACTTGACCTCCACCAACCTATCGCCACATTACACTTTATAAGACCTTGCAACCCAAGTCAGTTAATCCTTTCTCAATAGGAAAAAAAAATAAACAAATACAAGTTTCAACACACAAGGAAATGTTACTCCTCGTAGCGAGCACGAGACCAAGAGAAATAATCAAATAGCATTGATCTCGGAAAACAAAAGACGAGACCACAGTTGAGGGCACATGTCCCACAAGAAGAGAATTTCAAACCTCAATAAATCATAATAAAACATTGCTATTGAAACTCAAGAAACTCTTAAGCGGCATCGACAGAAAAGTTGTAGACTACCACTCTTAACTCCAACCTCAATTACTTATGGTACACCTTTTCCTTTAACAAAGGAAATTAATTTTCTTTGATTACAACATTACTTGCCAACCCAAAGAAGAAGTGCCTTTAAAACAAATCACAATAATCACTTGAGAACCCAGTAGAACATTCCCACGCAACACTTTGCTCAACAATTCTAGCTACCACCTTAATCATGAACTACCAAAAGTTCGCGAATGCATAACTCCAAACTTTTCATTTAACCGATATTTCGAGAGGCGGTCAGATTACTTTCTTTCTAAAAGAATCATCACCACCCCCACAAATCACAATCCCTTGCAGACAATCTTACTAACATCAAGAATAACACACTCTTAGCACGAATCGCCATTGTCTACTCTTCCATTATAAAGCCCCTAAAGGCTCTCCAAATTGTTACATACCACTTTATCATCTCATCCTCAATTGAAAGTTTACCAAAATCTTAGAACCCCACTACAACAACTACTTTATTTTAGAGGGAATCTACTACATAATTTAAAAGGTTATACCAAAACCCTTTCATCAAAGGCATTCTATTACCCGACAATTTCACCATCATGCAAACACAGGTCACCTATTAAATCCCAACATAAACATTTCCAAAAGAAACACCATAGATTATTTCATAATATTTTTGTTATCTCAATAAGATTGCAGTAGTCAACTTGTTCTAGAGAATATCTAATGCACAAACTACACTATCGAAGCAAACCTCTTTTAACAAGGGCATGTAGCCACAAGTCATCCTCATGAAACACACATGAATAAATCACTTTTAAATTTCAACCCTTCACCTATTATCAATGCTCACACTAATTTAGTACACAAATTCCAATCTAAAGGTTATCATAAACCATTGACGATTATTCAATCATGGACGAATTGATGGTCCTTTCTTTATTTACATTCCCACGAGCATACATAAGATCATCAAATAGACAATTAAAGAAAATTTTCAGATTATTATCTACTAAGACAACAGTCGAACACATCCTTATCTTTCCCTTCCTACACAGTTAGATTAATCCATTGAGACCAAATAATCCAACAAGTGTAGCAAACTAAACAATGTTAATGACCAAACCAGCTCATCGATGTTCCATACTTCTTGAAATATCAAACGAATAAATGAGTCATATTTTCCAATAGGAAAGATGGAACAACCATGGAAATATCAATCTCGCCAATGAACAACGATCACGAGCAGCAAAAGCAACTCAACAGTCGGAAAAATAATAATTGTTTTAGAGAACAATTAGAGACTTATTGAAACCCATCAACTGCAAGGAAACACTTTCCCAAGAGAAATTCATCAACCACATTTGGACAAGAATTGGTCAGATTCAACCACAAGGAAGAGAATAACTTTTTTAAAGAAACTCACTCTCAACACCTATGACTATGGTAATTATGGTAATGACTTCTCTATTCTCATACCATGATCGGTGGTGTAACCTGGCAAAGCCCAGGGCCACAACCACGACCTCAACATCCCAACATCAACTATCATCATACATAACCAATTTAATCAATCATGAGTATATAAGATCATCTCTTAACAACCATAGAATAAATTCATAGGTATAGAAGATCATATCATTTCATAGATTAACAATGTAGCATAACGGAAATGGAAATGCATTTTTTGACCCATCTTCTCCTACTGTGCACCAGTGTGTCAAGTTTTTAAGTTAATTAACCATTAACAAATTTTAGCAAATTATGTTTTCCCTAAGTTGTTAATCCATTCACCACGGATCTAAAGTCCGCTCTGATACCAACTATAATACCCTGGCTATGCGGAATCCAAGATGTAACCTAGACTAACAAACCAAATTCAAAAGTATAGGCTCTTTAGTCAAATTAGCAATGAATGAAAGTTAGACAACGACTAAACAATTCTAGTAACAATGTTACAAAAAGACTTCAGCAAGAAAATAGAATCAAAATCACAGTTATTACATCTCAAACAGATTCATAAGCATCATGAATGACATCCAACTAGATAGAGATAACAACTAATATTTGAAACTCTGAAGGAAACCTTTTCAAGTATCAAAAGACCAATTATTACATTAATTATTTCTAAAACCAAAGAAGGTAATGGAGCTATTATTCTGGTAGTGGAGTGTACAACAGCGTGATATGTAACCGTGAGCTACTTTTCCCAAAGAATGTCATCCCTGATGGTCACCTAAACAATAAAAGCAAGAGTGGGTCCACGACTCAGCAAATATAATTGAATAACATAAGAAAACAATGAATCAAAGACAGATCATTCTCAATGTTTCGAATATAGGAAAACTATGCAATGGATGCGAGTATGAAAATGCATTCACTTCTCTTCTGCATATACCGGTATAGCTAGTGAACGCCCGTCGGTGTTCATTCAGGCCCGCATTACCAAAATGCGGGGATCCAAGGCCCGTATGAAGAATCTTTCAAACGGGGATCTAATTGCCCATATTAGAATGATGGGACTTATTTTTGCCTATATTGGAATGATGGGACTTTTATTACCCACTCCTGTGGGTGAGGCATGAATGAATGAAATGAATAACGTTAATTGCATCCTCTCATAGAAGCAAAAGGATATCAACAATGCACATAATCATGTAAGAACGGTAATACTCATCATTTATAGAATTCAACCATAACATACTCATACTCTTGAATTGAACCAAACATACATTCGAGATAATTCAATCTATACTTGCCTTTCGTGTTGCAACCTGTTGGAAGGTAGGGACAATGCAATTAACCCCGAAGCCTCTCCTCCTACAACAAGCATCTTACTCAAAACAAGCTTGACAAGGTAATACAACGCTAATTGCAACGCTCTCAACCGCATTGCTGGAAGCGATGCTCTCATTGTTGGAACTGGAAGGGCCGTCATAGTTCTCCTTATGGGTACCTGTATAATAGTAGAGGATGCTCTTCTGTATCTCGAGTCTAAGCGTACCCTTTTATGTTTTAAACACATTCATATGAATGGATTTCATGTAGAAAACGATAATTGGAATGGTACAAAATACCTACTCATGACTAAGTCTAACGGATGCTAGAAGCAAGTGGTCAAAAAACTTCCTTCTTTCTCATCAGGATTGTACTATACATATATAAAACCTGAAGTTTATGTTGCGATGAAAACAAGTTTTAATCACACAGAAAATGAGAGCGTCGTCCTCGATGCTGGTGACCAAGCCTCACATCGCCATTTGCTCTGGTGAGCTTCCTTACCCTCGCTAACTGTGTCACCATGTGCTCCTTACCTCGCTGATACTCGTTCTTTGCTTGTTGTAGCTCCGGGAACCCTGTAGCAAGGAGGAGCCATCATCTTCTTCACCTCCAGTGCACCCCCCCCCCCGTTTTGGACCTTCGTGATCCTGACGTTTTGGTGAGCTTGAACCTCACCTGACTGCGTCATTTCGTGTCCTATACTTTACTGACGCTTCTCCCTTGGTTGATGATGATCCACACGCAGGGAATCCCTTGAATCGACCTTCTTCCTCATTTCTGGCCGCTGCAACCATTTTTCAGTTAGCCACCACCTCGGTGAGTCTTTGGTTGATTCCTTCTAGCCCTACCATCCTCAGTGTGCATGCAAGCTAATGCGCACCTCCTTGTAGCCGCTCCATCACTACAGCATGCTATTACCGAGAGCCTCCTTTGTGTCGCCGCTGCTCAATGTCGCCAAGCCACTTCGGTCATCCCCCGACACCTTCAAGGACCCTAGTGAGCTTCTAGTTGTCCCCTAGAGCTTTTACGCACATTAGATCGAAGGATTAGCTAGTATAGCCTGCAGTTTATCATGGCCGATCATGGTGCTGTTGCGGGAAGCATTGTCGTCGCCGCTCCGGTGACCATTGGTCCCCAAGCCACTGCGTGTAGCATCGTAGTAACCTCTTAAAGCCAATGCACACCTTCTTTTGCCACTGATTTGCCTCAATCGCGAAACCACTTTGAGCCTGAGGAACTCCGCCACTCATCTCTAGCGTAGCATCGCCTTCGGCCATCTCTCTAGCCTCCACCACCATCCGATGGCATCGCCGTCAATAGAGCAATCCATTTTTGCCACCCCCGAGCCTTGCCGTCACCCAGACCGCCGGCAACGAGCTCACCATGGCACACAACCATACGTGCAACTCCGTTTCTCTCCCGGCCCTCTCTCTCTCTCTCTCTGCCAGTGGGTCCACATGATTAAAATGTTAATTAGCACTGAATGATAGTACTTAAACATACTAAGTCAATGAAAAGTGGGACCGACCGAAAAGGTAATCAGAAATCTAATTTTAAATGTTTTTAGTAAATGAGTCACTGACATGTGGGACCACATACTATTCTTAGTTTTAAAACACGTTTTAAAACCTGAGAGACTGATATGTGGGCCCCAGCCGTCAGTTAATTAAAATCAAAAATAAGTTTGATCATTATTTAATAAATAATGAGTCTATGACATGTGGGACCGCCTCTGGTTTATAAATAAAATCAAGAAAACGAAAATATGAGTCACTGACAAGTAGGCCCCACATGCAAGTTAATAAAAATCCCGGAAAATGAGAAAAGCCGCTTTTAGTTCAGAGGAAAATACGTTTTCTCTATTGGAAAGCGTAAACCTCAATAGAACTCAGAGAAAAATATGCTTTATTTGTTGGAAAGCGTAAACCTCAGAAAATACCCCTTCAACATCAGTATTTTTTTAATTTATGGAATTTTCAAACCGAAGCAAATTAAAACATTAATAACTTTTCAAATTGAATGAATCTTTTTTATAAATTCATCTAAAATCATGCTCTACTTGAATATACAAAAATATTTTGATTTTATTACTGTTGAAATTATTTGGCTATATTTAATTTGCTTCTGGCTCGTTTGATTAGGCGTCGATTGTTCGAGCGAATTTTACAACGATCTTCCATCCTCGTATTTAGAGCAACCAGAGCATGGAAAGCAACCCATTTGACCATGTTGATCCTACTATTTTAATTATTGTACTTATTTTTTTAAAAATCTATTATGCATGCGTGTATGTTTGTTTAAAATTGCTATATTTGGGGATAACGATAGCTATAGTCCACTTCGATGCATGATCCTCTTTGAAATATTGATATCCTTATTGCTGTGGCCATTAGGGTATAGGCAATGAATGATGTCAAATTGGGTTTTTCGAATGGGAATATCGCATAAATGCTTAGCTTGGCTTAGTCTTTACTAAAATCGGAAAAATGGATGACATATTGAATATGAGTTTGGGAGATTTTGAAATATTGGTCTAGAGGGGTTTACCTCTGTTATTTTGTATAAAAATAAAAAAAAAATAAAAAACTTAGTTTGTGATGCGGGCGAGTTATATTATATTATGAGAAGTGTGAAAGGTGTATCTCACAAGTAGATAGGGGGACATCCTCGCCCTGGGTCAATTAAGGACTGAACACCGATATATCTGACCTAAGCGTAAGCGTACAACCACATGTGCCGGTATGGGATGGCCTTAGCTATTTAAGTCATCGAAAACTAGCCTTACATGTTGGTAGCCCATAGTAGTGCGAGCATGTGTGATTGCTCGAAGAGGCCCCCTTCACCGAGGCGTTGGGAACAAAGACTTCTGACACAACGGTGAATGCCTCACTGAGATGGGGGTGTAACTGGGTGAAGTGAGGGTGTTCATTCATCGGGCTAGTGCAAGGTTAGGACTATATGATGTAAAGGCTTTGACGCATGCTCTAGACTGCTTACCAAAGGTTAACGAGTGGTGGTATCGACGAAAGCTGAACAAACTAGAGAATTCGTGTGCTATTGATAAAGTTGTACCCCTCTATAGAGTGTAAATCTATTTAAATAGCCGTGCTCGCGGTGATAAGCATGCTAAGTGTAGTATTGCCGGGTATAGTCTTAGTGTTCATAAAAACAGTTTTGTCAGAAAATGTGGGAAATGGTTTGTTGGTTTACATTCGAGTTGAGTGCCATGTCTATGGCTGAAAATAAAATGTTGCTCGCAACTAAGGAGGGTTGTGAGTTGTTATTTATTCAATTACTTACTTGTTGTCCTTTATCTATTTAACCACTCTTAAAATTTCCGTTGTAAAATACTACGTATTGATACTTGTAGCATAGAGCCTCATCTCTTGTTAGCCTAGCATTTATAATATGTTGCGATACACTATAAGTCTTGCTGAGTACGCAATGTACTCAATCTTGCTTAAATTGTTGTTCAGAGTTAGAGGATGAGCCTACGCCGGATGACGCTTTCTTTGCACCCGATACCCAAGGGTTCGGTGACGTGTCTTTCTAGGACTTGTTTCTTGTCGGTTGTTTGAGGGTTCGGATGAGCATACCACTATACCATTTTGGTTTATTGCTTTTCATTGCACTCTGTTGATACTTGAGTTTTATTTGGCCGGTTGGCCCATGTAATGTAAAGTTTGTAATCTCTTAAGTTATGTACCATATTCTTCTTCATTTTGTATATATGTATGTATGTATGTATGGATGGATGGATGTGTATGCCATTGTTGTGGATGTGTGTACTAGCCACTGATTATGGAACTAGTACGGTACACACACGAGGGCTTTGGACATTCAAAGCCTGGGGTCCGACAAATTCTGTTGGCCATAACGTAAAAATTACAGATTTTCCTAGACCTGAAGACTTCATGTGCCCTACTTGTGCTAAAGGAAAGTTGACTACTAGACCCTCTTATCTGAAACTAAGAGATGAATCACCTATCTTCCTAGAGAGAATTCAAGGTGATATTTTTGGACCTATCCAACCCCTGTCGGGCCCCTTTAGATACTTTATGTTGCTATTAGATGCCTCTACTAGTTGGTCCCATGTTTGCCTATTGTCTACAACGAACCATGCTTTTGCAAAGTCAATTGCCCAAATCATCGGATTAAGAGCCAATTTGCCGGATGAACGAATTAAGTCTATTCGAATGGACAATGCTGGCGAGTTTACCTTAAAGGCATTCAATGACTATTGTATGTCTCTGGGCATTAAAGTAGAGAACTCAGTACCACCTGTCCACACCCAAAATGGCCTCGCAGAGTCGTTAATTAAAAGAATAAAACTTATTATCAGGCCACTCTTACAGAATTGTAGGCTACCCACTAGCTATTGGGGCCATGCATGTAACATCCCGATTTTCAGGCCTTTTTGAAAATTTTCAAAATAAAGAGAACCATTTGGTTTTATTGAAGTTCTAAAGCTTAACTTGAAATTTTGAAATTAAAAGTGATTTAAATGACTAAATTAAACTTCAACTAATTCAAAAGTTGGGTTTTTGAGTCTGTTGGAGTTCTCTGGTGTTGAAATCCCCTTTCTCTGTTCGCTCCGTGTTCCCCTCGGCCCATCTCTTTCTTCTTTAGACCTCCCTTTCGTTTGGACCTCTCCCTCGGTCCAGACCTCCCTTTCGTTTGGACCTCTCCCTCGGTCCAGACCTCCCTTTCGTTTGGACCTCCCTCTTAGTCCAAGACCTCCGGGTGGTCCTGGGACCTCCCGGGTGGTCCCGGGACCTCCCGGGTGGTCCCGGGAGACCTCCCGGTGGTCTTGAAGACCGGTCATGACCACCCCTTTGGTCACGACCTCCCTTTTGGTCACGACCACCCTTTTGGTCACGACATCCTTATTGGTTGGACCACCCTCCTGAGTTTTGACTAACCCCACCTGTCAGCCCTACTCACCTTCTTCTTCCTCCCGCCGCGTCACTATTGATGCAATAGTCTTCGCGCATTAAATGTCGTTGCATCGCATTAAATGTTGTCGCTTCTGCAGTACCCGTTCCCCCTCTTGTCTCCTCCTCGACCTACCCCCATCTCCTCCTTCACCTGCTGGCCGTGCTCTGTCCTCTTTGTACACCTACCCTTGATCATGTGCGCCTCCGAGTCTTTCAGCGACTCTCCCCATCTCCCCTGGCTATAAAAGCCTGAGCAGCCCTCTTTCATCACCTTTTTTTCCGTACCTAACTCTCTTGTTCTCACCCAGTTTCACCGTGCTTCAAGTTTCACCACCGTCTCTTTGGAGCTGCTTGTCGCCTTCCGCCGCCAAGGAGTCCATTGAAGCCCATGTTGTCGCCTCCTCGCTTAGAAGGATTCACTTGCAGCCCGTGCCATCTTCGACCGCCGCCCGCCGTCCACCGACTCCCCCTCCCCCTTCAATCTCTCTCGGCCTTGGTGAGTTTCTCCGTGCCTTGTTCTCTTCCCTTGTTCCTACGACTACGTTGAGTAGTCGTACCCCTTTTGTATTCTTCGTACAACCACGTTGAGTAGTCGTATCCTCCTCAGGACCTCCCTTGACCTCCCTCTCGGTTGGACCTCCTACCGACCAGTCGAACCTCTCTTGACTAGGTCATTGGACCTCCTCCCGACCAGTTGGACCTCCTCCCGACTAGTCGAGCCTCCTCCCGAGAGCTCGTTCCTGATTCATCTAATTCAATACCTTGCTGTTGGTTCTAGTTCGGTTTGTTTTGGAGTTTATTTGGATTTTGTTTGGTCTCTATTTGAATTTGCTTCGTTCTCACGTTTAGATTTCGACGACTCTGGAGAGCCCGAGTGCTCCGAAAGTAGACCCTCAAGCTTTTGAGCAAGGCAAGTTACACCCTTGATCATATTGGATCCCAGTATCTCAAATTATTTAAGTTCTGTTCCAAATTATTATTGCATGCTTATTTAAATTTAAGTAATTTAAACCCCTGTTTTAACTTTATAGTTATTCCTAATTCCTTTGTACATCCAAACTTGATTATTGATTCAACCACCCCTTGTCACCATAGTAAAGAGCTAGTTGGTACATTAGTATGAACTAGCACATGTTGCAAAACTCTATGCTTAGTCAAAGCTTAGACCCAAAAATCTTGATTTGGGGAATTTTACTGCCAAAGACCAATGTTGTCAAAATGTTTTAACCATTACATTGGGTTGTCGTGGAAGTTTGCAAATGTTTTTGAAAAGCAAAGCAAAAGGGAAAATTGGTTTGGACTTGGGCGAAATGGGTGTTGGATGGTGCATGTTAATGCACGGGATCGATCATCTCTACGATCAAGACCCATGGGTTTCTGTTGGAAGTCGCCCAAGTCAATTAAGGACCGGTCTTCGAGCCGCATCTTGCTATGCCTCATCATACTACCACATGTCTCAAGTGGGAGGGACCTGGCTGACTAATTTGCAATGTTTCATCATGGTCGTTCCATCCGGTTGTGTGGGTGTCTTGACGACTTACTTTTATTTACTCCCACCTAGCGCAAGAAGGGGCTTAAATCCGGTGGATGGTTAGTCCAAAGGAAGCGAAACCTTAGCGAGGGGGGACTGCGGTGGAAAAGCGCATTGTAAAGGCCTTGTCACGTGCTCTAGACCGCTTACTTACGGTAGTGAGCGGTGGTATCGACGGATGCCAAACAAACTAGAGAAGTTGTGTCGTGTGGGTAAAGTTGTACACCTCTGCAGAGTGTAAAACTATTCGAATAGCCGTGTCCACGGTTATGGATATGCTAGCAAAGCCACTCTAAGTTATTTTGGTTTTGATTTCAAAAGTCTTTATTAAATGATTTTGGATTTCTATCCAAATGGGAATTTGGGCAGGGAGCCTTATGATAGGAGGGTATCCTTCACCACTTGTTGATGAATGTTATCTGACTATAAAACTGAGATTTAGAAAATGAATTTTAATTATTGTATAACTGCTTTGGAACTTAGTACAAGTATTTGGAAAGAAATATGGCTTTATGCAAATCAACTCTATAAGCCTTCCTTTGAGATATCCTTGCATGCATTTCAATCTGTTACTTGACGGGTGTGACTTGCGAGCACGGTTGTTGTGCTCACTCTGCTTAATCTAATAATTGAGCAGGAGAGGACGTCTACGAGGAGCCTGAGGACCAGGACGACTAGGCTGCGCCCTCTAGACGATTGCCTGTGGCGAATCGTGTGGTCTACCCGCTTTTTTCTTCCACTATGTTTGTTCTGTCGGCTCTTAAGTTCTTGTAATCAACTCTGTTCTTTATTAATAAAGTTTGTGTTTATGGTTGTTACCACATTTGTTTGCTGTGTGAGCTAGCCGTTGATCTTGGGACTAGCTCGGTCATACACAGAGGACTTGGGATGTTAATCCCGGGTCGTGACAATGCAGTGCTGCACGCTGCTGCATTAATCCAATTCAAACCAACTGCATATCACCCAATTTCCCCTTCGCAATTAGTGCATGGAAAAGAACCAAGTATTTCCCATCTGCGAAAATTCGGCTGTGTTGTATACGTGCTGATTTCACCACCACAGCGTACAACCATGGGCCCTTACCGGAAGTTGGGGACCTATGTAGGTTTTGACTCTCTGTCAATTATTAAATACCTAGAGCCTATGACAGGAGATCTACACACGGCTCGGTACGCTGATTGTATTTTTTGATGAAGACAATTTCCCAGCATTAGGGGGAGGTAAGTACCACTCTAAAGAATGCTGAGAAATAGATTTGAATGTCACTGGCATTCAGTCCTTAGACCCACGCACTAAAGACTCAGAACTGGAAGTTTGGAGAATAATACATTTGTAACAAATAGCTAATAATTTGCCAGATGCCTTCACTAATCTTAAGGGAGTGATAAAATCACAAATACCTACAGTAAATGCACCGGAGAGAGTGGAAGTACCCTAGATGGATACTGAATCCACTCATACCCCTCATGCGAAGAAGAGGGGGAGACCTTCGGGCGTACGGGACTTAATTTCACGGAGACGTCCGCAGAAACAAAGAACTGAACAAGACTAATCACTCCATAAGACAGTTGAAGGAACTCAACTTGATGTTGAGAAAGTCCCTAAAGTGATCCATCCTAAGGATGGTAACCCCAACGAAACTTTGCGCGCACAATCCGACAGTGGAAAAATGGAACACACAGACTCCATCGTTGTGGGAAATCACGAGGACTTGGAAGAAATAAATGAAGAAATTTTCACAAATTATGTGGACTCAGGAGAGCCATATAAAAGAAATACTACGGTTGTCGATATATATTTTGCCTCTAAAATTGCTAAAACTCTTGAACTGGATCCAGAACCTAAGTCCATGGCAAAGTGTCGTAAGCGCTCAGATTGGGCCAAATGGAAAAAACTAATTGTGGTAAAATTGCACTCGCTTAATAAAAGGAAAGTATTCGGTCATGTTGGCCGAACACATCCTAAAGTGTTCCCTGTAGGATCCAAATGGGTTTTCATCCAGAAGTGAAATGAGAACAACTAGGTGGTAAGATACAAAGTGAGGCTTGTAGCACAAGGGTTCATGCATAGACCTAGAATCGATTACGATGAAACCTACTCTCCCGTGATGAGTGGAACCACGTTCCAATACTTAATATCAGTGGTAGATTGCATGAATTTAACAATGCAGTTGATAGATGTAGTGACCGCATATTTATACGAGTCATTGGATATATATATCTATATGAGAGTCCATGAAGGAGTCAAAATTCTGGATCCTAATAAAACAAATCGCAACATGTATAGCGTCAAACTGTAGAGGTCGCTGTACAGATTGAAACAATCAGGAAGAATATGGTACAACCGACTAAGTCACTTTCTCCTGAAGAGAGGTTACTCAAATAATCATGATTGTCCTTGCGTGTATATAAAGAAGTTACAGAATGGATTATGTATCATCTCACTTTATGTCGATGATCTAAATATCATCGGAACAACGGAGAACATAAAGGAAGCAAGTTCTTACGTTGTGACAGAGTTTGAGATGAAAGACTTGGGTAAAACTAAGTATTGCTTAGGCCTGCAGCTAGACCACTTCCCTAAAATAATACTAGTACATAGTCTACCTACACCAAGAAGGTATTAGAGAAATTTAACATGGCTAAATCTCATCCTTTAAAGACCCCCATGGTAGTAAGATCCCTAAATGTGGATAAAGACCCATTCAGACCGATGATGGAAAATGAAGAAGTTATAGGACCAAAAGTTATATACTTAAGCGTCATAGGAGCACTGATGTACCTTGCGAACTGCACCAGGCTTGGTATCATGTTCACGGTCAACTTATTGGCTAGACACAGTGCAGCTCCAACCAGAAGGCATTGGGCTGATTTTAAGACTCTTCTCAGATACCTCCAAGGTACACAAGATCTTGACTTATTTTACCGGAAGGAACAAGACTTAACATGGTGGGATATACGAATGCCGGCTATCTGTCTGATCCCCACAGTGCCAAATCTCATATTGGGTTTGTATTTTTCTATGGTAGTACAACCATCTCTTGGCGGTCATTTAAACAAATCTTGGTAGCTACTTCTATTAACCACTCAGAAATTATTGCACTATATGAAGCCTCATGCAAATGTGTTTGACTCAGATGAGTGATTAACCATATCCAGAAGTCTTGTGGCATTAACACCATTGATATTCCCACAATTATCTATGAAGATAATGCTTCTTATATTGCACAAATACAAATAGGTTATGTCAAGATTAATATCACAAAGCATATTGCTCCCAAATTCTTCTATCCTCGTGAACTCCAGAAGAATGGTGAGGTGAAGATCTTGCAAACAAAGTCATGTGACAATCTGGCTGATATATTCACTAAGTCTCTGCCTGTGTTCAGCTTCCATCAATGTGTTCGTGGCATTGGAATGAGACGGCTTAAATAGTTGCAGGGATCAGGGGGAGAAATCTCTGAATCATAGCCTACTTAAGGTCCTGATGTTTTACCTTAATCATGAAGATTAAATCCAGAAGTTAGAAAGGTTGCACTCTTTTTCCCTTTGTGAATTTTCCTGAAGTTATCTTACACGAAGGTTTTTAACGAGGCAACAATGCAATACAACTTGCAGAAACAATGTATTCTTTTCTCCATCCCTTTTTTCCCACTGGTTTTTGGGAGGAGTTTTTAATAAGGTATATGCATGATGCGTTATTCGCCCAAGGGGAAGTGTTATGAAACCCTTATTTAATGGTTTAATGGGCAAATACCAAAACGCCCCTGGAGGGCTTAGTCTATATATAGAAGCTCCTCTGTACAACCAGATGACATAGAGGACAATAAACAAAGCGGTCTCTCTACCAGGGTTTTGGTAATCGGTTTTGTTTTTTTACCGGGGGGTACCGATAGATCCGATTTGGCCGATTTTTGGATTTTTTCGGTTGATTTTGGCCGAAAATTTCAAACTGAATTTTGATTTTTTTTTTTCAAAAATCGGCTGAAAATGTGCCGAATTGGTCGAAAATCTTCACCAATTTCTAAATAGACGTCTCACTTCAACAATTATTATAAGCAAACACTCAAAATACTCAACAGCAAGATCAAATTCGAATCAATCAACCACACACACAATAATTCGGGGATGATAACAATCCACAGAGAAGGAGCTCGGGAGCTTGGGCCTCGGGGAGGAGGAAGAGAGTATCAGCGCAGCGCCCACCGCTGCTCCCCCTCCGTTGCGCCCGTCGCCGCTCCCCTCCGCTGCGCCGCCGCTGCACTCCATGCACCGTAGGTGCGGAGGAGGAGCTCGGGAGCTTGGGCCTCAGGGAGGAGCCGAAGAAGAACCTTGGGATGGGTCGCCGACTCGCCGGCGTCGCCGCTAGCAAGGGAAGAAGAAGATGGGAGCTCCCATGCGCCGCCGAAGAAGAGCGAGAGAGGGAGAGCTCCCGTGCGCCGCCACCTGGAAGAGGATTTGGTTGCGTGCTCACTGACGGCCGGGCTAACCTAGAGCAATTTGAGGAAAAGGGGAGACCGGACTGACTGCGTGTTCAACGATTGGGCCGGACTCTCTATTGGGCCAACAATTTCGACGCCAGTTTAGAAACTTACCAGGGGGCGGTAAACCTGATACGGCCGATTCGGCCGAAAATCAGAACCCTGCCCTGTACACTTTGTGTCTATTTTGTCTATTGATTGTGTCTGATTCGGTGGAATCACCACATCGTCTACCATTATTCAACAGGTGTCATGCAGTTAGCAGATGAGGTTACTCACCAAGACAATGCCTTTGACGATGGTGTCAGTGTAGTAGTTGGGATCGGTTTCTTGCAGTGCTAGGAGCACATCGATGACGCTCTTCTTCTCAGTGTCTCGGCCGCTGGTGTTGCACCTTTGCCGGTGGCCATTGACGAGGCCGCCCACGAATGCGTCACGCCTTGCTTGCAGCCTCGCCAGCGCCGCCTCGATGCCGCGGAGACGGTCGACCCACCGCAGCGCCAGGAAGAATTCCCCGACGCTGGGCGCGCCGCTCACAGTGAAGGTCTCCTTGACGATCTCCTAGAACCTATTCACGCCACCGACATGACGGCGCGCGGTCACCGCACGCAGCATCATGTTGAGCACCAGCTCGAACAGCCTGGGTCGGAGGGTGATGATCGCCGCTCGGCGGGACCCAGCTCCGCCGGCCTCGTGGAGCAGGTTCCTGACGAGGGACATGGCCTCGGCGTAGCGGTCGACGACGAGGCGGGATGCCGAGAAGGAAGAGCTCGACGGCGAGGAAACGGCAGAGGCTGCGCCAGTGGCCGTCGTGGGAGGCCCACCCGACCGTGGTGCTCCCGTACCTGAGGATCTACCCGGCGAGCAGCGTGGGTGGCCAGCCAGGGCGGCGTCGTTGTTGACACCAAGCCGATGAGGACTACTCAACGCGAACATGAACACACAACGAACACAATCACTCTGGAGACTCCAATCGGCAATCAAAACACGAGAGGATTTTGTGCCGCACAATCTCAATGCAGTTTTTTGGGTTTTCTTTCCTATTTAAACGCCAAAGGAAGGAAATATCTAAACAAATCAATCACTATAGTTATGCAAACTACTCAATCAATCCCTGTAGTTACGCTACCAATCCAAGTCCAACGTGAACGAGCACGTCTCGGCCCCATGTAAATACATGCTCAGCACACACACATGATTAGTTCAACAAATCAACCCCTAATCTTATGGCTCCTTTTTTACCTGGACCAAATCAATTTTGGCTCGCACTCATGGAACTTGATGTGCCCTAGTGGCTTCGTAAGAATGCCAGTGAGTTGATCATCCGTGCTGATGTACTCGATCTCGATCTTTCCTTCTTCCACACATTCACGAATAAAATGATAACGAGTATCAATGTGTTTACTTCGATCGTGGAAGACAGGGTTCTTGCACAGGGAGATCGCTGACTTGTTATCCACCTTGAGACTTGGATGGCTGGGCTCCTTGTTCATCAGATCACAGAGCAAGCGTCCGAGCCATATACCTTGACACCCCGCGGTGGTGGCTATAATGTACTCGGCCTTGCACGAGGATAGGGCCACCACCTTCTGCTTCTACGACTGCCAGCTAACCGAGCTTCGACCGAGAAAGAACAACACCCCCGTAGTGCTCTTGCAATCATCCACATATCCCGCCATGTCGGAGTCCCTATACCCCGTCAGCTTAGCTCCCCGCCGCCCCTTACGTAGAAGCAACCGTAGTTGAGTGTCCCGACAATGTACCAAAGCACGTGCTTTACTGCTCCAAAAATGTTCAGTGGTTGGTGCCTCTATGAACCTGCTGATGTAACCCACAACATAGGAGATATCCGGCCTAGTGTGAACCAAGTACCGGAGACTCCCTACGATGCTCCGATAGAGGGTAGCGTCTACACAAGAACCACCGCTGGTCTTGCTCAGCCTGAGCTGTGCCTCCATCGACACCTGGCATGGATTGCAACCCATCATGCCGCTCTTCTCTAGGATCCTAAGCGCATAGGAAGCCTGGTTCAAAGTGATGCCGCCGTTGTCCTGGTGCACCTCGATTCTGAGGTAGTAGCTGAGCAATTCCAGGTCACTCATCTTGAACACTTTCATCATCTCCTCCTTGAACTTGGCAATCTCTGGCGGATGTGACACGGTGATGATGAGGTAGTCCACGTATACACCCACAAGTAGATGCGACGAACCGGCTCCTCGTGTGTACACAGCGTGCTCTGGCGGGCTTTGCTCGAACCCGAGGGACTGCAAGCTACTATCGAGTTTGGCGTTCCACGCCCGTAGTGCCTGACGGAGACCGCAGAGAGCCTTCTGGAGTCTGAGCACCTTGTACTTGTTGTCGTCGTCGATGAAGCTCGGTGGTTGCGCGACGTACACCTTCTCCTTGAGCTCGCCATTGAGGAACACCGATTTGACATCTATGTGGTGCACCTGCCAGCCCTTTTGCGCCACAAGTGCAACTAGCAGGCGCACATACTCCACTCAGGCGACGGGCGCAAAGACTTCCTCGAAGTCAATACCTTGGCACTGCACGTACTCTTTGGCGATGAGGCGCGCCTTGTGCTTCACCACGGCTCCCTGTGAGTCCTTCTTGACCTTGTACACCCATTTGATGTTGAACCCGGGAACAAAGGATCCTAGATTCTTTGTGTTTCATACACTAGTCTAGGAACAGCTAGTGTGCACAGTCAAACAAAAATGATAGCAAATCTATATCATACATTTTATTGAATAATAATTAGAGTTAATTACAAATGGGCTTAAGGCCAAATAAAAAGATACAGCGGAAAGCATAAATAAATGTGTAGGCCACACGATACACCACATGCAATCATCTGGGGGCATGGCCTAGTCCTCCAAGTTCTCACCGTCGTTGTAGAACTCCTCCTCTGAACAACAATTTATTAAGCATGGGTGAGTACAAATAATTGCACTCCGCAAGTTACACCCAATAACAGAGATAATGCACGTAGGATAATGTCAAAGGAAGGCTTATATGGATGTTTTGCCCAAATCTATATTTTCAAGTTTAAATACATTTACTAAGTTTTAAAGCAGTTTTAACTTATAACTAAAATTCAAATTTTTATTTTGATATTTCAATTCTCAAGTGTAGGATAAACCTTCGTACACAAATGGTGAAGGATTAACTCCCTTACACTAGGCTTTCTGCCTAAATTTTCTAATTGGATAATCTATCCAAAAACATCCGAGTTTTAAAATTATTTTAAAACCAAAACCAAGTCTAATCCACGGAAGGCTTTACTCAGTGTGTCCATGACCACGGATGCGGCTATTCAAATAGATTATTACTCTGCAGAGTTGGTACAGCTTTACCCACAAGAGACTGTTTGCTTAACATGTTGGCCAAGACACGCTTTCGAAGGCGTGCGACTAAACAACTATCACGAGGCCTTTACCCTACACTATTTCAACGTAATTATGCCCGCTAAGGTTTCATTACCGTAGGCTTCATGTCAAATGATAACACCCTCTTGCTCCAAGTGGGTATTAAAAATAAGTCTTCATGACACCCACACCTCTGAATGACACAATTACGGTGAAATAGTATAGTTTAATTAGCCATGTCTGTCCCACACCGGACTTGTGGTGGTACGATTATGGCTTAACAATCCGTAGCTCGCAGACCGGTTCTTAAATGACTAGGCAATTTCTAATACAATCCCTGGGCCTCAATCATTCACTGAATTGAGCCCGTGCATAAACCTGCACCCACCAACTGTCTAATTCGCCCAAGTCTAAACCAGTTTTATTTATGTTTCAAGTCAAAATATTTTCTAAAATTTCTATGGTAAAAACAATACCATAGTCTCAATTTTAAATCATGACCGAGTAATTTGGCTAAATTCCCCATATCAAAGTTTTTGGTCTAAGCCTTGACTAAGCATAATTTTTTAACATGTTCTAGTCATACTAAAGTACCAACCAGATTTTCCTCTAAGGTGAGAAGGCAATGGCAAATTCAAATTCAATATTGGCTGTACAAAGGTAAAGGAATTAACTATAAATTTAAAACAGGAACTTAAATTACTGAAATATAAATAAGCATGCAATAATAGTTTAAAACAGAATTTAAATAACTTTAAATATTGGGCATAATATGATCAAATAGTGTAACTTGCCTTGCTCAAAATCCTATGGATCTAACTCTTCAAAGGGTTCAAGCTCTCCGGAGTCATCAAAATCTAAACGCGAAAACGAGCCAAATTCAAACAAAATTAAAATAATTTTAAATAAAATTAAAATAAACTCCAAATTAAATAATTTCAGTATGGATAGATATATCTTGATTTTAGATGAATTTAGAAATTTGAATCATCGAAATCGGAGCTCATATGAAGGAGAACGAGTCCTTGGAAAATCAAACCCTAAAGAAATTAACTAAATTCAATTTTCTGGAATTTTCGAATTATTTTACTGAAGGAAATCCATTAATGACGCCAGCATGACATCAGCATCAGGATATCTTTTTTTGCTGAATTATTTTTCTACCGAAAATCTAATTCTTTCACTGACATGTGGGTCCAAGGTCTATAGACCTGGTCCACAAAAAGTCAAAGTCCACCGTGAACCTGGCTTACGAAATAGTGCACAGAGTCTTGCGTATGTCCTGGCACAATGCCGCGTGGGCAGTGACGCAGGCAGACATGGTGGCGTGGCACTTGCGTGGCAGCCACGTGGGCTGCCACGTCACCTTGAGCGGCGGTGGCGCTCGGAACACTAGGGTTCCGGCGAACAGCGGTGAGCTAGCCAGCAGCGAGTGTACCAAAATAAAGAGGGCGTCACGGTGAACCTATTGTGCACCTTTGTGGCGAGAGGGTGTGACGACGTTGCCGGCGACGAGGAAAAAGGCGGCGGCGAGCTTCGAGTTTGTGGCGGCGTGGTGCTCCGGCGACGTGGAGGTGCTCGTGGGGTAGAACACGACATGACGAAGACGATGGTGTGGTCGAGGGCGGCAGGGCGGCGTCGATGGTGAGGCAATCAGTGACGAGGGAGCTTGCGACCGGTGAGCTTCAATGATGAAATCTGGTGGCTAGAGGCGACGAGAGGCTTTGTGGGTTGCAGAGATGGAATGTGGAGGTGGAGGCGATCCCGGGGCATCCTTTTATAGGGCAAGGGTGTGCCCGTATCGGCGAGCGTCGTTGGGAGTCCGTTTCGGTCACACAGTGAAAACAGTGTCCGACGGTGATACTGCGAGGATAAGAGCTTGTTTCGGTCGCGGAGAGATAAGGGAATAAGAATGGCGGCGTCGGCACGATAAAATTGGGCAGTTATGCCCGTTTTCGGAAAAAGCTCAAAGAGCAACAATGGCGGTGGCTGGTTCTGGCGAAAGGAAGAAGAAATGGGGAGGTAGGGGAAGGCCTGACAGGTGGGGTCCACCGGTAAGAGAGAGAAAAGAGAAAGAGAGGGAGAGACTGACGACTGGGTCCCATGTGTCGGCGAGAAAAGAAAAAGGGAGAGAGTGAGTGTGGACTGACATGCGGGACCCGCATGTCAGTTGGGAGGAGAGAGGAAAGCGCGGGCTGGGCCAGGCGCACGGGAAAACAGGAATGGGCCGGAGAGATTCGGCCCAAAAGGGATTTCCGGATTTTCTTTGATTTATTGATTTCAGAAATTGAAACAAATTACTTAAACCTTTAGAAAATAGCAAATAAAGTCAAAAAATTATGGAAAATTCATAGAAATTTCTTGAGCTATTTTGGACTTAAATAAAATATTTCCAACTTAAAGTTAGTATTTAATTTCCCAAATAAATTATTTTGGCTTTAAAATAAATAGGGAAAACCCTTTTTTAATCCAAAAAATTCAAGGAAAATAACTAAAATTTATTTTTAAGCAAAATTGAAAATTTGGGATGTTACATTTGAGGCCGATTGGACGATGGCCAGCAGGTAAGTCGCACAGCTTCCACGTGCCATTCTCTTCAATGGACCTCATCTCCTCCAACATGGCTTGGCGCCAGCACTTGTGCTGCTTAGCCTCTGCAAAACTCGCGGGCTCCTCTGTGACCAGGAGACATAGCCCGCTGTACTCAACTATGACCTCGTCGATGGTGTTGTAGAGGTTCGCTATGGTGCGGTACCGATGCGGCCCTTCATTAGACGGCTGTTATGCGTCAGTTAGAGATGACACGAGCTCTACTCCGGTGGGTGCGACAAGGGCTGGTGTTGCTAGAGAAGAGGCTGGTGTCAGCAACCCTGGGCTGGACACTGAGGCCGGTGTCAGCGACCCTTGGCTGGGCGCGCGACCCGGTGTAGACAAAGTTCTTGTCGCGTCACCCCCATGCTTCGATGCATCAGCTCGTTCGTCACCTGTCACGGGAAGAAAAATGTGTTGCACGAAGAAGATTTCACTGGGAGCGGTCAGTGAATCGTCAGTTGATGGTGTGCCCCAATTCCACTTTGCCTCTTCGTCGAACACGACATCGCGTGGCACGTGAACGCGCTTACCCACGGGATCATAGACCCGATACGCCTTGGACCCCAGTTCGTAGCCGAATAAGACCATGGGCACGCTTCTGTCGTTGAGTTTCCTCAGGTTTGGCTTCACCACCTTCACATGCGCAACACACCCAAACGTGCGGAGATAGTGCACGTTCGGACATCGCTGGTACCACGCCTCGTAGGGCGTCTTGCCATGCACACTTCGCGTCGTTGCACAGTTGAGGAGGTAGACTGCCATCGTGACAGCCTCGCCCCAAAACTTTCCTAGCACGCCTTTCACCTTAAATAGGTTACGTGCCATGCCGACCACCGTCTGGTTCTGACGCTCCACGACACTGTTCTGCTGAGGTGAGTACGGTGTCGTAAGCTACCGCTTGACATCGAGGTTCATGCAGTACTTGCCGAATTCCGTGGACGTGAATTCACCACCACGATCAGTGCACATCGCCCGCAGCTTTCGTGTGGCCTCAATTTTAGCGCGGGCCTGGAAGCGCTTGATGGTTGTCAGCACCTCGTCTTCCGACGTCAGGAGCATCAGCCACATACATCGTCTGAAATCATCCACCAGGAGCAGAAAGTACCACATCCCTCCTGGTATTGCCAACGTGACGGGTCCGCACAAATCACCGTGCACCAGCTCGAGTTGATCTTGGGCGCAGTAGCACGCCTCCTGCGAGAACGGAGCACGCCGTTCTTTCCCGACCAGGCAGCCGTCACAGACTCGACCCACCTGATCGACCTGTGGCAACCTGCTGACCATCTCGTCACGCGCGAGACGTCACAGGGACTGAAAGTTCAGATGACCATAGCGCACGCCAGCGCCACGCATCTTCACTGTAGCTCACCGCCAGACACACCAGCTACGCTAAAACTAGATCAAGCACATACTTGTAGTTCCTGTAGCGTTTTACCTTAGCTAGCAATTGCCACTGCTAATCATGAAGCCACAACGTGCCGTTCTCGATCAACGTCTGACAACCATTTTCTTCAAGTTCTCGGATGCTGATGATATTGCTCCGTAGCCATGGGATGTAGTATACCCCGGTGAGCACGCGATACTCCTTGGTGTGGCATGTGAACAACATGGTCCCACGCCCACATATATCGATGACGGAGCCGTCGCCAAACTTCACAGTTCCCTTTACGCTGACGTCTATCTTGGCGAAAGCAGCCTTGCACCCAGACATGTGATTGGACGCACATGTGTCTAGGTACTAGGCGTCGTCGTCTTCATCCTCCTCCTGGACAAGGTGCACTTGCGCGTGCACCTCGTCCAGTGCAACGTTAGTGGGCGCGCCGCGCATGACCTCCGTCAGTGTGCATTCCTGGGCCATCAACAGCGTATGCTCGTCGTCCTGAGCTTGAGTGAGATGCGCTTGCTCTTTGTGCTCTTGCCGTGGCTTGCGGCATTCCCGAGAGAAGTGCCCAAAGTTCCCACAATTGAAACACTTAAGCCTGGACTTGTCACGGCCGTCGTCGGACCCAGCGCTCTCCTTGCTGTCGCGGGCAGCACCTTGCCCGCATTGCTTGCCACGGCCACGGCCTTGCTTGCTGCTGTTCCTGCCGTCGCCCAAAAAGGAGTCACCCTGCTCCCGCTTCTTCATGCGTGCCAGCCACTACTCCTCTGTGAGGAGAAGACGGCCATTGGCCTTGCAGCCACCATCAATAGCCGCCTCATTCGCATCGAACATCTCCTTCGCACACTTGAGCCGGCCTACCAACTCTTCCACGGACAGGGTCCGCAGGTCGATTAGCTGCTCGATGGAAATCACCACCTGCGTGAACTTCGGAGGAACGACGCGGAGGAACTTCTTGATTACCTTGATGTCCACCAAAGTTTTGCTGAGCATGCAGATGTTGTTGATAAGACCGGTCAACCGCATGGCGAAATCGTCCACCAGCTCGTTGCTCTTCATGTGGATCCCATCGAATTCCTTGAGCAGGGCTTGTGCCTTCGCCTCTCGGACACGTTCCACTCCCATGCGTATGGTTTTGATGACGTCCCAGGTTTGTTTGGCGCTGTCCTTCACCACCAGTGTCGCCAGCATCTCTAGCGACACCCCCTGGAGTATGGCTGCTAGCGCCGCCCTGTCAACTCGGTACTCGACGTTTCCCATATCGATCACCTCCCAGACTCCCTGAGCCTACATGTTGACCCTCATCAAGAGAGCCCACTCGCTGTAGTTCATGCGCGTGAGGGTAGGGTAGCGCACCGCCACCACCGCCTCTCTTATCTGGTGCACCACTACGTTCCGGCCTTCGTTGCCGGCCGCTGTGGCCGCTGCCATCTGCGTGGACTCTCGGTGTGGTGGGGGACTTCGACCCTGTGCTCCTAGGCATTGATGCAGGATCTGTTAATCACCGCTCTGATACCAATTGTTGACATCAAGCCGATGAGGACTCAAAGCCAACACGAACACACAACACACACAATCACTCTGGAGACTCCAATCGGCAATCAAAACATGAGAGGATTTTGTGCCGCACAATCTCAAAGCAACTTTCCGGTTTTTCTTTCTTATTTAAACACCAAAGGAAGGAAACATCAAGGAAGAAAATATCTAAACAAATTAATCCCTATAGTTATGCTAACTACTCAATCAATCTCTGTAGTTACGCTACCAATCCAAGTCCAACGTAAACGAGCATGTCTCGACCCCATGCAAATACATGCACAGCACAGCACAGCACACATGATTAGTTCAACGGTCGTGCGCCGTGAATCACTCTTCAGCCGCGGCGTGCGTCGACACGAGGAGCGCCCGGCGCGCGCCCAGCGTCATGGACATGGGCTGCCTGCGAGCGGTGCAGCGGCTTGTTTTTTTTTTTGAAAGAAACCAGCGGAAAACTTGCCTATTATATTAATAGAGAAGAGCTGCAGCGGCTTCTTGTGCAGGTGGAGGTGGCCGAACAGCAGGAGCGACGGTGGACTCGGCGCGCCGCTCGGCGACGACACCGGCCGCGATGAGTAGTAGTAGGCTGAACGTCGCCACTGGCCATGTCCGCGGCCGCGTCCATGGCTGGCATTGCCGTTGCCATTGGCAAACGCAAGGCCCTTACTGTCACACGTAGCAGTTAGTTTTCAGCACAGCAGTAGCACGTTACTGCACTGGGAATCGTTGTCAGTGAGCGTCCGCAACGATTCTATCCGCGAGAAGGGAATCAATCGCCTGCACATGTAAACGAGCAGTGGACGGATTCAACGGCTGATCTGGAGTGGCACTGTGATGGACGACGGACGGAGACGCGCAAGAAAAGAAATTGTTGGTCGTTATCATCGAGCGGCTCAGTATAGTTCCTCTCTTGACATTTTCTTTCACATACGTGTTTCATCTTGGGATCTCATCGATTCGATTGAGATGCTGGGTTGATCGAGATATTCGAGATTGCTTGCTGCACTCTCCAATCGCGACGGCTTTGTTAGCTGTGATGGGACTGGGACTGCGACTGTGACTGTGATTGTGACCAATGTCGGTCAGCAAGTTCTCAAAAAAAGAAAGAAAAAAAGTAGGTCGACACCCGGAGCTGCCCTGACGTCGTTGAAGAAGGCACCACCGCCAGTCGAAGCCGCCGCCGGAGCTGATCGATCTCGTAAGGACCGCACTTTTTCTGCGCGATCCAATCTGAGCCGCATATGAGCAGGTTTGGCTGGGCCGGGTGGTACTTTTGGGCCGTCCATCTCGTCCTCTTCATTGCCCGCCACGGCTTCCGGTTGCATCAATACGTACTCACTAGCCCTTCCATCGCCACGTTAAGGCCCATGCATCTCTTTTGGGGTCTCTGGGGAATGGTGAGCCCCGACCCGTCGCTCATGTTCATGTCCACCTCCTCCTCCCCCCACTCGAAGCACTGCACCATGTGGCGTAGGATAGAGACATGAGCCTGTGCTGGGTCAGGGATTTCAAGTCAGCCTTCCTCCTTGGCCCAACCCATGTCCCACCTCGCCGCATCTTCGACCGGACCGGGTTGGTCGGGCCACGGCTTACTATCAACGCATCCTCCTCCTTTCTTTGATGGTGGCGCCGGCGGCGATGACATCACGGAAGATTCTCCTTGGTGGCATCACGGTGGCAAAGAGAGCCAACTCTCGCACTCCGACGCTCGTCTGGAAGCTTCGACCTCTCCCACCCACGCCGCAGCGACGCAGCCGTCAGGCGGGTCGCCATGTGCGCTGCTCTTCTCGAGGGCCCTGCCGTGAACGCGTTCGGCAACACAGTTCGCCGGAGATGCGCCGGGCCCGTCCGCCGTGGACTACAAGTGGGTTTGTCGTCCTCGGGCTCGCTGCCTTGGTGTTGATTTTTTTGGACACTCAAACCGAAAATTTGGAATTTGAATTGGTTTGAGCCAAATTGAAATCCTACCAGAATAGGATTTGGAATCCAATTGAATCTCATTCAATTCTATAAAGCCAAACGGGTAGGTATTTCATTGTTAGCCCAAACCGAAGACGAACACAAGATTTTTGTGCCGCTAGAACAACAACAACTTTTCTGATTCTCTTGCTCTACTTCTCTTGTTCTTCTTCACCAAAATCTGATAACAGGGGTGTCCTTTTATTGAGAGTAAACGACTATTCGTATCCGGAAAAAATTCTACGTATCCGGAAGGAATACCACACAAACTCTAGAATTCATAAATAATACTGTCTAAATACTGTAAGACTACGTAAACAAATTCTCCCTAAAAATTAGATATACCATATGCACAAATATTACTAACAAACCACTCCCTAATCTTTGTGCACTTACTTATTGAGGCAGTCGGTCTCAACTACGACTTGTTCAACTGTTACTCAACACAGAACGACAAACACATCTCCTCAACATTCCGGACTCAACTCCACGGATTCGACTCAGGACGACGAACACATCTCCTCAACATCTTGGACTCGACTCCACAGACTCGACTTAGGACGGCGAACATATCTTCTCAACATCCCGAACTCAACTCTACGGACACACACAAATACAGCACCGCAACCATCTAGTATCAACACAACGCTTTCACCTTGTCAACTCGCAACTCATCTTGCGTTCCACCCTCCTTGAGCGCGCATGTACACCTTCATCTTGATTACCCATACTGCATAATTGCTCTTCGTGGGCATCGAATAATGCAGCGAGACAGTGGAACTCTCCTTCGCCATCGCACTCGATGTCGCCTCGTCATTGATGACACCGCTTCCCGGAGAGCGCAACATGATCAATTTTAGCCAAAATCACAAAAAACACAAATTGGCCGACAGCCTTTTGTTCTCTCGATGCTTTTGACTTCTTTTTCCTAAAGACACGACACAGACCACCGCGCCTTGCCTTTTCTTCCCGTTGAATCCCTACTGCGCTTTTCCGTTTCGCTCGGTTGCTTCTTTTTCTTCATGCCTCGGTGTGCGTCTACTGTCTTGAGCAATGCTTTGCTCTGCTCTTCTCTCGCTTTCACGAAGAGATGCAAACTCCGCTTTGATTTCTTCCGCGAAACCATCTCAGACTTGACGCAGACCACGGCTCGCGACGCATGTAGCCGACGACGGATATATATTTTTTCCCTCCCCTGGATCGAATCTCCACCTTACTCTGATACAAATTGTTGGCTCAAACCGAAGACGAACACACGTGAGCACAAGAATGCAAAAAAGATTTTTGCGCCGCCGGAACAACAACAGTTTTTCTGATTTTCTCTTCTCTATTGCTCTTATTCTTGTTCACAAAATCTGATTACAATGGTGCCCTTTTATTGAGAACAAACAACTATTCTTATCTAGCAAGGATTCTATTTATCCTGAAGGGATATTACAAAAACTCTAGTATTCATAATGAATATTGCTTAAAATATTGTAGGACTATGTAAATAAACTCTCCCTAAAATCTAGATATACTATATGTATAAATATTACTAACATTCATTACATTGAGAAGCACGGTATGAGGTTGATCGTTGACAATATGACATTATTCCCAATAACTTTTTAATCAAAACGTTATCAGTGGCTATCGACAAGTTGTAGCTCCGGTTAGTGTTGATAAGGATTTCGCTGGAGATTAAGGGATCGTTTTGTACAAACGTATTAGGGATAGCAGCTCTCGATGATCGAATCGTCGATCTTATGAAATGAAAGAGGAAAATAACGTGATAATTCCTAGGAGTGAATGGGGGCCGCTCTTTATTGATATGAACTGGATTTACAAAGGGGGGTGCTCACGACCCAACTGGGGACTAATCCTAATTACACTGGAAATGAAGATTGCTATCTTGCTTCCCTCATATTGCCTCTTGGTCTCTAGAACTTGTCTAGATGTTTCGATCTCTTCTGTAGTCTCTGCCCTTTGGTCTCCTGTGCTTCACTCTTAAATAGCTTCTGAAGGGGTGGCAGTTACTCCTGAAAAAGGCGTCTTGGGTGAAGCGTTGCGACTGGTCGGGGCGATGCATCAGTTAATGTGTTAACTGCGCGACGGTTCAATGTCTGAGAGACATCAAACCGCATTGGTAGTTATTGTCAGTGTCTTTAGGATCTTCTAACCACGTGGTATGAAGTATACAGCACATGCTATATTCATCGCATGATAAAAATATATTCGGGTTTAGTTATAAACACCAGTTCATAGCGTTCGAAAGCGACTACGGTCGGAGGGTAGGTACAGGACCTTATCCGACCAGGGTACCCTTATGTAACCTCTGGAATCCTTACGACCAGTGAGGTCGTTAGCCTTAGGGGTTACGACCATAAAGACGTATGGTCTTTTATTATGTATTAAAATAATACATACAGGTTTTAATCCTCGTCAGCTAGCCCCTGAACTTTAAATGAACCGGTCGTGTGAACACTTTTCTCCCGATGAAGTCGTATCGGGCAGACCCCATTAAATATCGTGACATTCGAAGTGGTTTGTGTTCACTTTAAAGTTGAGAACTTGCCTTGGGAACCTAAAAGTTTTTTTGTCCGTTGGAAAAAAAAGAGACTTTTGTCCGTTGGACTTTTTAGATAACTCCCCATTGCAGTTAAAGACCCAAAGCTATAAAATCTCCATTGCTGAGTCTTAGAGATCTTACGCTTTCAGATCCTCCTTTAATCCCCTTTTAGTTCCTTGCCAAGAAAATATTTTTGACCTCCTTTTGTCTCTCCGACCTCAAATTCTCCTCCGACCACTGCTCATTCCTTTCTGTGATTTCACTATGTCGGAGCAAATCACAAAATGGGTGGCTTCGGATCTGAGTGAGAAAAAGCTTGAAGCGCTGGAGAAGATGGGAATGCTCCCAGACAGGAATCTGATCGGATGGAGGTCAGCGGTCGGGGAGCACTTTCCGAGCCGCGAAGATGGGGAAATTCCAGTTTTCCTCGCCCACATCGAGTGTGGATTGAGGGTTCCGGTATACAAATTCCTCCCCCGTGTTTTGGAATACTATGGGGGTGGAATTGGTGAATTTGACCCCTAATTCCATCGCCAATATCAGTATTTTTGTTTACCTATGTGAGGCATACCTGGGAGTGCGTCCAAATTTGAAGCTCTTGAGGTACTTTTATCGTATGGCGATGTTAGGGAGATCCACAGGGGCTCCTGGAGAATGCACGCTGCGCCTTCATGACGGGAAGGCCGATGAGTACATCCAGATGTACTCGAAGTCCTCGTGGTCTTCATGGAAAAAGAATTGGTTCTACATGAAGGTTACGAGGGATGATGGCCTCTACTTCGCCGGAATCAGGGCGAACGAGAATCCCAAGTGGAGAAAAACCGTGGAGAAGGCAGGGGTGGTCGGAAGATGGGTGGATGCCATCCATGACCTTAGGGTCAAAGGATTGACTTCCTGGCATGTGGTGAGAGATTTCACCAAACGCCAGATTAGTCCCCTGAGGCTTCGAGCACATTCTCTGCTTTGGTCTATTGGTCGTGATGAAGCTATCGCGGACTCATGAGGAGGTAAGTCTTTGGAAAAAAAGCTCCGACCAGTATGATGTTTTATTTGATTATCGTAAAAAACCTTAAAATCTCTTCTGCCTTTTTTGAAGCCCTTTCTCCCGATGAGATCAGAGAGCGGATTAGGATGATCTGCACCGAGGAGCCTGGTGAGAAGGCTGCATTCCCCGATATACTGGCAATAGTCTCTATTGAAGAGAGACTTGCGAGACTTAAGGTAAATAATCAAGTCTTTTTTTTATCATGTATACATGTTCTTCGATCAGATTAATGACCTTGCTCTATTTTTGTAGGTGGTCGGATTACGAGTTATACAATCAGGTGAGGATCAATATCCTACCGTAGTTCCGACCGACTCGTGCCCAGATGCACTGGAGGAAGATGAATCTCCCGAGGTAATAGAGCATAAAAGAATATATATACTTTAGATAAAAGATTTCATCACCTAATCAAACTCGATTTTTGATTTAGGTGGAGAAGACTGAAGGCCCACAGAGTACTGCTGCGGAGGCCGTAGACTCCAGTTTGGTCGTTCACGACCTGACAGTTGTTACCAAAACAACTGATCCGGAGGTTGATGAAACCACTCCCTTCGACCCGATGATCAGGAATGCTATCCTCGACCAGTTTGTCGAGGATATCGCCTCTGATATCCTGTCGGAGGATGTGAGGGGTTTAACCAACCCTGTCGATCCAGAACCGGCGAATTTGGTTGAGAAGAAAAGGAAGGCTGGCGGTACAGAGTTTACTCTACCGCATTTCAAAGTCAAGTCCAGGAAATTAACTAGGTATGTACAAATGAAAGAGGTCGTATGAGTGTATACCTTTAATAATTGTTGATTACTCGGAGTTTTGACCTTCTCTTCTTCATCTTGTATAGGTCTTCTGGCGTTCCGGTCGATTCCGACCAGGATCTTCCTGAGGACCCAGCACCCGTGGAAGTTCTTGACCAAAGCACTTCCCAGGACAAAGTTCCTGAGGAAACAGTGGTCGAAGAAGCCCCCGAGCAGGTGTCGAAGCCAGCGGACGAGTTGGATCCATTGGTGGTTCTAACTCCTTCTGCGGAGGTAGATACCCCTAAAGGCCCTCAACAGGTTCTGACCAATGTTGTTAATCCTCCTCAACCTAATAAGTTCCCATTCCGTCCCTGATTTATCCATAATAAGGAACTTGACAAGGCATGGGGGAAAATATTGGATAACCATATCAAGATGAATTCTAATCTCATTTTTGCCGGTTATAATGACTTGGCAATCCGGGTAAGTATTCTACGACCAGTTTCATAGTCTCTCTAATAAGTTCAAAGGAAACTTAAAGAGAAATTGCTATTTGTCTAGCATATGGTCGAGAACTTTGCTGTGGTCGGAGGACTGACCCAGCGAATTAAAGACTTGGAGCGAAAGCACTCCGAGTTGGAAAGTAAGAACTTTCCTCTTAACCTTTTTCCTTCTTCATTACTTTTGTCCTTCTTTAATTATTCTCCCTTATCGTGTTTGATAGATTTGGAGAAAATAAAAGGAGAAGTCATGGCTAAGGAAGCCAGAATAACCCAGCTTGAGGAAGAGAACCAGGATCAGGACCGGTCGATCGCAGAGGAGTCGACCAGAAATAAGACACTAAACAAGAAAGTTGAAGGTAATGAGTCGTAGACTTGACTTATTATCCCCCTCTGATCATGTTGTGCTTACTACTTGTTTTACTCGTGTAGAGCAAACGCAAGTGTTGAACAGAACCGAGAAGGTTCTAAAATTTGAGCAGGAGAAGGAGACAGTTCTTATGCAAAATCTTGATGAAAAGATTCATGCTTTGAACAAGATGATCTTTGATATGGGATCAGGATCAAGCATGCCTGACTTGAGAGATCCGATAGAGAAAAGAAACTACTTGGGCCATCTTCTAGAAGATCTCAGTGGTCTGCTTAAGACTACTCGAGAGAATTATGCCCATACTATGAAGGAAGGCGTTGCCAATGGAGTTAGTTTTGCGTTGGCAAAATTGAAGGCTTCTGACCCCTCAATTGACCTCCAAGCCATTGAAGATGACTTCAACTGCCTACCTGATGAGACCACCAAGTTTATGAAAGAACTAAAGCCGCTTGGAGACAAAGTCGTAGAGGAAATGGAAGTCAGATCTCCATAAAACAGTGATTAGTCTGGAGACATTCTAGAGTAGGGTATTGTAATATAAGAATTATGAAATGTAAAAACTTACCTTTCTTGACATCAGCAAGTCTTTTATTTATCCTTTTGACTTTTAAAGAACTCGATATGCTCCTAGCCCCGATCGATTTATAGTAGAAGAACGTTACTATAAAAGCAGTTAGCCAAGTAAAAAGAGAACTTAAAGTCTCAACCATTCTTTTTGTGTTGAAGATATATATTGATTATATGTCAAAACTGATCATAATAATACTAGAAAATCAATTTGGTCGGAACCAATGTAAGATTTCGACTAGTTGTAGATCTGTTTTAGAATAATCAAGACATCAAAACAAAACAGTGTATGGTCAGAAAAGAAGACTTGCTTAGATGAAAAAAGAAAATATGCAAGGATGGATGCAACAAATGATAAGTGAACTTGTTTATATTTATTATCCCAAAATCTTGTTGGAGGAAATGCTAAGACCTGAAGACATAAAACATATTTCGTGAAACGTGCTCAAGCTCTTAATCCGACTGGTAGCGGGGATCGTAAGAAAAGAAGCGTCGCTAGGAAGCTCCTTCCAGTGGGCAGGACCACGTGCGAAAAAGGAGAGACTTTGACTAGGAGCCTTTCCGTGTTCCGACTAGTAGCCAGACAAGAGTAGAGCAAATCTTGAAATAATGAAATATACTCTTCATAATCTTAAGCATATCAATCACTATATAAAGTTATTTGTATCCTGCTCTGATTACTCATATATTTCTTTAAGAAAAGAGTGACGTCGCGCGTGGGAACCATTCAGGGAATGCTCACAACTAGGACCCATACATCGTATGACTTAAAAGTCGTTGCCATAGAGTAACAGAGATCCTTAGAAAGGATGTCGGAGAGAAGATTATCTTCTCCGATCAGCTTAAAATAGCAATAATAAACGACTGTGAGTATAGGTATATATATATATATAAGCAAGATTTCTCATCTTAATAAATAAAGGAATATTTTATCTTTATTTAAATTGAAAGAATGTAAAATAATTAAACATAAAACTTACGCAATTGATCAATGTTTCAAGAATTTGACAAAATTTGCCCATCAGACATAGCTAGTCGTACGGAACCTGGTCGGGTGACTTCGACCACAGTGTAAGGACCTTCCCACTTGGGAGAAAGCTTGTTGCGATTTGCTTGGTTCTGAATTTTTCTGAGAACCATATCACCTACAGCGAGGCTGCGAGGTTGCACCTTACGACTATGGTACCTTCGCATGGCTTGTTGATAGACTGCTGATCGTACAAGGGCTTGGTTACGTCGTTCTTCAAGGAAATTGACGTCGTCGAGTCTGTGTTCATTCTGATCGTTTTCATTGAAACAACCAGTTCAAGCAGAGCCAAGTTTTAGTTCCGGAGGAAGCATGGCTTCAGCACCACAAACCAAGAAAATGGTGTTTCACCGGCCGCACGATCGTCGTGGTTCGAACGCCCATAATCTGAGCGGAAGTTCTAAACCCAAGCTCCCGACCGCTTGATTAATCGTCGAATACTCGGCGTTTGATCCCCTGCATGATGATACCATTGGCTCGCTCAACTGCCCCATTGCTCTGTGGATGAGCAACCGAAGCAAAATGAACCTTGACACCCAGTTTGTCGCAGAATTCTTGGAATTGACCACTTGAGAACTGGGCACCGTTGTCTGTGATGATACGACTGGGTACACCAAATCGTGTGATCACATTTTTTGTGAGAAATATCTTAGCGGTCTCAGTTGTAATTTTAACAACAGGCTCGGCTTTGATCTATTTTATAAACGTGTCAATCATGACGAAAAGGAATTCGAAGCCCCCGGGTGCTTTTGGGAAAGGTCCCAGGATGTCCAGTCCCCAGGTTGCAAAAGGCCAATAAAGAGGAATTGTTTGCAAAGCTTGTGCCGGCTGATGTACTTGTCGGCTATGAAACTGACATTGTACGTACTTCATCACGAGCTCTTTTGCATCATGAAGGGCAGTTGGACAATAGTATCCTTGCTTGAAGGCTTTACCGACCAGTGTTCTGTAGGAATGATGTGCTCCACATACTCTTTCATGGATTTTAGTTAGCAATTTAATGCCATTTGATTGAGATATGCATCTCATCAACACTCCATAAGATCCTCGTTTGTACAAGATACGTTCGATTAGAGTGTATGATTTGGCTTTTCGTGCTATACGATCAGCCTCTACATCAACTTCTGGAATTATGTCACGCTGAAGATAATTGTAGATCGATGTCATCCAATCTCTACCTTGATCGTGATAGCGCCAACCGTCAACGACCTGTGGAGTATCCATGTTCTCTCGATCAGTTTGTACGACCTGCAAAGAATCATGTATGTTCTCGGAAGGCTCGACTACCGAGGGTGAATCGAGTTGCTCAAGAAAAACTCCGAGTAGGACGGTCGACCTCGTGGAGGCCATCCGTACCTACTGGTCTGCCAGAAAGTTTTCCTTTCTAGGAATATGTTGGATCTGAAAACCGAAGAAGTGCTTTTCGAGTTTCCGTAATTCTGCCAAATAAGATGACATCTTGGTACTCGAGCATTGATACTCTTTCCCTACTTGATTCGCTACTAGTTGAGAATCGTCTTTCACTAGTAATCTGCGAATCCCAAGCGAACAAGCTGCTCAAAGTCCTGCCAGTAAACCTTCATATTCTGCCACATTGTTTGTGGCAGCAAAATTTAACTAGATGGCGTACTTGATGTGTTCGCCAGTAGGGGATGTCAAGACCACTCCAGCCCCCGAGCCTTTTAGCATCAAGGAACCGTCAAAGTACATTGTCCACTCGTCGTGGTTTTCGTACTCGGGCCCTTGGGTGGGTTCAGGGTTAGTCCATTCGGCAATAAATTCTGCTATTGCCTGGGACTTGATTGTTGTTTGTGAGGTGAAATGGAGGTCGAACGCCCCTAGCTCAACCGCCCATTTTGCTATTCATCCTGATGATTCCCTATTTTCAAGGACTTGACCAAGAGGATACCCGGTCAGTACGACCACTTTGTGGGCCTGAAAGTAGTGCCTTAGCTTCCTTGAAGACATAAGGTGACCATAGAGCAACTTTTGTACCTGTGGGTATCTTTCTTTTGGTCCATGTAAGACTTCGCTTACGTAATAAACTGGTCGTTGAATGTTACCCCATTCTACGACCAGTACACCGCTAACTGTATGTAGTGTTGCTGCCACATAAATTAGCAATGTTTCTCCCAATCTCTGATAGACAAAGACCGGGGTACTTGTAAGGTACTTTTTAAGTTCTTCAAAGGCATCGTTTGCCTCTTTAGTCCACTCAAAACTTCCATGTTTCCGAAGAAGCTTAAAGAAAGGTAATCCTTTTTTCCCCTAACCTTGCTATGAAACAACTTAGTGCTGCCATATAGCCGGTTAGTTTTTGGACCTCCTTCTTCGTGGTCGGAGGGCGCATCTGGTCGATGGCCGCTATTTTTACTGGATTTGCTTCAATACCTCTAGCCGAGACTAGGAAACCAAGCAGTTTACCAGCAGAAACTTCGAACACACACTTTTCTGGATTCAACTTGAGGTTATGTCTTCTCAAGTTGTTGAAAGTTTCTTGTAAGTCAGGAATGTGATCGCTAGCGTTGGTGCTCTTTACGACCAGATCATCAACGTAGGCTTCAAGATTCCGACCTATTTGTAGAATAAAGGTTTTCTGCATCAACCTTTGAAAAGTTGCGCCAGCGTTTTTGAGACCAAATGGCATCTTAACATAGCAGTAAGTGCCATATGGGGTGATGAAGGAAGTTTTCTCTTCATCTTCTTTACACATATTAATCTGGTGGTACCCTGAATACGCATCTAAAAACTTTGTAACTCACACCCAGAAGTAGAGTCTACAAGTTGGTTAATGCGTGGAAGGGGAAAATCATCCTTCGGACATGCTTTATTAAGATCTGTAAAGTCGATGCACATTCGCCATTTCCCATTATTCTTTCTAACCATTACAGGATTGGCGAGCCATTGAGGGTAGTCGACTTCACGAATAAACCCAGCCTTAAGGAGTTTGTCAATCTCCAACTGGATTGCTTCCTTCCGATCAGGTGCAAAACACCAGAGCTTCTGCTCGATCGGTTTTTTGTCAGGCTGGAGAGCTAGGCTGTGCTCGATCACCTCCCGGGGGACTCCGGGCATATCGGACGCTTGCTAGGTGAACACGTTCTGATTTGCTCGGAGGAAGGAGACGAGCGACTCTTCCTATTTAGGGTTGAGTCTTGTCCCAACCATAATCTTGTGGGTAGATGAGTCAGTGTTTCCTAACCCAGGTTGCGACTTGGCGCTGTCCGGAGAAGCGCCTTTGTCGAGTGGTACCTCCTTTGTCTGGTTGAAAGGCTTGGGTGTCATCTTTGGCCTCGAGTGCTTGACCTGCATGGTAGATGGATTAGCCTCTCTGGTCGGAAGTTCATCGACCAGTTCAAAGGATTTCCGATCACACACGTAAGCCATTTTCTGATCTCCCCGAATCGTGATGACTCTCTTTGGTCCTGGTATTTTCAAACTTTGATAACCGTAATGCGTGGCTATCAAGAACTTTGCTAATGCCAGTCGACCAAGGATTCCGTTGTATGCGGATTCAAAGTTTATCACATCGAACAGAATCTTTTCTGTTCGGAAGTTATCAGGCTTTCCGAACGTAATCGGTAGGGAAACTTGTCCTATCGGTTTAGCGGTGGAGCCAGAAACTATGCCATGAAAGGCATATTTCACTGGTTTCACCTTCGACATGGGAACCTGCATTTCTTCTAAAGCCCCCACAAATAATATATTCAAAGAGCTATCTCCATCTATTAAGACTCGATTAACCCTACAATTATTAATAGTTGGTTAACAACAATAGGGTACCTACCTGGTCGAGTCAAAGCGATGGGGCAGTCGTCTTTGCTGAAAAAGATTGCCGTGTCCGACCACTTTAATGGCTTGATGATGGTCGGAGATTCGACGAGGTTGACCTCCCGCTCCATGGCTTTCAGATGACGCTTCGACTCGTATGAAGAACACCCGCCAAAGATCATGTTGACCGTGTGTTGAGGATCCTGGTACTACATCTCTTCATCGCCATCCTTGTCCTTTTTGGAACTCGTCTCTCCGGGTTCCTGTATTGCGGGAAATGGTCCTTTACTTGCATAATAATCCTCCAGTTTCTTTTCCCAGACTCGACAGGTGTGTAGATCATGCCCTGCCTGCTGGTGAAGTGGGCACCACTTCTTGTTCTTCTGGAATCCTTCGGTTGGAGCTTTTGTTTTGCCTCGACTGGTGTAGTCCTTCTTACCCTTCGTGAACTTTTCAGGAATTGCTAGGACTTCCTTATCGTCGGGTCTGCGGTTCTTTTTTCTTCTTGAGAGACTTCTTATTCTTTTTCTCTGATTTGTCCAGGTCGGGCTGGGGAATCTTGTATTTCTGATCAATGGTTTCACACCACTCGATCGCTTCGCTAGCGGTGGCATACTTGTCGGCCATGTTGAAAAGTTAGACAGTTGTTCATGGAGGATTCATTGCTATGTCCTCCGTGAACCGTCGATTCCTCAGACCTGTTTTAAAAGCCTGAATAACAGATGAATCTGCGACCTCGGGTATGGAATTACGAACCTGGTTGAACCTCTTGATGTATTGACGTAGCGTCTCATTAGAACCCTGCCGGATTTGGTGGGGATCATCCTCCTTTCTAGAGCGGTCGTACGTACCCTAAAAGTTTGCAATTAGAAGGTCACAGAGTTGCTCCCAAGTATAGATTGATTCGACCGGTAGGTTTAATAACCACGACTGGGCAGACCCTTCGAGCACGGTGGGCAGATAGTTAGCCATCACATTCTCATCGCCACCAGCAGCTCTGATGGCGGTGGTATATATTTGGAGAAATTCCAATGGGTTTTGAGTCCCATTGAACTTGTCCAAGTTGCGCGGTCGGAACCGGTTAGGCCAACGCACAGCTTGGAGCCCTGCAGAGAAGGCTCGACAACCCGTGATCGATTCATGGCACCTTCTTTGGAAAGGTGCCGGGTTGTAATCGGTCAGAGACCGGTTCCTGAGGTTGGAACACTGGAGCTCCGGTGTGCCGATCCGGTCGTAGACATTAATATGATGCCTTCGATCGCCTGCTTGATTTAGATGATGTCAGAGATCGTCAGGTCCAAGCGGTGGTTCTTCTCAACGTGGTGAGGGAGTGGCTACCTGGAATAGCCTTCTCCCCTCGTGACTCCTTTGTCGGAATCGCCGAGGAGGTCTTAGTATCGATTGTTCCCTAGCATGACCATATTGCCCCCTGCTGAGGGAGGAACGTTGGGATGAAGTCATGGTTTGACTCCCTGAGACCCTTTGTTCCCGGTACGCTTCCGTGCGTTGTATGGTCTGTTGGAGAATTTCCGATACTTGGCCTATGAGCTGTACAAAGCCTGGAGTTTCTGCTAAAACAGGGTCAGAATTATTTAACATATTTTGAACACGCCGTAAGTTTTGTACAATTACCGAAGGTCTCGGGGGGTTCATACTGGTCATAGGTGTACGCAGGTCTGAACCTTCCCCCGACCTCCGGATTTGTTCTGTCCTATCAGCTACTCTTGGTGGGGCAGTAGTTAACCGATGGACGTCGATTAGTTCCGTTGCCTCCGGAAGTTGGTGCTTGACGGCCTGTATCATCTCCATCAACACATGGTGGCGGGGCAAAGTGTATAGGACCGTGTAAGGCATCTTGATTTGCATCTCCGATCGCATTGACCACGTGCCTCCAGCAGTGATCTTCTGATGAGCTTCCATCGTAACTAATGGAGAGCTTTTCAATACTTTTGCTAGAAGCTTCCACGACGGAGAGCGGTCGGTGATGAGCACCTCCTGAGGTCTTCTCAGCCTGATCCGACGAACCGCCGATCGTATGCTGAGTCGTATCATCCCCACTTGGCCTACGACCAGTGGAGGTTTCATCGACACCGTCACCAGGTGTTGGTTCGCTCCTGGAATTGCCAGAAGCTGTAGATGAGTATCTTTCAGCCATAATCTCATCGAGAGTATAGAGATTCTCAGATTTTTGGAAGGATCGGGCTTGGAGTGGCTTCCGGATATTCCGAGCTGGTCGGAATGGCTGGAAGCGCCACTTGTCACAATGGTGGATCCTCATCCATCCGGTCGACTTCGCTAACGTCGGCGACGTGCGAACCGGCGGAGGAGGAGGATGACATGTCATTTTCTTGCATGGCACGGATGCATCCTTCCATGTCGAGGTCGGCGTAGTCCGCCAAGTCAAACCAATTCTCCTCATTTCAAACCCCGGGCATAGTCGCATCAGTGATTACGGGGAATGAGTGAGGATTTGATGAGCGGAGAGTTTCTTCAAAACACTTGCATCTTCTTCCCCACGGATGGCGCCAGTTATCGACGATTGAATCGCCGACCTTATGAAATGAAAGAGGAAAATGACGCGATAATTCCTGGGAGTGAATGGGGGGGCGCTCTTTATTGATATGAACTGGATTTACAAAGGGGGGTGCTCACGACCCAATTGGAGACTAATCCTAATTACACTGGAAATGAAGATTGCTATCTTGCTTCTCTCAGATTGCCTCTTGATCTCTAGAACTCGTCTAGATGTTCCGATCTCTTCTGCAGTCTCTGCCCTTTGGTCTCTTGTGCTTCACTCTTAAATAGCTTCTGAAGAGGTGGCAGTTACTCTTGTAAAAGGCGTCGTGGGTGAAGCGTTGCGACTGGTCGGGGCGATGCATCAGTTAATGTGTTAATTACGCGACAGTTCAGTGTCTGAGAGACATCAAACCGCATTGGTAGTTGTTGTCAGTGTCTTTAGGATCTTCTAACCACGCGGTATGAAGTATACAGCACATGCTATATTCATCGCACGATAAAAATATATTCGGGTTTAGTTATAAACACCAGTTCATAGCGTTTTCGAGCAGCTACCTGGTCGGAGGGTAGGTACAGGACCTTATCCGACCAGGGTACCCTTATGTAACCTCTGGAATCCTTACGACCAGTGAGGACGTGTCGGGACCCAAAATATGCAATTCTGGACCCTCTGTGTATAATGCACTAGTCCAGGATCTTGCTAGTGCACACTGTGTCAACACATGTGAATATCAATCCATACAAACGATTAATAACATAAACGAGTAATTTGATAACAAATAAGAGTTTTGACCTTATGGTCGAGTTTACAATTATTAAGCCACGCAGGGCTGGCAAAGAAATAAAATAGCAGCAGAATGAAGAAACTTCAGTGGAATCTCATCAATTCACCACAGGTAACCGATCGATCAAGACCCTACGATCAAGCACCTTCAATGAACTCCTCCTTGAAAGCAAAGCGATGACTCCTCCTCTTCGCTGTATGTTTTACAACAAGCATGAGTACACACCGCATCGCAAGTCATACCACGTAAATACAATTATAGATGCAGCTTATTCCAAAGGAATGGTTTCTGTGGTTCTTTTGCAGAAATACAACATTTGCAATTTAAATACAAGTAATAGATTGAAAGCATAAGTAAAACAAATAGATAGTAATAATTTGACAGTTTTGTTTCACAAAGACACATAGCCTAAACAAGTTATTCACATAGCCATATGACTTAGGTCACACAGCTCCCTTCCCAAGGTTTTCATGAAAATCTACCCCTCGTGTGAAATCACCGAGCATGTCCATGACCGCGGACGCGACTATTCGAATAGATTGATTAACACTCTGTAGAGTTTGTACACTTTACCCACATGATACAACTTGTGTAGCTAGCACTAGCCGTAACAAAATAGTTCAGAAACTTCATCTTAACATTGACACTCCCATTGTGCTTACAAACCGTCAGACAACCCCACATAGGAAGTCATCCACACACACCGCTGATTGTGACAGGGACGAATCGCCCGTGATGTGACTACCGTAGCACACCTCCACCCATGCACACAAACCTAACCTACTACCCGAGTAATCAATGTTAAGACTCCATAACTTACTAAGTTAGGCCCGCCCCATACCGTGCATGTGGTCAGCATTTAAAGGCTCATTCAATGGCGCACAAAGTTAAGTCCTTAATTGACCAAGGCAAGACTTCCAATTAAACTACAAATCCCTATGCACACAAAGTTATTAAGCCCACACATAGCTCCACCAAAATATCACAGTCCACTTGCCTCCGCTTCTAAATCCTTTCCCACCCTATTGGTTAAGTGCAACATATGCCATCAACTAGTAATAGCACATAGCGCATTACGCTTCTATCACATAGTTCCATAGTCACTTAGTCAAATTTATATTTGCAACTACATGAGATGATGACTCGTGGCATGGCTAAGCAAACTAATCGTATCTAACCAACCCATGTTGGTAATACGTTAGCACCAACTAAATTAACCAAACTAGGGTGACAAAAGATTATGGCATACAATTAGACAAGGAGGTCATAACAAACTGGATATTAACTAATCCCAAAAGCATTGAAATAAATAATTAAAGTAAATGCAATACTTTGAATCAATATAACTTTTGAAAACTGGGTTCAATATGATCAAAGGTATAACTTGCCTTAGAATAGGTCTAAGTACTGATCTTGCTCTTGAGGTACTCTTTCTTCTTCAAATCTTCCCGAAGTATCGACATCTACTCGCAAACGAAACAAACAAACAAAACAAAACAAATAAATAACAAGGCAAAATAAACTCAAAAAATTAAATAAAAATCTTAGATAGGTAGATCTTGAATTTAGATGAATTTAGAAATTTGAATGGGCTCAATCGGAGTTCGGATACAAAAGATATGAGCTTGGGAAGTTGGAAATCTAAAGAAAACCCTAAAACTGATTATTCCGAATTTCTGAATTATTTCTTAAAAGAAAAATCGATTATTGCGCAACGATGACGTCGCCGCTCGGAATTAAAGAATTAAAAGAAAATCTAACATGTGGGACCCACACGCCGCTGAGATGGCTCACGGTAGACCAAGTCCACCGAGCCGATTGATCTCGAATCGGGCGAGGTGGCACGCGGTGCCGACGGACGCCACGCGATTGACACGGGCTCGGCGGCCGACGCGCGAGGACTCGGCGGTGATGTGGCGTGGCGTGGGTTTCGTTTGCGTGACGTGGCAAGACGGGAACTAAGGGCAACGGCGAACGGCGGCGACTCACCGGCGGCGGATGGTACCAAGAGGTAGCCGATTATTGCGATCCCGATGGGCCAACTCGGTGGTCGGGGACGATCGAGAGCGGCGGTGGCGAGCTCAAGGCGGCGGAGAGGCTATGATCGTTGTCGGACAAGGCTTCCGGTGAGGCTCCGGCGACGGCGAAGGTCTGGACGAGTCTGCGCGACGGTGGACCCGCTATGCACTCCACGGAGACAGATACAACGCGCGGCGCAATTCGAAGTTTTCACGGTGGCGGCAAAACCCTAAAAGCTCGACTATAGCTACCAAGCTCTCTGTGGAATTGAGCGAGGGTTTGGGATGCGGAGGGTAGGGCGAACCTCGGGGGGTCTATTTATAGGGTCGAGAGAGCACGGATAAGGAAACGCCCAAATCGGGATATTCTCGGGTTGTTCGATCTATGGGATAGAGTTCGAATTGGGAACGATCAAGAGCAGATATGGGTGCGGAACGCTAAGAGATAAGATTTGGCAACGAAATCAGGAAGGTTTTAGTTGGAGATTTGCTTTTGTCGTACGAAGCTTGGAGCTCTTCAATGGCGGACGGCTGCAGAGCTGCGCGGAGAAGAAACCGAGTCAGAGACGACGACCTCGGCGGGCCCATCGGCAATAAACTAACGCGGCGCGAAGTGGCGATTCGATCCGACTGCTCAACTCGATCCGACGGTGGGGATTTGGGTGCCAAGGCGCTTATCTTCGATGCGGATCGGGTCGAATGAACAGAGCGGGCGGATCGAAGGGAGATTCGGCCCGAAGGATTTTTCTGAGATTTTAATACTTTTCCTTTTAATAAAATACCAGAAATTCAAATAAGCAATAGAAAATAGCAAATGATCTTGGAAAAATTCCAGAAAAATCTGGAAAATATATCCAAGCCCAAAGAACCCAAATAAAATAGTTTTGACCATTGTTGATGTTGACTTTAATCATATTAAATTATTTTGATGTACAAAGTCCATATTACACTTTTGAATTAAAATCAAATAAAACCCAAATGGTGAATTTTATCCTACTAACTCTTTAAAAGATTTTTAAAGCTCAGAAAATTGGGATGTTACAGGTCGTTAGCCTTAGGGGTTACGACCATGAAGATGTATTGTCTTTTATTATGTATTAAAATAATACATAGATGTTTTAATCCTCGTCAGCAGCTGTGACGAGTAACATACTAACATGTACTGGTAAATCCTTGCAAAAAGAAAATGTACTAGTTAAAGAATTGAGGTGGAACCAGGGAAACCTATTTCGTTTTGAACAAAAAGTCGGAGGGGGAACGAAACGAACGAAATTATGGAATTTTGGTGGGTTTTCAAACTGGACGAAATTTGAACGAAATTTGACTGAATTTTGCCCATAATCAAATTTAGGATGTAACCTGTCCACATTCAAATATTTCCGAATGTTTTTGAACGAATTGTAAAAATTTCCAGGGGGACGAAATCACCGAAATTTCTGAAATTTTCACCAAATTTTGGTGAAATTTTGGCGAAATTAATTTCCCTGGGTGTACACGCTCAATCTTGAAGCAAGACGGCATGCGTACGGAGTATTTTATATAGTCTCTTGAGCACCGAATCCATCTCTTGACGAGGTCGGCACATCGCCACAAGAGGCACGGCCATGGGCATGGTGAGCCCTGACCCCTCTCTCATGTCCACCTCCTCCTTGGCCACCCTTCCCCACTCGAAGCATTGTACCATGACTCCCAACGCCACCCCCACCGACCTCATGGTGAGCCCCTCGCCGGGGCACCTCCGCCGCCCCATCCCGAACGGCATCATCCACTTATCCCCGCCCTCCCCGTCCGCCTCGAACCTCTTCGGCGCGAACCTCTCTGGGTCCTCCCACGCGGTGGGGTCCCACTGCATGGAGTACACGTTGACCAGCACCATCATCCCGCGCGCGACGGCATGCCCGACAACAACGCAGTCACGCGACGCCGAGGTAGGGGAGGCCGGCGAGGTCGGACTCCTGGAGAAGGCGGGAGGTTCCCACGACGAAGTCGATCTTGGCCCCCGCTTTCTTGAGGGTGGCCGGATTGTTGGGCAGGAGAGCCATCGCCCACTCGATCGTGCTCGATGACATGTCAGTCCCAGCTTGCAGCAAGCTCTACGAAAATTAACATATTGTTTTTTTTGAAGGGGGATTAAAACCCAGCTTTTATAAAGCTAATAACAAGTCTTACAGCAGTACCACAAACAGGAAGCACTAGGGATCCCAGCTTACAGATAGCGAGCAAAAGAAGATAGCAACTAAGTCATCAAACAGCCAGACACTAACAGGGACAGATGACAAATATATTACAAAAAATGTCATCCCTTTCCAGATTTCACAAACTCTCTAATCCATTCTTCCATGGTTTTAATGAATCCTTCCATCTTTTCATTAACATCATGCTTGGTGAGCATCTTCCATTGCTGCAAATAAGATAAGAAACTGAACATCACAGCTAGCGGATGCTTAGGGAAATTCTTGTCAAACGCCATTCTGTTCCTATAATTCCAAAGGTTCCAGGCTGAGGCTGCAAAACTAAAGAGAATAAAATCGTAGTTAATAGCACCCTTCTTCTCAAGCCAATTCAAACGGAAGTCATTCAAAGAACAGGACCGGAAACCCAGCAGTAAAGCCTCTCGACACAAAGACCAATAGAACCGAAGCTAGAACACAAGAAAACAATACATGATCTAAATTCTCTTCAGCACCACAAAGAACACATTTGTTCTCTCCTTTCCACCCCCTCTTCTTCAACTGGTCCATAGTTTGTATACTGTTATTGAAATAGAGCCATAAGAAGACTTTAATTTTCAGAGGAAGCTTACTCTTCCAAATCTTGAGTCTATCATGACAGATCACACCCCCAAAGATCATATGCCTATAAAGAGATTTGACAGAGAAAATACCTGACTTTTCCAAACACCAAACCACACAGTCATTGTCAGTGTTAAGAACGACATCCATTAGCATCTGTTTAAGTTCCTCCCACTGATCCTTTTCAGTTTTACCAAAGGTTCTACTAAACCTGATGTCCTAGACCCCTCTGGTTATACAATTATTAACATGAATAAAAGGGTCCTGACAGATAGAATATAATTGAGAAAACTGAATCTTCAGAGGACAATTACCCAACCAAACATCCCCCCAAAAGAGTGTAGAACTACCATTACCAATCAAGTGTCTAGTACCCTTATCAAACATGTATCTGACCTTCATCAAAATTTTCCAAAATTGAGAACAATTAAGAGTATTAGCACCTTGAATAACACCCCTAGGAAAGTATTTGGCCTTAAGAATTTTAAACCAAAATTCATTATGAGCAGAGCATAATTTCCAATTCCATTTAGCCAAAAGACAATCATTCAAAATCCTAGTATTAAGAATACCTAAACCCCCAAACTCTTTGGGCCGACATAAAGCCTCCCACTTGACCATATGATACTTGAAATGACCAGTAGCACCCCTCCAAAAGAATTTAGAGCGAATAGTGTCAATTTTACTATGGACTTCCTCACTAAATTTATAGAAACCCATAGTGTAGATAGGAAGACTACTTAGATTGCTATTAACTAGAATTAACCTGCCTCCAGCAGAGAGAAATTTGTTATTCCAGTTATTCAATCTCTTATTCAACTTATCAATCACTTTATCAGAAGCCTTCCTCCCCACATGTCTATCCCCAACTATAATACCCAAATAAGACATGGGAAGCTGAGCTAATTTGCAATCAAAGACATTAGCCACATTGGAAGCAGCCTCCCCATCCACCCCTAAAACAAAAACTTCACTCTTGTGATAGTTAATCTTCGCCGACATCCACTCAAGCAAAGACAGAAGAAATTTAAGATGAAGCAAGTATGCCTCCTCAAGCTCCACCATAATTACCGTATCATCAACAGTTGCAAAACAGCACCCCACCAGAACCAAATGAGAGACCAAACCTTTCAAAAAGCCTTTTTCTTGAGCAACATTAATAATCTCGCCAACAAGATTCGCCACAAGGTTAAAGAGGAGAGGAGAAAGAGGGTCTCCTTGTCTTAAACCCCTAGAAGTCTTGAAAAAAGGACCCATGTCCCCATTAACATTAATACAGACTTTCCCTCCTTTGACAGAGCTCAACACCAAACTGATCCAATCATTAGCAAAACATTTTCTCAACATCACTTCCTCCAAAAATGTCCACCTGACCTTATCATAAGCTTTTTCGAAATCTAACTTCAGAATCACCCCTTTACGTTTTGTAGTTCTGAGATCATGTACCACCTCATGAAGTACCACCACCCCATCAAGAATGTTTCTCCCCTTAATAAAAGCTGACTGACTTTCATTAATTATCTTATCTGCAATCACCCCCAACCTATTGGCTAACAACTTGGTTAAGATTTTAAAGCTGACATTGAGAAGGCAAATAGGTGTATATTGACGAATATTATTAGCCTCATTTATTTTAGGAATTAAGGTAGTGACCCCAAAATTAAGTCTCTGGATATCTAACATCCCATGACTGAAATCTTTAACAAGAGCAAGAAAAGAACTTCTGATCACACCCCAAAAGTCCTTATAGAAACTATTAGGAAAGCCGTCCGGACCAGGAGCTGAGTTCGCCTTCAACTCTTTAATGACCTTGTCAACCTCCACCTTAGTGAAATCTTGAAGCAAAAAAAGATTATCATTATCAGACACTCTTAACTTGTGAGTCCAAATATCAGAAGTCAGACCCACCTTTTGACTATCCTCCGAACCAAACAAGTTTTTGTAAAAGTCATAAATATGGTTACGTAAATCAGAGTTACTTCTCAAAACAACCCCTTCATGTTCCAAACTAAAAATAAAATTTTTCCGTTTTCTCCCATTCGCGCAAGTATGAAAATATCTAGTATTAGCATCTCCTTTAGATAACCACTCACTCTTACATCTTTGTTGCCAATACTTCTCTTCCAAATAATAAATCTTCTCAAGCTCTGCTTCCAAGGCGTATCTCTTAGCCCAAATCTCAGTGTCTTTATCATTACAAGCAGCCAAAGAGTCCAAATTACTGATCTGTCTCAGAAGATTTTCCTTCTTTTTCTTAGAGGCTCCATTGACATTCGCTCCCCAACCTCTAAGAAAACACCTTAAGGCTGCTATAATACCAATCCAAATGTCAAGAGAATAGAAGTTCTCGGACGGTTTACCCTGAAATTCGATCCACTTATGCTGAATCAGATTGCAGAAGTTCTCTTGACCCATCCATTTTTGTTCAAAAAAGAAACGCCCAGTTTTAGCTCTTACCTCTTCTCCAGAATTAAGAAGTATCGGGTAGTGATCCGAACCCACTCTAGTGAGACATTGCACATGACACAAGGGAAATTAAAATTAACATATTGTTGCAAAGATTAATTTGCATAATGGTCGGTAATCAAGCAATAAAGTACAGCTAAAAATGACTAAATCAGAGGTCACTGCTGAATTATTGTCACTAGCAAATGGCCAGTGTAGTACACATCGGATTGCTCTCATTAACAAATGGCAACTGTAGACATATGCACTACTGTGTACTGTCATACTAGGACTTGATCTTAAAAAAAAAACATACTAGCTAGTACCGGTACTATACGACTCAAAACCATTTTTATTTTAAACTTGTAGATGTCACCATACTTAAAAAAACACCGTATTATTGTCACTAATAAATTAGCTGATACCATAAGGCCAGTGCAGCACATCTGCCTCAAATCGCGGCAATGAGATGCATGCATGCGCGACACCTAGGCACCGCCCGATTCTAAATCAACGGCTAGTAGTACGTACGCTCGCGTACACAACCTTGTCTCAATAATGCAGTCAATGCAACCACCGCGTGATGCATGCAGATTGTTGCCGTATTCACTTGCCAGGCAGACAGTGCGGATGACTACGTCGTCGTACGACTCCGGCGACCGCTCCTGCTGCCGGAGCAGGTCGCCGATCACCGTCCTCGGCGTCGTCTCCTCAGCGACACCGTTGCGGTGGTAGAGGCACCTGTACTCGTCGACGAGGCCCTCGCCAAACTCGTGGCGCTCCTTGGCGAGGCCGGCGAGCTTCCTGCCCATCCTCCCTAAGTCTAGGAACCGCAGCACCAGCAGGAAGTCGTGCTGGTTCGTCGTCCCCGCCGCGTGTTGGGAATATAACTTGGAACCACACACTCTTTTTCCGGGAAGAAGATGAACACCGGAAGAAAACGCAAAGATACACTTGTTTGGCGAGACCAAATTCAGCTGGGTCTCCTTTTCACTTGTTTTTCTTTTGCTCAACTCAACTTAACAAACTGATTACATGGGCTTAAATAAGCCACACACACGGACTAAGGCCCTGTTTGTTTAGACTTTTTCTTTGGCTTATAAGCAAAAAAAACCTAAGTCTAAACAAAGGGGTGATGTTTTTTATCTAGCTTATAAAAAGCTTAAGCCATTTTAAGCCTAAAAGTCATAAGCCAAGGAAGAGATGCTTTTTTGGCTTTTGCGGAATAGAATATCCATTTGCCTCTGAAGTTCACTGAAATTACCCACGAAATGCTATTGTATATAAGCAGAAATCGTTTGTTTTTTCTCTCTTCCTTCCTCCTCTCCAACCCCTTTCCTTGGTTCCGTGAGACGCCGCCGCCTGCCTCCCGTCGCCACCGCTGCCTCCCCTCCGCCGCCGCCTACCCTCCTCCCCGTCCCTCGCCCCGCCCTCTCCTCCCTTCCGACGCCGCTTTGCCCTCCTCTCCTCGTCGCCACCGCTCCCTCCCTCCTCCCCAATGCCGCCCCTTCCCTCCTTTCTTTCCTTATAGGTGCGACCATTGTTGTGTCCGTGATGGTCGCTATTTCTCAAAGGATGATGTTCAGTGATTTGGAATTGACTATTCACTATTTAGGCTCCATACTCCTTGTATGCTTTTTGTGATCCTATTTTGTCAAATCAGATAGTTTCATTTAGCTACCGCAGATTTCCATTTCAATAATTCTCCACAATGACTTACTAGTTACTAGAATAACCTCTCGCAAGGTAAGGCACTTCAACTGCTAGAACTAGAGATGCCTAAACTCTATGGTGTCAAACCCTAGTTTTTCTATAATTTAGGTTGCTGCTTTGTGCTTTCTAGCTTTCAGCTTACTTGCATGTTTGTTGAATGTTAGTGACATATCGGTTGATCTGCCATTCCAATGTAGTTAAGAAAAACCTGAAGCTTGTTGCATTGAGTAAAATGCTTTTCATTCTTTTTTTTTCGAGAACGCGCAAAAGAATTGCATGTCATTTCATTAAGATGTCTTCATTCTTTTTTAATAAGATAGATGCTTGTCATTGTGCAATTTCTTAAAACTCTAGAAGCTGAATAAACCATTTATATTACTGAAACAAAGAGGCTGCCTTGTCTTTACAGTGATCCTGGTTGATTCTTGGCAGAATTATCTGCTGACTCTAGTACCTGTGTTAAAGCTATGAAAATGTTTAGTTCCTTAACTTGTTTCAGTTGTTGTCTTCCATAAAACACACCAATTTGTATATTGTTGTTAGCCTATTTTCTATTAAAATAAACACCTATTTTTAGTAACTCTTCTACATGTGTGACATGTATTGCTATGAGTATTATCATATTTCCATCTTTATCGAACTGTGGTCATAAATTTGACATACAGTTTGCTTGTTATAGATCATAACAAAAATGGCTGCCGCTAATGGAGTAAGATGTGTTTGGGTTGGACTAAACAGTCTCTTATCTACTCCAGCTGTATCTGCTGTCATCCGTGAAAGAGTTGCTGCAGATGTAAGAGTTCGATTTTCACCAAAGGACAACTTTTTTGCAGTATAAAATGATTACTCTGTGCGTATTTTTCCATATTGTAACAAATTATCTGACTAGTGGTCTATATTAACGCATGAACAACAGGGATCAAAGGCTACTGGTGCCTTCATTTTAACAACCAGCCATAACCCTGGTGGCCCGACCGAGGTATCATGTTTAGTGTTACTATCTCTGTCGCGAATCAAGTGCCACCGGTGTTCTTTGTTAATTAACGCTTTTCATTGAACTTGTCAGGACTTTGGAATCAAATACGACAGACTGGAGCTTCTCTATTTTTGTTACACATGGGATAGATCTCCAGCTTCATGATTTTGTAACCTTGCCAATTGCTATCCTTTACAATCACAATAGTCATTGGTATTATTGTACTATAATGTTATGCACTATGTTGCACTGCAACCTATAAAGATTTATAAGACTGATTTGAGGAATCGCATGGTACACTACTATTGTATTATGCAGTGTGGTTTATTTTCCAATATTATGCTTCCTTTCAAATCTGTTATACCCCGGTCTTCTTAGATATACATCTTCGATGTCGAGATTTGCAATTTATTTGGATAGGCTATGGTACACACATGCATGCTCGTAGGACCGAAATCTATTTTGTTTCATATGTACACTTGTACGTATCATCATATTTTCGAATCTCATGCAAAAATAAGTTTACATACATGCTTAAAAAGGTTCTTTAAACCTTCAAGGGCAATTCAGAATTTTTATCCTTCACACACAACTCAATAAGCTAACATCCTAGAAAAAGCCAGATTACCAAACACCAAAGTTTAACTTAAAAGCTAAGAGGTTTATAAGCTGATTAAGCCAAAAAGCTGGCTTTAAGCTATAAGCCAAAAAGCTAAGCCTAAAGATACAGGGCCTAAACCAGCCTACTAACTGGCTCCTATTCTTACGGATCAGAGATCCCACTAACACAATCCATGTGGCCACACTGCCGCAATTAACTCACGCAATGCATTAACTCCATGACCTATTCTAGTACATATACATGCACACATTGAGCCACTAACTCGCCCATGCAGAACTCCAGAAGCGCACACGTCTACAGGCCTCGACTAAATGCACCCGCTTCTTTCTCCATGTCTACCGTAGGACTCGAACTCTCCTCTGCATGCCAACACACTCAGGTTAGAAGACTAACACACACACCCACACCCACGGTGCCATACAAGCATGGCACCATGCTGACACAAATAAACGTTACACAACAAGATTAAACCCAACAATCACCCCCTTAATCTTGTTGTCATTATTTTGAGTACCTTCTCGCCAAGCTTCAAAGTAGCACCAATTTGTCATTAGCATCCTCCATAACGAAATGCACCTCCTCCTTCTTCGGCGTGCGACACTCCTTAGCGTAGTGCTCGTATTCTTGGCAGTTGTAGCAGCGCACCTTTGCCTTGTCAAAGGTGTTCTTCTTCTTACCGGTTTCATTGCGGTTCTTCATGCGTGCTAGCCACTCCTCCTCCGTGAGAAGGAGACGGCCACCTTCACCGCCGTTGTCATCAAGCTCGTACCGCTCTTCCTCCTACTTTAGTCGTCCGGTGAGCTCCTCGACGGGCAATGTCTTCAGATCGATCAGTTGCTCGATTGAGATGGCCACTTGCGTGTACTTGGAGGGAACAACACGAAGGAATTTTTGAAGCCAATTAGTGGGCCGGTTTAGTCCATGTGTGTGTGTGGCTTATTTAAGCTGGTGTAATCAGTTTGTTAAGTTGAGTTGAGCAGAAGAAAAACAAGAGAAAAGGAGACCCAGGTGAGTTCAGTCTCGCCAAACAAGTGTATCTTTGTGTTTTCTTCCAGTGTTCATCTTCTTCCCAGGAAAAGAGTGTGTGGTTCCAGGGTGTATTCCCAACATTTGGTATCAGAGCGGTGCGTCGATTCTGTGGGGATGTCCCAAGACGGATCGAAGTCCCCTCCCCGACCTAGGATCCCAAGCGATAGGATCAACCTCGGTGGCAATGGAGGCCACGAGGATGACTTCGGCAGCAGCAGCGACCAACAGCTGGTAGTGCAGTAGGTCAAGGAGTTGGGGTGGCGGTGTGCTACACCATGCTCACGCGGACGAACTACACCGAATGGGCTCTCTTGATGAGATTCAACCTACAGGCTCAGGGAGCTTGGGAGGCCATCGAGCCCGGCGACACGGGGTACTGGCTCAATGGGATGGCATTGTCGGCCATCCTCCAAGCAGTGCCATCGGACATGTTGGAGACGCTAGTGGTGAAGAACTCCGTCAAGCATGGGAGACTATGCACATGATACGCATGGGTGTCGAGCGCGTGCACGAGGCAAAGGTGCAGACTCTGCGTAAGGAGTTCGAGACGATACGCGTGAGTGACGATGAGTTCGTGGACGATTTCACCATGCGACTGATGGGCCTCGTCAAAACATCCGTACTCTTGGGGACATGCTAGAAGAGGAGAAAGTGGTGAAAAAATTCCTTCGTGTTGTTCCCTCCAAGTACACGCAAGTGGCCATCTCAATCGAGCAACTGATCGATCTGAAGACCTTGCCCCTTGAGGAGCTCACCGGTCGACTAAAGTCAGTGGAAGAGCGATACGAGTTTGATGACAACGGTGGTGAAGGTGTCTGCCTCCTTCTCATGGAGGAGTGGCTAGCGCGCATGAAGAACCGCAATGGCACCAGCAAGAAGAAGAGCACCTTTGACAAGGCGAAGGTGCGCTGCTACAACTGCCAAGAATACGGGCACTACGCTAAGGAGTGCCGCAGACCGAAGAAGGAGGAGGCGCATTTCGTTATGGCAGATAAAGATGACGAACCGGCGCTACTTTGAAGCTTGGCGAGAACGTACTCAAAATAATGACAACAAGATTAAGGGAGTGATTAAGGGAGTGATTGATGGGTTTAATCTTGTTGTGTAATGTTTATTTGTGTTAGCATGGTGCCATGCTTGTACGGCACCGTGGGTGTGTGTGTTAGTCTTCTAGCCTGAGTGTGTTAGCACGCAGAGGAGAGCCCAAGTCCTGTGGTAGATGTGGAGAAAGATGCGAGCGCAGTTAGTCGTGGCCTGCAGACGTGTGCACTTTTGGAGTTCTGCATGGGCGAGTTAGTGGCTCAATGTGTGCATCTATACGCACTAGAATAGGTCATGGAGTTAATGCATGGAGTGAATTAATTACGGCAGTGTGGTCGCATGCATTGTGTTAGTGGGATCTTTGATCCATGGGAATAGGAGCCAGTTAGTGGACTGGTTTAGTCCATGTCTTTGTGTGTGGCTTATTTAAGCCCATGTAATCAGTTGAGTTGAGCACAATAAAAACAAGAGAAAAGGAAACCCAGCTGAGTTCGGTCGCACCAAACAAGCTGAGTTCGGTCTCACCAAACAAGTGTATCGTTGCGTTTTCTTCTAGTGTTTATCTTCTTCCTGGGAAAAGAGTGTGTGGTTCCAGGGTGTATTCCCAACACCGCGGCGAACCTGGCCTCTGTCATCTCCTTGAACTGGAGCACCTTGTCCTCCGGCAGGCGCTTGCCGGCGACCATGGCCATGATCACGTTGACCATGAACTCGAATGCTGTTGACTTCACACTGACCGCGCTAGACCCCGGGCGAAAGAGCTTCCCCGCCATGGTGCACGCCTCGACGTCCCGCGCGTCTACCGTCAACGAGAGGCGATGCGAGCAGAGCATGTGCACGGTGGCGATGCGGCGGAGGTGGCGCTAGAGTGGGCCGTAGCTGGCAGTGGAGATAGTAGGGCAGTCGTCGGTGAGCAGCCACCGCGACGTGAGCCCCGGGCGGTCCGTTAGCGCGATGTCATGGGTGCTAAAGCACTCGTTAGCGACGACTGTAGGAGGAGGAGGCTGGCACTATCGCAGCCGCCGTAGTAGGCGACGAGTGCAGCGAGGGAGTGGTGGAGCGGCTTCTTAAGGAGGTGGAGGTGACCGATGACGAGGAGGGCGGGCGGGCTTGGGATGCTCTTGCCATGGATATTAGGGTTCTTGCAAGGTGAAGTAGAGGAGAGCAAGTGTAGTAGCCATGTGAAGAGGAGGAGAAGAAGAGATGCTAAGAGAAATGGTTTTGAGATTTCCATGGGTTAGTTGTGTGATGCTTTGCATGGAGCTAGCTCACAATGTGTTGTTGTTTATGTTGGATTTGCTAACCATGGACCATGGTTGATGGTTCATGCATAAGGCATGGATTAATTGCTGACCATTGACTTCAAGAGATGGGATCTATGTGTATCCAAATAATCAAAGTCATGGGATTGGGTTTATAATTATATAGTAACCGTTAGTTCACCATTGAAGATTCAGCAAGATCCGAGTTGATTAAAAAAGACTGCAATGGTATCTGGTAAAAGCAATCTGGCAAGCAAGTCAAGTTAATTTGGTGATCGACAATAATTCGATGTGTATCATTGTGTGTGCAATACAAAAAAAAATGTACGGCATGCAAAACTAAATAACTCATTTTTGTTAAGTTGTAAAACTATTTAAGCTACTCTAATTTTGCTTATATGCCATACATGCAATTTTGTTTCTTAAACTGGTTTGATTTGTGGTCATTATTATTACTAGAGCAAGGACAAACTGGCAAGTGTAGTCATCTTTCTCACAATCCACATGTCATGAGGTTTAACCCAAAACCCAACCTATGGTCGGTGGAAATTGTTGAAGAATGTAGTAGTCGCAGGAATCAATCAACCAATCTCCACACAATAGACAATCAACAGAGAGATGAACTAGATGGAGACACAATATGGAGAACCTCTTTATTAATAGATTGATCTATTTTTGAGTACAATGAGGTCCTATTTAAATACTACAACCCACCAGGGGAAGTTTAGGTATTACGCCCATCAACCATTAAATCAGGGTTTCTTTGGGGGAGTATCGCTTCATGCACATGTCTCATTAAAAACTCCTCCCGAAAACCCAGTGGGAAAAGGGATCAGAGAAAAGAGTACATTGCATCGTTGTTTCATTAAAAACCTTTATGTGAGAAATCTTCAGGGGAAACTCACTAAGGGAAAAAGAGTGCAACCTCTTTACCTTCTGGGTTAATATTTAGAATTAAGGTAAAACTTCAGAACCTTAAGTGGATTATGATTCAGAGGATTCTCCCCCTGATCCCCGCAACTCTTCAAGCAGCTTCATTTCAATACCACGAACGCATCGTTGGAAACTGGACGTAGGCAAATACTTAGTGAATAAATCAACCAGATTTTCACAGGATCTAGTTTGCAGGATCTTCACCTCATTGTTCTGCTGGAGTTCATGAGGATAGAAGAATTTGAGGGCAATATGCTTTGTGATATTACTTTTAATATAACTCATTTGCATTTGTGCAACACAAGCAACATTATATTCATAGACAATTGTGGGGGTATCGACGATGTTAATGCCACATGACTTCTGGATATGTCTAGTCACACGTCTGAGCCAAACACATTCACGTGAGTCTTCATATAGTGCAATAATTTCTGAGTGATTGGTAGAAGTAGCTACCAATGTCTGTTTAAATGACCGCTAAGAGATGACTGCACCACCACATAGAAATACAAACTCAGTTTGAGATTTGGTACTATGTGGATTAGACAGATAGCCAGCATTCGTATATCCAACCATGGTCAAGTCTTAGTTCTTTCGAAAAAATAAACCAAGATCTTGTGTACCTTGGAGGTATCTGAGAAGAGTCTTAACGCCAGCCCAATGCCTTTTGGTTGGAGCTGCACTGTGTCTAGCCAATAAGTTGACTATGAATGCAATGTCAGGCCTAGTGCAATTCGCAAGGTACATCAATGCTCCTATGACGCTGAAGTATTGGACTTTTGGTCCTAAAACTTCCTCGTTTTCCATCCTCAGTCTGAATGGGTCTTTATCCACATCAAGAGATCTTACTACCAAGGGGGTATTTAAAGGATGAGATTTATCTATGTTAAATTTCTCTAATACCTTCTTGGTATAGGTAGACTGGTGTACTAGGATTCCTTCAGGGACGTGCTCTAGCTGCAGGCCTAAGCAATACTTGGTTTTACCCAAGTCTTTCATTGCAAACTCCATCACAAGGTAAGAACTTGCTTCATTTATGTCCCTTGCGGTGCCGATGATATTCAGATCATCGACATAAACTAAGATAACACAAAATCCATTCTGGGACTTCTTTATAAATACGCAGGGATAATCATCATTATTTGAGTAACCCTTCTTCGGGAGAAAGTCACTTAGTCGGTTGTACCACATTCTTCCCGACTGTTTCAATCCGTACAACGACCTCTGCAGTCTGACGCAATACATGTTGTGATTAGTATTATTAGGATCCAGAGTTTTTATTCCTTTGGGCACTCTCATATAGATGTCGGTATCCAATGGCCCATATAAATATGCGGTCACTACATCCATCAACTACATTGTTAAATTCATACGAGCTGCCATTGATACTAAGTATCGGAACGTGGTTCCACTTAACACAGGTGAGTAGGTTTCATCGTAATCGATACCGGGTCTCTACGTGAACCCTTGTGCTACAAGCCTCGCTTTTTATCTTACCACCTGGTTGTTCTCATTTCTCCTCCGGATGAAAACCCATTTGGATCCTACAAGGAACACTTTAGGAGATGTTCGGGCAACAGGACCTGATACTTTTCTTTTATTTAGCGAGTGCAATTTGTGGATATCATGGGGATATGCCCATGATCTTAGGATGATGAGACAATTGGCAATGGCGTTGAGGGTTTGCGGAATCACCCATTTTCGGCGTTGCTCCAGTTCTGTCAGGCCTCTACTGGTTTGACCGGCCATGGTGGCGGTCAGACCGGCCATGCTTTGTGTGTTTTTCTGGTTTGGTGGCTGGCGGTCAGACTGACCAGGGTGGCGATCAGACCAACCAGTGGAGCGGTCTGACCGGCTTTGCCTGAGCGGTCAGACCGGCCACTTTAATGACTTTGGATTTTGGAGATGGGCCAAAAATAGAGGGTGTAGGTAAGTGAGAGGGTTCTTCTGCACTTGGTCCATAATTTTTGGAGCTTCCTGTGAAAAGTTCTATTCTATTGAAAATTCCAGAGAGGTTCGGTTTTCCTTGAGAGGAATTTTGGCTAAGTCCCAATGGGGCGGTCAGACTGGCCTTGTGCTAGCGGTCAGACCGGCCAGTGGGCTGTCCGACCGCCAAGGGTGGTGGTCTGACCGGCGTTGGCTTGTTTCACCGGCCCGTGTGGCGGCGTTTTGTGGTTGTTAGGTCAAGTTCATAGTTATCATTGCATATGTGTTGCATGATGCATGTTTTGGCTAACGTGGGTCAAGTTGTGAAGAACTTGTTCCCGGAAACGGTTTATTGGTCTATTGCTGTGCAGGTGGCTTGCAGGTCTATGACAGTTAGCGGCGAGGAGGATCGGGACTAAGCTTGGAGAGCTGAGGTCCAGAACGGTCAAAGATGCCGGGTGAGGTCAGAGGACTCAAGCGGGGCGCATGATGGACATGGATGACCGAACGGGCAGTTCGGTGCGACTGGTTGGATCAAGCGGCGCGGGAGTCGTTGCAAGTGCTCAGTGGTGCCGGTGGGATCCAGACGGGAGAAACTTGACAACATGGAGCCGTTGATCAACCTACACGTGGCGAAGCAGGCGAGTGCTTCGCGCAGATGGACTCGGTCTTTTGGAGAAGGATCGAGAAGGGGTATTTTGGTTATTTCACCAAATACCGCCTTGGTGACCTTTTGGCTAAAACTGGCGCTGGTCGGCGCATTTATGGTGAAGCGGTTTAGGTCAATCGATGATGAAGACGACGCTTTGAGATGCGTGCGTGTGTTAACCCATTGTGTGTTAGGGTTTAATGGGTGCCCTAATGGAATATTCTCTAGGATCTAGCCTCCACTATAAATAGGGCTAAGTGCTGGTTGCACTGAGAACCCTTTGGCCATTTGTAACCCTAATTGTGTGTTTTAGGGTTTTGAGGAGAAGTGAGAAGAGGCTAGGGTTTCTAGAGAGGGATTGAGAGTGAGTGCTCTTGGATAGAGCTTTGTCCTCCTTGTAGGAGTGGCTGTAAACAACAATCATCCATCTATCCAAATCAATCCAACAAGATTTCACGAGATGAGTCTCTATTTCGTTCTTGTGTTCATCCTCTCTATTTGATGATTTTGGGCTTTTCTTGATCCGGGAGTTTTTACTTGGTTTTTCCTCTTGATCTTGCTTGCTGGGCTATGTGGGGTATGATCTTAGGCCATCTTGATAATCATCCACCCACGAGCAAGTTTTTGGATCTAAGTTTTAGTTTTGCCTGGTTTTGGTGAATAAAGGGTGATTTTCGGGGGTTTTGCTCTTGAGAGCTTTTGGCTTGATTCTTCCTGTGATTGAGAGTGTTAAGATGTATGGGAGACCATCCTTAGCCATCTTGGATTGATTCCTCCTACGAAATCATCTCAATCACCGTTTTCACATTTGGCTCGGTTTTGAAGCACCCTTCGTTCAAACTGAAAAAGATAGAAACTTTGGCATGGATCTTTGCAATCTTTGATTGGAATAGGTTCCTAATATCTTTAAGAAGGTGTGTCTCAAATTTCGTGGAGTTTGGCCTTACGGATCAAAAGTTAGACCGATTTTAGTTTCGGTTTTCGGGCTGTCTATGCTGATTTTCCTGTTCATCGTCAGGCTGGCGGTCAGACCGCCAATATCAGAGGTTAGACTGCCCCATGGAGAGGTCAGACCGCTGTCCTGAGAGGTCTGACCGCCCAACACTTGGTGAAGTGAGTTTTTGGTAATTTTGGGTGTTTTGTGTCGGGGTTTTGATTGGATTCAATACAAGTCTTCCACTGTGCTTGTATATTGATCTTCATAGCTTTTATAGCTATTGGAGTGAAATTAGTATTGAATTCAATTAAGATGAAAAAGTGTTCGTGCTCCTATTCACCCCCCCTCTAATCGCCTTTCCGGTCCTACACAATTCTGCCTCAATTGCTTCTTTCTATTTGACCAAATTTGAGTGCTTCTGGCACTCTGTGTAACATCCTAAATTTTAGTTTGTTTTTGAAGATTTTAAAAATAAAAAGTAACATTTGATTTTTCTTATTGAAGTTAAAGCTTAATTTGAATTTTTATCAATTGAAACAATTTAATGTGAATAATCTAAACTTTAATTAAATTAAAAAGTTGTTATATTTGGGTTCCTTTAGTTCTAGAGAAATTTTGGAGTTTAATTGCTATTTCTTTGAGCTCGGTCTTAGTTAGTCTAATTATCTAAATTTGGAAAATCTTTTATTTTCTGAATTTCCCTTTGGGCCCATTCTTCCCGGCCCGATTACTTTTCCCCTTTCCTTTCGATCTTGCCGCTTTGGACTTTCTTCTAGCGCCGAAGTCTGGTTCGCCCCGGCCTAGTTCTTTTCTTCCCGGTCTTTTCTCTTTTTCCTTCTCTTTTTCTTTTCTTTTTCCCGGCCTACTTTGCTTCAGCCCACTTTCTCTTTTCTTCCTCTCGCGCCAAGCCCAGCCGGCAGCTTCTCCTTTTCTTTCTTCCACTGCCGTGCGGGCCACCCTTGTTAGTCCTTCTTCCTCCTTGAGTTGGACTTCTTGTGTCCGTGTCTGACACGAGTAGCCGCCGGCCTCAACGCAAATACTCCCTCTTTGGTGCCTATTTAAGAGCGGCCACCCACATCATAATCTGTGCCTCGACCTCCTCTCCCGAATCCCGAAAGTGCCTACCTCGGGTTCACCTCCATCTCGCCGGATTTTCGCCAACAAGCCATCGCCGCCGAAGTTTCTTCTCCACCGTGTTCCGTCGCCATTGGGATCCTCTGTCCGTATTGTATTTGCCGTTGGTTTCGCCCTTTCGTGTTCTCTATTGTGCTCCCTTCCTCGTCATCCGAGCAACCCTGAGTCGCCGTCGTCGTCGTCTTTCCCAAAATCCGGTCGCTGCTCTCCACCCGATCTCCTCACTGGTGAGCTTCTTTGCCCTCCTGTGCGCGTCACCTCGTGTTCCAACTCTTCCTACTTCTACTCCCCACCTCGATTCTGCCTTCGCGCCATCACGGCAAGCCGCTACCGCCGTCTTTCTTCTCCATCCCCGGCCACTTTCGTTCCGCCGCCTCGGCCACTTTCTTGCTTCCCTGAGCCGCCCTCGTGTTTCTCTCGTCGTCGCCAACCCTGTGCTCGCCTCGGTTTTCTTTGGGTGCCCTTGCTTCACCGTCTCTGCAGCACACCCGAGCCGCTCCTCCACCGCCTCCGCCATTGCCGCCGCCTCGTCGTCGTTCTCACCGCGCCGCCACCGCCCAAGTCTTCGCCATGTTGCCAGTGTTTCGTTTTTGCCCTTCTTCGCCGCTCCCTCGCCGCCGTCTGCCGTCGCCACAGCTTGCTTGAACCACCGGAGCCGTTCCTCTGTTCTTCCTCTGCATTGTGCAGCTTCTCTCTCTTACATGTGGGTCCCACAAGTCAGCTCATTCCTCTCTCTGTTTCTCTCACTTCCAGTCCGGTCCTACCTATCAATCTCTCTTTGGAGCCCACTTACCAGTATCAATTTGTTTTCCTTTTTCTTTTTAGCCGAGAGAATATTCTTTTCTCTCTCTCTCTCTCTTTTCCAACAAATCTTTCAAGAGTCCGTTCTCCTTCTTCCGAACTCTGATTCAGTCCATTCAAATTCCTAAATTCATCTAAAATAGTGCTATTTATTTTAGAGTTGGTTTGACTATTGTTGTATTTTATTTGAATTTCTTTTGGATTTATTTATGCCTCACTTATTGTTTTCTCTCTTGTTAGACGATTTGTTTCACGGTGCAGGAGTAGAAGCAAACTTTGAAGATCCAAGTGTGGAAACCGAGCAAAGCCAAAACCAAGGCAAGTCGTAATTCTTTGATTATATTGAACCTATGATTTTAAAATTATATTGTTTTATATCAAATTACATGCTATCTTTATATCAACTGTTTTGGAAATAGTTAATCACCTATTTGTCATTATGCCTCCATTGAATATTTGAATACCATTGGATCATACCGAGTTGTTCTATATTTAAAACATGATTTATAATCAAACAATTATTCAACAAGAAATATAGTTCAAAATTAAATAGAATAAGCATAGACAAAAAAGATAATGAATTGAATTAATCTGGAAAGATACCAATGCCAAGAGTTCTACCTAAGCAAATAATGAAAGATAAATGCTCAACATGAGTATGAATAAACCAATGTTCATCAGGAACTGAAACTAAAAACTGATATGCAAAAAAAATCTAAGCAGACTACTTCATTTCTCCAAATGGGTCCTAGTTGTCCTTTTGGAGGTCTGGGAGCTCCAACCCAAGAAGTTCATCGTGATCCATAGAGGTGCCTTCTCCCTAAGCCGCATCATCAAGAATCATGTAATCATTCTTCTCGACGTCTTGGCTAGGAGATAGTCTAATTAGAGCGGGCTGAGCGGCTAAGTGAACCTCAACTTTGTTCCCATGAGTCTTCTTGACTCTACCCGTGTATTGCATGTAGAGATTCACCAAATGCTGTGGGGGTGTGGCAAGCGCGCGGCCAATGGCCGGTGCAACCGCATTTGAAGCACGTCTAGGGAGGATGAGCAGTCTTTCTACCTGATTCTTTCTTCTGGGGCATCCCTTTACCTACTCCTCTACCATGGGGTTTACCCCTGCCTCTCTGTATCCCAACCTTCTTCCATTTGCCCCCATTATGTTTTGGACCTTTTCTGTGGTCCTAGATTTTGCTAGCCTGCTGAGCATTTGCGTGTGCTTCGGGCACAACCATCGTCCCAGTGAGATGTATCTGATGGTTTTCCATCAAAAATTCTGCATGTTTCTCTGCTTCTAGCAGAGTGTACATCAGCTCAGAGTACTTCAAGTACATTGTATTGCGGTACTGTTGCTACAGTATTCGCATATTGGGGTGGAAGGTGCACAAGGTCTTCTCTATCATATCGACTTCTGTAACTGCCTGGTTATAGAACCTCAATTTAGAGATAAGTTTGTGCATAACAGAGTTATATGCTGCCATGGTCTTGAAATTCTGAAAGTGCAGGTTAGTCCATTCTCATTGTGCTTCTGGGAGAAGGACAAATCTCTGCTGGTTGTAGCATTCCTTCAGGGAATTCCACAATACCAGTGGATCCTCCTCCATTAAATATTTAGACTTCAAGTCTTCATGGAGGTGGTGCCTCAGGAAGTGCAGAGCCGCATACCGAGCAACCTCTTAGATGGCTGGGGTGCCAGCTTCTAGCACGGTGATGGCAGCTCCAAGAGATTGAGAGTTTAGATTGATCTTTGCATCCATCGACCAGGTGATGTAGTTGTTGCCATTTGGGGGCAAGCTCATCGAATTCTTTCTTTACGATGTCTGACATCTCCTACATTAGGTTCATGTAATTGTTCAGTTTTACTACAAGTAAAATAGAATATAAAGCATGAATATTGCAAAATAAGTCAAGATTGGTTTAAGATCTATTCAATAGATATTTATATGAATTTTCTAGAATTTTTCTAGCAATTATTATGAATTTCTGCTAATTAATGAGGTCTATGGATAATTTTCAGAATTATCAATATGACAGAAAAACAATTCAACAAATAAAGCTAAGAAAAATGAAAAAACCTTTGATATGAAGCTTCCAGGTGTTGGAAATATGCCCCAGAGGCAATCATAGAGATGACTATATTATGTTATGTTCATAATATTGGATAATATGTTATCTTATTCCTAGAATGATATTGTTAATATTTATTATCAAGTATGTGACTTGATTGTGAAACTCTATATTTCTGCGATAATTATTCTTAAATGTTCCTTAGTCGGAAACATATGAGAACACATATGAATATACTAGCATATGTATTAGTTGATGACTATGTTTCACAGGTCATAGATATGGAGATATCAAACCAATAATATGGACACATGTTAGAGAACATGGTGTTGGTTTGACCCACCTTGAGACACTGTTGAGATTGTTATGATGTCATGTGTCATCAGTTGGTCTCAAGCAATAATGATGTATAATCCTTAGACCTGAGATCAGCATGGTTTTCTACATGTGTAATAGCACTCTTAGGGGTTGCCAAACGCTACTCGTAACTGAGTAGTTATAAAGGTAGCTTTCGGGTATGCTATGAAACATGCGGAGGGATGTGACTGGTCGGATATGGGATTTGCCCCTCCTAACATAACATGAGAGATGTCTCTGGGCCCCTCGTTGTGGTCGGATAAAGAAAGTGCATGGCCATGCCACTAGTGGTCGAAGTGTCGACCACATGAAGTTATTCGACACTTGATCGAGAAAGTATTGAACATTCCATGGATCATAAATTATCTCACCTGGAGTTCAACCAGATGTCGTGAGACAAAGGGAGAATATACAAACAGGTCGTTTAGTTCGACCAGATAGGAGCTAGTCGTAGACTGGTAGGAGCTGGTCGTAGACTGGTCGTATGGAGATACAAGCTGGTCGTAGACTGGTCGAAGCTAGTCGAAAAACTGGTCATATGGAGATATGAACTAGTCGTAGACTGGTCGAAGCTAGTCATAGACTGGTCGAACATAATCACCAACTGGTCGTAAGGAGTTACAAACTGATCGTAATTAAGTACTAACTGGTTGTAAGGAGTTACGAACTAGTCGTAACTAAGTATGGACTGGTCGTGACTAAGTATAAGCTGGTCGTAAGTGATAAGGGCCTGATCTTAGATCATATTGCATTAAGATTCGTCCGATATATTCTATGTGTTTTTGGGAATTGTTATGTGCTGCTAGTACCGCTAACGACTCGTGGTCGGAAAAGAGTTTCCGAGTTACAACCGATTACAAATGAACCTATAGGGTCACACACTTAAAGTACTAGGATTTGATTTGGATGGTGATCCGAATTCTTGTAGGCTACGAGTTCCTAATGGGCCTCAAGTTCGAGACCCGTCATGGATGCCTATATATAGAGGGGCATGGCATGGGGTGAGGTGAGCCTTTTGAAGAATTTCCGAAACCCTAACAGACATGCCTTCCTCAACCACGCCGCCAGCACTAGCACTCCAGCGCGTGGTGTCCTTGCCCCGTATGTGTGGATACATTAGGGGTGCTGTTGCAAAGCATCAGCACTAGGACGATCCGCAACTCGTGACGATCTCAGGAGCAGGAGGAGAAGACGTGCGGCGAGTACGACTATGACTGTATCAACTCGCTACATCGACTCTACTTCCGCTACGAGTCGGCGTGTCTAGTGGTAATCTTATGATCCATTACTAGCGTAGGTTCTTTGGTTGCGGATTTTTTTGTTTTGTGCTATCGTAGCCTACCCGTAACCCAACACCAAGTTGTGCTAAGTCCAAGGTTTCACAAAATTGTGGAAGCTCATATGCCTAAAAACCATGTTTCTAGGATTATTTAAGGTTATTGCATAAAGATAAATAATATTAAAGCAAATAGCCATAAACCGAGGGTCTAAAATACACAATAACCATGAAACATATTAATCTGTCGCAAAAATCAGATTCCTGAAGGGTTGTTCTACAAGAATATATAAAAATCCGAAAATCGCCAAATTTTCCAAATTCTAGGGGGTTTTCCGCAAAATTTCCTTATCCGCGAAAGTTTTTTCGTAATTTTCAGAACTCCGAGGGTTTATTAGCGTTTTTTGGGATTTTCTTTCTTTCTCCCATTTTTTCTTTTCTTTTCCGATTTTGGCCCACGCTCCTCTTTTGGCCCACTCCAGCCAAAACTGGTGGCTAGGGTTTTTAACCCTAGCCGCCAGGCTTCGTCGGGCAAAAGGTGGCGGATGCGGAGGTGCAACATGGCGGCAAGCGTCGCCAGCGTGTCTTGGTCAAGTGGGGCGGCATGGCGTCAAAGCTGGAAGCGAGGAAGCGATCTGGGCGACGGCTAAACACTACCAGCGCGGAAGCGCGTGGATGTGGAGCGGCGAGTCTGGGCGGCGCAAAGCGAGCGGTATGGTCGGCCGAGCCGGGATTTTTTTTCTTTTCTGCTCGATGAACAGTAACGAACAAATCTAATCCATCTTACAGGACTAATATGTGTTTAGACCGCTAATTAATCTTATTGCTAATTAGCAGTTAACAGATCTAAACAGATTCATGCAAATTAATCTACCAGATCAATTCATAGCAAAATTAGAGATTGAAAGATGAAATTCCGACGACATACTGATTCAGCCGTGTAGAGCGATTCGTGCTGATAACGTGTTGAAGAACGTAGCAGTCGTAGAAATCAATTAACCAATCACCACATACTAGACAATCAACATAGAGATGAAGTAGATAGAGACACAATATGGATTACCACTTTATTAATAGATTGATATCTTTTTTAGTACAATGAGGTTCTATTTAAAGACTATAACCCTCAGAGATAGTTTAGGTATTACGTCCATCAACCCTTAAATCAGGGTTTCTGGATAGAAATGGACCCTGGCCAAAACCAAGTTGCCGCATCGGTCATTACTTAAAGTGCACTGAATTAAGTACTAATTGGACTACCAGTGGATAACAGGCACATGCCCCTTAATTTTAATTCGCTTTATTCAACCCTTGATCTGAACCGTCGATTAGACGATTCAACTAGGCAAATTAGAAGAAAATTTACTAGTGAAAATTAAGATCATGCAGCACTAGAAAGTTTTGGCAAAGTACTTGCACTCTAAAAAAAAAGTCTCGGAAAAGTAGAGCAGCAGTCGTGCCCTAGAAAGAAAAGAAAGTAAAAGAGCCTGGCACAAACAAGCCAGTGTCCACTGAGGAGTCTGCACGATTGCAGCATCTGATATATCCTGGAGCGTTGATGACGCACGCACGGGGAAAATGTTGATGCTAAGCTGAGCATAAAATCACATTTTCGCGAGAGAGACGTGGGAAATAAAAGGTAGAGAAGTGAACACGATCTAGACCGCCCCTGGAGATGAGCTGGTTTGATTTTGCTCGGTCGGTCGGCGAGTGACGTGAACGTATGATCTGTGTGGTGGCAAGCATTTGGCTGATTTGGGCTTTGTTTATTCGTTTTAACAAAACTTATCTAAAATTACAAAAATAATACCATAGCAGGCTAGGTAGGCACACACAGCACTCTGGAAGCGCAACAAAACGTTCCAACCACGGTAGGAGCCACCAAGTGCGGTAGGAGTGAGGGGGAAGCACGGCAGCAAACCTGTCGCAGTCTAGAAGTGCGATAGGTTCACAGCGGTACGTACCTGCAGCCGTCTAAGAGAGCGACAGGTACCTACAGTGGTCCTAGAACGCGATAGGTGCTTGCATCGGTCTGGGAGCGCGACATCTACCTATCGCGGTACCGGTGCGTTGCATGTGTCACTCGACTTTTGTATAGCCTGCTACGATGCCATTTTTTGCCATTTCGGTTGACCAGGGACTAGTTTTGCAAAAATGAATCAAAAAGTGGTCAAATCAGCCAAAAACTCCATGCATACATGCATATTTGGCAGAAAGTGATGACCTATATGAAGGGATACGGGTAAGCTACACTAGCTAGTAATTCAAAAATTCTACAATGTAAACTAGGAAGCCATGCAAGCAAAAGATCATAGATCGTTACCATTAGGTGCGCAGTGCAGCGGAAGAAGAGTTGGAATAGCCTGATCCAATGTTGAGCTTGTCGATGTAGTGGTTATAGTCGATCATCCAACGTCCTCAGTACCGATTGTCTCCTCCAACAACCTATCATATTTCTTGCGTATGTCATGGATCGTTCTCGATCAGCGCAGCAGCAACTGTTGCAGCGCCTCTATGGTATCCATACGTCTAGGGGTGGGACATCGTACGTCGGTGTGCTAACACCAACGCGTACGGTAAGGCCTTCGGAAAGATAGCGACTTTCGGTGGAGCAACTCTATTACGTCCCCATAGCCCCATGCACCCCTTATAAAATGCACATAACAGATCCTATCCGAACTCATTTGTTTCAAACCGTTAAGTGTGCAGCCCTGTAGATTCATGCATAATTGGTTGTAACTCGGAAACTCCTTTCCAACCATAAGTCGTTAGTGGTTCCTAGCTAGCGTAACATAACGATTCTTAATACACATAAATATTATATCGATGAACCTTATGCGATATGATCTGCGATCAAGTCCTTATCACCGATGACCAGTTCGTATCTTCATACAACTAGTTTGTATTTCCATACAACCAGTTCACATTTAGTCACGACCAGTTCGTAACAACTTACGACCAGTTTGCCAACCAGTTAGTGGTCATGTACGGCCAGCTTACGACTAGTCCGTATCTCCATACGACTAGTTAGTGGTTATGTACGTCCAACTTACGACTAGTCCGTATCTCCATACGACCAGTTCGCCGACCAGTTAGTGGTCATGTACGGCCAGCTTACGACTAATCCGTATCTCCATACGACCAGTTCGTATCTAGTCGGACTAAATGACCTGCTTGTGTATTCTCCTTTCGCCTCACGATATTTGGTTGAACTCTATGTGAGGTATATGTCATCCGTGGACTGTTCAATACTTTCTCGATTTAGTGACGGATAACTTCATGTGGTCGACTCTTCGACCACTAGTGGCATGACCATGCACTTTCTTTATCCGATCACATCGAGGGGCCCAAAAATATCTCTCTTGATATGTTAGGGGTGGGGGCAAATCCCATATCCGATCAGTCACATCCCTCCTTATGTTTCATAGCATATCCGAAAGCTACCTTTATAAGTACCTAGTTACGAAGTAGTATTTGACAACCTCTAAGTGTACTATTACATATGTAGAAAATCACGCTGATCTTAGGTCTAAGGATTATACATCATCATTGCTTGAGACCAACTGATGACACACAAAATCATAACAATATTAATAGTGTTTCAATGTGGGTCAGTCCAACACTATGTTCTCTAACATGTGCCCATATTATTAATTCGATATCTCTATATTCATGACCGGTGAAACATGGTCATCAATCAATACATGCGCTGATCGATAAGTCACTAGTGTCCCGACCAGTGACATCCTATCAGGGATACATTTAGAATAACAACATGTAACTTAAAGAGCTTCACCAATAAGTCACATACTTGTTAATCTTTATAAATGATAATTCATCTAAGAAAGATAATAAAATTTATTTTATAACTCATAAATATAGACATGATACAATTATTTTCACGATTACCTCTAGGGCATATCACCAACAATATATACAGTACACATGTGCTTGCACGGCTGGGCTTCTATGCAACGGTTTGCAACACCAGAAATTTATAATATAGGAATATGAAAGGATTTATGTGTTCCAAAATGAGACCTTACTGGGATCCTCGGCTTCAGCTGAGCTATTGGGATCTTAGGCCTACTAATAACACATTAATTTTATAAAAAAAAGATTCAATTTTCATAGGTGCTTAGAGACATAATTTCTTGCCACGTTAGAGAAGAAGGTACCAAAACTTAAGTACCGATTCTTGGTTAAGAAGCTTGCAGTCCTCGTGAGTCGACTCTAGGAACATAAAACCATTTACCACCAGCCTAAACGAAAAGTGGACTCTAAATTCCTCGAATAGGTTCTTAACATGCGCTAGCTGGTTACCACTGTATACCCTTCTGTCTTTTTTTTACCTAATGTCCTCGGAGCAGCGTCGTCAAATTTTCTAAAGTTTTATCGTCAATATATTTAAAATTATTCAGATTTTTTTTAAAAACGGGAAAGAACCTAGCTTTTATAAAAGCTAATACCAGAGTTTACAAAAGGAGTTATAAAAAAACTCCAGACTGGGGATACCAGCTACCAATTAAGAAAAAAAACTGCACTGTTCAATTACAGAAGGCTAACTGACAAAGCCATCCTGAACCAAAAACACCCAAGCTTAACAAACCCAGCTGAGAACAGACTTAAGCTAGAAACAAAAGAACCGACTTAGCCTACATGGAACCTTGTCAAAAGTCTTCAACCATTCTTCAGCCAAATGAATCAGATAGTCAAGCTCCTGATGTTCCTCCTCCTTGAGTAGAACTCTCTACCTCTGCAAACAAGATAATGATTTGAAAATGACTGCAATCGGCTACTTAGGAAAAGTCTTCTCAATAGCCATTTTGTTTCTGACTTTCTAGAGCGCCCACACCAAAGCTGCAAAACTGAATAGAGTAATTTGATAACTGTTAGCACCCCTATCACATAACCAGAAATGATGGAAGTCGTCTAAGGAAGTTGGAATCTTCTTCCAGTTCAAGCACCCCTTAACACAAGTCCAAGCAAAAATTGCTGAGACACAATTAAAGAAAATATGATTCGAATCCTCCCTCACCCCGCAGAGAATGCAATTTTCATTAACTTTCCACATTCTCATCTTGAGATTAGCTGCCATCTGTAATCTGTCCTGATACAATAACCAGATAAAATTTTCACCTTTAACGGTATTTTATTCTTCCATAACTTTTGAGAATGTCTAAGAGTCCTCCCACCAAAAGACATATGTCTATATAAAGACTTGACTGAGAACCTACCAGAATTCTCTAAACCCCAAATCACCTTATCAGTATCGCTACTCAACCTCACTCCCTTCAGAGCATTCTTCAACAACACCCAGGAGTCTGCCTCAATCTTACCAAACTGTCTTTTGAAATCAATTCTCCATTCATCATCGACCAAACAATCTGCCACACTAATATCAGGATTAGAACATATATTAAACAAGTTAGCATAGCTAATCTTGAGGGGACAATTGTCAACCCAGACATCTTTCCACAAAAGCGTACCTTCCCCATCCCCAGTTTGATGAATAGCACCTTTTTGGAACAGGTGCTTCACTTTCTGAAGAGCCTTCAGAATCGAGAACCCTTACATCCTCATCGCTCTATAATCTCTTCTTGGAAAATATTTAGTTTTAAGGAGTCTAAACCAAATTTTATCTTTGGCCAAATTCATTTTCCGAACCATTTGCTTAAAAGGCAATCATTCATCAATGTAGTATCTAGAACCCTAAACCCTCATAGTCTTTTGGCTTGCATACCGCCTTCCATTTCACCATATAATATTTGAAATTATCACTCGCCCCTCTCCAAAAGAATCTAGCACGAATGGAGTCCATCTTACTATGCATCTCCTCACTCAATCTGTAAAACCCCATAGTATACATAGGAAGACTACTAAGGCAGCTATTCACTAATATCAATCTCCCCCCTGTAGAAAGAAGATTGTTCCTCTAGTTATCCAATCTATTATTCATTTTACTAAGAACCTTTTCTGCTTCTCTCTTGTGAATCTTTCTATCTCCTACCTCAATCCCAAGATAAGTCAAAGGTAACTGCCCCAACTTGCAGTTTAACATGTGAGAGACTCTGACAGCCTCCTCATTTTCCACCCCCAACACATATACCTCACTCTTATGATAGTTAATCTTTAAGCCAGATAACCATTCAAAGCATTAAAGCAGAAATTTGAGATGAAGAATATAAACCTCTCACATTCAATCATAAGGATAGTATCATCAGCGTATTGAAGAACAGGTACACCCTCAGGTATCAAATGTGACACTAAACCTTTAATCAGCCCAGAATTTTGAGCATTTTCAATTAAGGCTGCCAAGGCATCAGCTACCAGATTGAAGAGCAAAGGAGAAAGAGGATCTCCTTACCTAAGACCCCTATGTGTTACAAAATAGGGGCCAACCTCCCTATTAATGTTAATGCTTACTTTGCCTCCTTAAATAGAACTCATCACCCATTTAATCCACAAATCAGAAAAACCCGTACCTCTCATTACATTTTCTAAGAAACTCCATTGAACCTTGTCATAAGCCTTTTCAAAGTCTAGTTTCAAAATAACACCCCTCTTCCTAGAGATTCTTATCTCATGCAGAGAAAGCACCCCATCCAATATATTTCTCCCCTTAATGAAGACAGTTTGACTGTCACTAATCACAGTATTAGCTATACAACCCAATCTGACAGCCAACAACTTGGTAATTATCTTAAAGCTGACATTAATCAAACAAATATGCCTAAACTATTTAACAAAATTAGCAGTCTTGATTTTAGGGATCAAAATAATCACCCCATAGTTCAATCTTTTTAAATCAAGTCTACCTTCATAGAAATCCCGAACCATTTCCATGAAGACACCTTTCAACACCCCCCCCCAAAAAGCTGTATAAAAGGCAGACGGGAAGCCATCAGGTCCTGGAGCTGACTCAGCTGGAAGTTCTTTAATAACCTCCCAAACATCTTTCTTAGTGAACAATTTAGTCAAGCTCTTATTATCCAATTATGTAACCCAAACAAGCTTTTATAAAACTTATAGATGTGGTCCTTAATATCACTCTCATCAGTTAAACAGACCCCATCATTATTCAGATTAGCTATATACAAATTATATCATTAGATATGTTGTTAAAAATACTTTCATATTATTATACTTTTATTAGCACATTTTAATGTAAAACTATAAAAGTAAGAACATAAGGAGTACTTCGTAGTTGGAACACTAAGGGCTTGTTTGGTTGGTGACCTGGATTTCATGCCTGGGAAAAAGTGGTGCCTGGAGGTAGCCTGGAAAGTAGATGATTTTTGCCTGGCCAGGCAAATCTAAAGATGAGTTGTTTGGTTGGAAACCTATGCCTGGAATTAATGAATGAAAAATAGACCGTTGGATCAAAGTAATAAACGGTAGATGAGCCATCTGCCTGCCAGGCACAACATTCAGACGCTGTTTTTTTACGCCTGGTGAGCTCTCGCGCCGTGGCCTGGGAGCATCACGAGGAATCAAACCAAACATCAATCCGGCAGGTGCCAGGTTGGCATCCCGGCCAGGCAGAAGCCCTCCTGGGAGCCATCCAAACATCCCCTAAATATTTTGCCACACCAAAACGGAGGCCACACGTACCCCTTCCGGATAGACCCATGCCGACCATCGCGTGGCGAAACACCCCTGGGGCCCACGTCACCCACTGACACCTCGGGCCCACGCCTTAACCGCCTCCACCTTTACAAGCCTTCGTGCGCACACTCCCGTAATGGTAAAGTAGGAGCGAACCTTACCCCCCTCTTCTCCCACTGACCACCGGGGCCCACCGCGCCCGAGGAAGATTCCTGCCTTCGGCGCTGCCCCTTCCGGAAGCTTAGGGAAGGTTCTAAGCCGGCGCGATGATCGTGTCGGCGCTCGCGACGGCGGTGGGCATCAACCTGGGCCTGACCGTGCTCCTCGCCGCGGCCTACACGCTCCTCCGCCGCCTCCCGCCGTACGTCGCCGTGTACTCCCCGCGCCGCCCCTACGCACCGCTCGAGCCATGGCTCGCCACCGCGTGGCGCCGCTCTGAGGACGACATATACGCTGCCGCCGGCCTTGACGGCGTCGTCTTCGTCCGCATCTTCGTCTTCAGGTCTCCCGCCTTCTCTTCTCCACTCTAGTTGTGTTCGTTTTCCTTCGTTTGGTTTGCTGAATTGGGCGTGGTGTGGGGTTTGTGGGATGGTGCAGCATTAGGGTTTTCGCGGCGGCCGCGCTGGTGGGGGTCGGGGTGCTGATGCCTGTGAACTTCATGGGGGGCCAGCTGCGGTTGATCGACTTCTCCGATCTGCCCAACAAGTCCGTCGATCTCTTCAGCGTCTCGAACGTCCAGGACGGGTCCAACAAGTGAGCAATTTTGAACTCCATGATGCTTAATTTAGTGCAATTTTAGGGGTTTTCAAGGTTTGTCGTTAGTGTCTCAAGGTGAATTTGACTGGTTGATTAGCTCCCTGGTATTTACTGTTCAGTTCAGTTTTGTAACTAAGGTTCTTTATACTTTATGCGATCTATTTGGTGTTAGGAGGGTAAGAGCCTGTTTGTGTGCTCTGTTTGGTGTTAGGAGGGTAATTCTCTTGGTCCTGTGGTTTTAAATTTCATGGAATGCTTTGTTGTGCAGTTGTGCTAGTGCTTGTTGAGGCGTGCAGCAGAAGCTTATTTGATAGCTCAGGTTGCTCAATTTGATAAGAAGTTTGCTTTTGTGAGGGTTTATCTATTGTCAATCTTCATTATTCCCTATATGACAAAATTATTTTGTATTTTCATCGTATTAATGGCTAGTGTAATAAAAATCAGGAAGCTATTTCAGATATCTGCTGCTTTATCATAGCAAAAGAATGTTTGTAAGATGTAGATTGAGGAAACATGTTGTAGTTCTGTTAAAAAAAGGAAAAAAGGGAAAAAATGTTGTTATCAGTACTTAGAATTTGATGTGGACAATTTGGAACAGTTCCAATCATGGGTCCTGCACGTTGTGGCATTCTCCAAGGCTTTGTGTTGATGCGAATCATTTGGCTGGACCAAGGATCAAAATACCGGTACCGGGTAAAATCCCGCCGGGCGGCCGGTAACGGTGACCGGCCAAAAATCCGGTCGAAATTGGTCTGAAGAAATTTGAATTGGGGATGTAACCGCCGGGATTTTGAATTTGAATTTGAAAATTTTCGGCCGGTTTTTAGGATCCCGGTTCCCACCGGTAAAACCGTAACCGGCGGTTATCAGAACCGCCGGATTTTGATCCTGGGCTGGACTATGAGTTGATATTTGTATTCTCATTACAAATGCATTCTCATTACATGTGGTAATGTGGTTCGCAGATTGTGGCTTCACTTTTCTGCTGTGTATGTCATAACTGGAGTTACATGCTACCTACTTTATTATGTAAGTATTAATGTTTTTGCTTCTTTTTGGTTACCTACTTTCTATATGTGCTAGATGCTTTGCATGTATCTTTTGTTTTTTAATAAGATGTTTCCCTGTATATCAGAGTATCAGTCTAATCAATTTTAATTCATCTTCATCTTGTAATTAATGCATGCTCGTTGGATGTGACATACGTCTCATACATTCTTGTTTGTAAAGTTCTCCTTTGGTGTTTTACTGGTTTCACATATCTGTTTAAGCAATATTTTATGCTTTCTCTTTGCAGGAATACAAATATATTGCTGGCAAGAGGCTCGAGTATTTTATGATGTCAAAGCCACTACCTCAGCATTTCACAGTTCTTGTTCGAGCTATCCCAATAGCTGATGGCGGTTCTGTGAGTGATGCTGTTGATAAGTTCTTCAACGAGTATCATTCATCCACCTACTTGTCACACACTGTTGTTCATCAAACTGGCAAACTTCGGCGCCTTCTTGTAAGATACAATTCCTTTTGATATTTTTGTATTGCTTCATTATGAACAGATGCACATGCTTCATCGATGATTTCTAACGAAACACTCATATGGGGTTGGGTTGTCTATTGATTGATTTCTTGCATTACATATGGGTTGTTGGGCAATATATTGCATGGCAAATACTAGCATGAGGTTTGTAAGACCTGCATTTTGTTCTGGTTATGACTTTACTTCCTAGTCTTTTTTTAAAATTTGTTACAACTATAGCAATTCAGCATATTTTAAATTGCTATTGTATTTTGCAACATGATATCCATAATATACTTAATATGCAATATTTGTATCGATTAAATTGATTTGACATATGATTCGCCACAAGCTTGCTGTACACTTACTGTTCTTACTTCATACAACCAATATGTTGGCTGGCATATAATTGTACTGATTTTACCTCAAAGCGGTATATTGGATGGCATGTCTAGTCGCTGAAGTGTTCTGTCATGTGCGGCAGTTTAGGAGAAGGCGCAACCGGCCCTAGCGGCAGTTTAGGAATCCTCAAAATAGGAAGTTGCAATTAGGCAAGTTTACTATAGGAAAGTCTCATTAGGGAAGTTTGCATTAGGAAGGTTTCACTTAGGGAAGTTTGTATTAGGAAGAGGAAGAGTTAGAGTCCTAGTCTAGGGAAGGATTAACCTTTTATTTCAGATAAGAGTTAGCGTCCTAGTCCAGGGAAGGATTAACCTTCTATTTCAGATTGTACCCCTATATAAGGAGCATATGCAGTAATAGAAAAACCAACAAAGGATTGGGTTATTCCCCAATCTCCCTTGCGCCAAAATCCTGTCCACGGTACTGTTCATCACGACTGTTCATCCGCGCCGTCCACCACGGCGTCCCGACGCAATCCTCATCCTCCTGAGTTGATTCTCCCCTTTCGCCTCCGCTCCCAACGCTCTTCTCCTGACATCTTGGTATCAGAGCCAACTGCTGTTCCTTCTTCCATGGATAACGGCGGGGGTTTCGACGACAACTTCAAGGAGATGATGATGAACTTCATGGAGAACACCGGCAACCAACTGAAGCTGCTGCCCGAAATTTTGGATCGGCTCGACACTCATGCCGGCCACTTGCGTGAGCCGGAGCCGTTTTCACCGCCATGACCAACGGTTGCACGCTGGAGGCGGCCCAGAGCGAAAGAGCGCCGCTGATCAGACAAACGAGACGCCTTAAGATTCGCTGCCGCGCAGCCTCTACTATCAAGAATCGTTGCGGATCAAAGCGGCCGGCGACACACCGCCATCGCCATCGAGGTCGCGACTGCAGCACGCACGGCCAAGACGGGCTTGGGACTTCCGCCTCGGCCATACCAGCCTCCACCCTAGGGTGATTTCGGCTGGGCAGGAGGCCCCCGGAATCCGCCACGCTACGCCAAGCTCACTTTCCCAACATTTGACGGTCGGGAAGACCCACTTCTATGGATCAATCGCTGCGAACAATTCTTCCAAGGTCAGCAAACACCGACCGAGGACAAGGTATGGCTGGCCACGTATCACTTGACAGGGGTGGCACAGCTCTAGTACATGCGTCTAGAGCGCATGGAGGGCACATCGAACTGGCGACACTTCACCGACTTAGTCTCTCGACGATTTGGAGCACCAACCCGCCATAATCCCCTGGGTGAGTTAACGACACTTCGCCGGACTGGCACGGTGGACGACTTCATCGAACAATTTTTGATGCTGCTAGCGCGCGTTGGCCGGCTAGACGACGAACAACAGCGTATGCTGTTCACGGCAGGTTTGGGCGAGCCACTCAAAACCCACGTCGAGCTCCAGAAGCCCGGCGACTTGGAGGAGGCCATGGACCTAGCTCGGGTGTACGAACGCCTGGCCACCTTACCACGTGACACAGGAGGGCTGGCCGCCGCGCCAAGACCGGCTCCATTCAAATCGACGTTGGCACGGCCAAACGCGACGGCTATCGGCGCCAACTCTTCGGCGCCCACCCTTGCAGGGAGCATCGCATCGACCGATGTGTCCGAAGCGGCATGCTCGTCCACGACGTCGACAGGCGCATCAAGCATTGAGTGCCCATTCAAGCGCCTAACACCTGCTGAGATGGAAGAACGACGAAGCCAAGGAGACTGCTACAACTGTGACGAAAAATTCCACCCAAGGCATCAAAAACTCTGTAAGCACATTTTTTCGTTACATGTGGAGCCCGAATCGAAGGAAGAGGAACCTGAGGTGGCGGCCACCATCTCCCTCCTCACCCTCACCGGGATTCACAAGTCCCAAATGCAGCTTCCGGTGATGATCCACGGCATCCAATTGATGGCCCTGATTGACTCCGGCTCCACCCATAACTTCATCGCCGCAGAGCTCATCGATCAGGTTGGGCTGATGCTGGCGCCACGCACGGGCCTCTCCGTGGCCGTGGCGAACGACGACAAGGTGGTGAGCGGCGGGGTGGGCTACGCGACACCCCTCTCCATCGACCAGGAACACTTCATCCTCGACTTGCGCACCATACCACTGGGCGGCATCGACATCGTCCTTGGGGTCCAGTGGCTCCGCTTCTTGGGACCAATTGTTTGGGATTTCAACCTCCTGACGATGCGCTTCTAACGCCAGGACCGGGAGATCATCTGACCCGGCATGGCCCCATCCTAGTCAGCACCGCATCTCCACTCCACCTCGGCCACGGGAGATCTCATGGAGGAGCTACTCGTGGAATTCGCGCCAGTTTTCGACGCGCCTCGTGGCTTTCCACCTCCATGCAGTTGTGACCACCACATCCACCTCCTCCCCGGTACTAGTGCTGTGGTGGTTCGGCCATACGGATACCTGGCTACTCAAAAGGATGAGTTGGAGCGCCAATGCACCGCAATGTTGGAGCAGGGCATCATTCGGCGCAGCCACTCGGCCTTTTTAGCGTCTGTGCTCATGGTCAAAAAGAAGGACGCATCTTGGCGTTTCTTGGTCGACTATGGCCCGTATCGCGTTCTCTCCAAGATCAATGGGGTTGCGTACCAATTGGACTTGCCCGCGTTTGCACGCTTACATGATGTCTTTCATGTGAATCTCCTTCAAACGTATGAAGGCCTTCCTCCTGACGAGCCACCAGCATTGCTGCCCCTCCTTCATGGCCGAGTTATTCCCACGCCGACCACAGTGCTCCATGCCCGCCTGTCTCGAGATAAGTGGCAAATTCTGGTTCAATGGGAAGGACTTCACGCTGCTGATGCGTCATGGGAAGATGTTATCGCGTTTTGGGCACCTTATCCCTCTTTTCAGCTCGAGGATGAGCTGTTTGTCAACGGAGGGAGAGATGTCATGTGCGGCAGTTTAGGAGAAGGCGCAGCCGGCCCTAGCGGTAGTTTAGGAATCCTCAAATTAGAAAGTTGCAATTAGGCATTTACTATATATACATGGCAAGAGAGTGAAAGAGAAAAATAAATTCATACCATGAAATTGCTGTCAGTTACACTGATTACATATATTGTTTGTTATCCTCATTTGAGGTGTCGTCTTTTCACCTTTTTACCATTATATTTATTTTCATGGGGACAAAAAAAAGTCATCATCTCATTTGGATGCATAGTTTGTTTTCTTTGCTACCTGGAAAACTCTGACCACCCCATTTCTATATTGAGATAAACTTCACAAGGAATACTTCATTCTAACTCGCTGAACGTAATCTCCCGTTTCACTTCTTTTGATAGTCTATTTGATTCCTGTCCAGAATGATGCCGAGAATATCTGCAGTAAGCTTACCAACTTAAAATCTGTACGACGTCTTTCTGAAGACCCTCCAAGAAAATTTCTTGGATTATTTGGCAGAAACGATCTTCTTGGGAAATATCAGAAAAGGCTGGAAGACATAGAAGAAAATGTTAGAATGGAACAATCAGATACTACTAGGAGCAGACAGGTGCAGCTTTTTTTTTTTGTCTCCGTCAAGTTAATTATGACTGTGTTTATTTGTTTTCTATACTTATTGCTCAACTTTTCCCCAGTTGATCTTTGGTTCTGACACTCATGGAATGCAAACACAAACATTTTGATATTATCTTATCTATACTTCTTGCTTCATATCTCTTCAGGAAATTCCGGCTGCTTTTGTTTCATTCAAATCTCGATATGGTGCTGCAAATGCAATTTACATTAGGCAGTCAGACAATCCAACTGAGTGGCAAACTGAGCATGCTCCCGATCCTCATGATGTTTATTGGCCGTTCTTTTCTACATCATTCATGGAAAGATGGATATCCAAATTCATAGTGTTTGTAGCTTCAATTCTCCTGATAATCGTTTTTCTCCTAGTTTCGGCATTTGTTCAAGGACTCACCTATATGGATCAACTAGAGACATGGTTGCCTTTCCTGAGGAACATACTGGAAATGTTAGTTTTCGTTCATGAATCGATATTTATATTTACATTGATCCTGTATTTTGTTAATTTGAAAGGACCTCGTCATTACTTTTGAAGTTGCTCAACATACAGTAGTCAAGCACTCAAGCATATGTTCAGATGCTGAATTGGTGATACTAGTGCTAGCTAGTCCATCATGTTGGTTGTACTTTATCTAATGTATTGCACAACAGAATGACCTAGCTAACCGACCTTTATTTTATTTGGCCCTTGCAGAGCTGTTGTCAGTCAAGTGGTTACAGGATATCTTCCCAGCGTCATTCTTCACTTTCTTTCCTCTTATGTTCCTCAATAATGAAGCTATTTTCAACCATGCAAGGATTTGTTTCTGTTAGTGGGATTGAGAGAAGTGCTTGCAACAAAATGGTTCGGTTTACAATATGGAGTGTGTTCTTTGCAAATGTTCTTACTGGCTCAGTCTTAGTTCAACTCGAGATATTCCTTGATCCAAAGGAAATACCATCAAGACTTGCAATTGTTGTACCAGCACAGGTAGAGCATGTGCTTCTTGATTGCCTTCATGATATGGTTTAGTATGTACATGACAAGTAGTGTTCTTCTAGAAAGTTATCACGAGTTGCTTTTGGGAACACATTATGCCTTCTAATCTTCATATGGTATTGGCAATTTGTTTCCTATGGACATGATATACTTACATTGACACAGACAAGGGTTTCCTTTGTTTCTTCAATCAATAGCCTTAGTAGTTAGAAACAGGCATGCAACCTTAGCCATTGTAAACATTCTCTGTTTTGTAGACATCCTTCTACTGTGGGTACTTCAATGTAAAACCTGCTTCCTAAAACAATTAGTTGTGCAGTATGGTATAAGTCTCAAGCGTAACTGTGCATTGCTAAGCTGTCCTTGGTTTATTGTTTGTTCTACAGGCTTCTTTTTTTATTGCATATGTGGTGACGTCATGGACAAGTATAACATCAGAACTCACTCAAACTGCTGCACTTTTGTTTCATTTGTGGGGGAACTGTGCAAAATGTTGCAAGAGGGATGACTCCAAACCTCCATCAATGCCTTACCATAGTGAAATTCCTCGGATTCTCTTGTTTGGACTGCTTGGACTGACATACTTCATTGTTGCCCCACTTATCCTCCCATTTATATTGGTTTATTTCTGCCTTGGCTACTTTATATTCCGTAATCAGGTGAGAACTTTGCAGTTTTTTTTACCTGCTTTATGTATTGTACTGTCATCTCCTGTCATGAAGTTTGAAAGGACGGTGATTTGTAGATATGTTCAAAATTTGGAAAGTGACCTACCAAATTGTTTGACATTGGCATATGAATTCTTGAATTTGGTTGTCAGGAATTTAGGATTGCAATGTTCAATAATGATACCATGGGGTGCAGATGAAATCATGATGATGTGGGCGTAAGGCATATGGTGCCATTTTCTTAGTATGTTTAGCACATAATCACAGTGTTATTTCCTGAAAGATGATTTAGATCATTTAGTGATGGAATTCTGTAAAATATTTATTTCTGAAACACATGCAACCCTGATGAGTCTTGAAGCTTTTAGGTTGAAAACTTGAGGATATATGAGGATGATTTAATGATAGTCAGATTTGAATCTAAATGCATGCTTGGATAAGAAAAGAGGAATTGTGGATCTCTTCAACATTTCGTAGTTTGATTAGACAATACTTTCATAACCTGGGAAGCTGACATTAGTATATCAAATGTCCTGGTTACACCAGTTCTGAGAAGTGATTACACTATGTTGAAAATGCTAAACAAAAGCCTCATATTCTACAAGTGAATTGTTCTGTTTGCTGGATAAATGTGTCAGACTGGAAAACCAGTGCTTCAACTGAAATGCTCTTTTTTCTAATGCTAGTCAAGTAGTGTTATTACCATATATGCGTTATAGAAATACTTTAGTTCTCGCTCCAACTTTTTTGACTAGATAGTGCAATTCTCATGTGAACTTTGTCATTCATCAGTTTAGCGGTGTACACTTTGTAACTTTGCAAAGTACAAATGCAGCTTGTTAATGTATATTCGCCCAAGTATGATACTGGTGGAAGATTTTGGCCTATCGTGCACAATGCAACAATATTTTCCCTGATGCTGATGCATATAATTGCAATTGGAGTATTTGGGTTAAAGAAACTTCCTCTCGCATCAAGTTTGTTGGTGCCTCTTCCAGTGCTGACACTTCTGTTCAATGAATATTGCCGGAACCGATTTTTGCCTATCTTCCAAGCATATTCTACCGAGGTACTATTTTCTGTAGTTTTGCATTTTGTCCAGGCATATCATGCCATTCTCTGTATGCATCTGTTTACCAACACTCGTAAGTGTTTGATCATTCTGATTCTTTAGCTGTCACTTCTATGACATGATGTGTCTTCATGTTCATCTTTTGTTCTGCAGTCTTTGATAAAGAAGGATAGAGAAGAACAGAGCAAACCAGAGATGGCAGAATTCTTCAGCAATCTTGTAACAGCATACTGTGACCCAGCACTGAAACCTATCCAGCGCTCTTCAAACTCGGATGAACGAACTACACCTCTCTTGTCTTCCGTTTAGATCCAGACAAGTCATAGGTGGCGTGGCATCGTACCTTCCATTTTGTGAATTTTGGTTTGGTTTTGATGACCAGATACATAACAGTACCGGTGTGCTCCTTCTTGTGTTGTTACTCTGTAAAGCAGAATTTTAGACATACATCGCTGTATTATCGTTTGTTGTGCATTTTTTTCTTACTAGGAGTTTGTTGTGCATATTTGGACATCATATTTTGTGCTCACTTCTTCGAGATGAATAATGCATTGCTCCTTCAATATTTTTTTTGAAGGCTGCTCCTTCAATATTGGGTTGGCAATGCAAATCTCTTGTTTGTTGTGTTGTACCTTCAAAATTTTCATCCTTAATAAAAAAAAATTAACTGCTTATATATGTGGATGCTGTTTTGCTTCATAATATGCAATATATGAGATTGTTTGCCACTTGGAGAATGCGGTAAGGACAAGCTGCTTTATGTTAAGCTCTACTTGCCATTTCTTTGGCCGCTCTGAGTATATATTTTCTAAGTACAAAAAGTGGCAAATCGTGTGGAATCGATCATGATGTGGTAGGCTGGTAGCCTATTGTCTATATTGTGTTATTACCCAACTATATGCTTAGATCATTTGATAAGTTCATACTCTACGCCTCTACGGTCACTTTGACTTTGACAATGTCTTGCCGTACTAAAAGTTCACTTCTTCAACTTAACTAAGTATTCCTTTTTGTTTATGGTTCTCAAATTTTGACCCAACAAAGATTTGCTTGCATCAGTTAACCACGTATACGATCACAACCGATGTCAAAATGCCCTCCCAAAAAAAATCAGATCAATCGAAGATCAGCAGGATAATGTATTGTTCACTTTGTCCTAAATAATGCCAGAATCAATAGAGACTAGCCTCATAACAACTTGCTTCCTTTTATTGAAAAAAAGATTATGTGATTGATCGCCACTTGGAGAGAAAACAAAGGTCGTATCGTATTATGATAATCTATCTTAAGTAAGCATGTTACTTGTTATAGTGGGATGTAAGTCATCCTAAACAACATTCTTGTGCCATTTGTCTCCCTGTTGTATGTTCATAGCAGTTGTGGTAGATTGCTGATCCTAATGTGTTAAGTGGAAACCCATGTCAATATAAACCATAGCAACATTATTGTGCCATTTGTCTTCCTCCTTCATAGGAAGAGTGTACTAGAGCCTAATCTGTTTATTTACTTTTGAGGGGAAGAGTGTAGAATTCCTAATGCACCATGGCATGCTGATGATATTTTGCTCCCGGCAAGTTGTATGGACGATCATATTCACATCCACTTGGTATCTCAATTAGTAGTCAATTACTTGCTTTGCTCTAGGTCACTGTCATTTACTCATTAAAACTTGTGGACCTGTGTTCACATATTCTTGTTCACACAGCATGAAAAGGCATTGTGATGTAACCATAATGATACCTAAAGGGAATGTGTATTAGAGGTCCTTTTCTAATATCTGTGTTCTTGGACAAGATCCATGGAACTCCCAGCTTGCAATTGCAAGCTTGACCTTGTCACACCATAAGATCACTTGCTAGGCTTGACCAATGACCAGGACTAAAAAGATGGGCAGTCAAAAGGGACGATGAGAAGCTAGGTCAAGAGGTCAAGAACAACAATATGGACACAAATATTTGTTTCCTCAACCATGTAAGCAAGAGCCAGTGATGGGAGCAATATGTATCTGAAAACAATGTGACATGTTGTAGGATAAAATCTTAACTATGTCGCTGTATCAGTGCCAAATCACTACATGTACAAAATTCGCATGAACATTGATACGCAAAATGTGTGGCTGGGACGTAGAGGGCATATGCTAGAAAGATACTTAATTTTGCAATATTTCCCCGGTAGAATAGAGCATAGAGCTGCAAGGTTTCGCTGAAAGGACGTGGAAAGGGGCATTGGAGACACCGTCTTCGTCATGCATGACAAACGTACGCGTACAGACGAGAAGAAAAACAATCAACAGCCGGTTTAACCTGGGAATTAAGAAAGCGATGTAGGCCAAGGATTTCAACCGTTGGTTTTTTTTTCCGGCAGTGCTATACACACCGCGATTTATCGTTGTACGCGCGTACGACGCACGTAGCGGTGGAGACGCGGGCGGGCAACAGGCGGAGGCGCCGACGTACGGCGGGAGCGGTGCGGGCGGGCTCGCCTTTTCGTGTACGCGCGTAGTACGCAGAGCAATTTTTTTTCTACCTTCGTTGCATTTCTTGGCTGCTAAGCGTTACCCCCATAATTACAGTCCGATATGCCTCGGGATTCGGGAATGTGTATTTGTTAGTAGCCTGTATCTGGCTAAAATTACGCGTACCTAGACTCGGTCGTGCGTATCATACAATAGAGAATTAATGAACTGATATTTGCAAAAGTAAATTCAATGGATTTATTCCAAACTCTTTTCTTTTTTGTTTTTCCAACAGTAAGAGAAAAACGGCTGTCTTAACTATCTAAAGACTTAACCAACAAAGAAATCTTGAGGGAACAAAAAATCCTGTGGAAATCAATAACATGTGGTCGGTGGAAATTGAACTATGATCCTTAGCGTTGGACAAACCGACGGTTGGCTTGGATTTGATTTGTAAACCAAATGTTCTGCATATACTAAAGCTTGTTCACAATTAGCCTCACTTGTTGAGATTGTTTTCTTGCCATGTCAGTGAGTGTGTGAAACATTAACTTCAATGAGCTTTATAGTAGCTAGTACCAAATGAGATCACAACTCACCTTTTAGCGAGATCACAACTCACCTTTTAGCCTTTCCTTTGACGTTGCAATCCAAGTTGCGTGTTGCCAATAATAAAATGGTGCAAGTTGGATGTACAATACAACGACATACTACTAGCTTTAGCTTACCTTAGCTACCTAGTTCATGGGAGCATATCTAGTATGAAAGGTGTTTTCAGTGCTAAGGTGTGAAAGGCCATGTGGGCGGTTGGATCTGGCTCGAGCAGCTCACATGGAGGCGGGTGGGACCCCATCTCACTTATGTTGTTTTGCAGAAACCCCCCGCACAATGAAATTTTATCACGGAAAGGTCCTCTCTCGTGTTTCTCTCTCCCATCGCCTTCTCTGCTGGCAGGCGCGCGACGCATTTACATGCCATCGCCGCCGCCGTCGCCACCCTCCATGCCGGATCCGAAGGCTTGAGGTCTAGCCTCCACAAGTTCATTCGTCCTCGAGCCTCTTCGTCACTAGATCCGGCGAGATAGAGCTCTTCCTTGTTGGATCTCGTCGCCGCCGGATTCATCCTTCTCGCATCTGGTTATCGTCTTCCTCGTTGCTGCTCCCGGATCCGGTGTTGCTTATCATCGCTGGGCTCATTCCTTGCCAGATCGAGATTGGATTCGTCGCCATCGCTCGCAAGCTCGCCAAATTTGAGCTTGCCGTCGTCATTTCTGACAAGAATATCTCACTAGGGGTCATCACCGGCCAGGCCTCAAGTAGCCCCAGCGACTTTGTCGCTGGAGCTACTACTATGCCGTTGCAGGTAAGGTTAGAGATGCCGCCTCCCAAACAGCTATGCACACGTTGGGATGGATGGAGACGGCGGTTCGGTCAGTCGACGTGGAGGGTGATGCTGGTCGGTGGGGCAACGAATGTGCACGAGAGAGATCGAGGCATGATGGGAGGGACGAACGAGAGAGAGGGAGAGAGAAAGGGACCTTTTCACGATAAAATTTTCTCGCGCGAGGGTTTTCTGCAAAACGGCGTAAGTAGGATGGGGTTCCCACCCGCCTCCATTCGAGCCGCTCGAGCCAGATCCAACAGTCCATGTGGCCTTTCACACTTTAGCACTAAAAACATCTTTCACACTAGATAGGCTCCCCTAGTTGATCAATTCAAGCTCATAATTCACCAAATATAATACACGCCATGTTTACATCATCCTAAAAAGTTCTCTAATAAGCACGTACGTAAGACATGAGCTAATCGGCAAAAGGTGATATCTGGATGCCGCCGACCTGGTCAAATGCAGCGTATGTATGAACATGGGCAGGGTCCCTTTCCTGCCTTTTTTCCCCCTTGCTCCTCTCCTAAACTACTCTAGTGAAAATGACAAACATCAAATTGATTTGCGAAAAATGATTTACATCGTAATCGATATATACCTTCTGTAACATTTCTTTTGCAATATAATGCTAGTTGTAGTCCTTGTGTCGAGTATGTGTGCCCCATGTGGTGACCTAGCTTAATTGCATAATGCTAATTGTACTCCTAGTGTCGAGTATGCGTGCCCCATGTTGTGACCTAGCTTAATTGCCTGTTCCTCTTTCTTCTATGTGTGATGTGTCCATATGTGTTTCTTCCTTTGTGATAGATGGATCCTCTTGATCTGCAACACACTAAAAGAAAGAGCTTAGATACATGAACTCAGTACTGATAATTAATGAGAGCAGAGAAGTTACAAAACCTACTCTTACTTTGCTGCAAGATGTTAGGATCTCAATTATATTGTAGCATAGGATCCTAAGATCACATGGGTCAGGCTCCATTTGGAACCAGGGGGTCTTTCTAGATTCTCACGGGAAATGAAATGTTTCATATAAAATTTATACAAAATTTCTGTGTTGTTCCAATCAGGCCATATTTCTTGTCCCTATCCTACTTAAATTAGGTAAAACATATAAAATAGTGTTCCAAACGTTGTAGAATCACGATTTTTAGGTGCGATCTTACCACTATTCTAACATTTAATTCTTCCAATCCTCTCAACACAAAATGATTCTAGCAAGGATCCCAATTCTAATAACCTTTCTTTGATCGATCCAATCCGTAAAAACCACAAAAATTTTGGCGTAGCAATGTAAGTGTATCAATATTACACTACAACATACAATCTCATGTATGTCATATCCACGTGTCAATGACTAGGCCAACACAACCACATTCTAGTCCTTAGCTAAGCAAATGTCACTTCCCTCAATAAAAAGAATATCAAAGAAGATCCTATCTCTCTCACTAGATATCCTTGTCTCCCTCCATAATCCATATGCTGAGCACCAAAATTAAACATTGCCAATCTATCATCATCAACAAACAAAACACAATAGATTATACACAAATACACACTAATAAACAATTACTCCCTCCGTTCTTAAATACATGACGTTTGACCAAGCGTGCAGTCAAACTTATCTAACTTTGACTAATAATATATGAAAAACTATTTAGATTGATCATGAGTGAATAGTATCATTATATTTGTCATGATAAATATTTTTATAATATAATAATTTTGTAATTTTTTACTAACAAAATCATATGAAAAGTAATGGTCAAAGTTATATGAGTTTGACTGCACATTTAGTCAAACATCATGTATTTAAAAACGAAGGTAGTAATACACAATTGAGCTAGATAGCACAACACAACGCAACAAAAGTCTCCCCCTCACTTGTCTCCACACTCTCCTCTCCACCCTCATATATACTCATCATCTCCCTTCACCTCCAAACGCCACACCAAGCTGAGCTCCATGCCTCCATCCATGGCGAGGAAGCGAAAGGCCTCGGACTCCGCCGCGGACATTGATGTCGGCAGTGACGACGTCCCCAACCCACCGTCGCAACCGTCGTTAGCGTCGACGGACGCGTGGGCGTCGGATAGCATGGCCACGGTGGTGGCGACGGCGCAGCAGCATCGAGGGAGGAAGCGGTTCGTCGGCGTGCGGCAGCGGCCGTCCGGGCGGTGGGTGGCGGAGATCAAGGATACCATCCAGAAGATCCGCGTGTGGCTCGGCACCTTCGACACCGCCGAGGAGGCCGCCCGCGCCTACGACGAGGCCGCCTGCCTCCTCCGCGGCGCCAACACGCGCACCAATTTCTGGCCGCACCCCACGCCGGCTTTCACTGCCGCTCAGCCGGCGTCGGTGGCGGTTGCGCCAGCGCCGGCGCTACCGTCCAAGGTCACCAACCTCCTCCTGCTCCGCATCAAGGCCCGCAACCAGCAGCTCCTCAGCGCCACTGCGGCGCCGCAAGAAGCTGACCTGCTGCAACAGCAGCAGCAGCAGAGGCAGAGGCCGTCGTGCCAAGAGGCGTACGGCCATGGCCATGACGAGGAGTGCAGCTTCCAAGTCGATGACTTCTTGAGCTACGACTACGAGTGCACCAACTTGCAAGAAATGGAGGACGAGGAACAGGAGGAGGAGCTCGACTTCCAGTTCATGGACGCGCACGTCGCTTCGACGCCGGCGGGAAGTGAGGGCGGTCTCTGCTCGCCGTTCGAGGTGGTAGCGGCGGAGCTCGGTCCCACCACTGTGGAGGCTGACGACGGCGACCCGGCGACGGCTGTGCAGGAGGTGATGAGGAGGATGGACTACGAGAGGAAGATCTCCGCGTCTCTGTACGCGCTCAGCGGCGTGTCCGAGTGCCTCAGGATGCGCCTCGGCGGCGCCGCCGCCGTGCGGGAGCAGCTCTCCGGCCTGAGGGAGGCGTGCCGGAAGAAGCAGCAAGAAGTGGTGGTGCAACAACAACAAGAACCAGTTGCTGCTGCAGCAGAGGATGGTAAGGCTGCAGGTCAAGAGGATTGCTCAGGCAGCAGCAACAGCCTCTCGGAGGCGGGGAGCTCGTCGTCCGAGGCGAGCGGCGGCGACAGCGACGGCGACGTGCTGCTGTGGAGCTCCCTGGACTTGGCTCCCATCTGCTTCGTGGCATAGTTTGATCAGCTTGTGGTTGAGTTCATCGTAGCAGCTAGATTGTGTGGTAGTCATTTGTTACATGGCTCAGATGAGAAGCCCTGGTCATAACTTGCTCACCAATTTGTTTTGCTCAACAGAATAATAAGTTTAGTTATCATCTCATATACATCAGAAGTTATAGAAGCTGAAATGCTTGATGATTTCAAAGTTTCGATTGCCCCTGTATTCAATTGAGTTATTCATCAATTGCGAGGAACAATACATGTGAACTGAGCTACTGTTTGTATTCATGAAAAACCGCAGTTGAAGGTCCACTAACAAATGGAGCCACTGAACTTGCGGTGCACTTGAGTTGAGCCTACCACTCGGTCATTGACGGAATTGCGTGATAAATTTTCAAACAAACAGCGCAAAGTTCATGTATAATAGAACAAGTGAACAACTCATTTTCAGAAATAAGTACATGAAAAAACAGAGACAAACTTCAATAACCCAAAATACTGGTAGTGCGATTCAGTACAATAGAGTGGCCCATGATCTCCATTTCATCACAGTTTTATTGCCAACAGAAATAGTATCATATCCTTAATCTGTTTTATGTACAACGGTGATGCACACATGTATTAGTAATCTCGAACAGCTCAAACCCAGAACTCTGCAGATGCAGAAAACAAAACCCCATACTCCAGTCTCAGAATCACTACATCATGTGAAACTCTATGTTAGTGTTTTCAGACTGTTAGCGGGGACACCTTGGTTTGTCAATCTTTAGTTGCTGACAAAATTGGGCGAACCGCTTCCGTGAAATCTTCATGAAACCTCTGTTCTGAAAACCTTTGAGCACGCTTTCGTGCTGCTGCTGCCATTTCTTGCCTCTCTGGCTCTGGCATCCTCAAGACCTTGACAATTGCCTCGGCGTATTCTTCCTTCAAACAGGTTAGAAATCCTGTCTGATGGCCGTTCTCATCTAGCACAATGTCCATCATTGGTCCCATGGATCTATGGGCTGCAGAAAGTAGGGAGTGTTATGTTTCCATGGTTAATGTACATATCAAGGTTATGGCTTATAAGCCTGCTTCTTGGTTAGTGACCTCAGAAAATCCAACTTCTGGATGACTAGCCCAGGGTTTTTTTAACCGGATTTTTTTTTACCGGGGTGGCGGTAAGTCGGTTTGGTTTAAAATCGAAAATTTTGGCCAAAATTTTCAATTTTTCGGATTTTAACTTAAAAAAATCAAATTCAAACAATTTCGATTTTTTGGACAAAATTCATCCAAACCGATTTTTTCGGGACCGGTCTGTATTCTTACCGGCCCCCACCGGTAAAACCGAAATCACCGATTATCGGCCAGTATTCTGATCCCTGGACTAGCCCCAAGTGCTTTTGTGTTAGGTTCATGGCATTAGAAATCCATCTTGCCCTTTTTACCCCAAGAAGTTGCAATGTAGAATGCACTTAAATTAGGATTTATCGTTCAGAGCAAACAAAAATGCAATGAGTTTCAAATATAATTGCAATTTGCAAACTCTTAAACTAGACACCTATCCTGTATACACTATCAAACCATGCTGAGCAGCCTTGGGGAAAATGAAGTTGAGGCCATCACCAAAAGAGATCAGTAGGGGACTCAGGCAGTTACTTACCAATTGGAATAGCACCAGCTGCCATGTACTCAACAACACTAATTCCAAAATGCTCATCAGTCATTGAATGGAGCCCAGCAATGGCACCGCCTAGAAGCTGTACCAAGTCCCTGTTACATCCATGAATATATATGTTAATCACTAGAAGAACTTACATGAAGAGAACTGAGAAGTTAGTCGTAGTTTGAACACAAGACCTGTAAGAGATATCCTTGTGGAACTCCACAAGCTCGTCTATGTGTAGCTCCGTGGATCGGTCCTTAAGCTTTTGTAATCTTTCCAGATCCTCTTTATTCCGGCAACTACCGACAAATTGAAGCTTTGGCTTGGGTAAGTCCGGATCTAGCCTTTGAAGAGCAAGTGCAAATGCCTCCAGCTGAAGACCATGGGCCTGGGGGAGAGCAGAGAGCAAAAAGGGTACATTGTACTCTAGTCAGTGAATGGTTAGCCCTTGTACTGTAATTTGATGCAATAGTAAGTTGGCATACCTTTTCCGGACGGAACTGTGCAACCGATATAAGAATAGGATGTGTTATTTGTCTTTCCAGGGGAAACATCTGTTTTATTCAACAAATGTTTCTGATGAGAACCAACCAAATCATCTCCAATTGATTACATACTAGACTACCATGAAAAAGAATGCATAAGTAATTTTAATCAATTCCTTGTTTCCATAATGTGATCAGATGATCACAGCGCAGAATTTATTGGGATTGAAGAGAAAAATATAGGAACATACATGGTTGGAATCAGGAGATACCTGCAGGGCAGAAGTATCGCATGGAGGGTATACCCTCTTAGTACGCTCTGGGATCTTCCAAATATTTACAATATGGGATCTTGTCCATGAGGAATTCACCATCACAAGATGTGCACATGAACCCACCAAACCATATAGCCAACTGAATATGGTATAGTACAGGATTTTGCATCGGGATAGCCAAATGCTACAGACAAAAGAGTACCCAGTTAGTCTTCATGGTTGGTATCATTATACAAGAAAAAGAAAAACTCAATCGATCACATGTAGGGCAAGAAAGGTAAAAAGCTGATGTACAGCTATAGCATCTGCAAAACACTTTTAGGTTGCCAAAATCAAATTGAGTTAACCGATAGTAATTAAATGTTAAAGAAGAAGTGCACAAAAAATTATTGATTCATTATTGCATAATGCTATTAATCCAGATTATATCTTAAGAGGAAAGAGACATGGGTTAAGAAAGAACATATCATAGATTAACATATGAGAACAGGCATGATTAGCTAACACATTATTTTGCCATTGTTTTATCATGTATGGTAAGATTTTGATTTCCCATATACAAAAATGCACCATGGTTTACTGAATTACACATATAGGTAGCCCAATAAGAAGAATGAAAGTTAAGCACTCTGTGTAGTGTATACCTTTCAGCGATACGAGAGTTGTTATTATACATAGAACTGCGCTGCTTAACACGTTCAACCATATCAGAACTGATTGTCGGATAATGAGTGTAGCAGATGACCTTGCAACCAAATAGCCGAGCCAGTGGGTATGTAAAAGCATGGCCACTTGTATCAAAGTAAAACTGTGGGGTAAATTTATTAAGAGCCTCCCATGCAAGATAAACTGAGCCAAGACTTTGCCCAATCATTGTGAAGTGGGGATACGTGCTTGCTTCAATCCACTTTCTCTTATTCAAGTGAATGACCTGAAAATGCAACCCAAACAATTTTATGCTAGTGCCAGTATGTCACATCTGTTACAAAATGATTTCTTTAATTTTTTTCCCCAAATATGATAGGCAAGTGCAATATTATGCGGTGATGCGCTCATATGAAGTACAAAAGGTAGCATGCATTTCTCTTGTTTCAGGAAGTTAATATAAGATGCACTTCGTTAAACAAACATTGGAACATGCTCCAAATCCCTCTGCAAGGCACTGCACTCAATTTGCATGTAAAATTATAAAGGAAACCTTCAGACACAACAGCCTTTTATAAAGAATTCAGCATCATTATTGATTCCTTTAACTATGATTCTAGCTTATAAACCACCAAAGATTCTGACTAGAAAGACAACCGCACTTTTCCCATGAGCAGTGTCCGCCTAAAGATACCAACTACCAAGGTACAGTTTTTAATATAAAATGGATGGTATAAAAGACTAACAACAAATATCAATAAAAAAGTACAGCCCAACCAAATTCAATACAATGAAACAAATCGGGTCACATTCTTTGTTCTAGAAATGGAATAACAGAACAAGCTCTAGAAAACATGGGTCATACTTACTAAGCAAACCAATAAGACCTTCCCCAAAGATATAACCTTAATCAAAACTAGCTTCTAGTTAGTCATTAGTTACTATCTGCGAAAACAGCTACTGCACAAAGACTGGTCTAGGTAAATTGGGGAAACAATAGCAGCTATAAGCCTATAAAAGAAAACAAAATTTATCTTTTACCCAGTAAGGAATCACTAAGCGGTATAATCCTAAGTAATAGAATCCTAATTCAACTCAATATGCTAAACAATAGAATCCTAATCCAACTCAATGCACAGCGAGTAATCAATAACACACTAAAATCTGATTTTGGTTAACTCTTACTCTAGTACAAGAATTCCATTAGAACCATGTTCGAAACGAAACTACCATGAAGGAAACAGTCCACAGTTAAATTTATAGATCCAATACAGATGTTCTTAATACCATCATACAAAACCACCATGAAGGAAACTGTTCACAGTTCAATTTTTAAATCCAAGACATATTCTCTATGCCATCAAACCCAAGAAAATTCACAAGAAATGTCAACATAAAGCACCCAAGGCTAATTTTGTCCAGAAGAACGTTATTCAGAAGCATAATTCCATAACAATATGTACTAGTTCGACCTACCTTTACAAGCAATTACCAACTAAAGCTGCCTAGGCCCAATATTTAGAAAGGAATCCCTTGCTACACAGCAAGATTCATACAGAGCCCTAATGCAAGCAAATTTCAGACGAGATAATCAAGTATTATTCAGAGTCCGTGACAAGCAGGTCCTAACCAAATTTTACCCCAACTGCACAGCTGAGACAAACTAAATAAAATTAATCACTTACAATAAACAACTAATCAACGGCCCCAAGATCCATCATCTGAACTAAATGTATCTAAATTTGCAAGAAACAACTAGTCAACCGCCCCAAGATCCATCATTTGCACGCCCGCACGATCGGGCTGTACTGTACTGTACCTGCGGCGGGCGGAGGAGACGGACACCGAACCGGTCGAGGGCGCGGGCGGCGAGGTCATCGGGCGAGGCGTCGGCGTCGCCGGTGAAGACGGCGCAGGGGAGGCCGGGGCAGAGCTCCTGCACGGCGCGCACCGCGCACCAGAGCACGCGCTCCCGCCGCCGCCGTCGTTGGTGTAGGGTGGAAGAACCCCGCCGCGGAGGCGGGCGCGGAACGGCGCAAGAGGCGCCGGAGGGCGAGAGTGAGGAGGGTGAGGAGGCTGGCTAAGATCCCCATGGATGCGATGCGATCTGTCGGTCAGGGCCGTCAGGCACTCAGGCTCGACAGTTGCTTAAGATTTTGGAAAATGGTAGGGCGAGAACGTCCGGAGCGTTCCGTTAGCGTCGGACGCTACGATCCGCCGTCCCGTGTAATGCATCACGACCATTTGGACCGAGCGACCACATTACGTTTGAGCGTCTTTCTAGATAGTTTCCCGTCCATTCGTACCGAGTGTCCATTTCTTCCCTATTCAATACAGCGAGAAGGAGACGGCGAAGCATCTAGCCTCCGTCACCGACGACGAGCTTGCTTTTTTCGGCGGCGACCACGATCTGCGACGTCACATAGGTGAGTTACTTTTTACTTTGTTTGTTGTTGATTTGATGCAAAATATGATTTTATCGCGTTAGGGTTTTGGGGAGAGGGGCTTTTTGTTGATGTAGGAGGCTTGGGGCATTTAACGAGATTGTTGTGTTGAATGGGTGGGAGAGGGTAGGGAGACAAAGCGAGGAGAGGGATTTGGTTGATGTCGGAGGCTTGGGTGACGAGCAGGGTGGGAGGAGAGGCAGCGACTAGTGGGGGTGGGCGTGTTGGTCTAAGAGGAGATACGGCGGAGTCAGGAATAGTGTCGGCTAGGGGTGGGAATGTGGGATTTGGGAGTGGAGATGCGTGACGGTGTGAGTAGCGTGATTGAGATGGGGGGTTTTGGGTTGGGAATTTGGGATTTGGGATTTTGTTTTGCTGCTGACTGGGGTGTGCTTTACTGTTGTATGTTTGCGCCGGGAGGAGTTTTGCTCAAGCGCGAGATGAACGACTGAACAGAGGGGCTTTTGGGGGTTCTAGAGTCAGATAAGGTGTGGGTTTTATGGGGGTTTGTTGATGTCATAGGCCTGGACGACGATGCCTTAGGATCTGTATGGGGTGCGCGTGATGTTGCATGTTTTTGTTTCAACATTGTGTTTGACTCCGTTTTGTGTTGTTGCGTTTCCATAGATGAGGAAGACAGCAAATCATTTTTCAAGCACCGTTTTGGTGCCAAGAGGTTACAGAGAGTTGCGAGTGGGCTAACTCCTAGACAGCGGGGTTTTGTTGTGAAGCACGAGTTCAATGATCTTCTGTCAATCGCTGATTTCAGTATACCAAGCAACCTACTTGAGTGGATAATGGGAAATATCAGCCCACTCATTTGTGAGTTTCGATACCGTGGCAAGTCTATCTGTTTCACTAAGGGGATGGTGTAGAAGGTATTTGGGATCCCTTCCGGTGAAAAGCCTTTGAAAACAGGGGGCATGTTGAAAGATATCTGTGAGCTTCGAGATATGTATAGAGTAGGGATAAGGGCACTGATATTGAAGGTTGTTGAAGTGTTGATTGAAAGCGATGATGAGGATATTTTCATGAGATCCTTCATACTTGTTGCATTGGCAACCGTACTAACTCCTAGCACTGGAAACATGGTCTCCTTGGATTACCTATTCAGCCTAGCTGACATACTGGAGCCTGGGGAATATGACTGGACCGGTGATGTCCTTTTTATGTGAAGATGAACGAGGTTGATAGGTATTAAAAGTTGACACTGGAGCAGCATTCCAACCCTTTCCTCATTGGGGATGTCTCGCCTCTCCTTGTTGTAATGATACAACATTTTTGTTTAATTCATTTTTTTGTTTAATTCATTTTCTTTTGTTAAATGTTGCGAATCGTGTTCTTTATACCATAAACTATATATGTGGATCATTTGGACATCCCTTCAGGACCTCTACAGGAGTATGCAATCAACTATTCATGCCCTAGGATCTATCACATATGCAATGAAGACTTTGAGTTTGTTGAGAAGGTTGGCAAGAACCGCTTGAATTTGAACATCACGACTTATGGATCTCGCCCCGCACGCCACCTCGCCATTTTTTTTTGTCTTTTCTTTGGTGTTTCGTTTGATATAATGATGAAGTCTACTGTTTGTTTTTTTTTTGTTTCTATGTACACAGTTCCGTGAGCTAGCTTGCACTCCATATCACAACGGTCCAAGCAAGGAAAATGTTACATCAGTTGACTCGACATCTTTGGAGGAGTGGTTGCGGATGTCTCAGTCCAACAACCAATGCTCACAGGTTTTTGTCATATACTGTGTCTCTAAGCATGCAATATGTTTTAACATTTAATACGACTTGTTTGATTTGTTTCAGTTTTTATGTGTCTACTATCTGTTTGTCCCTAATCAAATCAATGTGTGTTGCATCGTATGTATGTAAATGTTGTATTAAGTACATTTTTATGTTGCAATAGCTTTGTAAATAATTTGTCTCATCACCACCATACAAATTTGTTTTTATGATTTTATTTTTCACCAATATGTGTCAGTGTTTAAGTATTTGCTATTTTTTCCTGTTGCTTATGTACATGTTGCATTACTTTTTTTTTGTGTAATAGTAATGTAAATATGTTTTAATATTTTACACACGTCGTTACATGCCAAATATCAAGTTGTATGATCACCATCATACAAATTTGTTTTAAGATTTTATTTTTCACCAATATGTGTCAGTACTACGTGTTAAAGTAATGTTATTTATTACTTGTTGTATCATACTTATGTAAATGTTGCATTACTTTTATTTTTTGTTGCAATAGTAATGTTAATATGTTTCAACATTTAACACGACTTGTTTCATGAAAACGATCATTTTTTTGTCGCATCACCAAATGTTGCATCTTTTATATGCAACCTAGCCTTCTACATTTTTTCCCACTTCATGTTACACAAGCATGTATTGTGTCTCTTTGTTGATGGTGTGAAAACCAAACGTGAGTGAGAGGGCGGACGCCGGGTGCAAGCACGGCCGTCGTCCACGAGAGCGAGTGTGACACCGGGGTTTATACAGGTTCGGGGGTCTAGGAGAACCGCCTACTCTCTGCTTGTGGCCTCTGGGTTCGAGGGTTCCTCCCGGAGGCTCACCTGATGACTTCTCTTCATATAATGCTCAAGAGAGCCCCTCAAATGAGAGGATACATGGAGTATTTATAGGCTCCTCAAACTGCATAAATGACCAAAATACCCCTTGGGGTTGGCTACTCTAAGAATACAAGCGAGGGTATTACAGCTTTTCAAGAGTACAACAAGATTCCTTGACTCAGACATGCGCTGCCGCAGAAGGCAGCCCCACATGCAGGTGGGATGAATTATTCCTCCAATAGTAGCCCCCTGCCCCTTGGTGTCTCGAGAGGAGCGCCGAATGGGGCAGTCTTTAATATGCCTTCTATGCAAGGGTCGATACTTCAGAAGAGTTTTGACGGATTTGAATGGTGGCTACGTCCGACAATGCGCAGTGGGAACATCATATTATGCCCAGTTGGATTGCCATCCTTAGACTTGATGCTTTAGAAATTGGGATTCTTTACTCATCACTGTTCGCCCGTGGAGAGCCCAGGCATGGCTAGCCTTTCATAGCCAAATATTTTGTACAAATCAGTTGAGGTGGGTAGAGTCTCTCCTGCCTCGGATAACCGTCATACGGGCTTATCAGGTGGAGCAGGCAGAACCGGAGGTCGAGTCTACGAGGCTCAAACGGAAGAGTGCATGCGAGCTATCTCTCAGACACATATCCCTAACCATAAGCCAAAAGGGCGAAAGAAGGTGGCACTCCTTGGATTCCCACAGTCCAGCACCCCAACATGACTATTCACGAGTAGACACAGGCCATCACATGAAAAAGCAATTTTGTTCTCAGGCTAGGCTGTAGGGCTTCAACTACCACCCCACTAGTAACTTCAATCGGTGGAATCCTGCACTTTTCTTCCTCTCATGACCAAGTCAAGAACCAAGTCGCAGCAGAATGACGGAAAGTGGACCCAAAGCCGAGTGGATGGAAAAAAACAAAACCACCAACTATGTCCCCGCGCCACCCTTTATCCCTTCTTCCCGACCGAGTCTTCCTCCTCATTCTTGATTTCTTTCTCTCAACCACTTGAAGCCCGACTCCTACCTTGTTCTACGGCCTTCTTCTTGCGCCTAACGCCGGCTCCGCTGCCGGCCGGTCCAAGGCCTGTTCGCGGGCGCTGACACTGACTCTGCTGGCTCGCTGCCAGTTCAAGCCTTAGTTCATGGCACTGACGCTTCTGCTGAGTTTACTGTCGGCTCAAGGCTACTGCTCATGGGCGCTGACGCACACTGGCTGGCTCGCTGCCCGTCCTGGCTACCTGGCTGAGCTGCTCGCCCGGCTCAAGGCCGCCTCATGGCTGTGGTGTCAAGTCAACGCTTTATGCAAGACCACCTAAGCTTCCACCGCCACCGACGGCTGACCTACGCCGCCGTTGCCTCCACCGATGGAGCGCCTGCTGCTGCCTCGCCCCCGCCATCCGGCCGCCGACAACAACCAAAGCAGCTGAGCGGCGCCGCGCTGGGGTCCACACCTCCGAGCGTTAGAGCCCCAGATGGCCGGCGACCCGAAGAACTGCCGCGCCTTCATGCAGGTGTCCTCCTAGCGCCATTTTCATTGATCCTTACTTCTTCCTTCCAGTCCTTTTTTTTGTTTTGAGCTGGCGAAGGTGGCGAGGCGCGCGGAGGGGGACGGCGGCTATTCGACGGGAGGATGACGTCGGCGGGCGGCGTGCAGAGGTGTGGCGGCTTAGGTGGCCACGCCGATGTAACGCGAGCAACCAAAGACGCCCACGGTGGCGTTGCTTGGAGGTGCCGGGCCTCGGCGCAAGAAGGTCAGGGTGTTTACAAGACCGCCACGCAGGTCCGTGGAGGCATGGTGGTTCGGCCATGCATCAGCCATCCCTATTCTTGTTTCGGTGTTGCACACCATTTGTTTGATGAAATGACTTTGTGTATACGAACAGTTTGCAACTGGAGACTTGGAGGCCTACTGTTTGATGTTTGTATGTAGCTATGTGTTTGCTTGTTGACATTGAGCGATAAGGCTTTGGCGCAAGGGTTTTACGAAGGTTTTGCGCCAGGGTTTTACGAAGGATTCACGCGAAGGTTTTACGAGGGACTCAGGCGCGAGGGTTTTGCGAGGGCCTCGGGTGCGAGGGTTTCGCGAGGGCCTCGGGCGCGAGGGTTCGCGAAGGCTTCGCGCGAGGGTTTCGCGAGGGCCTCGGGCGCGAGGACACGCGGAGCGCGTGGGCGCATAGGGTATGCTTGGTGCGAGTGCAAGGGCACGCGATTGTGCGCGAGGCACGCGAGGCGCGCGGTCGTACACAGCGTGCATGATGTCCTTCATGTCGAATCTATCAGCAGGATGTTATATTCCATGTTTCTTTGCCAAGCAGGCGTGAGGGCATGCGCAAAGGCACGCAAGGGCACACGAGGGTGCGCGAGGGCTTCGAGCATGTGGGCATGCGCGATGGCCCGACGTCGACAAAGGCGCGGTGATGGCCCTTGGCGGTTACACGAAGTTGTCGCGAAGGTGCCCCGAGGTTGGGGCTCGTGCAGAGGCGAGGTGGTAGGATTACTCAACACTAGCCCCCCTGCCCCTAGGGTGCCTGCATGGACGCCCGAGGGGCAACGAAGAGTGCTGAGGTCTTGTATCTTGTTGATGAATATGCTTGGCCAAAGACTTGGCCAAATTCCAGCTTGACGGGAATGCAGGCACTCGAGACTTTGCCAAATTCTGACTTGATGCAGCGCAAGGCACGAGAGCTGAGGAATATGCGCAAGGGCACCCGTGACTTAGCCAATTTTGGCTCGGTGGGTACGTGGGTGCCCAAAGACTCATGCTTATTTTGTACTCCATATCATGTGAGTGCTCCATGTGAGGGAAGGTACTAAATTGCCGCTTCTCGTTGGCCCTTCGTGTGGGGTGGTTTTTGTTGCTCCATCGTTGAAGATGAAGTACTGAACGCTGAGGCACCCCACCGAGGTACAACCCTCAGGGCAGGGGGTGCATCCGAACGAAGCCTGTGCAGGCAAAGTCATGAACGCAAGACCGCCCACCGGGCACAAATTTCTAGGCGGCATGGGCGACGGCCAAGCTCTGTAGACGGCCATGGACGCAGAGCGCCTGTCGAGGATAGCCTTCGAGGTGGAAGGCATGTTGGAGTGAAGCATTTGTAGGCGAAGTCTTGGACGCGAGGCCGCCGAGCCGAGGGATATCCTTCGAGGCGGACGGTGTGTTGGACTGAAGCTCGTGTAGGTGAAGTTGTCCTCCTCTTGCTCACGGCTTGATGAGAGTCGTCAAATGTAACTCCTCGAAGTGTCGCAGCCGAGCTACCTATGAAATTGAGTCATGGATATATCGGAGGGTGCCCATAGGGCTAAGTCGTGGGGCACTAGAGGGCGCCCGAGACTAAGTCGTGAGGCACCAAATGACCACTAGGGGTTGTAGCCCTCAAATGGGCTTGGAGGTGCTCATGAGGCTAAGTCATGGGCACATTGGGCGTGTGCCTCGACATTAAATCGTGGGTACACTGGTGGCGCCCACGAGGCTAAGTCATGACACCGAATGGCCACTAGGGTGGTAGCCCCAGCTGGACTTGGAGGTGCCTATAAGGTTAAGTCGTGGGCACATTGGACATGTGCCCCAACATTAAACGCTCCCGAGGGATGCGAAGGTGTTAGGCACGCTGGCCTTTGCTCAGATAGAACAGGCGAGGAGTGACCCGGAGGTCGTTTCGGCCAGATAGCCCGGAGGTCAAGGGGACTAATCCTTAGCACATCCATAGACTCTGCATCGGGCCCGAGCCGCCACTTGCGCCTGGTCCAAAGAGACGCAAGCCACCATGGCGGAGTCGATGGACGACCAAGCCGCTTTGGTCTTTTATTAGGGGAGACCACAGGGGTCGTGCGCCCTAGGCACTACGGAGGTGACATCCTTCGTAGGGGAAGGGTTAGCGAGAGCTTGTGTGAGGCAAGCGAGACTTGTAGGACAGTCCGCTTCCTAACAAAGAATAGCGTGTTAGGAGCAAAACCTATCTTATCACAAATAAGGTCAAGGCAAACCTCTCAATCATCCATGAGCACAAATTTGAGAAGACATTCACAAAATAGGTCAACCCCTTAACAAACAAATAAGTGTTAAGGGACTACCCTCGATCCACGCCATAATTGCATAAATGGTGCGATCATGTAGGAACCTCACGCCTTCATTGCATTAAGTAAGATGGTGTTTACATCTCGATAGGTGCCACAGGGGCATACAAGAGAGTCTTAAGCATAAAACTTATGGATTTCTTCAAGAAAGTCCGCCTCTCACTTGCGGTTGTCCTCGCTTTGGAGCGAATTGGGTGTAGTGGTGCCGAGAGCATTTCCGATTGAGAGAGCGGTGGACGGATCTCGGGCAGGAGGACACTTCACCAGACATGAGTGAGAACAGTGGTCGTTCTAGTGGAGCAATTTAGGGTCGTGGCGCAGCCCCATAGGATGTCGGGAGCTCTCACACGGGTTCCCCGCTGAGTGCACTTGTTTCAAGGTGGTGATGTATTCTTGCAGACTAGCCCATTGGTTCTTCCCACGGCCCCGTTGGTTTTTGGACGAGCCACCGATCAAAGCGAAGGGTGGTCCCGATGGAGTTACGTAAATCTCAAGGCCGGAGCGTCGAATTTGGTATCGTTATCCACCGTGAGTTCCTTAGGAACACCGGGTTACAGACGATATTCTTCCAAAGGAATTTCATCATGGCGTGAGGCGTGATGGAGGCTAAGGGCCCCACCTCTACCCATTCGGTGATGTAATTCACTGATGCTACCACACGCCAGTAGCCCCTTGCTCGGTGGGGATGGTCTAACAGTCCATTCCCCATCCGCAAAAGGCCAGGTGATTGGTATGGTGCGTAGGGGATTAGCATGATCGATGCGATTGGCTGCCATCTTTTGGCATCCCTCGCGCTTCCTGAGCATGTCGAGGGCATCCTGCACCATTGTGAGCCGATAGAAGTCTTGGCGAAGTGTTTTTGCTGTGATTTCCCTTGGCGCGATATGAGAGGTGCAGAGGCCCCCATGAACGTCCAAAAGAAGTGTCATGTTTGACGGTGTCCAGCTTAATATGCCGTTGTTGGACTTTAAGAACTCCATTAGCTCCTTCTCCATCCTTCCCGGGATAACGACCCGATTCTAAGAGACCGCGGTCACCCCGGTCAAGAGTCGATTTCTGCAGATCCCTCCTAACGAGGCTTAAGGGAGCATCTCACCGGAGGGGTACATCCTTGGTGTGCCTTGGTGAGAGAGGCAAGGGCGTGTCCTCCTTTGACTCCTTGGGTTTGAGAAAGTTGATGTCGCCGAGTTAGCCGCCACTTTGTGGTACGCAGACGCGAAGCTAAGTCTTGATCACCCTCACGGAAATGACCCGCAAGGGCCCGGTATCTTTGCCATGTAGTTTTGATGTACCGCCGCACAAAAACGGTTGAGAGTTGCCCTTCCCATGATGGCATTGAATGGGGACTCGATGTCAACAACATCGAACCCGACGGCTTTCAGGCGGTGATTCTCCCGTGATCCGAACGCTCATGAGGAGTTCGATCCTCCCAAGGGGTTGGATGGATTTTCCGGCACGGCTTCGGCGAGAGGGCGATCGGATGGCGAGGATGCCAGATGATAGCCCCCTGCGACTTATAGTTCCTTGAGCGCACGCAGTAAAGTATATCCGCAGAGCTTCCTCCGTCGACAAGCGATGCGGAGACCTCGCATTGGATATTATGGCGCTTACTAAGAGGGCGCCATCATGAGGGAACCTTAAGCCTTGTGCATCATCACCGTGAAGCCAAGAGAAATGCTTGCCCATTTGGGAGGGACGCTGAGGAGCCACCCCACGACGCTGATTTCTGTGTACTCCTTCATATGCTTTTGATGCATGACCGAGGCCGAGCCCCTATTATGACATTTACTTGTCTTTGCGGCGCTTTGAAGGAGTTCATGCTTAGCATCGCAAGTGCGCCCGAGGAGTAGATCACCAGGGCCTCGTGGCTCTGGCCGGTGGAATTGCTCGGGGCATCGCCTCAGAGTCGTGGGACGGGCGGCGACGCCGACGCGCCCAGGTCGTGGTTCGAGGAGCTTCGCATTCAATGGGCGATCGACGCACTCATTCAGATCATGCCCGCTCATCTTATGGTAGGCACACCAAGACCTGCCTCCTCGACGGTTGCCCTCCTTTCATTGCGGCCTTCGTCAGACATCCTTCCAGGGGCTTTTGGTCTCGATTCCTTCTTGGGTCCTCTCCGTGGAGTTGCTCCCGTGTTCTCGCGAAGGAGTGTTTACACGACAAGAATCTTGGAGTCGCTTCCTCGCCAGAGTGATCCTCCGGTCGCTGTTCTTCCTTCCGGAGGAGCTTTTGACCTCCTCCCCGGGAGATGCTTTCATCTTATGGCGAAGTCCCTTCTTGGCCAGTCATCTTCCTCCCCGGGCGATTTTTCCACGACCGAAGAGCTCATGGGTCGTTTCGGGATCTCTCCTAAGCGCGATTGAGTTCTCCCTGAGCAGCCCTTCCTTGCAAGCATTGATGACCGTTGAGTCTGGGCATCTGCGACTTGGCTTTCACTTTGGAAAAACGCTAAGAAATTCTCTCGTGGATTCACCCTTTTGTTGCTTGACAAGAAGAGTGGTTGGGGAGCATGGGCGCTTATAGCTTCATTAGAAATTTATACTGAACTCTTCCTCACCTGGTCCCAAGAATAGATGGAGCCTTTCTTTTGGTTAAAGAATCAGAACGCTATTGTTCGTGAGAGGAACAACGGAGGCGCTTGCACATCTCTATTTCTCCACCTCCCCACCGAATTGCCGTGGAGTATACTTCCAAGAATTGTATGAGGTCGAGTCCCCATCGAAGGCCCGAGGTCTGGTGGCGGAACTTCACGGAAGGAGTTTTGCGATGTCTCTTGTGAGAGGATTCCCGCCTCGACGCCTCGCCCTTCGCGGCGGCGGTGATGGTGATCGAAGGCGCGACGACGGCGGTGGCGGGCTCTCTGAGCTAGAAGAGTTAGATGTTACGCGTGGCGCAATGGTGCGAAGCGCATTGGCGAAGTTGGAGTGCCCGCGCCGACTTGCAACTTGATCCCCACGAGGTTAGTGATTCAAGATCTCTTCTTCGTGGCGGTGGTGACCGCGCCCCCACGGATCCGACAGGCACGGGACACGCCTAGTGCCCACAGAGTACATGCTCTTCTGACCGCCTTGGCCACAGCCTCCTTGACGTGAATCCTTACGGCTTGATGAGTGCACTTGGGCCATGACGGGTGGAATGGTCCTTCCGCCTGAAGGTGCTGGAGGGGGCACCGGGGGAGCAACTTTTGGCCTCACGGGCTCTCTAGTCGCCCCCGGCCATGTAGCACCTTGAGGATGGAGCCCAAGACTTCATCGGGGAGCCGACTCACCATCTCCGTGCAAAGCGATTTGCTCAAAGTGAGGAGCTTGAGGGAGGTCATGAGCCTGCCCTGTGGGGTATGAACTCAGTCTCTGAGGTCGGGCGACGGATGAATTGCAATGGAAAGGGCCGAGCTCCTCCCATCCGAGTTTGGCGGGTGCATTGGCCAAGAAGGAGCCCCGCCATCACCGCCATGGGCGAGTGGAGGAGGTTGTAAGGATGCCCCCGCCCTCCTCCGAGGAAAATCTCGCTGCCGGGTCAAGGGCCACTTGAACTCAAGGCGGCTGGGAGCGGGAGACGGCCGAGGGTCACTGGGAGTGCGACACGTGGCCATCATGTAGTCCACCACCGCCTTTGCGGTTGTTTCCACCATTGCTTTGCAATTAGCGCCGAGCCCCTAGGACCAAAGGATGGCCCCGAGCTTTAGCAACATTTCGCCTCTGTTTTGGGCCAAACACCGCCACCGGTGCAATGGAGTGGGGATGCTCGGCACGGGAATGCGCAGGACGTTGTTCCGTCCCGGATGAATAGTCCGATCTCAAGATAACCCATGCCTTGGGCCTTCGGAACGGACTGGCCGTCTGCATGGGCTCCCTATACTGGAGTGAGAGGAGGCCTCGTGGACTTGGAGTACTTCTTGGTAGGAGCCATAGCCTTCTGTTGATCAGCTACGTCCCAACGGTTGGCGCCAATGTTGATGGTGTGAAAACCAAACGTGAGTGAGAGGGCGGACGTCGGCCGTGCTACGGGCCGTCATCCACGAGAGCGAGTGTGACACCGGGGTTTATATGTGTTCGGGGTCTAGGAGGACCGCCTACTCCCGCTTGGTGGCCTCTGGGGTTCGAGGGTTCTCCTGAGGCTCACCTGATGACTTCTCTTCATATAATGCTCAAGAGAGCCCCCTCAAATGAGAGGGATACATGGGGTATTTATAGGCTCCTCAGCCTATACAAATGACCAAAATACCCCTTGGGGTTGGCTACTCTAAGAATACAAGCGAGGGTATTAGGCTTTCATGAGTACAACAAAGATTCCTTGGACTCAGACATGTCACAGCAAGGCAGTGTGCCCTACATGCAGTGGGATGAATTATTCCTCCAACACTCTTAGCATGCAATTCCTCCCTACAGTTCCTCAAAAATATTTAAGAAATTGTTGAAAAGTATGACAAGTTGTGGGCAAAAGACCTTGAAGCTACTATTGCAACATTGAGAGCAATGCATACCAACTCAACAACCGCCTCGATAGCGTGGTTAGAGATGCATTAGCACCATTTTTTTTGTCAGTGGGGGACAACCAAATGATATACACTTTTACACTTTCAACTAGGCGGGGTTTCCACAGTTGGACGTACTACTGGCGTTGCTGCAATAAATGTCCAAAGCAGCCAAGCAAATGAATCCAAGGCATATATTGATGATGCTAACAGAGTGGATGGTACACCCCTAGGAGCCCCACAATTGTTCATGTGACACTAGAAGATAACATTAGCAACTCCAACTGCCTAAATGATGCAAAGATTGTTGAGCAGGTAGCGGGGGGAAGCCCCACCATGTCTGATAGACATTGCACCAGCCCAACCATGTCAGATATACACTGCGCTAGTCAAAACATCGATTGTATTGTAGCAAAGTTGTGTTTGAACCAACTCGGAATTTCAAGGCAAGACACCAAAAGCTATGTGCAAGATGTTGGTAGTCCAGCCGGGAGGGTTGAGGAGCGAATGAGTCCTAGTAGAAGTGATACAAGCCAATGGCCTTCTTACTGCAAGGAGGGTCCAAATTTTAACCTATTCAAAGTTGATGAACCAGGTTTTATTGATATCTTCGAGAGTAAACGATGGATCACATAGCAGCCCAGCAAGCACACAATTGATTTTTTCTGAGGATGTTGCTACTGCTGTTAGCGTTCTAGTTCATAGCCAAACCAATGTCAGCCCCACCACCAGCAAGTTGTCTGAAAATGTAGGGAAGTCACTTTGTTATCACAACACATCTTGTTTATGTTTTTTATCGCATACATAGTAACAAGTACTTATGTAGTTTTTTGGTTCCTATTGAGTTGCAGCTGGCAGTGAGAAACATGTTGATGTAAGCAACGACCCAAGCACACATGAGAAGAAGAATATGAAGAAGAGGGAAGCGAAGACATTAGAGGACGCCATCAAGTTGAAGAAGTTCAAGGTGGACCCAATGGCCGAGGATATATATGCAAAATATATATCCAGCGATGTGTGAAGAAGGCTAAGAAGGGAGTCATGCCGTGAGTATTTATTCGTCTATTTGTTTTTTTAATATAAATGTTGCAGTATCATTTTTGTTCATTCTTTTTGTTGTAGTATGTGCAGTCTATTTGTCCCCAATCAAAATCAATGTTAACATTTTGTTTCAAGAGCCTGAATTGATTGCTTCATTTGTTTCAGTTTCTTTTTGTCTACTATTTGTTTGTCTCCAATCAAATCAATGTGTGCCCTGCTTGTTTTTGTACTTCTCCTTTCGTTGAATTGGTGGATTCAAATTTAACAATTTATTTTGTAAATGTTTCTTGAGAATGTGGCTTTCTTGTTGTTACTGCAACAATTTTTTTTGTATGAGTGCAACATATGTTGATACTGTGTGCAACATTATAAAGCCATATTGATGTTGGGAAATCAATTTGATTGCTTCAAATATTGGATTTTGGCTATAACTGAACATGATAATCTGGTTTTGCTTGTTGTTGTATCCTTTTGTTGAATTGGTGGATTGAAATTTGACAATTCATGAGAATCTGGTTACTGCAACAATTTATTTGTATGAGTGTAATACATATTGATAATGTTTGCAATACAATTGATGGGAAATCAATTTGGAAAAAGAGACATCCAATTTTTTCTCTCGCTACCATCTGCTTTTGTTCCCAATCAAATCAATGATCCGCTTGTTTTTGCTCTTTTAGTGGATTCAAAATTGACAATTTATTTTGTACATGTTTCATGAGAATCGGCTTGCTTGTTTGTATCTTGCATCAATTTTTTTGTATGAGTGCAACATATATTGATAAAGTGTGCAACATTACAAAGCCATATTGATGCAGGAAATCAATTTGATTGGTTCAAATATTGGATTTGGTCAGAATCAACATGAGAATATGTTTTTGCTTGTTGTTGTGTCCTTTTGTTTAATTGGTGGATACAAATTTGACAGCTCATGAGAATCTAGTTATTGCAACAATTTATTTATATGAGTGCAACATATATTGATAATGTTTGCAACACAATTGATGGGAAATCAATTTGGAGAAAGAGGCATCCAATTTTTCTCTATATACCATCTGTTTTGTCCCCAATCAAATCAATGACCTGCTTGTTTTTGCTCCTTTTAGTGGATTCAAAATTGACAATTTATTTTTTTGTACATGTTTCATGATAATCTGGTTTGCTTTTTTTACTGCAATAATTTTTTTTGTATGGGTGCAACATATATTGATATTGTGTGCAACATAAACCATTGATGTTGGGAAACCAATTTGGTAGGTATCTTTTTTTAACATCTTTCATTTTTTGCTGCAATATGTTTATTTTTCACCAATATGTGCTAGTACTACATGTTTACTTGTTATTTTTAACTTGTTACATCATACTTATGTAAATATTGTATTACTTTTATTTTTGAGCTGCAATAGTAATGTAAATATGTTTCAACAATTAACACGAGTTGTTTCATGAAAAATATCATTTTTGTCTCATCACAAAATGTTGCATCACACATTTACAATTGATTGATTCATTTATTTTAGTTTTTTTGTCTACTATCTGCTTGTAACAAATCAAATAAATGTGTGTCCCGCTTGTTTTGCAGTCCTCCTTTTGTTGAAATTGGTGGATTCAACATATGTTATGATCATTTTTACAATTCACTTAAGCCTAGAGGGGACGTTGACAATGAGTTGATGATTGTGTTCGTTGAGCAATTTAATGAAGATGCAATTAAATTGTTGTTAAACAAGACCTTTCCAAAGAAATTGGCATTCACACCTATTATCACAGAAAGTAGTTAATAAAATTTATTTTTTATGCAACATTTTTTTGTTCCATTTTTGTTGTAATTAAATGGCGCTTGTTACATATTCACTTTTTTGTCCATCGATGTTGGTACCAATGTTGTTGGTTGTTCTTTTTTTTATCCCAAACAATTGCAATTGCTCGTGGATCCGTAAAACTTCATGCCATAGTCTTGCATGAAAGCTCTAGAAAGGATCGATGCAAAGTGCAAATTAGCTAAAAAAGATCTCGTACTTTTTTTTGCTTTTTTTTTGTTTGACTTGTACGCAAAGATACAATTTTTAATCCATGTTTTTTCTTGTAGTCGTTTTTCCCATTATGCGTAACCAAAGATTGGGTCCTTATGTGTGTTAACATTTTGCATAGTCAAGTTAATTTCTTTGACTCAATCAAAAACTCATGGAATTCGATGCATACTCGCAAAGAAATAACCCGTTAGCGATCCACTTATTTTCATGTATTGCTAGGTTTTATCTTTTTCTTTTGTTTTTTGGGTAATATTTTTGTTTTTGTCGATTGCAAACTTTAGCAAACGTGTGAACATCTCAAAAGTCATGAAGAAAGATGTCTCAAAGTTTCAGCGATGTTTCCAATAGAGTACCGACAACAATCTACCTCAGATGTTTTGAATGTTTTCCAACAACTATCCTATTTTTTAGCTTGTTGTGAATGCTTTTTATATTATGCAATCAAAATAACTAATGCACATCTTTATCGCAACAATTTATTGCAAGAAAGTCACAAAGAAGCCAATATGTTCCTTGTTGATGTTACACTTTTTTTTAATATGTTCTATGATTTTTGTAAATGAATCGCTTCCTTGTTAATTTAACAATTTGTTTGTATGAGTTCTCGCTTGACAATTGATACATGTTTCATCTAGCTTCCTTTGTGACTTTGTAACAATTTATTTATATGATTACAACATATATTGATACTATGTGCAACATTATTTTTGTATAAGTGCAACATTATGTTACATGAGAATATGGCACATCAATGTTTCATTAGAATCGCTTCCTTGTGACTTTAACAATTTATTCGCTTGACAATTGATACATGTTTCATCTGGTTTCCTTGTAGCTTTGCATATTGATACTATGTGAAATATTATTATTTTTGTATGGGTGCAACATATATTGATTATGTGTGCAACATTATTTTTATGAGTGCAACATATATTGATACTATGTGCAACATTATGTTTCATGAGAATCACAAAAGTTTCATCGTAATATGGTTTCCTTGTGACTTTAACAATTCATTTTGTATGATTTGGCTTGACACATAATATGTTAGTCGTGAATGCTTTTTTACATTATGCAATGAAAATAACTAATGCACATATCGGCTTGTTGTCCACTTTTTTTTTAATATGTTCTATGATGTTTTTTCATCAATATGTGTTAGTACTACATGTTTAAGTATTTTTATTTTTAATTATTGCATCATACTTATGTAAATGTTGCATTAATTTCATTTTTTTGCTGCAATAGTAATATAAATATGTTTCACTACTCCCCTCCCCCCTTTTTTGTCTGTGGGGTGTACACGAGCATTGATTGTTGAGTAAATCTGGGTTTAAATGCTGCTGAGTATGGCTGGCACGCGGGCCCGTGAACAAAAACCTATGTGGATTAAATGCTTGAGTTTTGCGTTGAGTCAATGACGCGCGGGCCCGAGGCCATTAATTGCACACTAACCAACCGCATGAACCGATGCACTGTGCCGTGGACTCCGGTCCACACGCTGTTCACATGCACCCAGACGCTAACAAAGGTCCCACATGTTAGTGTTTAATTCTCCTTAAAAATTTAAAGGAAAATAAAATAAAAGTACTATGCATGCGGTCCCACTGTCGAGAGAGATTCTCTCTTTTTTTTTTTCTCGGGATTTTTCAAACCGAGCTAACTTAAAACTTTAATAACTTGTCGCATGTTTAATTCAGATATGTTTAATATGAAACGCTATGTTCGGGTTGTCAGAGTTGTAAATCCTATTTGCTGCACATATCTCCTTGAAAAATTGATGTCTTGTGGTGTAGCCCTTAGTTATAGGTTAGACAATATATAACATCATTTATGAGTTTTGAGTGCGATTTATTGCACAAATGCTTATTGGTACTACGGCTTTTCCAGAAATATTATAAAAGGACAATATGATAAACATGAATTTGGGAGATTTATGAAAATGTCCAAAGGGGTGTGCCTCTGTTATTTTGTATGAAAATAAAATGCAAAACCTAGTTTTGGACGCGGGCAAGTTATATTATATTGTGAGAAGAATGAGAAAGGAGTCTCACTAGTAGATAGGGGGAGATTCTCGCCCGGGTCAATTAAGGACTGAATGCCAGCAAATCCAGATCTAAGACCTAATGTACAACCGATATGCTAGTATGGGATAGCCTTAGCTAATTAAGTTATCGAAAACTAGCCTTGCATGGGGGTAGATAGTAGACGTGCAAGCATGTTTGATTGTCGACATAACGACAAATGCCTCATCGAGATAGGCATACCCGTGAAGTGTCAATAAATGTAGCGCCGAGACAGTATACCCGGTGAAGTGAGGATAAACATTTGATAGGCTAAGTGCAACGTTAGGGCTAGATGATGTAAAGGCTTTGTCACGCATTTCTAGACCGCTACCAAAGGTAGAGCGGTGGTATTGACGGATGTCGATAAACTAGAGAATTCTAGATAAACCGAATATTCGTGTTATGTGGGTAAAGTTGTATACCTTTGCAGAGTGTAAATCTATTTAAATAGTCGCACACGTGGTCATGAGCGTGCTTAGTGCAGATGGTATGGGTGTAGTCTTGCTTTTTACAAAAAATTGTCTTACTGGAAAAACATGGGGAAATGGTTTGTGGTTTATATTTGAGCTAACCGCCATGTCTATGGCTGAACATAAATTGTTGCTCGAGTCGAGGGTTATGTAGTTGTTGTTGCTATTATTGTTGAATCATTCAATTGCTTATTATTGTCTTGTATCTATTTAAACTTCTCTTTTAAACTTCTGTCGCAAAATAGTACATATGGATATTGCAAATAAAACTGGCTTAAAGCAAAACAACTTGTAGAGCCACATTCTTTAATAGCCTTGCATTTATATAAACTTTGCGATATACTACAAGTTTTGCTGAGTACACAATGTACTCAGTCTTACTTAAATTGTTGTTCAGAATATGAGGAAGAGCCAACGCCAGATGACGCTCTCTTCGCACTAGGAACCGGAGAGTTCGGTGATAGGTCTATCTAGGCCTTGCTTCTTGTTGGTTGCCTGAGGGTTGGATGGACATGACGCTGGAGTTTTGCTACTTTTGTTATTCTTTCCGTTGCTACTTTACTCTGTTAATACTTATTTATATTTGGTTGGTCGATCGTTGATGTAATAACTGTATCGCTTAAGTGCCCTTTTGCTTACTTATAGATGTGAATGTATGGATGTGAATGCCAAATGTTAGAATATGTGTACTAGCCACCGATCATGAAACTAGTACGGTACACATGTAAGGTCTTCGGTATTCCACACCCAGATGTCTTACATTATAATCATAGGCTCATACCCACAGGAGATCAGCAACTTCAAGAAGGATATGAAGAAGATGTTTAGCATGAGTGATATCGGATTACTAATGTACTATTTGGCCATTGAAGTACATCAGACCAAGACTGGGATCATCTTAAGCCAATCGACGATGTGTCAAGATACTAGAGAAGTGTGGAATGACTGATTGCAACCCGTGCAGAGCCGGTGGAGGCAAGGCTGAAACTAAGCAAGGTTAGTAGCTGTCCTCCTATTGATGCTACATTCTACCATAGTGTGTTTAGTAGGCTGAGATATCTATACATACAAGACCCAACATGGCATATTCCGTCGGCTATGCAAGTCGGTTTATGAAAAATCTAACAATCGAGCACTTGGCAGCCGTGAAGCGTATCTTGCGGTATGTTAAGGGTCACTGAACATGGGGTGTTATTACCAAAAGAGAAACAAGGATGTTCTACACCTGACTAGGTATAGTGATAGCGACATGGTCTGGCGATGTTGATGATTGCAAGAGCACAATAGGAGTAGTGTTTCTCCGGGACGAAGTATGATTAGTTGGCAGTCCCGTAGTAGAAGGTAGTGGCACTATCTTCGTGCGAGGCGGAGTATATCGCAGCAACTACCGCAGCGTGCCAAGGAATTTGGCTTGGACGTTTGCTGAGTGATCTGCTAAAGAATGAGGGCATAAGAATTGTCCTCAAGGTGGACAGCAAATCCACGGTGTCTCTCTACAAGAATCCCGTTCTTCATGATCGGAGTAAGCACATTGACACTCACTATCATTTTATCAGGGAGTGTGTTGAGAAAAAATAGATTACAATAGAGTATATCAATTCTGAAGAGCAACTGGCGGACATTTTGACGAAGCCACTCGGACGTCAGAAATTCCAGGAGTTGCGCAAGAAGCTTGGCCTCGTTGAGATCAACAAGATTAGGTAGTGATTTGTTAAAATAATCTTGTTGTTTCTTTTCTAACTGCATGGAGCAGTTTTCTATTACCAAATGATGCATTGTTTCCAAGTGGCGCATTGCTTCCGAGTGACGCGTTGTTTCCTTGAAGCAGTTGCTTGTAACTACCCGTGATTAATTAGCGTGTGTGTGTGTCTATATATATATACACATATGTATATATATGTATATATACATATACATATACATATACACATACACATACACATACACATACACATATACATATATACATATACATATACATATATACATATATACATATATAAAGAACCTCTTGTGAGGTTGAGTACCAAAAGAAACATTCTTCTCGTAGTACTTTCTGGTCGCTAGAGCAGCGTGCGCGAAGCAAGGTGCAGGGCACTGTTTGTTTCCATTGTGCGCAGTGAAAGCAAGTAAGGGCCAAGGCAGCGCAAGGTAGCGATCGAATGTGATTGCTGACAATACCATAGCTTCTACGCCCCTTCGATCCCTATCGCTGGTATTGTGTCCATCACCCTTCCCTTGCTCCAGAGCACCTGCTCCCAGCCGGCCATAGCTGTTGGCTATGCTGCCCTCACTTGGCTGAAGTCGCTCGCTCAGCCCGTCCCCGAGCCAACATCTGACTCGGCGGGCAAGCTCAAGGCCGCGGTTGACTTGTCACGTGTGTTTCTAATAGGTGACAGCATGGGAGTCAACCTAGTGCACCATGGACTACAAGTTGGTGGACAGGTTCTGGTGCTGGCTCTCCCCAAAGGTGCCATAAGAGACCACCCTTACATCTGGCCCGACGGGGACACGGCGGCGCCATTGTCAGCGCTCGATGTGCCGCCGCTATTGGTGAACGTTGCGACCATCGACCCGCTATGGGACTAGCAGGTCGAGTACATCAACACGATGCGGCGCGTCGAGAAGGACATCGAGGTGGTGCTGAGCCCCGGCATGAATCACATGTTCTACCTGAACCTGGTGTGGCTGAGCCGGCCGACGAGGAGACGGCTGAGCGTGTTAGTCATCTTTGTGTATATGGTATATCTAAATAAAAAGAGCGCCTATTGTAATCAGTTTTAGCAAGCAATAGAGGGAAAAACCAGGAAACGCTGTCGTGCATGCAACACCAAAAATCTTTTCTCGCTTCATGCGTTTTGATGTTCCAGCACGTGCGTGTGGTTCTTTCAGCGTATGCATGTGTTCCAGAGTTTCCAGTGAGTTCGCGTGAGTGCTTCATCGGCTTCCAGCATGTGCGTTCTGCCGAGAGTTCTGTCAAGCGTGACTTTCTTCTTCCGATCGGCTGAGTCTTTTGGATCAACTGACACAGCGCATCGCCGAGCTCGTCGAGGCCATTGGGGGAGTCA